>JAWNOO010000082.1:275000-875000 GCA_035045905.1 Drosophila anomelani | reverse complement strand
ATCTCGCCCGCCATTGCGCACAGTTTCCACCGTTGTTGGTCCCTCTTCCGTTCGCTTTGTATGTACAACTGCCCTTCTGACATTTGGTATTCCTCATTTCTTCTGTAATTCCTCGATTTTCTGCCCCTTGATTTCCACTCGCGGTAATCTTGACAGCGCATCCGCGACCACGTTGAGCTTTCCCTTCCTGTATTGTATTTCGAACTGGTATGGCTGCAACCGCATTGCCCACCTGGCGACCCTCCCTGCCGGGCTCTTGATGGAGTTTAGCCACTTCAAGGCCATATGATCCGTTATCACCGTAAAAGGATATCCCTCTAGGTACATCTTATATTTCTCGACTTTCCAGTAAATGGCCAGGCACTCCTTCTCCGTTGCGCTATATTTTTGTTCCGTCTTACTCAGCCTCCGGGTTGCAAATGATATCACGTGCTCTCCGTCTTCTGCCTTCTGTGTTAGGACTGCTCCTAATCCGAAGTCGCTCGCATCTGTTTGCAACCTGAACCGTTTCGAAAATTCCGGACATGCAAAGACTTTTCCTTAATCCCAAATATTTTATCCTCCTGGAAGATGTGGCACTTATCCGGGTTTATCCTGAGGTTTGCTCCTTGCAGCCGTCTAAATACTTCTCGTAACCGCCGCAGGTGCTCTTCCTTAGTTCGCCCTACCACGATGATATCGTCCAGGTATGCAAAGGTCCATTTCTGGCCCGATGATTGTATCTAGTGCCCGATCTTCCTAGGCCAGTGGCCCGCTTTATACAGGCCCTAGCGTGGTCTAATGTGCCCGCCGTTATCGTCGCCTAGTGTGCCCATTCTCTGCCGGTGTGACCCTTTGCCGTCAGTGTGGCCGGATCTCGGCGCGCGCGCGCATTTGAATTCGAATTGCCCTGTTCTTCTTTCTTTTTACTTCATTTATTTCTTTCTTCTTTTTCTTTCTTACATTTCTTATCTTATGTCTATTTCCTCTTTCTTCAGTTTACATTTTTGTTCTTCTTTTCTTACATTTCATTTTCTTCCTTCTTTCCTCTTCGGCTTACATTTCTGTTTTATCTTATCTTATCTCCTATGTATTTCTTCTTTTCATTTCATTTTCTGCCTTCTTTCCTCTTCGGCTTACATTTCTTTCTTATCTTATCTTATCTCCTATGTATTTCTTCTTTTCTTCAGTTTACATTTTCTATTTCTTCATTCTTTCTTCTTTAGTTTACACTTACTTCATTTATTTCATTTTTACGGCTCTTATACTTATTTCTTCTTTGCGTTTTGTTTATTAATTTTGTGCGCGGCCCGCGTCACAAACGAATAAAGAAAGTGTTTTGTGAGGAGGCTTAGATGCCTGGCAGTGCAACAAATAGTTAGGGTTACTGTGAATGTGTGTTATTGCTAGCTACTGAGACTTTTGCCCCAGCTAATTTCCTCATATCAGCAGACTATGCATGTTCGCTTGACCTAGTAATTTGATACTTTATTTACGAAAACTGCATGTTGCTGCGACTGAAGAGTTATACATAGTTGTTATTGTGTATGAATATTATTGCTTATAATTAAATAATGCCGCGACTGCGGCCGTTGACTAAGTGTTCAACCTTCGCTAAGGTCGAACGAAAAACTGCCTGGGCTCGGTGTCCGGCGTATTGGTGTCCATCTGCCGACCGTTCGTCTGAAGCCCATGCAATGCCTAAAGTATTGACATTGCTAAGGCCACATAGGCAGCTATTGATGATGCTGAGGAGCGGTGATTTGATCCTTCCAGTCGGTCTCTTTTAATGTGGCCAACTGATGTTGCAAGGCGCCCAGTTCCTCCAAACTGACTTGGGGCTGTGTGTGGCAAACATTTATCTGTTTCGCTGATGCGTTGCTGACCACAAAAATTGGATCTCGATTGGGTGATCTCACATATAGTTGCAGTTTTGTTGTTAAAAACTGAAATTCACACCGATTTTCCACGCTGAATGTAGCTTAATGGTTGAAACATATGTGCTCGCCGTGTGGCAGCTCTAGACATTTTGAACTCTCCTTTGTCAATCCCATGAACGGATCTCTTTGGATTGACGCATATCAGTTTTAGACTAAATCGCTGCCAGCTTCCCGTTTTCCATGCCGGGATACATGATGCGTAACACTTCCTGCTGTGTTATGACACCAGCGGTTGGGAATTTTGAAGATGACATGGTTATTGTTTGTGTAAAGAGGCTTAGATGCCTGGCAGATAGCGCAAAACTATTCCTGTTTTGTCGCAACTACACTTGGAATAGGTGGACGGTTTGGAGTGTGTGAGTATGAATTGTTCTAGGGAACGGTTTGGTTGGTTGAGGGTCTGAAACACAGCACAGCCTCTATGCATGAATAAAAGCTCTTGGGTTGGCGTAGAACTCTTACTGACTTTATAATAAACTTAACAAAATATTGGACACAAATGCTTAGCTAACAGAAATAACGTATAAGAAACGTGTGCGGTTACTTGTGAATGTGGGTTGTGTTGCGACCTGAGACTATTGCCCCAGTTCATTTCCTCGTCTCAGTTGACCATCATTCCTTACCTGGGAAATGAACTTTATTACATAAATGCAGGTCACTGTGACGAAAGTTGTTACATAACGTGTGTTGTGTTCTGAAATATATTACTTATACTACATACTGCTGCGACTGAACATTCTAACGGCCGTTGAGCAAGTGTTCAACCTTCAAACGTCGAACAAAACCTTCGTGGGGTAGGTTCTGGTTGTGTTCTTCCACGTTCTGCCGGCTTCGGTCCGGCATGTTGTGTCCATTTCCATCTTCGTCTAAAACCCATCAATGCCTAACATTGCCATCTAAGCCACATACATATGATGGTGCTGGGGAGTGTGATTGATTTTTCCAGGTGGTTCTTTTAGTTTGGCCAGTTGGTGCTGCAAAGCGCCCATTCCTCCAAGTTGACTTCCTTGGCTGCCTTCCTTGCACCTCTAATCTACGTTTTGTACCAAACGAACATACCCCCTTTCCTGACACGGATCACCCCCAAACCCCCGTTACGCCCCCCCTCTTCCTCTCCATCCATCTTTTCCAACCACCCCCCCCCCCTCCATTTCCCTTTAACCATCACACCTTCCACCATTTTTACAATCCTTGCACCAACACTATACTCCCCTTCTCCCATAACTCCTATACATTCCACAACTCCCTCCCTTCCACACACCCATAATATCTCCTTTTCCACCAGCACAATAAACGACGTGCCTCGTTGGTCCCTTCCATCATAATAACAGCTCACCTCACCGTCACCGGAAGTTTCCGGTGGGTTCCCAACTATCTATTCTCCCTCATTGCTTGGGACACTAAAACTGATGACGATGGCCACTCATGAGAACATTACATCTCACTTTGCATTCGCTGCAATCCGGTTCCACTAATTAATGACTGTCACTCATGAAGCTTGTTGAAGTCTCGCCTTGGACTTTCCCCTTTCCAATTAATGTACCTATTTGCTCTCTAGTGTCTTATCCGCTCGTTAGTGGCTAGCTCTCGTCCTACTATTTTATTGTCGAATCCAAGATTGATGTCTGGTTTTTCAAGAGCTCATTAACGTCTTCTTGGATTTGACCTCCTTATCACCTTGGAATGTCATCCTATCTTGAGTCAAAACGCCGAATAGTAGCTCGCTACTTTCCAACTATGTCCAGTGGTCTCTTCGCTGCCGAGAATGATGGATCAATTCATTTCCTGATTGTAGTTTGCAGACAATGTTGGAAATGCTCAGACACTATCTACAAGCTTGATGTTCCGTAGTTCTGAACATTTGTGTTTCAGCTCCAATCCCGTTGCCAAATTCCCATGTCGCTCCAATATGGTTTCAAATCGTAAAACAATTATTTTCCATTCCGAGATTGCCATTCTGGATGTGCCGAGCCGTTCGTAGAATATTCCTGGCTGGCTTGCAAATGCGTTAGTTGAATCCTGTCCCATCGCTAACGGAAGGATCAGTAGCATTGCTAGTAATGTTGGGAGGATCGGAAATGATCTTTCATTTTTTTTTTTGTCGGAGGAACGACTCCCTACCGGCTTCGTACTCTTCATGGATCGAGAAATGGATCTCTTGGTATTGGGACCACAATAGTTTATTGAACTCCTTGATATGGCCCTGCCGGTCTCTGAACATTCTTTCAGAGCCCTTTGATTAGTCCGATTCTTTTTGTTCCACATCTATAAATTTACGTGCAGGTTGCCAAGCTTCAACGCTGTTCCCCCATTCCCGTTCCAATTTGGGCATTCTTACCTGTATTCTAATTTCTGTATAAACTATATTTTCGCTTCATTGCTGCGGGAAATTTTTTCTTCTCCCAAATTATTCCATACTTCATCATTGCACCAACTTTGTTTGGTATATTTGGATTTAATTTTCTATTCGCTAATCTTTTCTAAAGTTGCGATAGCCTTGAGATCTCTTAGTATCTCATCCTGCAAGTCAAACCCTCTTTGACTCTTCTCCTCCGTGTTAAAATTGAAATTTTTAATTTCCTGACCGTTGGGATGTTTTATTTGCTTTGACAGCTGGATACGCTCCTATTCGCAACCGTGTTGTGGTCGAAGGAATTAACAATTGGTCAATAGACTTGGAGCATCTAGAACTCTAGAAAGGATTTGATGGCTCTTGACTGTGTAATGACATTCAAAACAGAATCCCAGAAACAGAAACAGTGTCAAAAGATACGGATTCTTTCCTGCGGGAGGTTCCCAAGAGTTACAAACTTTCCCTGTTGGTTCCCAATGTTCTATGACAAGAGTGATATTCTGGAAGATTCCAAGAGTTACGGAATCTTTCCTGTGGGTTTGACGTATTCAGGACAATTTCCTGTGAGTCAGGGCTCACCAAATGGTTTTTATGGCGAGTGAAAAGTTAGGAAAATCCCAAGAGTTACGGATTGTTTCCTGCGGGAGGTTCCCAATAGTTACGGAACTTTCCCAAGATTCCCAAGAGTTACGGAATCCCTCCTGTGAGCCTTAACTCTTGATATCTCATCCTGCAAGTCTAACGCCCCTGTGACTGCTTGCTCCTCCTTGTTAACAATTGACAATTTCAAGACTTGGGGGATTTCCGCATAGAAAAGGATTGCAGGCTCTTGACTGCGGGAGGTTCCCAAGAATACGGAACTTTCCCTGTCGGTCTCACCAATTGTTCTCTGGCAAAGTGAAAAAATCTGGAAACTCCCAAAGGTACGAATCTTCCTGGGGTTCTGACGTCTTCAGACAATTTCCTGTGATCAGGGCTCACCAATGGTATTTATGGCGAGTGAAAATTAGGAAATCCCAAGAGTTACGGATTATCCTGCGGGAGGTTCCTATGAGTTAGCGGAAATTTCCCTACGTTGACGTCCACGGCTAGCGTGTTCGTCGGGCGAAAATGCATCAGAGGCTGTCGCTGAGACTTGAAGCGACGTGGAAAGATTCCCAAGAGTTACGGAATCCTTCCTGTTGGTTGACTGTTCCTGTTCGATGACAGTGTCGAGGAGGTTCCAAGAGTTACGGAACTTTCCCGTTCGATGACAGTGTTGAAGAAGGTTCCTAAGAAAGGATCAGGAAGATTCCCAAGAGTTACGGAATCTTCCTGGGGGTCCACGGCTAGCGTGTACGTCGGGGTCACCAAAATGTTTTTTGGCGAGTGTGAAAAAATCAGGAAGATTCCCAAGAGTTACGGAATCCTTCCTGTTGGTTGACTTGTTCGTCGGGGTCACCAAAATGTTTTTTGGCGAGTGTGAAAAAATCAGGAAGATTCCCAAGAGTTACGGAATCCTGCCTGTTGGTTGACGTGTTCGTCGGGGTCACCAAAATGTTTGTGTAAGGAGGCTTAGATGCCTGGCGGATAGCGCATAAACATTGCCTTTGTTGTCGCAACTAGCACTTGGAACTAGGTGGACGGTTTGGAGTGTGTGAGTGCATGAATTGTTCTAGGGGAACGGTTTGGTTGGTTGAGGGTCTGAAGACACAGCACAGCCTCTGATGCATGAATAAAAGCTCTTGGGTTGGCGTTAGAACTCTTACTGACTTTATTAATGAAACTTAACAAAATATAGGTACACAAATGCTTATGCTAACAGAAATAACGTATAAGAAACGTGTGCGGTTACTTGTGAATGTGGGTTGTGTTGCGACCTGAGACTATTGCCCCAGTTCATTTCCTCGTCTCAGTTACCATGCATATTCGCTTGACCTGGGAAATGATACTTTATTTACGATAAATGCAGGTCACTGTGACGAAGAGTTGTTACATAACGTGTGTTGTGTTCTGAAATATTATTACTTATGACTACATACTGCTGCGACTGAACAGTTATGATTGTGGTGCCTTCGGCATGAATGATTTTGTAGAGTTTAATGACATTATCCGATGATACGGGCAGCATTGATCTGGTGGAATATGTTCCCGGAGCTGATTCAGTTGCTCCCTTATTTGCTTGGGAGAACTAGTATCGGTTTAATAGTTTGATGGCGAATGTCAGTGAGCACATTAGCTATTTCACTCTGCATCCGCTGCATTCCAGTTCTTCCAGCGTTTTTTTTTACGTTGCTTTCATTTCTTGAATCTTCTCTTTGCGAGACTAACAAGAGGTGTATCAAATCTTATATTTTTAACTTAACTAACAGTCGTATTGACTGATGGAGTTAGATGGCCCACAGCTGAGACCCAGATTTTCTTTAGGACTGAATTGTAGAGTAGTAACTTGTAGTCCATGCACAGTGGCGACAGTGAGTTTATGATCCAGTGGAGGCTGCTGGCTTTTAGTTTCAGGTGCATCTTCTTGAATTCGATGTGCTTGCGCCAGGTTAGTCGTCTGTCAAGGTGGACGCCAAGGTATGTTAGTTGGTTAGCTTGGGGGATCTGCATACCGTTAAGTGAAAGCGGAGGGCATGTTTGTCTATTGAGAGTAAATGTTACATGTTTACACTTTTGTTCGTTTATTTTAATGCGCCAGTCGGACAGCCACCTTTCCACTACTATTAGATGATTAGCCAGTTGGTTTGTTACTTGCGTTGGGCATCTGGAGCGACTAAGGATAGCGGTATCGTGGGCGAACGTTGACGTTGTTAGTTGTGCGTTCGTAGGAATGTCCGCAGTATACAAAACATGTAGACTTGGGCCGAGTGCGCTTCCTTGTGGAACTCCAGATTCGATGATGTAGTCGCCCGAAGTAGCTGCGTTGCATCACCACCAGGAGCCTTTTTTGACTTTACCCTCTTATGACAAAAAGTCATTCGATTTCGTTCGGCCGGAATGAAGGTGCGGTTGGCTGGGGGTAGCCTCTGGCTGGATTATTGACAGGAGGAATGAATTTGAGGCAGGGTTTGGCTGGAAGACACTTCGGAGATGTGTAGCGAATGTTTCAGCTCGGTCTTCGTCGCTGCAGCCCAGCATCCCGAAGAGTTTCTTATCGGGGTATCGTTTCCATTGGGGCGCCCTCCACAGGGGATACTTAGTGCTTGTTGGCGAAAGATTCTGGATGTACCTCAGCTGTGCATTTTCTTCCTGTTGGTGAAGAGCCTGTTTAAGTAATCGGGTTGCTTCCTTAAGGCGTTGCTTTGAAGCTGGTGATCTGCTGTTTTGTCATTCACGACGCATGCGCCTCTTTTCTCGCACGAGCTGTTCGATTTGCTGATTGGATTTGTAGTATTTGTTTCGGTCTACTTCCTTCCCTTGAGGAGTAGAGATTTTAGCTGCCGCAACGAGTACTTCTTCCAGGGCGCTCGTAGTGTAGTCGATGTCCGATTCCATGTTAAGCTGCGGGGCGAGTTCTATGTGGGCACTACCCTACTTTTTGTATTTAAGCCAGTTAGTTTTTGGCGACGTCAGGCTGGAGGGGTATTCGGTTATTTCTGGGCTTTGAAGAAGAGTTGCACAGGCGAGTGGTCTGATGATAAGTCCGAGACTGCTTTGGCACTTATTAGATTGCGAGGTATGTTTTTTGTCGCCGCAAAATCAATAAGGTCTGGAAGCTTGCGTGGGTCGGTTGGCCAGTATGTGGGACTTCCAGGGGAAACATAGTCCAGTTTATTTCTCACATTTATAATTGCATTGTACAATTGACTTCCTTTGGGAGTCACTAGGCGTATCCGAAGTGCGTATGTTTGGCATTGTAGTCTCCTGCGACTATAAAAGGATCCCCAAGTGAATTGTAGAAGTCCATTAATTGTCCTTCCGAGATTGAGAAACGAGGAGGGCAGAAAACGTCAGCGATTGAAAGGCTTCCGTTAACTGACTGTTTGTATCGATATGGCCTGCAAAAAGTTTGTTGCAAACCTTTTGTGAAAATTGTGTTTAATGCGTTCTCTGATTAGGACTCCAGTTCCGCCGTGGGCTTTTCCATCTGGATGATCTGTGCGGTAGATTGTATAGCCTCTTATTTGAAAGTTGTATTTGCTTGTAAGATGCGTTTCGACCAGTAGCATAACGTCAATATGGTTTTCTGCCAAGAATTGTGACAATTTATGCGGTGAGACACCATTGGCGTTCCACATTGATATTCGTAGATTCTGCATAGATTATTTAGACTGTTGTGCTACAAGCAGTTGTATTACCATGTTCTGCTTCTGAACAAGTGTTTGCATGGTCGTTTTCATGAATGATATAAACTCCATCATACTTTGTTGGAGGGTAAGCATCATAGTTTCTGTTTGGCTATGTGGCTATTCTGGGCCTATTGAGCGCGTTCCAGATCGTAGAGCATCGGCATAGGGGAAGCCGTCTGTGGTGTTTAGGGGACCGAATGAGGACCTCGCAGCTTTGGCGAAGAAGACGTCTGACGTAACTTTTGACGCAATGTACGCATTCTGTGGATTTTGGTTGCGCGTTGCGATCGCTTGACGCATGCGACTCTTCAACTCCTTGTACACCACACATCCTCTATAGTTTGCCGTATGGTTGCCTCCGCAGTTTCCACATTTCTTCACGGTACTGTCCTTGTTTGTAGTGCATCTACAACACAGACAGCCCGAAGTGTGCAGTATGACCTAGTGTGTCCGTACTCTTGGCAATTAGTGCATTGCACTGGGACGTTGCGTTTATGTGGCTCGTCAACAGTCATCCTCCGATGCGTGTAGTAGTTTTTCTGAACATTGTCCAGATATTTGGACACGATGCGGAAGTGCTCTTCAGTCTTGGTTTGCACATTTGTTTCATGGATGTTCCCTTTGGTAAGCGGGACAACATGAAAGTTGTCACCGTTCCCGATCAACGTCGCAATTCGGTTGACCAGGGCACTCGAGCTTTTCTCCCTGATATAGATCTTGCGCTGGTTTGTTTCCCTCGACCTCCGCCAGTGGTGCAAATCTGTTATTACTGGATCTGCCTGGTTCTTCGTCGATCTTCTTACCTGCCGGATTACTATGCGGGATAAGCTTCCGCTTAATTTGGATGTAGCGATCCATTCCATTCTGTGTGGCCGGGGCCGCCTTGACACTGTAATGGACGTTTCTGTGGTTGTAGAAATTTTAGCACTGCTTTTTGTTGGTGCGAAAGTTGTTTCCGCTATTGGAGGGGGGTTTTACACTGCGAACTCCATGACGCGGGAGTCGGAGTAAGCAGAGCGGGTGAGCAAGACCGTGCCCTTTCTCTTTCAGCGGTCAGTAGATCTGTTCTTAATCGCCGGTTTTTCCATTTCGGTATGGATCCACCGGGTGGATCTCCAATATATCCGCGTCTGGGGTCGGTTGGCGTCTTCTTGGCGGCTGCGCCGTTGTTGGTAGGCGTCTGCCTGGCGTCGGATTCTGCGTCGGTGGGCGGCTGCTTGGCGTCGGCGTCGGTGGGCGTCTGCGTCGGTCTTGGTACTGGCGTTTGTGGTCGTCTGCTTGGCGCCGGCGTTGGTGTTGGCGTGCGTCGGACCAACGGAACTAACGGGAGTGGTGTGTCGCTATCCCAAGATCCTTCGGTGTCGGAATCCTCCTTTGGCATCTTCGGGCCTGCCACCCCAGCGGAGACCCGCACCGGTCTGGCGGGTCCCGTCGCCACCGGTGGGGCCCCGCCGTGCCCTCCGATGCCTACTGGCCGCGGTGTGTGGGCCACCCACCGATTGCCCTGGTGGGTGTATGGTGCCCCGTCCGCCGCTGTCGCTGCTCGTACCACCTCATTCTGCGGAGCCTCCTGCCTGCGGCCCATCTTGGCCGGTTCCGTCCGCCTTCTCTCTGCTCCAGGTGCCGCCGGTGCCTCGATCAGGCGAGCCTTCGTCACCGCTGCCGCTCCTGCCCCGTGCCGCTCTCTAAACTTTCTTGCGCTCTCTTCAAACCTCGGCATCGTATCTGTAACGAAATCAATACTTTTGTTATTCATAGTTTTTAGCACGTGTTTTATATTATGTACGGTAATTTCCCCACGCACAATGTTTTGATTCTGTTCGGAAAATTATCTTAGTGTGGCCGAGTGGCGCTTCCCGTGAGAACGCCAGTTGAGTGTGGTCATACTCTCTATACCTGACGATGTATCGTGTTCTGGCCCTGCGGGTATCGATGCATCGCACCCCACCCCCACGTGTATCGGAGTACCGTGCCCGGGTTCGGTGGCATATCTACATACTGTTTTATGTCCATGATATGCACCCGTTTCATTTTCCCTGTCTGTCTATTCTTCGCTGTTACGATAACTGGAGATGTAAACCCTACTATCTTCCACGGCCCGTCTTACTTTGGTGCTAACTTGGCGTTGAACTTGTCTGCCGCGCTTGATAGTGGGTGTGTTTTGCATAGCACCCACTCGCCCACCCTCGGCTTCCATTCTCTCTTCCTTAAATCGTATCGCCTTTTTTGGTGTTCCGATTGCCTCGTTTCTTTGCTCTTCCATCCGTTTCCATCGGTTTGCTATGGTTTCCTCCTGTATCCCTGATCCTTCGGTGGCCCTATCGAACGTAGACCCGGGTAGCCGCAGATCCTTTCCCACGTATACCGTCTCCCACGGTGCTTCTGTCACTTGTGTCAGCATCTACCCGGCTGCCTTTTGTTGCGGAACCTTATATTTCTGGCAAGTGTCGCATGACCGCACAAACTTCTTCGCGTCCCTGGTTAATCCTGGCCAAAAATACTTCGCTTGTATTCTCTTTATTGTTTTAAATATTCCCAGGTGCCCCGCTTCGGCTGCACTGTGGTTTTCCTGCATGATCCGTGGAATCTCGCCCGCCATTGCGCACAGTTTCCACCGTTGTTGGTCCCTCTTCCGTTCGCTTTGTATGTACAACTGCCCTTCTGACATTTGGTATTCCTCACTTCGTGGCTCCTTCTGTAATTCCTCGATTTTCTGCCCCTTGATTTCCACTCGCGGTAATCTTGACAGCGCATCCGCGACCACGTTGAGCTTTCCCTTCCTGTATTGTATTTCGAACTGGTATGGCTGCAACCCCAGTGCCCACCTGGCGACCCTCCCTGCCGAGCTCTTGATGAAGTTTAGCCACTTCAAGGCCATATGATCCGTTATCACCGTAAAAGGATATCCCTCTAGATACATCTTATATTTCTCGACTCCCCAGTAAATGGCCAGGCACTCCTTCTCCGTTGCGCTATATTTTTGTTCCGTCTTACTCAGCCTCCGGGTTGCAAATGATATCACGTGCTCTCCGTCTTCTGCCACCTATGATAGGACTGCTCCTAATCCGAAGTCGCTCGCATCTGTTTGCAACCTGAACCGTTTCGAAAAGTCCGGACATGCAAAGACTTTTTTCTTTCCGAATCCCTATTCTACGACGTGGCCCAAATATTTTAGCTCCTCCTGGAAGATGTGGCACTTATCCGGGTTTATCCTGAGGTTTGCTCCTTGCAGCCGTCTAAATACTTCTCGTAACCGCCGCAGGTGCTCTTCCTTAGTTCGCCCTACCACGATGATATCGTCCAGGTATGCAAAGGTCCATTTCTGGCCCGATGATTGTATCTAGTGCCCGATCTTCCTAGGCCAGTGGCCCGCTTTATATAGGCCCTAGCGTGGTCTAGTGTGCCCGCCGTTATCGTCGCCTAGTGAGCCTCTTCTCTGCCGGTGTGACCCTTTGCCGTCAGTGTGTCCGGATCTCGGCGCGCGCGCGCATTTGAATTCGAATTGCCCTGTTCTTCTTTCTTTTTACTTCATTTATTTCTTTCTTCTTTTTCTTTCTAACATTTCTTATCTTATGTCTATTTCCTCTTTCTCCAGTTTACATTTTTGTTCTTCTTTTCTTACATTTCATTTTCTTCCTTCTTTCCTCTTCGGCTTACATTTCTGTCTTATCTTATCTTATCTCCTATGTATTTCTTCTGTTCATTTCATTTTCTGCCTTCTTTCCTCTTCGGCTTACATTTCTTTCTTATCTTATCTTATCTCCTATGTATTTCTTCTTTTCTTCAGTTTACATTTTCTATTTCTTCTTTCTTTCTTCTTTAGTTTACACTTACTTCATTTATTTCTTTTTTACGGCTCTTATAATTATTTCTTCTTTGTGTTTTGTTTATTCATTTTGTGCGCGCCACCGCCACATAATTTCCCCGGTTTGAGGTGATCCGGTATACCACGCCCCCGTCTTTCATTAGCCATCGCTTCTTCTGGCCATACCGCTTTCCTCGCAGCTTCGCCTTGATCGCCCTCACCCCGGCTTCGGAGATCGTTGTTCCCCCGGGGACGGTTCAACCCCAGGCGTTCTTCTCCACCGGGTGGATCTCCAATATATCCGCGTCTGGGGTCGGTTGGCGTCTTTTTGGCGGCTGCGCCGTTGTTGGTAGGCATCTGCCTGGCGTCGGATTCTGCGTCGGTGGGCGGCTGCTTGGCGTCGGCGTCGGTGGGCGTCTGCTCGACCTCGGTGTTGGTCCTGGCGTTTGTGGTCGTCTGCTTGGCGCCGGCGTTGGTGTTGGCGTGCGTCGGACCAACGGAACTAACGGGAGTGGTGTGTCGCTATCCCACGATCCTTCGGTGTCGGAATCCTCCTTTGGCATCTTCGGGCCTGCCACCCCAGCGGAGACCCGCACCGGTCTGGCGGGTCCCGTCGCCACCGGTGGGGCCCCGCCGTGCCCTCCGATGCCTACTGGCCGCGGTGTGTGGGCCACCCACCGATTGCCCTGGTGGGTGTATGGTGCCCCGTCCGCCGCTGTCGCTGCTCGTACCACCTCATTCTGCGGAGCCTCCTGCCTGCGGCCCATCTTGGCCGGTTCCGTCCGCCTTCTCTCTGCTCCAGGTGCCGCCGGTGCCTCGATCAGGCGAGCCTTCGTCACCGCTGCCGCTCCTGCCCCGTGCCGCTCTCTAAACTTTCTTGCGCTCTCTTCAAACCTCGGCATCGTCCCTGTAACGAAATCAATACTTTTGTTATTCTTAGTTTTTAGCACGTGTTTTATATTATGTACGGTAATTTCCCCACGCACAATGTTTGGATTCTGTTTGGAAAATTATCTTAGTGTGGCCGAGTGGCGCTTCCCGTGAGAACGCCAGTTGAGTGTGGTCATACTCTCTATACCTGACGATGTATCGTGTTCTGGCCCTGCGGGTATCGATGTATGGCACCCCACCCCCACGTGTATCGGAGTACCGTGCCCGGGTTCTTCCGCTATCGGTGGCATATCTACATACTGTTTTATGTCCATGATATGCACCCGTTTCATTTTCCCTGTCTGTCTATTCTTCGCTGTTAAGATAACTGGAGATGTGAACCCTACTATCTTCCACGGCCCGTCGTACTTTGGTGCTAACTTGGCGTTAAACTTGTCTCCCGCGCTTGATAGTGGGTGTGTTTTGCATAGCACCCACTCGCCCACCCATGGCTTCCATTCTCTCTTCCTTAAATCGTATCGCCTTTTTTGGTGTTCCGCCGCTTCTAGCATATTTCCGATTGCCTCGTTTCTTTGCTCTTCCATCCGTTTCCATCGGTTTGCTATGGTTTCCTCCTGTATCCCTGATCCTTCGGTGGCCCTATCGAACGTGGACCCGGGTAGCCGCAGCTCCTTTCCCACGCATACCGTCTTCCACGGTGCTTCTGCCACTTGTGTCAGCATCTACCCGGCTGCCTTTTGTTGCGAAACCTTATATTTCTGGCCAGTGTCGCATGACCGCACAAACTTCTTCGCGTCCCTGGTTAATCCTGGCCAAAAATACTTCGCTTGTATCCTCTTTATTGTTTTAAATATTCCCAGGTGCCCCGCTTCGGCTGCACTGTGGTTTTCCTGCATGATCCGTGGAATCTCGCCCGCCATTGCGCACAGTTTCCACCGTTGTTGGTCCCTCTTCCGTTCGCTTTGTATGTACAACTGCCCTTCTGACATTTGGTATTCCTCACTTCGTGGCTCCTTCTGTCCCTTGATTTCCACTCGCGGTAATCTTGACAGCGCATCCGCGACCACGTTGAGCTTTCCCTTCCTATATTGTATTTCGAACTGGTATGGCTGCAACCCCAGTGCCCACCTGGCGATCCTCCCTGCCGGGCTCTTGATGGAGTTTAGCCACTTCAAGGCCATATGATCCGTTATCACCGTAAAAGGATATCCCTCTAGGTACATCTTATATTTCTCGACTCCCCAGTAAATGGCCAGGCACTCCTTCTCCGTTGCGCTATATTTTTGTTCCGTCTTACTCAGCCTCCGGGTTGCAAATGATATCACGTGCTCTCCGTCTTCTGCCTCCTGTGTTAGGACTGCTCCTAATCGGAAGTCGCTCGCATCTGTTTGCAACCTGAACCGTTTCGAAAAGTCCGGACGTGCTAAGACCGGTGCCTGTGTCAAGCTTTCTTTGAACCCGTAGAACGCGTGTTTATGCCTCTCGTTCCATTCGAATTTCTGCCCCTTTCGGATTAGTTCCTGCAGTGGCCCGGCTTGCTCCATGAATCTTCGGTACCACGAGGCCATCTCTAAGAAGCTGTGGACTTCCTTCGTAAATTTTGGCGCTGGTAGTTCCCGAATCGCTGCCACCATCTCCGGGTCTGTCCGAATGCCCTGATTGCTGGCGACGTGGCCCAAATATTTTAGCTCCTCCTGGAAGAAGTGGCACTTATCCGGGTTTATTCTGAGGTTTGCTCCTTGCAGCCGTCTAAATACTTCTCGTAACCGCCGCAGGTGCTCTTCCTTAGTTCGCCCTACCACGATGATATCGTCCAGGTATGCAAAGGTCCATTTCTGGCCCGATGATTGTATCTAGTGCCCGATCTTCCTAGGCCAGTGGCCCGCTTTATATAGGCCCTAGCGTGGTCTAGTGCGCCCGCCGTTATCGTCGCCTAGTGTGCCCCTTCTCTGCCGGTGTGACCCTTTGCCGTCAGTGTGGCCGGATCTCGGCGCGCGCGCGCTTTTGAATTCGAATGGCCATGTTCTTCTTTCTTTTTACTTCATTTATTTCTTTCTTCTTTTTCTTTCTAACATTCTTATCTTATTCTATTTCCTCTTTCTTCAGTTAATTTTGTTCTTCTTTTCTTACATTTCATTCTTCCTTCTTTCCTCTTCGGCTACATTCTGTCATCTTACTTATCTCCTATGTATCTTCTGTTCATTTCATTTCTGCCTTCTTTCCTCTTCGCTACATCTTTCTTACTTATCTTACTCCTATATTTCTAATTCTTCATTAATTCTATTCTTCTTTCTTTCTTCTTTATTACCTTACTTAATATCATTTTTACGGCTCTTATCTATTCTTCTTTGCGTTTTGTTTATAATTTGTGCCGGCCCGCTCACAAACGAAAAAGTGTTTTGTGAGGAGCTTAATCCTGCAGTGCAACAAAAGTTAGGGTTACTGTGAATGTGTGTTATTGCTAGCTACTGAGACTTTTGCCCCAGCTAATTTCCTCAATCAGCAGACTAGCATGTTCGCTTGACCTATAATTAACTTTATTACGAAAACTGCATGTTGCTGCGACTGAAGAGTTATACAAGTTGTTATTGTGTATGAAATTATTGCTTATAATTAAATAATGCCGCGACTGCGGCCGTTGACTAAGTGTTCAACCTTCGCTAAGGTCGAACGAAAAACTGCCTGGGCTCGGGTGTCCGGCGATTGGTGTCCATCTGCCGACCGTTCGTCTAAGCCCATGCAATGCCTAATAGTATTGACATTGCTAAGGCCACATAGGCAGCTATTTGATGATGCTGAGGAGCGGTGATTTGATCCTTCCAGTCGGTCTCTTTAATGTGGCCAACTGATGTTGCAAGGCGCCCAGTTCCTCCAAACTGACTTGGGGCTGTGTGTGGCAAACATTCATCTGTTTCGCTGATGCGTTGCTGACCACAAAAGATTGGATCTCGATTGGGTGATCTCACATATAGTTGCAGTTTTGTTGTTAAATAACTGAAATTCACACCGATTTTCCACGCTGAATGTAGCTTAATGGTTGAAACATATGTGCTCGCCGTGTGGCAGCTCTAGACATTTTGAACTCGTCCTTTGTCAATCCCATGAACGGATCTCTTTGGGCATTGACGGCTATGATTTCAGTTTTTAGACTAAATTGCTGCCAGCTTCCTGTTTTCCATGCCGGGATAGGCATGATGCGTAACACTTCCTGCTGTGTTATGGACACCAGCGGTTGGGATATTTTGAAGATGACATGGTTATTGTTTGTGTAAAGAGGCTTAGATGCCTGGCAGATAGCGCATAAACTATTTGCCTGTTTGTTGTCGCAACTAGCACTTGGAACTAGGTGGACGGTTTGGAGTGTGTGAGTGCATGAATTGTTCTAAGGGAACGGTTTGGTTGGTTGAGGGTCTGAAGACACAGCGACAGCCTCTGATGCATGAATAAAACCGGCCCTCGACTGAGAGACCTCGCAGATAGTTTCCGTCTTATTGTTGAACAGCTGGAATTCACACCGGTTTTCCACGCTGAATGTGGCTTGGTGGTTGAAACAGATGTGTTCGTCGTGTGGCAGCTCTAGACACTGATTGAACTCCTCCTTGGTCAATCCCATGAACTGATCTCTATGGGCATTGACGGCTATGATTTCCGTTTGTAGCCAGAATCGTTGCCAGCTTCCGACCTTCCACATCGGGATCGCCATGATGCTGAATATCTCCTGTTTTGTTACAGACACCAGAGGCAGCGATATTTTGAAAACGACGTGGCTGCTCGTTGTGGTCCCTTCGGCATGCATAATTTTATACAGCTGGATCACCTCAGCCGATGCTACCGGAAGAAGTTGATCCGGTGGAATGTGTTCCCGAATCTGATCTAGTTGCTCCCTCAGTTGCTTGGGAGACACTAGTATAGGACTGATGGTACGATGGCGCACGTCAGTGAGAACATTAGCTATCTCACTTTGCATTCGCTGCAATCCGGTTGCCACTAGAGTTAATTGAGCTGTCAGACTCATGAATGCTTGTTGTAAGTGCTCGCCTTGGTACTTTCCCCTTTCCAGATTAATTGTACCTATTTGGCTCTCTAGTGTCTTGATCCGCTCGTTAGTGGCTGAGCTGCTCGTCCTGACTATGTTTATTGTCGAATCCAAGATTGATGTCTGGTTTTTCAAGAGCATCATTAGTACGTCTTCATTGGATTTGACCTCCTTGATCACCTTGGACATGTCATCGGCGTATCTTGAGTCTAAAACGCCGAATAGTGAGCTCGCTACATTTCCAACTATGTCCAGTGGTGCTCTTCGCTGCCGAGAATGATGGATCAATTCATTTCCTGATTGTAGTTTGCAGTACACATGTTGGAAATGCTCAGACACTGATCTACAAGCGTTGATGTTCCGTAGTTCTGAACATTTGTGTTTCAGCTCCGATATCCCGTTGGCCAAGATTCCCATGTCGCTCCAATATGGTTTCAAATCGTAATATACAATTATTTTCCATTCCGAGATTGCCATTCTGGATGTGCCGAGCCGTTCGTAGAATATTCCTGGCTGGCTTGCAAATGGCGTTATGTTGAATGCCTGTCCCATCGCTAACGGAAGGATCAGTAGCATTGCTAGTAATGTTGGGAGGATCGGAAATGATGCTTTCATTTTTTTTTTTGTCGGAGGAACGACTCCCTGACCGGGTCTTCGTACTCTTCATGGATCGAGAAATGGATCTCTTGGTATTGGGACCACAATGAGTTTATTGAACTCCTTGAGATGGCCCTGCCGGTCTCTGAACATTCTTTCAGAGCCCGTTTGATTGAGTCGGCGATTGCTTTTTGTTGCCGACATGCTGATATAAGTTTACGTGCAGGTTGCGCTAAGCTTGCAACGTCTGCAGTTTCCCGGCCATTGCTCGCGGTTGCCAGATTTGGGGCATTGCTTGAGCTCTGTATTCTGTATATTTTCTGTATTAGAACTTTAAATATTTTTCGCTTCTATTTGCTGCGGGAATATTTTTGTCGTTCTCCGCAAATTGATTCCATACTTCATCGATTGCGACCAACTTTGTTTGGTAATATGTTGGATTTAATTTTCTATTCGCTGAATCTTTTCTAAAGTTGCGGATAGCCTTGAGATCTCTTGAGTGATCTCATCCTGCAAGTCAAACGCCTCTTTGACTGCTTGCTCCTCCGTGTTAGACATATTGATAATTTTTTAATTTCCTGACCGTTGGGAGTGTTTTATTTGCTTTGACAGCTGGATACGCTCCTATTCGCAACCGTGTTGTGGTCGAAGGAATTAACAATTGGTCAATAGACTTGGAGCATCTAGAACTCTAGAAAGGATTTGATGGCTCTTGACTGTGTAATGACAGTGTCAAAACAGAATCCCAGAAACAGAAACAGTGTCAAAAGATACGGATTCTTTCCTGCGGGAGGTTCCCAAGAGTTACGAAACTTTCCCTGTTGGTTCCCAATGTTCTATGACAAGAGTGATATTCTGGAAGATTCCAAGAGTTACGGAATCTTTCCTGTGGGTTTGACGTATTCAGGACAATTTCCTGTGAGTCAGGGCTCACCAAATGGTTTTTATGGCGAGTGAAAAGTTAGGAAAATCCCAAGAGTTACGGATTGTTTCCTGCGGGAGGTTCCCAATAGTTACGGAACTTTCCCAAGATTCCCAAGAGTTACGGAATCCCTCCTGTGTAGCCTTGAGATCTCTTGAGTGATCTCATCCTGCAAGTCTAACGCCCCTGTGACTGCTTGCTCCTCCTTGTTAGACATATTGACAATTGTCAATAGACTTGGGGGATTTCCGCATAGAAAAGGATTGCAGGCTCTTGACTGCGGGAGGTTCCCAAGAATTACGGAACTTTCCCTGTCGGTCTCACCAATTGTTCTCTGGCAAGAGTGAAAAAATCTGGAAGACTCCCAAAGGTTACGGAATCTTCCTGGGGTTCTGACGTCTTCAGGACAATTTCCTGTGAGTCAGGGCTCACCAATGGTATTTATGGCGAGTGAAAATTAGGAAATCCCAAGAGTTACGGATTATCCTGCGGGAGGTTCCTATGAGTTAGCGGAAATTTCCCTACGTTGACGTCCACGGCTAGCGTGTTCGTCGGGCGAAAATGCATCAGACCATCAGACCAGGCCCTAGCGTGGTCTAGTGTGCCCGCCGTTATCGTCGCCTAGTGTGCCCATTTTCTGCCGGTGTGACCCTTTGCCGTCAGTGTGCCCGGATCTCGGCGCGCGCCCTCATTTGAATTCGAATTGCCCTGTTCTTCTTTCTTTTTACTTCATTTATTTCTTTCTTCTTTTTCTTTCTAACATTTCTTATCTTATGTCTATTTCCTCTTTCTTCAGTTTACATTTTTGTTCTTCTTTTCTTACATTTCATTTTCTTCCTTCTTTCCTCGTCGGCTTACATTTCTGTCTTATCTTATCTTATCTCCTATGTATTTCTTCTGTTCATTTCATTTTCTGCCTTCTTTCCTCTTCGGCTTACATTTCTTTCTTATCTTATCTTATCTCCTATGTATTTCTTCTTTTCTTCAGCTTACATTTTCTATTTCTTCTTTCTTTCTTCTTTAGTTTACACTTACTTCATTTATTTCTTTTTTACGGCTCTTTTTCTTATATCTTCTTTGCGTTTTGTTTATTCATTTTGTGCGCGGCCCGCGTCACACTCCCCCCTCCTTTGAGTAGTGGCGCGCCACCGCCACATAATTTCCCCAGTTTGAGGTGATCCGGTATACCACGCCCCCGTCTTTCATTAGCCACCGCTTCTTCTGGCCATACCGCTTTCCTCGCAGCTTCGCCTTGATCGCCCTCACCCCGGCTTCGGAGATCGTTGTTCCCCCGGGGACGGTTCAACCCCAGGCGTTCTTCTCCACCGGGTGGATCTCCAATATATCCGCGTCTGGGGTCGGTTGGCGTCTTCTTGGCGGCTGCGCCGTTGTTGGTAGGCGTCTGCCTGGCGTCGGATTCTGCGTCGGTGGGCGGCTGCTTGGCGTCGGCGTCGGTGGGCGTCTGCTCGACCTCGGTGTTGGTACTGGCGTTTGTGGTCGTCTGCTTGGCGCCGGCGTTGGTGTTGGCGTGCGTCGGACCAACGGAACTAAGGGGAGTGGTGTGTCGCTATCCCATGATCCTTCGGTGTCGGAATCCTCCTTTGGCATCTTCGGGCCTGCCACCCCAGCGGAGACCCGCACCGGTCTGGCCGGTGCCGTCGCCACCGGTGGGGCCCCGCCGTGCCCTCCGATGCCTACTGGCCGCGGTGTGTGGGCCACCCACCGTTTCTGTGGTTGTATGGTGCCCCGTCCGCCGCTGTCGCTGCTCGTACCACCTCATTCTGCGGAGCCTCCTGCCTCCGGCCCATCTTGGCCGGTTCCGTCCGCCCTTTCTCTGCTCCAGGTGCCGCCGGTGCCTCGATCAGGCGAGCATTCGTCACCGCTGCCGCTCCTGCCCCGTGCCGCTCTCTAAACTTTCTTGCGCTCTCTTCAAACCTCGGCATCGTCCCTGTAACGAAATCAATACTTTTGTTATTCTTAGTTTTTAGCACGTGTTTTATATTATGTACGGTAATTTCCCCACCCACAATGTTTTGATTCTGTTCGGAAAATTATCTTAGTGTGGCCGAGTGGCGCTTCCCGTGAGAACGCCAGTTGAGTGTGGTCATACTCTCTATACCTGACGATGTATCGTGTTCTGGCCCTGCGGGTATCGATGTATGGCACCCCACCCCCACGTGTATCGGAGTACCGTGCCCGGGTTCTTCCGCTATCGGTGGCATATCTACATACTGTTTTATGTCCATGATATGCACCCGTTTCATTTTCCCTGTCTGTCTATTCTTCGCTGTTAAGATAACTGGAGATGTGAACCCTACTATCTTCCACGGCCCGTCGTACTTTGGTGCTAACTTGGCGTTGAACTTGTCTGCCGCGCTTGATAGTGGGTGTGTTTTGCATAGCACCCACTTGCCCACCCTCGGCTTCCATTCTCTCTTCCTTAAATCGTATCGCCTTCCGCCTCTTCTAGCATATTTCCGATTGCCTCGTTTCTTTGCTCTTCCATCCGTTTCCATCGGTTTGCTATGGTTTCCTCCTGTATCCCTGATCCTTCGGTGGCCCTATCGAACGTGGACCCGGGTAGCCGCAGCTCCTTTCCCACGCATACCGTCTCCCACGGTGCTTCTGCCACTTGTGTCAGCATCTACCCGGCTGCCTTTTGTTGCGGAACCTTATATTTCTGGCAAGTGTCGCATGACCGCACAAACTTCTTGGCGTCCCTGGTTAATCCTGGCCAAAAATACTTCGCTTGTATCCTCTTTATTGTTTTAAATATTCCCAGGTGCCCCGCTTCGGCTGCACTGTGGTTTTCCTGCATGATCCGTGGAATCTCGCCCGCCATTGCGCACAGTTTCCACCGTTGTTGGTCCCTCTTCCGTTCGCTTTGTATGTACAACTGCCCTTCTGACATTTGGTATTCCTCACTTCGTGGCTCCTTCTGTAATTCCTCGATTTTCTGCCCCTTGATTTCCACTCGCGGTAATCTTGACAGCGCATCCGCGACCACGTTGAGCTTTCCCTTCCTGTATTGTATTTCGAACTGGTATGGCTGCAACCCCAGTGCCCACCTGGCGATCCTCCCTGCCGGGCTCTTGATGGAGTTTAGCCACTTCAAGGCCATATGATCCGTTATCACCGTAAAAGGATATCCCTCTAGGTACATCTTATATTTCTCGACTTCCCAGTAAATGGCCAGGCACTCCTTCTCCGTTGCGCTATATTTTTGTTCCGTCTTACTCAGCCTCCGGGTTGCAAATGATATCACGTGCTCTCCGTCTTCTGCCTCCTGTGTTAGGACTGCTCCTAATCCGAAGTCGCTCGCATCTGTTTGCAACCTGAACCGTTTCGAAAAGTCCGGACATGCAAACTTTTTTGTTTCCGAATCCCTATTCTGACGACGTGGCCCAAATATTTTAGCTCCTCCTGGAAGATGTGGCACTTATCCGGGTTTATCCTGAGGTTTGCTCCTTGCAGCCGTCTAAATACTTCTCGTAACCGCCGCAGGTGCTCTTCCTTAGTTCGCCCTACCACGATGATATCGTCCAGGTATGCAAAGGTCCATTTCTGGCCCGATGATTGTATCTAGTGCCCGATCTTCCTAGGCCAGTGGCCCGCTTTATATAGGCCCTAGCGTGGTCTAGTGTGCCCGCCGTTATCGTCGCCTAGTGTGCCCATTCTCTGCCGGTGTGACCCTTTGCCGTCAGTGTGGCCGGATCTCGGCGCGCGCGCGCATTTGAATTCGAATTGCCCTGTTCTTCTTTCTTTTTACTTCATTTATTTCTTTCTTCTTTTTCTTTCTAACATTTCTTATCTTATGTCTATTTCCTCTTTCTTCAGTTTACATTTTTGTTCTTCTTTTCTTACATTTCATTTTCTTCCTTCTTTCCTCTTCGGCTTACATTTCTGTCTTATCTTATCTTATCTCCTATGTATTTCTTCTGTTCATTTCATTTTCTGCCGGTGCTTCTGCCACTTGTGTCAGCATCTACCTGGCTGCCTTTTGTTGCGGAACCTTATATTTCTGGCAAGTGTCGCATGACCGCACAAACTTCTTCGCGTCCCTGGTTAATCCTGGCCAAAAATACTTCGCTTGTATCCTCTTTCCCAGGAGCCCCGCTTCGGCTGCACTGTGGTTTTCCTGCATGATCCGTGGAATCTCGCCCGCCATTGCGCACAGTTTCCACCGTTGTTGGTCCCTCTTCCGTTCGCTTTGTATGTACAACTGCCCTTCTGACATTTGGTATTCCTCACTTCGTGGCTCCTTCTGTAATTCCTCGATTTTCTGCCCCTTGATTTCCACTCGCGGTAATCTTGACAGCGCATCCGCGACCACGTTGAGCTTTCCCTTCCTGTATTGTATTTCGAACTGGTATGGCTGCAACCCCAGTGCCCACCTGGCGATCCTCCCTGCCGGGCTCTTGATGGAGTTTAGCCACTTCAAGGCCATATGATCCGTTATCACCGTAAAAGGATATCCCTCTAGGTACATCTTATATTTCTCGACTTTCCAGTAAATGGCCAGGCACTCCTTCTCCGTTGCGCTATATTTTTGTTCCGTCTTACTCAGCCTCCGGGTTGCAAATGATATCACGTGCTCTCCGTCTTCTGCCTCCTGTGTTAGGACTGCTCCTAATCCGAAGTCGCTCGCATCTGTTTGCAACCTGAACCGTTTCGAAAAGTCCGGACATGCAAACCTCCTCCTGGAAGATGTGGCACTTATCCGGGTTTATCCTGAGGTTTGCTCCTTCCAGCCGTCTAAATACTTCTCGTAACCGCCGCAGGTGCTCTTCCTTAGTTCGCCCTACCACGATGATATCGTCCAGGTATGCAAAGGTCCATTTCTGGCCCGATGATTGTATCTAGTGCCCGCTTTATATAGGCCCTAGCGTGGTCTAGTGTGCCCGCCGTTATCGTCGCCTAGTGTGCCCATTCTCTGCCGGTGTGACCCTTTGCCGTCAGTGTGGCCGGATCTCGGCGCGCGCGCGCATTTTAATTCGAATTGCCCTGTTCTTCTTTCTTTTTACTTCATTTATTTCTTTCTTCTTTTTCTTTCTAACATTTCTTATCTTATGTCTATTTCCTCTTTCTTCAGTTTACATTTTTGGTTCTTCTTTTCTTACATTTCATTTTCTTCCTTCTTTCCTCTTCGGCTTACATTTCTTTCTTATCTTATCTTATCTCCTATGTATTTCTTCTTTTCTTCAGCTTACATTTTCTATTTCTTCTTTCTTTCTTCTTTAGTTTACACTTACTTCATTTATTTCTTTTTTACGGCTCTTTTTCTTATATCTTCTTTGCGTTTTGTTTATTCATTTTGTGCGCGGCCCGCGTCACACTCCCCCCTCCTTTGAGCAGTGGCGCGCCACCGCCACATAATTTCCCCAGTTTGAGGTGATCCGGTATACCACGCCCCCGTCTTTCATTAGCCACCGCTTCTTCTGGCCATACCGCTTTCCTCGCAGCTTCGCCTTGATCGCCCTCACCCCAGCTTCGGAGATCGTTGTTCCCCCGGGGACGGTTCAACCCCAGGCGTTCTTCTCCACCGGGTGGATCTCCAATATATCCGCGTCTGGGGTCGGTTGGCGTCTTCTTGGCGGCTGCGCCGTTGTTGGTAGGCGTCTGCCTGGCGTCGGATTCTGCGTCGGTGCGCGGCTGCTTGGCGTCGGCGTCGGTGGGCGTCTGCTCGACCTCGGTGTTGGTACTGGCGTTTGTGGTCGTCTGCTTGGCGCCGGCGTTGGTGTTGGCGTGCGTCGGACCAACGGAACTAAGGGGAGTGGTGTGTCGCTATCCCATGATCCTTCGGTGTCGGAATCCTCCTTTGGCATCTTCGGGCCTGCCACCCCAGCGGAGACCCGCACCGGTCTGGCCGGTGCCGTCGCCACCGGTGGGGCCCCGCCGTGCCCTCCGATGCCTACTGGCCGCGGGGTGTGGGCCACCCACCGTTTGCCCTGGTGGGTGTATGGTGCCCCGTCCGCCGCTGTCGCTGCTCGTACCACCTCATTCTGCCGAGCCTCCTGCCTGCGGCCCATCTTGGCCGGTTCCGTCCGCCTTCTCTCTGCTCCAGGTGCCGCCGGTGCCTCGATCAGGCGAGCCTTCGTCACCGCTGCCGCTCCTGCCCCGTGCCGCTCTCTAAACTTTCTTGCGCTCTCTTCAAACCTCGGCATCGTCCCTGTAACGAAATCAATACTTTTGTTATTCTTAGTTTTTAGCACGTGTTTTATATTATGTACGGTAATTTCCCCACGCACAATGTTTGGATTCTGTTTGGAAAATTATCTTAGTGTGGCCGAGTGGCGCTTCCCGTGAGAACGCCAGTTGAGTGTGGTCATACTCTCTATACCTGACGATGTATCGTGTTCTGGCCCTGCGGGTATGGCACCCCACCCCCACGTGTATCGGAGTACCGTGCCCGGGTTCTTCCGCTATCGGTGGCATATCTACATACTGTTTTATGTCCATGATATGCACCCGTTTCATTTTCCCTGTCTGTCTATTCTTCGCTGTTAAGATAACTGGAGATGTGAACCCTACTATCTTCCACGGCCCGTCGTACTTTGGTGCTAACTTGGCGTTGAACTTGTCTGCCGCGCTTGATAGTGGGTGTGTTTTGCATAGCACCCACTCGCCCACCCATGGCTTCCATTCTCTCTTCCTTAAATCGTATCGCCTTTTTTGGTGTTCCGCCGCTTCTAGCATATTTCCGATTGCCTCGTTTCTTTGCTCTTCCATCCGTTTCCATCGGTTTGCTATGGTTTCCTCCTGTATCCCTGATCCTTCGGTGGCCCTATCGAACGTAGACCCGGGTAGCCGCAGCTCTTTCCCACGCATACCGTCTCCCACGGTGCTTCTGCCACTTGTGTCAGCATCTACCCGGCTGCCTTTTGTTGCGAAACCTTATATTTCTGGCAAGTGTCGCATGACCGCACAAACTTCTTCGCGTCCCTGGTTAATCCTGGCCAAAAATACTTCGCTTGTATCCTCTTTATTGTTTTAAATATTCCCAGGTGCCCCGCTTCGGCTGCACTGTGGTTTTCCTGCATGATCCGTGGAATCTCGCCCGCCATTGCGCACAGTTTCCACCGTTGTTGGTCCCTCTTCCGTTCGCTTTGTATGTACAACTGCCCTTCTGACATTTGGTATTCCTCACTTCGTGGCTCCTTCTGCCCCTTAATTTCCACTCGCGGTAATCTTGACAGCGCATCCGCGACCACGTTGAGCTTTCCCTTCCTGTATTGTATTTCGAACTGGTATGGCTGCAACCGCATTGCCCACCTGGCGACCCTCCCTGCCGGGCTCTTGATGGAGTTTAGCCACTTCAAGGCCATATGATCCGTTATCACCGTAAAAGGATATCCCTCTAGGTACATCTTATATTTCTCGACTCCCCAGTAAATGGCCAGGCACTCCTTCTCCGTTGCGCTATATTTTTGTTCCGTCTTACTCAGCCTCCGGGTTGCAAATGATATCACGTGCTCTCCGTCTTCTGCCTCCTGTGTTAGGACTGCTCCTAATCGGAATTCGCTCGCATCTGTTTGCAACCTGAACCGTTTCGAAAAGTCCGGACGTGCTAAGACCGGTGCCTGTGTCAAGCTTTCTTTGAACCCGTAGAACGCGTGTTTGTGCCTCTCGTTCCATTCGAATTTCTGCCCCTTTCGGATTAGTTCCTGCAGTGGCCCGGCTTGCTCCATGAATCTTCGGTACCACGAGGCCATCTCTAAGAAGCTGTGGACTTCCTTCGTAAATTTTGGCGCTGGTAGTTCCCGAATCGCTGCCACCTTCTCCGGGTCTGTCCGAATGCCCTGATTGCTGACGACGTGGCCCAAATATTTTAGCTCCTCCTGGAAGAAGTGGCACTTATCCGGGTTTATCCTGAGGTTTGCTCCTTGCAGCCGTCTAAATACTTCTCGTAACCGCCGCAGGTGCTCTTCCTTAGTTCGCCCTACCACGATGATATCGTCCAGGTATGCAAAGGTCCATTTCTGGCCCGATGATTGTATCTAGTGCCCGATCTTCCTAGGCCAGTGGCCCGCTTTATATAGGCCCTAGCGTGGTCTAGTGTGCCCGCCGTTATCGTCGCCTAGTGTGCCCATTCTCTGCCGGTGTGACCCTTTGCCGTCAGTGTGGCCGGATCTCGGCGCGCGCCCTCATTTGAATTCGAATTGCCCTGTTCTTCTTTCTTTTTACTTCATTTATTTCTTTCTTCTTTTTCTTTCTAACATTTCTTATCTTATGTCTATTTCCTTTTTCTTCAGTTTACATTTTTGTTCTTCTTTTCTTACATTTCATTTTCTTCCTTCTTTCCTCTTCGGCTTACATTTCTGTCTTATCTTATCTTATCTCCTATGTATTTCTTCTGTTCATTTCATTTTCTGCCGGTGCTTCTGCCACTTGTGTCAGCATCTACCTGGCTGCCTTTTGTTGCGGAACCTTATATTTCTGGCAAGTGTCGCATGACCGCACAAACTTCTTCGCATCCCTGGTTAATCCTGGCCAAAAATACTTCGCTTGTATCCTCTTTAATGTTTTAAATATTCCCAGGAGCCCCGCTTCGGCTGCACTGTGGTTTTCCTGCATGATCCGTGGAATCTCGCCCGCCATTGCGCACAGTTTCCACCGTTGTTGGTCCCTCTTCCGTTCGCTTTGTATGTACAACTGCCCTTCTGACATTTGGTATTCCTCACTTCGTGGCTCCTTCTGCCCCTTGATTTCCACTCGCGGTAATCTTGACAGCGCATCCGCGACCACGTTGAGCTTTCCCTTCCTGTATTGTATTTCGAACTGGTATGGCTGCAACCCCAGTGCCCACCTGGCGATCCTCCCTGCCGGGCTCTTGATGGAGTTTAGCCACTTCAAGGCCATATGATCCGTTATCACCGTAAAAGGATATCCCTCTAGGTACATCTTATATTTCTCGACTTTCCAGTAAATGGCCAGGCACTCCTTCTCCGTTGCGCTATATTTTTGTTCCGTCTTACTCAGCCTCCGGGTTGCAAATGATATCACGTGCTCTCCGTCTTCTGCCTCCTGTGTTAGGACTGCTCCTAATCGGAAGTCGCTCGCATCTGTTTGCAACCTGAACCGTTTCGAAAAGTCCGGACGTGCTAAGACCGGTGCCTGTGTCAAGCTTTCTTTGAACCCGTAGAACGCGTGTTTGTGCCTCTCGTTCCATTCGAATTTCTGCCCCTTTCGGATTAGTTCCTGCAGTGGCCCGGCTTGCTCCATGAATCTTCGGTACCACGAGGCCATCTCTAAGAAGCTGTGGACTTCCTTCGTAAATTTTGGCGCTGGTAGTTCCCGAATCGCTGCCACCTTCTCCGGGTCTGTCCGAATGCCCTGATTGCTGACGACGTGGCCCAAATATTTTAGCTCCTCCTGGAAGAAGTGGCACTTATCCGGGTTTATCCTGAGGTTTGCTCCTTCCAGCCGTCTAAATACTTCTCGTAACCGCCGCAGGTGCTCTTCCTTAGTTCGCCCTACCACGATGATATCGTCCAGGTATGCAAAGGTCCATTTCTGGCCCGATGATTGTATCTAGTGCCCGATCTTCCTAAGCCAGTGGCCCGCTTTATATAGGCCCTAGCGTGGTCTAGTGTGCCCGCCGTTATCGTCGCCTAGTGTGCCCATTCTCTGCCGGTGTGACCCTTTGCCGTCAGTGTGGCCGGATCTCGGCGCGCGCGCGCATTTGAATTTGAATTGCCCTGTTCTTCTTTCTTTTTACTTCATTTATTTCTTTCTTCTTTTTCTTTCTAACATTTCTTATCTTATGTCTATTTCCTCTTTCTTCAGTTTACATTTTTGTTCTTCTTTTCTTACATTTCATTTTCTTCCTTCTTTCCTCTTCGGCTTACATTTCTGTCTTATCTTATCTTATCTCCTATGTATTTCTTATGTTCATTTCATTTTCTGCCGGTGCTTCTGCCACTTGTGTCAGCATCTACCTGGCTGCCTTTTGTTGCGGAACCTTATATTTCTGGCAAGTGTCGCATGACCGCACAAACTTCTTCGCGTCCCTGGTTAATCCTGGCCAAAAATACTTCGCTTGTATCCTCTTTATTGTTTTAAATATTCCCAGGAGCCCCGCTTCGGCTGCACTGTGGTTTTCCTGCATGATCCGTGGAATCTCGCCCGCCATTGCGCACAGTTTCCACCGTTGTTGGTCCCTCTTCCGTTCGCTTTGTATGTACAACTGCCCTTCTGACATTTGGTATTTCTCACTTCGTGGCTCCTTCTGTAATTCCTCGATTTTCTGCCCCTTGATTTCCACTCGCGGTAATCTTGACAGCGCATCCGCGACCACGTTGAGCTTTCCCTTCCTGTATTGTATTTCGAACTGGTATGGCTGCAACCCCAGTGCCCACCTGGCGATCCTCCCTGCCGGGCTCTTGATGGAGTTTAGCCACTTCAAGGCCATATGATCCGTTATCACCGTAAAAGGATATCCCTCTAGGTACATCTTATATTTCTCGACTTTCCAGTAAATGGCCAGGCACTCCTTCTCCGTTGCGCTATATTTTTGTTCCGTCTTACTCAGCCTCCGGGTTGCAAATGATATCACGTGCTCTCCGTCTTCTGCCTCCTGTGTTAGGACTGCTCCTAATCGGAAGTCGCTCGCATCTGTTTGCAACCTGAACCGTTTCGAAAAGTCCGGACGTGCTAAGACCGGTGCCTGTGTCAAGCTTTCTTTGAACCCGTAGAACGCGTGTTTGTGCCTCTCGTTCCATTCGAATTTCTGCCCCTTTCGGATTAGTTCCTGCAGTGGCCCGGCTTGCTCCATGAATCTTCGGTACCACGAGGCCATCTCTAAGAAGCTGTGGACTTCCTTCGTAAATTTTGGCGCTGGTAGTTCCCGAATCGCTGCCAACTTCTCCGGGTCTGTCCGAATGCCCTGATTGCTGACGACGTGGCCCAAATATTTTAGCTCCTCCTGGAAGAAGTGGCACTTATCCGGGTTTATCCTGAGGTTTGCTCCTTGCAGCCGTCTAAATACTTCTCGTAACCGCCGCAGGTGCTCTTCCTTAGTTCGCCCTACCACGATGATATCGTCCAGGTATGCAAAGGTCCATTTCTGGCCCGATGATTGTATCTAGTGCCCGATCTTCCTAGGCCAGTGGCCCGCTTTATATAGGCCCTAGCGTGGTCTAGTGCGCCCGCCGTTATCGTCGCCTAGTGTGCCCCTTCTCTGCCGGTGTGACCCTTTGCCGTCAGTGTGGCCGGATCTCGGCGCGCGCGCGCTTTTGAATTCGAATGGCCATGTTCTTCTTTCTTTTTACTTCATTTATTTCTTTCTTCTTTTTCTTTCTAACATTTCTTATCTTATGTCTATTTCCTCTTTCTTCAGTTTACATTTTTGTTCTTCTTTTCTTACATTTCATTTTCTTCCTTCTTTCCTCTTCGGCTTACATTTCTGTTTTATCTTATCTTATCTCCTATGTATTTCTTCTTTTCATTTCATTTTCTGCCTTCTTTCCTCTTCGGCTTACATTTCTTTCTTATCTTATCTTATCTCCTATGTATTTCTTCTTTTCTTCAGTTTACATTTTCTATTTCTTCATTCTTTCTTCTTTAGTTTACACTTACTTCATTTTTTTCATTTTTACGGCTCCTCTACTTATTTCTTCTTTGCGTTTTGTTTATTAATTTTGTGCGCGGCCCGCGTCACAAACGAATAAAGAAAGTGTTTTGTGAGGAGGCTTAGATGCCTGGCAGTGCAACAAATAGTTAGGGTTACTGTGAATGTGTGTTATTGCTAGCTACTGAGACTTTTGCCCCAGCTAATTTCCTCATATCAGCAGACTATGCATGTTCGCTTGACCTAGTAATTTGATACTTTATTTACGAAAACTGCATGTTGCTGCGACTGAAGAGTTATACATAGTTGTTATTGTGTATGAATATTATTGCTTATAATTAAATAATGCCGCGACTGCGGCCGTTGACTAAGTGTTCAACCTTCGCTAAGGTCGAACGAAAAACTGCCTGGGCTCGGGTGTCCGGCGTATTGGTGTCCATCTGCCGACCGTTCGTCTGAGAGCCCATGCAATGCCTAATAGTATTGACATTGCTAAGGCCACATAGGCAGCTATTTGATGATGCTGAGGAGCGGTGATTTGATCCTTCCAGTCGGTCTCTTTTAATGTGGCCAACTGATGTTGCAAGGCGCCCAGTTCCTCCAAACTGACTTGGGGCTGTGTGTGGCAAACATTCATCTGTTTCGCTGATGCGTTGCTGACCACAAAAGATTGGATCTCGATTGGGTGATCTCACATATAGTTGCAGTTTTGTTGTTAAATAACTGAAATTCACACCGATTTTCCACGCTGAATGTAGCTTAATGGTTGAAACATATGTGCTCGCCGTGTGGCAGCTCTAGACATTTTGAACTCGTCCTTTGTCAATCCCATGAACGGATCTCTATGGGCATTGACGGCTATGATTTCAGTTTTTAGACTAAATCGCTGCCAGCTTCCTGTTTTCCATGCCGGGATAGGCATGATGCGTAACACTTCCTGCTGTGTTATGGACACCAGCGGTTGGGATATTTTGAAGATGACATGGTTATTGTTTGTGTAAAGAGGCTTAGATGCCTGGCAGATAGCGCATAAACTATTTGCCTGTTTGTTGTCGCAACTAGCACTTGGAACTAGGTGGACGGTTTGGAGTGTGTGAGTGCATGAATTGTTCTAGGGGAACGGTTTGGTTGGTTGAGGGTCTGAAGACACAGCGACAGCCTCTGATGCATGAATAAAAGCTCTTGGGTTGGCGTTAGAACTCTTACTGACTTTATTAATGAAACTTAACAATATATATAGGTACACAAATGCTTATGCTAACAGAAATAACGTATAAGAAACGTGTGCGGTTACTTGTGAATGTGGGTTGTGTTGCGACCTGAGACTATTGCCCCAGTTCATTTCCTCGTCTCAGTTGACCATGCATATTCGCTTGACCTGGGAAATGATACTTTATTTACGATAAATGCAGGTCACTGTGACGAAGAGTTGTTACATAACGTGTGTTGTGTTCTGAAATATTATTACTTATGACTACATACTGCTGCGACTGAACATTCTCCCGGCCGTTGAGCAAGTGTTCAACCTTCAATTACGTCGAACAAGAACCTTCGTGGGGTAGGTTCTGGTTGTGGTTCTTCCACGTTCTGCCGGGCTTCGGGTTTCCGGCATGTTGGTGTCCATTTGCCGATCGTTCGTCTGAAAACCCATGCAATGCCTAATAACATTGCCATTGCTAAGGCCACATAAGCAGCTATTTGATGGTGCTGGGGAGTGTTGATTTGATTTTTCCAGGTGGTTTCTTTTAGTTTGGCCAGTTGGTGCTGCAAAGCGCCCAGTTCCTCCAAGTTGACTTCCTTGGCTGCCGTTCCTTGCAGTGGCTCAGGTGTGTTCTTAAGGTCTATCCTTGTGATGTTACCAAAACGAACATATGCCGCCCTTGTTTCGCTGACTACGGTGCTGAATGTGCTCACGCTAATTTTTGAATTGCTGCAGTGCAGCCTGGGGCCAGTGATAGTAAGCCCGTTCCGTTGAGTTGGATTGTGAACGATGTTCCGCTGCACACCGCTTGAAGTTCAATTTGCCTGCGTGTGGCAAACATCCATCTGTTTCGCTGACGTGTTGCTGACCACCACAGCTCGGCCCTCGACTGAGAGACCTCGCAGATAGTTTCCGTCTTATTGTTGAACAGCTGGAATTCACACCGGTTTTCCACGCTGAATGTGGCTTGGTGGTTGAAACAGATGTGTTCGTCGTGTGGCAGCTCTAGACACTGATTGAACTCCTCCTTGGTCAATCCCATGAACTGATCTCTATGGGCATTGACGGCTATGATTTCCGTTTGTAGCCAGAATCGTTGCCAGCTTCCGGCCTTCCACATCGGGATCGCCATGATGCTGAATATCTCCTGTTTTGTTACAGACACCAGAGGCAGCGATATTTTGAAAACGACGTGGCTGCTCGTTGTGGTCCCTTCGGCATGCATAATTTTATACAGCTGGATCACCTCAGCCGATGCTACCGGAAGAAGTTGATCCGGTGGAATGTGTTCCCGAATCTGATCTAGTTGCTCCCTCAGTTGCTTGGGAGACACTAGTATAGGACTGATGGTACGATGGCGCACGTCAGTGAGAACATTAGCTATCTCACTTTGCATTCGCTGCAATCCGGTTGCCACTAGAGTTAATTGAGCTGTCAGACTCATGAATGCTTGTTGTAAGTGCTCGCCTTGGTACTTTCCCCTTTCCAGATTAATTGTACCTATTTGGCTCTCTAGTGTCTTGATCCGCTCGTTAGTGGCTGAGCTGCTCGTCCTGACTATGTTTATTGTCGAATCCAAGATTGATGTCTGGTTTTTCAAGAGCATCATTAGTACGTCTTCATTGGATTTGACCTCCTTGATCACCTTGGACATGTCATCGGCGTATCTTGAGTCTAAAACGCCGAATAGTGAGCTCGCTACATTTCCAACTATGTCCAGTGGTGCTCTTCGCTGCCGAGAATGATGGATCAATTCATTTCCTGATTGTAGTTTGCAGTACACATGTTGGAAATGCTCAGACACTGATCTACAAGCGTTGATGTTCCGTAGTTCTGAACATTTGTGTTTCAGCTCCGATATCCCGTTGGCCAAGATTCCCATGTCGCTCCAATATGGTTTCAAATCGTAATATACAATTATTTTCCATTCCGAGATTGCCATTCTGGATGTGCCGAGCCGTTCGTAGAATATTCCTGGCTGGCTTGCAAATGGCGTTATGTTGAATGCCTGTCCCATCGCTAACGGAAGGATCAGTAGCATTGCTAGTAATGTTGGGAGGATCGGAAATGATGCTTTCATTTTTTTTTTTTGTCGGAGGAACGACTCCCTGACCGGGTCTTCGTACTCTTCATGGATCGAGAAATGGATCTCTTGGTATTGGGACCACAATGAGTTTATTGAACTCCTTGATATGGCCCTGCCGGTCTCTGAACATTCTTTCAGAGCCCGTTTGATTGAGTCGGCGATTGCTTTTTGTTGCCGACATGCTGATATAAGTTTACGTGCAGGTTGCGCTAAGCTTGCAACGTCTGCAGTTTCCCGGCCATTGCTCGCGGTTGCCAGATTTGGGGCATTGCTTGAGCTCTGTATTCTGTATATTTTCTGTATTAGAACTTTAAATATTTTTCGCTTCTATTTGCTGCGGGAATATTTTTGTCGTTCTCCGCAAATTGATTCCATACTTCATCGATTGCGACCAACTTTGTTTGGTAATATGTTGGATTTAATTTTCTATTCGCTGAATCTTTTCTAAAGTTGCGGATAGCCTTGAGATCTCTTGAGTGATCTCATCCTGCAAGTCTAACGCCTCTTTGACTGCTTGCTCCTCCGTGTTAGACATATTGATAATTGTTTAATTTCCTGACCGTTGGGAGTGTTTTATTTGCTTTGACAGCTGGATACGCTCCTATTCGCAACCGTGGTGTGGTCGAAGAAATTAACAATTGGTCAATAGACTTGGAGGATCTAGAACTCTAGAAAGGATTTGATGGCTCTTGACTGTGTAATGACAGTGTCAAAACAGAATCCCAGAAACAGAAACAGTGTCAAAAGATACGGATTCTTTTCTGCGGGAGGTTCCCAAGAGTTACGAAACTTTCCCTGTTGGTTCCCAATGTTCTATGACAAGAGTGATATTCTGGAAGATTCCAAGAGTTACGGAATCTTTCCTGTGGGTTTGACGTATTCAGGACAATTTCCTGTGAGTCAGGGCTCACCAAATGGTTTTTATGGCGAGTGAAAAGTTAGGAAAATCCCAAGAGTTACGGATTGTTTCCTGCGGGAGGTTCCCAATAGTTACGGAACTTTCCCAAGATTCCCAAGAGTTACGGAATCTCTCCTGTTGATTTGACGTATTCAGGACAATTTCCTGTGAGTCAGGGCTCACCAAATGGTTTTTTATGGCGAGTGAACAGTTAGGCAAATCCCAAGAGTTACGGATTGTTTCCTGCGGGAGGTTCCCAATAGTTACGGAACTTTCCCAAGATTCCCAAGAGTTACGGAATCTCTCCTGTGTAGCCTTGAGATCTCTTGAGTGATCTCATCCTGCAAGTCTAACGCCCCTGTGACTGCTTGCTCCTCCTTGTTAGACATATTGACAATTGTCAATAGACTTGGGGGATTTCCGCATAGAAAAGGATTGCAGGCTCTTGACTGCGGGAGGTTCCCAAGAATTACGAAACTTTCCCTGTCGGTCTCACCAATTGTTCTCTGGCAAGAGTGAAAAAATCTGGAAGACTCCCAAAGGTTACGGAATCTTCCTGGGGTTCTGACGTCTTCAGGACAATTTCCTGTGAGTCAGGGCTCACCAATGGTATTTATGGCGAGTGAAAATTAGGAAATCCCAAGAGTTACGGATTATCCTGCGGGAGGTTCCTATGAGTTAGCGGAAATTTCCCTACGTTGACGTCCACGGCTACCGTGTTCGTCGGGCGAAAATGCATCAGAAGCTGTCGCTGAGACTTGAGGCGACGTGGAAAGATTCCCAAGAGTTACGGAATCTTTCCTGTTCGATGACAGTGTCGAGGAGGTTCCAAGAGTTACGGAACTTTCCCGTTCGATGACAGTGTTGAAGAAGGTTCCTAAGAAAGGATCAGGAAGATTCCCAAGAGTTACGGAATCTTCCTGGGGGTCCACGGCTAGCGTGTACGTCGGGGTCACCAAAATGTTTTTTGGCGAGTGTGAAAAAATCAGGAAGATTCCCAAGAGTTACGGAATCCTTCCTGTTGGTTGACGTGTTCGTCGGGGTCACCAAAATGTTTTTTAGCGAGTGTGAAAAAATCAGGAAGATTCCCAAGAGTTACGGAATCCTTCCTGTTGGTTGACGTGTTCGTCGGGGTCACCAAAATGTTTGTGTAAGGAGGCTTAGATGCCTGGCAGATAGCGCATAAACTATTTGCCTGTTTGTTGTCGCAACTAGCACTTGGAACTAGGTAGACGGTTTGGAGTGTGTGAGTGCATGAATTGTTCTAGGGGAACGGTTTGGTTGGTTGAGGGTCTGAAGACACAGCGACAGCCTCTGATGCATGAATAAAAGCTCTTGGTTTGGCGTTAGAACTCTTACTGACTTTATTAATAAAACTTAACAATATATATAGGTACACAAATGCTTATGCTAACAGAAATAACGTATAAGAAACGTGTGCGGTTACTTGTGAATGTGGGTTGTGTTGCGACCTGAGACTATTGCCCCAGTTCATTTCCTCGTCTCAGTTGACCATGCATATTCGCTTGACCTGGGAAATGATACTTTATTTACGATAAATGCAGGTCACTGTGACGAAGAGTTGTTACATAACGTGTGTTGTGTTCTGAAATATTATTACTTATGACTACATACGGCTGCGACTGAACAGTTATGATTGTGGTGCCTTCGGCATGAATGATTTTGTAGAGTTTAATGACATTATCCGATGATACGGGCAGCAGTTGATCTGGTGGAATATGTTCCCGGAGCTGATTCAGTTGCTCCCTTATTTGCTTGGGAGATACTAGTATCGGTTTAATAGTTTGATGGCGAATGTCAGTGAGCACATTAGCTATTTCACTCTGCATCCGCTGCATTCCAGTTGCTTCCAGCGTTTTTTTTTACGTTGCTTTCATTTCTTGAATCTTCTCTTTGCGAGACTAACAAGAGGTGTATCAAATCTTATATTTTTAACTTAACTAACAGTCGTATTGACTGATGGAGTTAGATGGCCCACAGCTGAGACCCAGATTTTCTTTAGGACTGAATTGTAGAGTAGTAACTTGTAGTCCATGCACAGTGGCGACAGTGAGTTTATGATCCAGTGGAGGCTGCTGGCTTTCAGTTTCAGGTGCATCTTCTTGAATTCGATGTGCTTGCGCCAGGTTAGTCGTCTGTCAAGGTGGACGCCAAGGTATGTTAGTTGGTTAGCTTGGGGGATCTGCATACCGTTAAGTGAAAGCGGAGGGCATGTTTGTCTATTGAGAGTAAATGTTACATGTTTACACTTTTGTTCGTTTATTTTAATGCGCCAGTCGGACAGCCACCTTTCCACTACTATTAGATGATTAGCCAGTTGGTTTGTTACTTGCGTTGGGCATCTGGAGCGACTAAGGATAGCGGTATCGTGGGCGAACGTTGACGTTGTTAGTTGTGCGTTCGTAGGAATGTCCGCAGTATACAAAACATGTAGACTTGGGCCGAGTGCGCTTCCTTGTGGAACTCCAGATTCGATGATGTAGTCGCCCGAAGTAGCTGCGTTGCATCACCACCAGGAGCCTTTTTTGACTTTAGCCCTCTTATGACAAAAAGTCATTCGATTTCGTTCGGCCGGAATGAAGGTGCGGTTGGCTGGGGGGTAGCCTCTGGCTGGATTATTGACAGGAGGAATGAATTTGAGGCAGGGTTTGGCTGGAAGACACTTCGGAGATGTGTAGCGAATGTTTCAGCTCGGTCTTCGTCGCTGCGAGCCCAGCATCCCGAAGAGTTTCTTATCGGGGTGATCGTTTCCATTGGGGCGCCCTCCACAGGGGATACTTAGTGCTTGTTGGCGAAAGATTCTGGATGTACCTCAGCTGTGCATTTTCTTCCTGTTGGTGAAGAGCCTGTTTAAGTAAACGGGTTGCTTCCTTAAGGCGTTGCTTTGAAGCTGGTGATCTGCTGTTTTGTCAATCACGACGCATGCGCCTCTTTTCTCGCACGAGCTGTTCGATTTGCTGATTGGATTTGTAGTATTTGTTTCGGTCTACTTCCTTCCCTTGAGGAGTAGAGATTTTAGCTGCCGCAACGAGTACTTCTTCCAGGGCGCTCGTAGTGTAGTCGATGTCCGATTCCATGTTAAGCTGCGGGGCGAGTTCTATGTGGGCACTACCCTACTTTTTGTATTTAAGCCAGTTAGTTTTTGGCGACGTCAGGCTGGAGGGGTATTCGGTTATTTCTGGGCTTTGAAGAAGAGTTGCACAGGCGAGTGGTCTGATGATAAGTCCGAGACTGCTTTGGCACTTATTAGATTGCGAGGTATGTTTTTTGTCGCCGCAAAATCAATAAGGTCTGGAAGCTTGCGTGGGTCGGTTGGCCAGTATGTGGGACTTCCAGGGGAAACATAGTCCAGTTTATTTCTCACATTTATAATTGCATTGTACAATTGACTTCCTTTGGGAGTCACTAGGCGTGATCCGAAGAGCGTATGTTTGGCATTGTAGTCTCCTGCGACTATAAAAGGATCCCCAAGTGAATTGTAGAAGTCCATTAATTGTCCTTCCGAGATTGAGAAACGAGGAGGGCAGAAAACGTCAGCGATTGAAAGGCTTCCGTTAACTGACTGTTTGTATCGATATGGCCTGCAAAAAGTTTGTTGCAAACCTTTTGTGAAAATTGTGTTTAATGCGTTCTCTGATTAGGACTCCAGTTCCGCCGTGGGCTTTTCCATCTGGATGATCTGTGCGGTAGATTGTATAGCCTCTTATTTGAAAGTTGTATTTGCTTGTAAGATGCGTTTCGACCAGTAGCATAACGTCAATATGGTTTTCTGCCAAGAATTGTGACAATTTATGCGGTGAGACACCATTGGCGTTCCACATTGATATTCGTAGATTCTGCATAGATTATTTAGACTGTTGTGCTACAAGCAGCTGTATTACCATGTTCTGCTTCTGAACAAGTGTTTGCATTGTCGTTTTCATGAATGATATAAACTCCATCATACTTTGTTGGAGGGTAAGCATCATAGTTTCTGTTTGGCTATGTGGCTATTCTGGGCCTATTGAGCGCGTTCCAGATCGTAGAGCATCGGCATAGGGGAAGCCGTCTGTGGTGTTTAGGGGATCGAATGAGGACCTCGCAGCTTTGGCGAAGAAGACGTCTGGCGTAACTTTTGACGCAATGTACGCATTCTGTGGATTTTGGTTGCGCGTTGCGATCGCTTGACGCATGCGACTCTTCAACTCCTTGTACACCACACATCCTCTATAGTTTGCCGTATGGTTGCCTCCGCAGTTTCCACATTTCTTCACGGTACTGTCCTTGTTTGTAGTGCATCTACTACACAGACAGCCCGAAGTGTGCAGTATGACCTAGTGTGTCCTTACTCTTGGCAATTAGTGCATTGCACTGGGACGTTGCGTTTATGTGGCTCGTCAACAGTCATCCTCCGATGCGTGTAGTAGTTTTTCTGAACATTGTCCAGATATTTGGACACGATGCGGAAGTGCTCTTCAGACTTGGTTTGCACCTTTGTTTCATTGATGTTCCCTTTGGTAAGCGGGACAACATGAAAGTTGTCACCGTTCCCGATCAACGTCGCAATTCGGTTGACCAGGGCACTCGAGCTTTTCTCCCTGATATAGATCTTGCGCTGGTTTGTTTCCCTCGACCTCCGCCAGTGGGGCAAATCTGTTATTACTGGATCTGCCTGGTTCTTCGTCGATCTTCTTACCTGCCGGATTACTATGCGGGATAAGCTTCCGCTTAATTTGGATGTAGCGATCCATTCCATTCTGTGTGGCCGGGGCCGCCTTGACACTGTAATGGACGTTTCTGTGGTTGTAGAAATTTTAGCACTGCTTTTTGTTGGTGCGAAAGTTGTTTCCGCTATTGGAAGGGGGTTTTACACTGCGAACTCCATGACGCGGGAGTCGGAGTAAGCAGAGCGGGTGAGCAAGACCGTGCCCTTTCTCTTTCAGCGGTCAGTAGATCTGTTCTTAATCGCCGGTTTTTCCATTTCGGTATCGCGTGTTGAAAAGTAAGAGTAAAAGCCGTTTCTTTGGTTTACTGAGCTTCTATGCTCGTTTTTTGATCGTTGCTCAATGAGCTCATTGCGTGGCACTTATTTATTTAAAACAATGCACTAGTTTTGGTTTTAGCAGATCAGTTCGTTCAGATTCTTTTCGCCTATATTGGGTTACCCCAATTTTTTTTTTCGTTAATTGTTTTTTTTTTATTTTATTAAACACTATTATGTTGCAGTTTTCCCGGAGCTCGGGCAAAGCACGTCCGCTCAGTTCGGTAGTCCAGAATTGATGTTTGATTTTTTAAGAGCATCATTAACACGTCGTTGTTGGACTAGACCTTTTTTATCACTTTGGACATGTCGTCAGAACGCCAAATAATGAGTTTGCCACATTTCCGACTAGATCGAGTGGTGATCTTCGTTGTCGAGAATGATCAATTCATTTCATGTCGCAGTGTATGTGTTGAAAATGTTAATATACTGACGTACAGGCTGTAATGATGCACTACGGCCGAGATGATATATTATATATATATAAATATTTATTTAATGGAAACGTCAGAACATGAAGGTGCCGTTTTCTTTAAAATTTTTTTAGGGGTGGGTTTTTGCCAACGGCCACAAAATTGCAGGCTCCTATTGCCCACGCTGGGGCGGGAAAATGCTACGGGCCCTGGAATTGCCCAGCGGCCGGACCCTCCATTAGAGACTGGGGAAACGAGGCTCTGGTGATCCCAGTCGCCTGCTCCCACGCCCGCAACCCTGACCTAGAAACCACGGCTTGGTTTACCCAAACGCTAATCCCTGGGGCGGCTCCCTGAGATTAGGCTATGGCTTGGGAAGATCCCAGTGGCCGTCGCCTCGCCAACACCCGGAATTAATCTCAGCAGCGTGGCGCTCCTGGTCCCGTCCTGCCCAGCTCGCCGTCTTGGAGACCCAACGGCGGCCGAGATGAGGAGCCGAGGGATGAGGGAGCCGAGAGGGTCGTGGTTGGCTAGAGAGAGTAGGGAAATGATAAAACCGGTGCTATTTCGTATGTCTAGCTTAGTGTTTTATTTTGTTTATGTTTCTGCCGTGTTTTGTCTAAGTTATGTATTTGTTTCCTCTCCTGCTGCTCCCTAGCTCACACACACACCAAACATATTACAGTTAGGCCGCTGCGCCTCGCTCACCCGTAACCGGTGTTTGTTGTTGTTAAAAGATCCAAAGCTTCGAATGTCCTGGTATATCGGGGTCCTCGTTGTCCTTATGTTGCTCTTCGCTTTGTCGATCGGTTGCTGGGGGTCGTCGTTAATTACTTTTGTCACTTGGCACAGGGAAAATCAACTTGTTCTTTTGGTGGGTCCACCGCGAGTGAATTGAATATCAGATTTAAATCTGATCTTGACCCAAATTCCTATTGCCCCCGCGCCGTTCCGCGTTCCATGCATTCTTGCATATCTGCGATCTTCCTTCCTGCTCTGCCTGCAGCTCGCAGGTGGCCGCTGCGAATTCCGTTTCGCATTCCTGGGCTCTGCCTCTGCTGGCGCTATCGGCCCTCTGCCGCGATCGTGGCTCGGCGGGCCACTCTGCTGGCCGCTGATTGCTCGGTGCAGCGTTTCTCTTCTTGGGATGCGACTCTGCTGGCCCATCCTGATTCCTCGTGTTGCGAATGACGTCACGGCGATGTTGCTGGTGACGTCCCGCGGCCGGTGTGTGGCCAGTGTGTGCTGAGCTTCCTTAACCCTAACGCCTACCTACCCTATGCCCATCAAACTTACAGCTCATATTTACAAACTTATATCTACTATATATGTTCAGTCGCAGCAGTATGTAGTCATAAGTATGATAGTTAAGACACGACACACATAATGTAACAATTTGTCAGTCGCAGCGACATGCAGTTATCGTAAATAAAGTATCAATTACCAGGTCAAGCGAATATGCATAGTCTGCTGAGACGAGGAAATGAACTGGGGCAATGGTCTCAGTTCCCACATTCATACGTTATTTCTGTTAGCTTAAGCACTTTTGTACCTATAAATATTGTTAAGTTTCATTAATAAAGTCAGTAAGAGTTCTACCTCAACAACGAGCTTTTATTCATGCATCAGAGGCTGTCGCACCAAACCGTCCACCTAGTTCCAAGTGCTAGTTGCGACAACAAACAGGCAATAGTTTATGCACTATCTGCCAGGCATCTAAGCCTCCTTACACAAACATTTTGGTGACCCCGACGAACACGATAACCGTGGACGTCAACCACAGGAAATCCGTTACTCTTGGGATTGTCCTAACTTTTCACTCGCCATAAAAACTATTTGGTGAGCCCTGACTCACAGGATATTGTCCTGAATACGTCAAACCAACAGGAAGGATTCCGTAAGTATTGGGAATTTTTCCAGAATTTCACTCTTGCCATAGAAAGTTGGTGAGACCAACAGGGAAAGTTTCATCACTTCTGGAAACTTTCTTCTTTTTTGACACTGTCAAAAGCCTTCAAATCCTTTCTAGAGTTCTAGATTCTCCAAGTCTATTGACCAGTTGTTAATTCCTTCGACCACACACGGTTGCGAATAGGAGTGTATCCAGCTGTAAAAGCGAATAAAACACTCCCACCGGTCGGAAAGGAGGAGCAAGCAGTCAAAGAGACATTAGACTTGCAGGAAGAGATCAGTCAAGAGATCGCAAGGCTTATCCGAAACTTTAGAAAAGATTCAGCGGATAGAAAATTAGATCCAACATATTACCAAACAAAGTTGGCCGCAATCGATGAAGTATGGAATCGATTTGCGGAGAACGACAAAAATATTCCCGCAACATATAGAACCGAAGAATATATAAAGTTCTACGTCGACTGTCGTGAATCATACGACAAATACAGAAATATTATAGTCGACTCAATGGCTCAGAGCTCAAGCAATACCCCAAATCAGGCAACCGCGAGCAATGGCCGGGAAACTGCAGACGTTGCAAGCTTAGCGCAACCTGCACGTAAACTGATATCAGCATGTCGGCGACAAAAAGCAATCGCCGACTCAATCAAACGGGCTCTGAAAGAATGTTCAGAGACCGGCAGGGCCGTATCAAGGAGTTCAATAAACTCATTGTGGTCTCAATACCAAGAGATCCATTTCTCAATCCATGAAGAGTACGAAGACCCGGTCAGGGAGGGATACGACATGCAGTCGTTCCTCCGACTAGAAAGGGAAGTACAGAAAGTCCTGGGGGCACAAACCAACACATCAAGCAATGAAGATGTGCACTTGCCCAGAGTCAGCATCCCCAAGTTCGATGGGGATCTACTCAAATGGACGCAATTCTTTGATTTGTTCAAATGCATGGTACCTGATACCAACATGCCCACAGTCAGGAAGATGTGGTACCTTAAAACCACTGTGACTGGAGAGGCAGAGAGACTTATAAGGCATATCGATCTGAAAACGGAGAACTACATGAGCGCATGGGAAATATTAGTTGATGCATACAACAATCCCCGCCATGTAGCAGATACGATTCTCAATCGCCTTTTGCGACAACAAACAAACAGTGACGACCCAAGGTCAATAAAGGAGTTGTATATTACAACAATTGAGTCTCTGGCATCATTAAAGGGACTAGGCATTGATGTATCCAGCTGGGATACACTCATAATTGCCATCTTAAAACAAAAGTTGGATCTTGCGAATAGAGCCCTATACGAACAATCGTTAGACGGCTCAAGAGAGCTTCAAGGGCTCGATACAATACGAAGTTTCCTGGACCAGCGAAGTCGAGTGCTGGGAACAGGCAAACGCAATCAACAGCAAAAAAGGGAGCAGAAGAGCCCATCTTGCACTTCTGCTAGTGCAGGAAGGCAACCAGGTTGCCCCTTCTGCAAACGGAATCATTTGCTATACAAATGCAATGATTTCCGCAGCAAAACGGTACCCGATCGACTCAACTGGGTACTAAAATAACAACTGTGTGTGAACTGTTTTAACAGTAACCACAAGGCAAAGGATTGCCGAGGCCGTATGTGCTTTAAATGCGATAAAAAGCACCATACATTGCTGCACCTGGAGACGTCATCAGGTGCGGCAACAGAGCCACAATGACCTTCTGTAGGAGCAGCAAGCAACAAAAGCTACAATTTGCTGGCCACAGTAAAGGTATTAGTCAAAGCAAGCAATGGTCAGGTGGCCACATTCCGAGCCTTGCTGGATTCAGGATCACAAATCATTCTGATCTCTGAACGAATGGCCTCCAAGCTCTCTCTGAAGCTACACAATGCGTCATTACGCATCGAGGGCATTGGAGGCAATCCGAAAACAAGTCGGGCTAGAGCAAATGTGCTCATGAAATCAATGCACAACGATTTCACTCAACAGGTAGAAGCCTTTGTTCTGCCACATATCATAGCTGACCAACCAGCTCATGATTTGAGTACATCCCATGTACATATTCCAAACAACGTCATCCTGGCTGATCCAAATTTTGACAAACCAGGAAAAATTGACGTGCTTATCGGCGCAGAGCACTATTATTCATTGCTACTGCCAGATCAAAAGCAGATAAAACCAGAAGGCCCAATTCTCCAAAATACAAAGCTGGGATGGATTGTGGCCGAGAGAATCTCTGCTGAGCACGATTCAGCAGCACTTTGTGCGACGGCAACCACTGAAGAGGAGGTTGACACGCTGTTAGAGCGATTTTGGACACTAGAAAATCTAGACACCAAAGATAAGGCTCTGTCTCCAACTGAAGCACACTGCGAAACTCATTTCGTAGCAAACGTGCAATTTGCAATCGATGGGAAGTTCATTGTCAAGCTGCCATTTTCTGAAGAAACTTCAGCCCTGGGGGCGTCTCAGAAAACAGCAACCAATAGGTTCTTGGCACTGGAGCGACGAACAACTCCAGAAGTCTGGAAAGGATACGTAGACTTCATGGAAGAATACGAACGTCTCGGACATATGAAGCTGGTACCTCCCACACACATACCATCGGATCATTACTTCATTCCACATCACTGTGTGTTGAAGCCCGAAAGCAGTACCACCAAACTGCGGGTAGTTTTCGATGCGTCCTACAAAACGTCAAGTAATAAGTCACTAAATGACATATTATATGCTGGACCCACGGTACAGAGCGAACTATGCGCCATTCTGCTACGATTCCGCCTATGGGTGCGGTATGTGTTTACCGCGAACATAGAAAAGATGTATCGCCAAGTATGGATGCATCCTAATCATCAGTTTCATCAGCTGATCGTATGGAGGAAGAAGGCCTCTGACGATCTGAAATTCTACAGACTAAAGACGTCACGTACGGTACCACTTCAGCGCCATTCCTTGCTACAAAATGCTTGGATTATCTGGCTGAGAAAAATAAGAGGCAGTTCCCGCTTGGGTTAGCTATACTCAAGCATGATTTCTATGTGGACGACTGTCTTACAGGAGCACACAGCATTCCAGAGGCGATCCAGATTCAGTAGGAATTAAACAAAATATTGCTGCCGTCCGGATTCAAGCTCCGAAAGTGGTGCTCCAATAACAATGAAATACTGACCCAAATTCCGCGAGAAGATATTGTCCCCAACGTCAAGTTAGATGAAACACTTCAGCATTACAGTGTTAAGACGTTGGGCTTACTTTGGATGCCTCAAAGGGATCAGTTGTGTGGGCGATCTCAAAAAAGCGAAGCCGCAACCATCACAAAACGGGTGGTCAGCTCAGAATCTTCGCAGATATTCGATCCACTGGGATTATTTGCTCCGGTGGTCGTCAAGGCGAAGATGTTCATACAAACGCTCTGGGAATTAAAGATGGGCTGGGACGATGAGTTACCTTCACACCTTCAGCTGGACTGGAACAATTACCGCTCTGACTTGCAAGCGCTAAATACTATGCAAATACCAAGGCATATATTTGAAGGAAGAGTGCCAGTCACGCAAGAGTTGCACACATTTGTCGATGCCTCGGAACGAGCATATGGAGCGGCAGTGTATGTACGAGCGACTTACAAAAATAATCAGTCCGGTTGCTATGCTCAAAGTCGAGAGTGGCGCCATCCGCCAAGGAGACTCTACCGCGGCTAGAATTATGTGCTGCAGTCTTGGGAGCTGAACTGACCCATAGAGTCAGAAAGGACCTACGTTTGCCTGAGGAGAAGGCATTGGGGTACTTCTGGACTGATTCAACACTAGTCCTCTCCTGGATAAATGCGTCTGCATCCTCATACCACACGTTCGTGGCCAATCGAAAGCAAAAATACAAGCGGTGTCGCATCAAGCGGAATGGCGTCATGTGTCGTCCGCAAATAATCCAGCAGACTTACTGTCGAGAGGAATTGCCGCAAACAAGTTGGCAGAACACAACCTGTGGCTATATGGACCGCTGTTTCTGCACGGCTCCCGAAACAAGTGGTCAAAAATACCGACATTCGATCCCATCGATCTGGAGCCTAAAGTAAAGCAAGTCATCTTGCCTATCTGCCAAGATCAACTAGGAAGCGAGCTATACAGTTGCAACCACAGCAACTCCTTCCACAAGTTGCAACGCATTGTAGCATATATGATGCGCTTTTGTAGGCGCTAAGTGTAGGCGAGCTGGCTCATGCCAGAACGATCATCTTCAGCACGATTCAAAAAATTGAATTCAGTGCGGAGTATAAACAACTTCGCATCCAAACTGCTGCCAAACATCAAATCTTGCTCCCGTACAATGATACGATTGTGAAGATGCTGCTACGAGAGATGCATGAGGAAAACATGCATTGCGGAGCACAAGCATTGAGGGCCATAGCCAGACAACAATACTGGATTTTGAATGACAAAACGATGGCCAGAAGCATCATACAAGAGCACGGCCCGAATTAATGCAACAAATCATGGGTAACTTGCCGGCGGATCGAGTAACACAGGCTCGTCCGTTCTCCAATTCAGGAGTCGACTATTGCGGTCCCTTTTGGATTCACCACAAGATCCGTGGGAAAAGGCCAGACAAAGCATACATTGCAGTATTCTGCTGCTTCGCCACAAAAGCAGTACATCTGGAGTTGGTAAGCGACCTAACAACGGACGCGTTCCTAGCCGCTCTCCGACGATTCTTGGGCCGACGTGGAAAGTGTCAGACCATCCACTGTGACAACGCCACGAATTTTGTTGGTGCCAACAACCAATTAAAGGTACTAGTGGAAACGATTTTCACAGAGCAAGCCCAGAGCAGGATCATTAATCAGTAATCAAGTTTATCCCACCGCGAGCACCGTCGTTTGGCGGGTTATGGGAGGCTGCTGTAAAATCGGCGAAAAGGCTATTAGTATCAGTCACAGCCACAGCATCCTTAACATTTGAAGAGCTCAACACGGTGAGCATTGAGGTCGAGGCGATACTCAATTCAAGGCCCCTCACCCCTATGTCAGCCGATCCAACAGATACTGCAGCACTCACTCCAGGCCACTTTTTAATTGGCGAACCTCTAGTAGCACCGCCCGATGCAAATCTTGCCCGACCGGAAAAAACGTTGGTCAAAAGATGGGAACTGGTATCCAGGCTTAAACAATCGTTCTGGAATCAGTGGTCCATGAAGTACCTACAAGAGCTTCAGATGCGCACCAAGTGGAAAACTATGGCGCAGAATGTCAAGGAAGGATTGCTAGTACTGGTAAAGGAAGACAACGTACCGGTAATGAGCTGGCCCATGGGACGGATAGTGAAGACATATCCAGGCAAGGATAACCAAATCCGGGTCGTAGATGTAAAGACCGCATCAGGGATCTACAAAAGGGCAGTTACTCGTTTAGCACCGCTGATAAAAGAAGAAGTAGCCACAAAACGGCCGCACAGCGCCAGCGCGGACACGGCGCAGGCAGAAGAGAGCCCTGCGCAAAAAAGGAAAGCATCATTTCCAATCCTCCCAACATTACTAGCAATGCTACTGATCCTTCCGTTAGCAATGGGACAGGCAGTCAACATAACGCCATTTGCAAGCCAGCCAGGAATATTCTACGAACGGCTCGGCACATCCAGAATGGCAATCTCCGAATGGAAAATAATTGTATATTACGATTTAAAGCCATATTGGAGCGACATGGGAATATTGGCCAACGGGATAGCGGAACTGAAACACAAATGTTCAGAACTCCGAAACATCAATGCTTGTAGATCAGTGTCTGAGCATTTTCAACATGTATACAGCGAACTGCAATCAGGAAATGAGTTGATCCATTATTCCCGGCAACGAAGAGCACCACTCGACATAGTTGGAAACGTAGCGAGTTCACTATTTGGCGTTCTGGACTCAAGATACGCCGATGACATGTCCAAGGTGATCAAGGAGGTCAAGTCCAATGACGACGTGTTAATGATGCTCTTGAAAAATCAGACGTCAATCTTGGATTCAACAATAAAGATAGTCAGGACGAGCAATTCAGCCACCAACGATCGGATCAGAACACTAGAGAGCCAGATAGGTACAATCAATATGGAAAGAGGAAAGTACCAAGGCGACCACCTACAACAAGCGTTTATGAGTCTGACAACGCAACTAACGCTGGTGGCAACCGGATTGCAGCGGATGCAAAGTGAGATAGCTAATGTGCTCACTGACGTGCGCCATCGAACCATCAGTCCAATAGTAGTGTCTCCCAAGCAACTAAGAGAGCAACTGGACCAGATTCGGGAACATATCACACCAGATCAACTGCTTCCGGTAGCATCGGCTAATATTATCCAGCTTTATAAAATTATGCATGCCGAAGGCACCACAACGAGCAGCCACGTCATCTTTAAGATATCGCTGCAACTGGTGTCTGTAACACAACAGGAAGTGTTCAGCATTATGGCGATCCCAACATGGAAGGCTGGAAACTGGCAGCAATTCAGACTAACAACCGAAATCATAGCCGTCAATGCCCATAGAGATCAGTTCATGGGATTAACCAAGGATGAATTCAAGCAGTGTCTAGAGCTGCCACACGACGAACACATCTGTTTCAACCATCAAGCCACATTCAGCGTGGAAAATCGGTGTGAATTCCAGTTGTTTAATAACAAAACGGAAACTATCTGCGAGGTCTACCAGTCGAGGGCCGAGCTGTGGTGGTCAGCAACGCATCAGCAAAACAGGTGGATGTTTGCCACGCGCAGGCACGTTGAACTTCAAGCGGTGTGCAAAGGAACATCGTTCACAGTGCATCTTAACGGAACAGGCTTGTTGTCACTGGCCCCAGGCTGCACTGCACGCAACTCAAAAATTTGCGTGAACACATTCATCACCATAGTCAGAGAAACTAAGGCTACATATATTCGTTTTGGCAATATCACAAGGATTGACCATAAGAACCCACTTGAGCCACGTCAAGGAACGGCAGCCAAGGAAGTCAACTTGGAGGAGCTGGGCACTTTGCAACACCAGTTGGACAAATTAAAGGAGACCACTTGGAAAGATCAGACCAGCGCGACTCAGCATCATCAAGTAGTCGCTTATATGGCCCTAGCAATGTCAATACTATTAGACATTGCATGGGTTTTCAGACGAAGGGTCTGCAAATGGACACCAGCAAGTATGATAGTTAAGACTCGACACACATAATGTAACAATTCGTCAGTCGCAGCGACATGCAGTTATCGTAAATAAAGTATCAATTACCAGGTCTTCAGACCCTCAACCAACCAAACCGTCCACCTAGTTCCAAGTGCTAGTTGCGACAACAAACAGGCAATAGTTTATGCACTATCTGCCAGGCATCTAAGCCTCCTTACAGAAACAATATACAACTTATGACTACTATATGTAGTTGAATGTGACTTCGTCACACTCCCCCTTTACCTCCGGGTGGGGCGAAGTGAGACCTTTACGTGGCCTCTGATGTTAATCTGGACCCGAAATCTCGTCCAGGTACCTCCAGGTTCTTCGCCCCCTGATGGCCAGTCGATCCTGGATCCGATCGATCAGGCGGGCGGGCAGTCGGCCCGTTGGAGTGGTCCACCACGGCGGAGTCAAGACCCATGGTTCCCGGGCGGGGGCGGAGATCGTTGGCGTCGGCGTGGTTTCCGCCTCCTCATCTGACGAGCTGCTGGGTGAGTCCTCCCAGGGCACAGCCCGACGGCGTCCCGATCGCCGCGAGGAATCCGGCTCGCTGCGCTGGGTGACGCCAACCGCGGCTCGGATTTCGAGGGCCGCTGGGGTGGTGCTCCATAGGGCGCGCCTCGTCTGCCCTGGGCGCTCCTCGTCTCCCGAGACATCCTCGTACCGGGTTCCTAGGGGGCCCGGCACCGCTGCGTCCAGCTCGCGGATTCTCTGCCCCACTTCGGCGAAGCAGGCCGACAGCTCCGCCTGTAGTTCCGCCGTGAACGTCCCCGGCTCCCTGTCGAGGGGTGAGGGCTGTGACGGCGATGCGAACAGCTCCCACTCTACACGCCGCCGTGGGGGCGTGGCCTCGTGCCGGGTGGCCCCGAAGCGACCATCGGGCTCCACCTCGACCTCCTCCTCTTCAGTACTTCTGCCCACCGGCAGTTGTCCGGGTGGCGGGCCGTGTCCGGCGCTGGGCCATATCGCCACGAGTAGCGGCAGGCCGGCGCGTAGGCGTGGGTCGCAACGGGGATCCTGCCCCACGTCCAAGACCAATGGTCGCATGACCTCGTGCGCGGTGGTAGGATCAGGGGATCATCCCCTTCCATTGGGCATCGCCGCTCGTCAAGGTGCAGCTCTTCGAACCGCTCCTCCACGGCTGCCGCCAACCAGACGAGATCCCGCTTAGCCGGGGGGACTCCATCCTGCCGCACATGGATAGCCGACGTTAATGGTGGTGGCATGAGTTGCGCCGCACTATGGGGCCGCGGACTGGTTTTGGTGGCCAAAAGTCATTTTTCAAAAATGAAAAACATCAATGTTGCATACCACAAAATTTTGAAAACACGGTCCAGTGTTGAAGGAAGCAACCAGACGCCAAACAGCGCTGTTAAAGATGAATTAAGCATAAGCAAAATAAGCGATTTAAAAGATTAAAAAACTAAAGAAAAAGTCTGTTTTATGAAATATTCGTCATGCAATCGGATCAGGGGGCTTGTACGAAGTGTTTGTGGGTATAAATAGTTGGGGTTGATCGTATTGTCCTTGTAGTGTATTAGTGAACCCTTTCGCGAGTTAAATGTTAAAGTGAAACCAAATTTTTAAATAGAGAAACAAAAATAGTTTCACCTAGTTTCACCATAATATTTATACTGTCTTATTAATCATTTAATTCTTGTTTAAATAAATGTAGTCTCAAGGTGCACTTTTGGAGAAATTTGAATTTTTCTGAGATAACCTCAACGCCGATTTGGTTGCTGTTTGGAGTAGCAAAAATGGCCGGCTCGAGCAAGAAAAGGCTGTAAAATGTTTTTTTTTCGAAATGAAAAACGAAGTTAACGAATATTTAAACTAATACTTAAAATAAAATATTAGTTTTAACCTTTTGAGTATGATGGATTTTGTTTTTTTTTTTCGATTTAGCTGCACTTATGGAAAAACACTGTAATTCGGCATTTTAGTCTGATAGTTCCTAGGGAAAGCATTATTCGATTGAGCTCAAAATTACAATAAAGTATTAAAAAATCAACAAGTTTCAGCTCCTAAAATTTCATAAATTTATCTTAAGTTTTACCCGATCGTTCCTATTGGAGCTCCTGATCCGAACGATTTTCATACCATATGTGCGTAGGGACAAATTATGACGATACGTAAAGTTTCATGTCGATATCTCCAAAACTGACCGAGTTATTAATTAAGGCCACAAAGTCCGGATAGACTAAGACGGGTGCTTCCGTTAACTTAGCCTTCAACTCCTGGAAGGCCTGATCCTGCCTCGATGTCCAGTCCCACTTCCGGCCTTTCTTCAGCAGCGATGTCATCGGTTCCACAACATCGGCGAAGTTGGGAACGAATCGACGATACCAGGAAGCGATTCCCAGGCACTTCCGAAGTTTCTTCGGCAAGTTGGCGGCTGCAACTCGCGGATCGCGACCACTTTGTCCGGGTCCGTATGAATTCCTTTTTCGCTTATCACATGTCCCAAGTAGGCGATGTGTCGTTTTATCCAGTAGTCAGTATAAATAACGTCTGTTTGAAGGTTTTGATGGAAACCCCTTATAATGAAGGAAGTGAGCTCCAGAAGATTAGTAGTTGTCGATCTTCGCTTAACAAATCCATGCTGACATGGAGAACTTACTGATCTACAAAGGTGCTGCAAATGTGGAGTAATAATGTTTTCAAAAAGTTTAGGGATGGCCGAAAGCTTAGAGATTCCTCTATAGTTATTGGCCTGCGATTTGTTTCCTTTTTTGTGGAGAGGAATAATGAATGATTCCTTCCAAATAAGGGGAAAGTGCGATGTTCTAAGGATAAGGTAAACAATTTCAGAAGGGGCGAGCACAGGGCATCGGCAGAATACCTAAGCACGCAGCCCGGTATTCCGTCGGGACCTGGCAGATAAACTGGCTTTACTCGATGAAGATCTACTAGGAGAGAACCTTCGTTTAAACATGGACAGAAAATTAGGTTCGATTTTGGCATGCTATAAAAATAAGTCTGATTTGGGTCAGTGGAAGTAGAGTAAGTAGTTTGGAAAAACTGGCCAAAAACATCGGCAATTGCTTGATCGCTCTTTACAGTTTCATTTTCAAAAGAAATCGATGAAGGATGAGTTACCGCCTTACGTTTAGTATTAACAAAATTATAAAACTGTTTAGGATCCTGAGAAAATTGGACCCTACAACGAGTCAAATAGTTCTTGTAACACTGTGCGTTCAGTACAGTTAAGTTTGACCGAGCCGATATATAGTTAGAGAGGTCAGAACTAGAACTGGTTTTTCTAAATTTCGTGTACAGCCTTGACTTTACATTTTTCAAGTGACTCAATTCTTTAGTAAACCAAGGTGGTTTATTTGAAGTAGAGGGATAAAATAACGGAACACATTCAGAGAAGAATGAATTCATCGCATTGTTGTAGTATGTGCATATATCGAGGGTACACTGTACCATTAAAAACATAGCAACACTAAGTTGCATTATGTAAACTAATAAATTCAAGTGGACTAAAAAGTCGCACGCTGATAGCGGCATTACGCTAAGTCAGCATTCCCACGCTGACCGCATATACATATACATAAACATATGCCCATACGACACTCGCTCTTGAACATATACCTAAGATATACAGATGCGGCTGCACCTCTGCTGTGGTCAACGGCAGCGCCCGTGACATTGTGCAGATTGCAGACTTCGGACGTCGGATCCGTTGATTGCAGTCTGCATAACAATAACACAACAAACACAAAGTTGAAACTGATTATGTGAAAAACGTTGAGAAAATGTTGAGAAAAAACTAGTGAACGAAAACTGAAAAATATATCATATACTAGCCTTCCCCCCCCGGTGCTCTAGTGAGGTGTAGAGAATAATCCGGGTCCGAGATCCAGAAGAATAGTGCCCAATCGATACCAATGGCGATTTCCCAGTGGAGAAAAGCTCACCGGTATAAACCAGCGGTGAGCATGGTGCCGCTCACTGCTGCTACGAGGGAATGACGACAAGGCCGACATTTGAAAACCCTGCTCCTGTCAAGCAAAGGGATTTGCCCAGCCTTCAAGAGGCCATAGAGGCAGATCCAACCGCGGGACCAAAGCCCTTGACTATCGCCGAGTACAAGGCACGGACAGCAGCGAGGGAGCAGCCACGGAAGAAAAAGCGTGGTGGCTGCAGAGTAAAACTACTAAGCGCAAGACGCTTAAACATCGAGTTGCTAAAGACGGCAACCAACGAGGAAGACCGGCAGCGCTACAAAGAGCGTCTACAAGCCATCAATATTTAACTTCGCGCTGCGTAGTAACGCGGCGGGCTGCGTTAATCGCCATAGCCCTACCCGCCCCAATATATTTTAAGTTGCCGATGTGGTCTCCGCTGCAACAAAAACTTACTAACCAAATAGGGCACATCAATCATTAACTAACACATTGCACTCAGTCTTACACTTAGTATAAGTAAAATTCTTGTAAACTTGCCAATTGCCACCTGTGTAAACTGAGTGTAATGAATTCATTCATTTATTAGGGAATTGATATAAAGTTTTAATTATTTCAATTTTAATATACCTTCAAGATATATCTATATCTTTATTTTAAATAAGATCACGATGGGTGGCAAAAGTTCAAAAGCGGACGATAACACCGCAAATGTTGTAAATACTGTAGAAGTCGTGGACACAACGCCACATTTAGAAGCCCAGTATCTATTACTGTTGATTTTAGTAATCATCTCAGCCCTCAACTTAGTTTTAAAGCTGTATTTGCTACATAAGAGATCATTAAAAAAAGACCTATATGAGTCGAGCCAACGATCTCGATAAGATATAATAACAAATAATGTTATTTAAATTTAACGATTTTGGATAGACCCTACTATCCATTCCTACTTAGAGAAGTTTTGTATAACAAGGCTAGAATTCTAGCTCAATCTTCACGACCCTATCTCTTTTCTAAGATTTTGCTTTAATTTCCAAACATCTGAATAAACATCTTTATATGAATAATTATCAAATTTAATTCACCTGTACTTTGGTGCGATTATATCGCTAAAATGTACATACATGGAATGGCTAAATCTAGCAACAGAAATAAATAACATTAGAGATGCTTTTGATAAATCATATAAATGCATCAATAAAACCGCGCCGATAAAAACTCAGACGCTAATATCTCATATAAAGGTATTGACAACTCAATACAATGCGTTACGAAACCTTAAATTAATATACAAAGACAAGCTCACTGAAAAACATAAAGCTCAATGCTTAAAAGTTCAGAGCTCATTCGGTAAGAGATTACATAATACTAGTGTTAGACACAATATTATAATAAACATCCCAACCGATATTTCTGAAATAGCGGAATTCGACGAAAGCCAGATAAAAGACCTGGACGAGTCACAACCGCAAGAGGATTTAGATATCGAAAGCGATATCGAATCTATAGAAGAAATTAAAATAAACATAAGGCAACCAATAACACAGCCAGTAACAGTAAATATGGCTAATACAGTGGAAGCCCAGAGGGCATACCTTAAACAGGTATCCTCAACAATACCTGAATTTGATGGTAAGAAACTCCATCTAAACAGGTTTTTGACAGCTTTAAGGTTGACAAATCTAACTAAAGGAGATCAGGAAGCTTTAGCCGTAGAGGTCATAAAGACCAAAACTATTGGCCCACTGACCTATAAGGTAGAACACGCGACAACAATACAGGCAATAGTTACCATATTGCAGGCAAACGTAAAAGGCGAATCGCCAGACGTTATAAAAGCCAAATTATTGAATGCGCAACAAAGAGGCAAGACCGCGTCTCAGTATGCTACTGAAATAGACAATATGCGTAAGCAGCTTGAAGCAGCTTACATAGACGACGGATTAGACGCCGACAATGCCGACAAATTTGCGACAAAAGAATCGTACCAACGAATCGCTCAAGATGATCTTGACAGCGGGTACATTCAGTACATTCAATGATGCAATGGAAAAATATATCCATTGCAGTACTGAAATTACAGGCAATTCCAATACCGTCTTATTCTATAATGGGAATAATAGACGAGGTAATAATAATGCCAATTACCGAGGTAGAGGCAGGAATCAATATAACCAAAATTATAACCAAGGTTATAATAACTATAACAATAGTGGTCGCGGAAACTACCGTGGCCGCGGTAACAACCGAGGTGGAGGTAACCGAAGGGGATACCAAAACCGAAACACCCAGCATCAGAACAATAACAATAATAACCGACAGGTACGCAATGTACAATCGGAAAACCAACAAACCCCCTTAAGCAACCAACAGTAAAATTATTTACATTAAAAATTAACCTGAGCATTTTTATAAAAGTACAACACCATACAACAAATACACATTTAATTCTATTAATAGATACAGGCGCAGATATTTCACTGCTTAAAAATAAAGCAAATGAATACACTGCCTTAAACTTCAGTAATATATCAAATATTACAGGTATTGGGCAAGGAACCATACAGTCTATAGGCTCAATCGATCTTGACCTACGTATGCAGGATGTTCTTGTACCGCATGAATTTCATGTAGTACCCGAGAATTTTCCTATACCATGCAATGGCATAATCGGTTTAGATTTTATAAAAAGTTATAATTGTATATTAGAATTTCAGAAAACACAAGACTGGTTCATAATAAGACCCGATAATTTTCATCAACAAATTAATATTCCAATTCAACATAGTGTAGATCCAAGCACATTATTATTGCCAGCTAGATCAAAAGTAATCAGACAAGTCAAATTACTAACTAGCGAAAAAACGGTTGAAGTCCCAAACCAAGAGCTACAACCTGGCATAATAATAGCCAGCACAATTGTCGACAGTGAAAATGCATACATTCGCATAATAAATACAAATACAATACGCTATAATAAATAGCGCAGAAATAAAGAGCGAATCAATGCATGACTACGACATTTTCACACCCGACCCACAACAAAACAATAGGAGCAAAGAAGTTTTAAAAAAATTAAGATTTCCAAAACAATTTGATGAGGTTCTTACAGACTTGTGTACGAAATTTAGCGATATTTTTGGTTTGGAAACAGAACCAATATCAGCTAACAACTTTTATAAACAAAAGCTCAGGCTAGGAGATAAGACACCGGTCTATATTAAGAACTATCGCACGCCAGAGAGCCAGAAATTAGAAATTGCCAAACAGGTTAAAAAACTGATAGACGATGGAATTGCAGAACCATCAATATCAGATTATAACAGCCCATTACTATTGGTTCCAAAGAAACCACTTCCGAACTCAACGGAAAAAAGATGGCGATTAGCAGTAGACTATCGTCAAATAAATAAAAAATTGCTAGCAGACAAGTTCCCACTTCCAAGAATAGAAGACATTCTTGACCAATTAGGACGAGCAAAATATTTTTCATGTCTCGACCTAATGTCTGGATTCCACCAGATAGAGCTAGAAAACAAATGTAGGGATATTACTTCATTTTCAACAGCCAGTGGCTCTTATCGCTTCACGCGATTACCATACGGACTGAAAGTTGTACCAAACTCTTTCCAGCGTATGATGACACTTGCATTCTCTGGTCTTGAACCATCGCAAGCATTCTTATACATGGAATATTTAGTTGTAATAGGTTGTTCAGAAAAGCATATGCTTAAAAACTTAACAAAAGTATTTGAGCTATGCAGAGAACACAATTTAAAACTACATCCTGAGAAATGTTCTTTCTTTCTGAAAGAGGTCACATTTTTGGGTCATAAATGCACTGATCAAGGCATTCTCCCAGATGACACCAAATACGAAGTAATAGAAAAATATCCCATACCAACAGATGCAGATAGTGCTAGACGTTTCGTAGCTTTCTGTAACTACTATAGACGTTTCATTAAAAATTTTTCTAATCATGCACGCCACTTAACGAGGCTTAGTTAAAAGAATGTCCAATTTGAATGGACAGCAGAATGCAATAATGCATTCGAATACTTAAAAAAGGAATTAATGAAACCAACATTATTGCAGTACCCAGATTTTAGCAAAGAATTTTGCATAACAACCGATGCCAGTAAACAGGCATGCGGATCGGTACTAACTCAAGAACATAATGGCAAACAACTTCCAGTGGCATACGCTTCAAGAATGTTCACCCAAGGTGAAAGTAATAAGTCCACTACAGAACAAGAACTAGCAGCCATTCATTGGGCAATTAATCACTTTCGACCATATATATATGGAAAACATTTTGTAGTAAAAAGCGATCATAGACCATTGTCATATCTATTCTCAATGAAAAATCCAAGCTCAAAACTAACACGTATGAGGCTGGATTTAGAGGAATATGATTTTACGGTTGAATATCTTAAGGGGAAAGATAATCACATTGCGGACGCATTGTCACGCATAACAATACAAGACTTAAAAACAATAAACAGACAAGTACTAAAAGTTACTACAAGGTCAGAATGTAGAAAGGAAAGTCAAAAAAAAAAAATTGTCAATACAAGTATGAAAAAGAAAAATGAGCAATTAAATGATAAGCCCAGAATCTATGAAGTTGTCAATAATAATGACACAAAGAAACATGTGTGACGGTTGGTCAATTGCTCCGGGAGCTCGCGGGTGGCCAGTGTCGTCTCAGATATTTATATTTGAGTCAGGCAGAGTTGCTGGAAGAGATCCCGATCCTTTCCCCAGAGGTGAAGGCGTGAGTGATTACACAGTAATGGATTATTTCCTAGTTTATTTTGTTCCTTTTTTTTGGTAGGTGAGATAATTTTGTATGAGTACAGCAAATGGGGTTCACCCGGGAGGGTGGATGGTGAATGACGAGCGGTCGCGTGGGTGCCCGGGGCGAGGGTTCTGGTTGCTCGTCGCTGCTGGTGTCGAAGTCGTCGGCTGCGGGGCGTCGGTAGCGGCCGTCGTCGGCGTCGGCAGCCGGATGCTACGGGAGTCGCCGGCTGCGAAGGCGTCGTCGGCGGGGGGTCGCCGGCGTCGGCAGTCGGAGGCTGCTGGAATCGCCGGCTGCGAAGACGTCGGTGGCGGGGGGATGTCGGTAGCTGTAGTCGCCGGCGTCGGCCGTCGGAGGCTGCTGGAGTCGTCGGCTGCTCCTGTTGTCGGCGGCTGGAAGCCTACTTGGAGGAAAGAGGAAGAGACTTTCGAGGTCTGCTAGTTAAAAACAGTTTTAGAGTCCCTGGAGGTGTACTAGTTGTGAGAGAGGTTTGAGAGGCCCTTGAGGTCTACTAGGTTATGAGAAGGGTTTTAGAGGCCCTTGAGGTCTACTAGGTTATGAGAACGGTTTTAGAGGCCCTTGAGGTCTACTAGTTATGAGAAGGTTTTAGAGGCCCTTGAGGTCTACTAGGTTATGAGAAGGGTTTTAGAGGGCCTGGAGGTCTACTAGTTTATGAAAGAGGTTTTAGAGGCCCTTGAGGTCTGCTAGGTTAGGAGAACGGTTTTAGAGGCCCTTGAGGTCTACTAGTTTATGAGAAGAGGTTTTAGAGGCCCTTGAGGTCTACTAGGTTATGAGAACGGTTTTAGAGGCCCTTGAGGTCTACTAGTTTATGAGAAGAGGTTTTAGAGGCCCTTGAGGTCTACTAGGTTAGGAGAACGGTTTTAGAGGCCCTTGAGGTCTACTAGTTATGAGAAGAGGTTTTAGAGACCCTTGAGGTCTACTAGGTTATGAGAACGGTTTTAGAGGCCCTTGAGGTCTACTAGTTTATGAGAAGAGGTTTTAGAGGCCCTTGAGGTTTACTAGGTTAGGAGAACGGTTTTAGAGGCCCTTGAGGTCTACTAGTTATGAGAAGAGGTTTTAGAGGTTCTTGGGGTCTACTAGGTTAGGAGAACGGTTTTAGAGGCCCTTGAGGTCTACTAGTTATGAGAAGAGGTTTTAGAGGCCCTTGAGGTCTACTAGGTTATGAGAACGGTTTTAGAGGCCCTTGAGGTCTACTAGTTTATGAGAAGAGGTTTTAGAGGCCCTTGAGGTCTACTAGGTTAGGAGAAAAGTTTTAGAGGCCCTTGAGGTCTACTAGTTATGAGAAGAGGTTTTAGAGGCCCTTGAGGTCTACTAGGTTAGGAGAACGGTTTTAGAGGCCCTTGAGGTCTACTAGTTATTAGAAGAGGTTTTAGAGGCCCTTGAGGTCTACTAGGTTATGAGAACGGTTTTAGAGGCCCTTGAGGTCTACTAGTTTATGAAAAGAGGTTCTAGAGGCCCTTGAGGTCTACTAGCTGGAAGATCGGTTTAGTCCGATCCTTGGTTTCCTAACAGGTTACCTTTGCTTATGCGGCTTATTTGCTGCTCCTGCTTACCCGGTGATCCGTCTTGGTCCTGGAGGTGTTGCTTGCTCGGCCGCTCGCACTGAATGCCTTCCTGAGGGATCTGGCCCGCTTTAAATAGCGCTCGGGAGCGGTTTAGTGTGGCTTCCAGATCATGCTTTCTTGATCCCTTTGGGTGTGGCCGACTCTTGGGATTAGTGTGCCCGGCCCCTTAGAATCAGTGTGCCCTGTCGTGGGCGCGCGCGCGTAGGGTAGTTGAATTTGATTTTATGTCTTATGTTCTTCATGTTTTTTTTTCTTCTTTCATGCTTGTCCCATGCTTGTGTATATATGTCTTTAATTCTAAGTGTGTGTGTATGTATGTATATAAGAATAAGTGTGTGTATGTATGTGTGTGCGCCCCGGGCGTCACACCTCCCCCTCCTTTTGTTTTGGGGCCAGCTTCTCGATCCTGACGTTGTTTTGTCGGGAGAACACAACTCTCCACGTCTGGGCTCCGTCTCGAACAAGGAAGGACTGCTGCTTCCCATAGCCTTTCTTCGCCAGTCGTTCCCTTATATCGGCCATCGCCGAAATATGGGCCCCATCGGGTATGGCCCAAGCGATGCTGCTCCTGGTGTCTGCCTCGATGTCGAGCACATCTCTGTCTGGTGACGGCGATCCCCTCCGGTGCTCTTCCGCTATGGTAGGCAGCTGCTCGTTGCTTCGACGTGGTGTCGGCGGTCTTGGTCGCTTCCGTGGCGAGGTGTCCGGGTGGCGTCCCCTCTCTCCTCCTGCGTTCTCACCCCAACCGGTTCGCACTGTATAGCTGTTGGCGCCCCGGTTGGGATGAGGAGGGTTCGCCATTCGCTGTCCCGGTCCTGTCGTTGTGGTCCGCGTATTGTTTGCGGCGTACCAGTCGGTGGGCGTGTTTCTGTTTGACCCTCCTGCGGCTGCTCGCGTGTTGCTGGTAGCGCCGGTCGGTGGGCTTTGTTATGCCTGTAGCTGGTCCTGCGGCTGTCTCCGTGCCGGCTCGCGTATGGCTGGTGGCGTGCCGGTCGGTGGGTTTGTTTGTGCCCGTTCTGGTTGCGGCGGCCCCCGTGCCGGCTCGCGTGTTGCTGGTGGCGTGCCGGTCGGTGGGCTTGTTTGTGCCCGTCTGTATGTCTGCGGCAGTCTCCGTGCCGGCTCGCGTATAGCTGTTGGCGTGCCGGTCGGTGGACGTGTTTGTGCCCGTTCCTCCTGTTGTGGCCTCTGTACCGGTTCGCCTGGTGTTTGCGGCACCCTGTTCCGCCCCCATGTCCCCTGTTGTTTGGGGTACATGGGCTACCCGATGTCCGTGTGTGGTTCGGGCCACGGTGGGTGTTGCTGGTGGCGTTGTCGGGTCTGCCTGTCGTAGTTGGCGGCCCATCTTCGTGGGTTGGGTCCTCTTGCGTGATCCTCCGGGTGCCTTTTCCATTGCGATCAACTGGGTGCGGCCCATTGCCGCTGCCAACTTCTCGTAATTCTTCTTCAGCCTGTTGAAGCTTTCGGGTAGCCGCTGCATGATGATCTCTGTAACTGAATGATTTTGTTTGTTAGCGTATGCGATATTTATTAATCGATTGTTAGTATGCCTATCTGACCCTGATCCTGCCCGTTCATCGATTGTTACCGATGTTTTTTGTCTGTGTTTTAATGGGCTTGGGCTTGTATACTGATCGATTAATTCTTTCGTAGTGTTGGCTAGATTTGGTTCTGTTCTTATTGGTTCACATGGTTTTATATCCCCGATATATATTCGCTTCGTTTTGTGTGACTTCGTGTCACGTGCTCCAATTTGACGGGTGATATAAATTGGACTACTTTCCATGGACCATCGTATTTTGGTGCCAATTTGGCATTGAACTTGTCTACTGCCTTGGATAATGCGTGGGTCTTGCACCATACCCGATCGCCTATCGCTGGCTTCCATTCTCGTTTTCGGAGATTATAATGATGGCGTTGTCGTTCTGCTGCTTCGGTCATGTTTGATGTGGCCTCTTGCCTGATGTTTTTTAACCGTTCCCATCTTTCTTTTATTCCTTCCTGTATTATTCCAGAACCTTCTGTCTGGCTGTCGAATAATGTGTTGGGCAGTCGTAACTCTCGTCCGAACATTAGCTGTGCCGGGCTATATTTTGTTGATTCCGACGTACTGCTGTTGAACGCGAGCATCAACTCTGGTAGGTTTTCGTCCCACCTAGTTTGGTCTTCCCCGGTCGTTTGTGCTATCATAGTTTTGATTGTCCTATTTGCTCGTTCGGTCGGGTTCTCTTGTGGCGTATAGGGTGCCGTAAACTGTTGTCGGATTCCCCATTTTTCCATGGCCGTTTTTGTCTTCCGTCCTGTGAATTGTACGCCGTTATCCGAGATTAGGACTTTTGGTGTACCCATTCTATCTATTACGCGTTCTCGGAAAGTTCTGAGGAAGGTGTCTGCCGTGGCTTGTCTCAGTGCGGCTAGTTCTACCCATTTGGAAAATTTGTCGATGATAACTATCAGTGACGTGTTCCCGTGTTTAGTTCTGGGTAGTGGTCCTATGAAGTCGACGCATATTGTTTCCCATGGTAGTTCCGCTACTCTGGTCAACATATGTCCTGCCGCCTTTTGTTGCGATACTTTGTATTGCTGGCAGCACTCGCATTTCCTTACGAACTCTTTTACGTCCTTTGTTAGCCGGGGCCAAAAATAGCGGGTTCTTATTCTTTTTATCGTTTTTGACATTCCTAGATGGCCTGCTTCTGGTGTACTGTGATTCTCCGTTAGTACTCTGTTAATATCCTCGTCTCTGACACACAATTTCCATGGCTGCGGGCCTCTTCTGTTTCCGTTTGCCTTATATAGTTTCCCTTCCTCTTCATTGCTTGTGTGTTCTTTGACCTCTCGAATTTTTTTATCCACCCAGCCTGCCGTGGTTATTGCCCGGGCTTCTATTCTGGGTGTTCGTGACAGTGCATCTGCTACTGCATTGAGTTTTCCCTTGCGGTATTGTACCTCGAATTGGAAAGGTTGTAGTCCCAGGGCCCATCTTGCTACTCGCCCCGACGGACTTTCTATCGAGTTTAGCCATTTCAATGCCATGTGGTCTGTTACCACTATGAATTTATATCCTTCCAGGTACATTTTGTATTTGTTGATTCCCCAGTAGATGGCTAAACATTCATTTTCTGTGGCGCTGTAATTTCTCTCTACTTCGCTCAACCGTCTACTGGCATATGAGATGACATGTTCTCCGTCTAGCCCTTCTTGTGTGAGTACTGCTCCTATCCCTCGGTCACTGGCGTCTGTCTGTATCTTGAACTTCTTTAAGATTTTCGAAAGATTCTTGTTGTGGTTTGCCCCACTCGAATTTCTTTCCCTTTCTTATCAGGTTCTGTAATGCGTTGGCCTGTTCTGTGAAGTTCGGTATAAATCTTCTATACCATGATGCCATTCCCAGGAAACTGTGTACTTCCTTCGTCGAGGTCGGTGTTTGTAGTTCTTGAATGGCCGATACCTTTTCTGGGTCTGTTCTGATGCCACGATCGCTTATGACGTGCCCCAGGTATTTTAACTCCTTTTGGAAAAAATGGCACTTGTCGGGATTTATCTTTAGATTTGCCCGTTGCAATCTTTGGAATACTTCTCGTAACTTGTCCATGTGTTCTTGCTTCGTTCTCCCGATTACCACAATGTCGTCTAGATATGCAAATGCGAATGGTTCCATTTCTGGTCCTATAATTGAATCTAACGCTCTTTGAAACGTTGCTGGTGCTGTTGTCAATCCGAATGGCATAACCTTCCATTGAAACAAACCTCTGCCTGGCACCGTGAAGGCCGTATATTGACGACTGTTTGGTTCCATTGGTATCTGCCAGTACCCTGATTTTAAATCAATCGTGCTGATGAACTTCGCCTCTCTTAGCTGGTCTAGGATGAAATTCATTCTTGGTACTGGGTACGCGTCCTTTTCCGTTTTTTCGTTTAATAGCCGATAGTCTATGCACATCCTCCATTCATTATTCTTTTTCTTTATTAATACCACCGGTGCGCTGTACGGGCTATATGAACGTTCTATCAACCCTAGAGCTAATAACTCGTCGACCTGTTCGTTTATTATGCCCTGTTGTTTCGGGTTTCGCGGGTAATATCTCTGTTTTATGGGTTTGTCATCCCTTAGATAGATTTTGTGTGTTGTGATATTACATACCCCTTTAATATTTTCGAATACTTGCCTTTGCTTATCCAGGAACGTTTGTATTTCCTCTTCTGTTGGTTCCTCGTTCTCTGGTGACTGTTCCCTTGTTGTCGCTTCCTCATTGTTGTCTACGGTCTTTGTTATTTCTAGATCTAGGTCGTTGCATCGTAGCATGCTTCCGACCCCTGCCGAGAAGTCCATTCCTAGCAGGATCTCCCCCGCTACTTGTGGTAGTATCAGAAAGGAAATTTCCACTTTCTTCTCTCCAAATCTGATTGTCGTTGTGAAACTTCCACTAGTTTTCTGCGTCGTGCCGTTTGCCAGTGTGATCGCCGATCGTGTTCCCTCCCATCTTCCTCCTTCCCTGAGGGTCTTATATCGGTTCACACTTATTGTGCTTCGTGATGCTCCGGTGTCGATTACCCCTTTCGTTGATTGGTTTCCTATCGTTATTACTGCTATTACCTGGAATCCGTCGCAATATAATCGCTTTCCTGCTGCTGGCGTTTGTTCCGTGGCCTGAGTTGCCAGCTTTATCTGCTCAGGCCCCCTGCGATTCGCGGTCCCGTCCTGCAACACTCCGTTGTACGAACACCGTTTCTTCCGCATACCCAGCAGAACAGTCTTGGCGGGTTTCCACATATTCGCGCCGTATGTCCTGTCCCGCCGCATCTTATGTATATCTCTGGTCATAGTTGCTGTTGTTGTCCTAGGCTGTCTGTTCGTACCGTACCTTCTGCGGCTTCTATCTCCTCTACTTCCTCTGCCAGTTTGAGGAACTGCGTCAGTGTCTGGAACCCTGATCTTCGCGTATATAATTTGATCTTACTTCTGCAGTTTGAAAATACTCTATCCAGTTTTTCTTCCTCTGATAGCTTAGAGAACCGCATTAATTTTCTCAGACTCATGGCGTACTCTCTTACCGGCTCGTTTTCTCGCTGTTTTAGCTGAGCGATTTGCGTTTGTACTCTTTCCTCGTATCTTGGTGGCAGGAAATATTCCAGAATCTCGGTGGTCAGTTGTGCCCAGGTCGTTATTTTGGACGGTGTGGTGTTCCACCAGTCTATCGCTGCACCGTCCGTTTCTACGCAAACTAGTCCCTCAGTTTTAAAGCTATCTGAATGAAACTTTGCAGTTAGGCTTCTATATACTCTCACTCGTACATATGTCGGAACGGGCCGGATCGGACGACTATATCATATAGCTGCCATAGGAACAATCGGAAAAATTTACGAAAAAAAATTATAACTTTGTCAGTTTTCAACCAATTTTCACCAAATTTGATATTTGCCCATTTAGTATTATTTCCGAATTTCGATTTTAATTTCATGAAAATCGGCTGACTATATCCTATAGATTCCATAGGAACAATCAGGAAAATTATAACTTTGTCAGTTTTCAACTAATTTTCACCAAATTTGATAGTTACCCATATTTTAGTATTCCTGAATTTCGATTTTAATTTCATGAAAATCGGCTGACTATACCCAATAGCTCCCATAGGAACAATCAGGAAAATAAAAGAAAAAACCATAACTTTGTCAGATTTCAACATATTTTCACCAAATTTGATATTTAGCCATATTTTAGTATTTCTGAATTTTGATTTTAATTTTATAAAAACCGGCTGACTATATCCTATAGCTTCCATAGGAACAATCAGGAAAATAAAAAAACCATAGCTTAGCCGTGTTTCAAACCATTGCCATCAAATTTGAGATGTGGCAACAAATTATTATTTCAGAATTTCGTATTTAATTTTTTGTTTAAACTCTGCAAGGGTATACAAACTTCGGTGAGCCGAAGTTAGCTTCCTTTCTTGTTTATTTTATTGTAATTATACCCTTGCAGGGTATATTAGTTTCAGTCAAAAGTTTGCAACGCAGTGAAGGAAGCATCTCCGACCCTATAAAGTATATATATTCTAGATCAAGATCAACAGCCGAGTCGATCTCGCCATGTCCGTCTGTCCGTTTCTACGCAAACTAGTCCCTCAGTTTTAAAGCTATCTGAATGAAACTTTGCAGTTAGGCTTCTATATACTCTCACTCGTACATATGTCGGAACGGGCCGAATCGGACGACTATATCATATAGCTGCCAGAGGAACGATCCGAAAAATTTTCAAAAAAAAATTATAACTTTGTCAGTTTTTAACCAATTTTTACCTAATTTGATATTTGCCCATTTAGTATTATTTCTGAATTTCGGTTTTAATTTCATGAAAATCGGCTGACTATATCCTATAGCTTCCATAGGAACAATCAGGAAAATAAAAGAAAAATTCATAACTTTGTCAGATTTCAACATATTTTCACCAAATTTGATAGTTACCCATATTTTAGTATTCCTGAATTTCATGTCCATCAAGTTAGCAGGACAACTTTGGAAAATCAAACTTTTGATTATACCATAATTTGCCGTTAATTATTCGTGAAAGAAAAAAATTTGCCGTTCAATTTTTTAACTTAATTTTTTAATGTCCTGCTAAGTTGATATCAAGTTAGCAGGACAACACCAGAAATCCTTCACATTTCCAAAATCTTTTTTAGCCATAATTTGCCGTTAATTATCCGTTGATTATTCGTGAAAGAATTAAATTTGTTGCTTAAGTTTTTATTAATTTTTTTTTAAAACAAAAAGTTGCCCTGCTAAGTTGATATCAAGTTAGCAGGACAACACCAGAAATCCTTCACATTTCCAAAATGTTTTCTAGCCATAATTTGCCGTTAATTATCCGTTGATTATTCGTGAAAGAATTAAATTTGTTGCTTAAGTTTTTATTATTTTTTTTTTAAAACAAAAAGTTGCCCTGCTAAGTTGATATCAAGTTAGCAGGACAACACCAGAAATCCTTCACATTTCCAAAATGTTTTCTAGCCATAATTTGCCGTTAATTATCCGTTGATTATTCGTGAAAGAATTAAATTTGTTGCTTAAGTTTTAATATTTTTATTTATTTTTTTAAAAACAAAAAGTTGCCCTGCTAAGTTGATATCAAGTTAGCAGGACAACACCAGAAATCCTTCACATTTCCAAAATGTTTTCTAGCCATAATTTGCCGTTAATTATCCGTTGATTATTCGTGAAAGAATTAAATTTGTTGCTTAAGTTTTAATATTTTTTATTTATTTTTTTAAAAACCCAAATGTGCCCTGCTAAGTTGATATCAAGTTAGCAGGACAACACCAGAAATCCTTCACATTTCCAAAATCTTTTTTAGCCATAATTTGCCGTAAATTATCCGTTGATTATTCGTGAAAGAATTAAATTTGTTGCTTAAGTTTTTATTAATTTTTTTTAAAAACAAAAAGTTGCCCTGCTAAGTTGATATCAAGTTAGCAGGACAACACCAGAAATCCTTCACATTTCCAAAATGTTTTCTAGCCATAATTTGCCGTTAATTATCCGTTGATTATTCGTGAAAGAATTAAATTTGTTGCTTAAGTTTTTATTATTTTTTTTTTAAAACAAAAAGTTGCCCTGCTAAGTTGATATCAAGTTAGCAGGACAACACCAGAAATCCTTCACATTTCCAAAATGTTTTCTAGCCATAATTTGCCGTTAATTATCCGTTGATTATTCGTGAAAGAATTAAATTTGTTGCTTAAGTTTTAATATTTTTATTTATTTTTTTAAAAACAAAAAGTTGCCCTGCTAAGTTGATATCAAGTTAGCAGGACAACACCAGAAATCCTTCACATTTCCAAAATGTTTTCTAGCCATAATTTGCCGTTAATTATCCGTTGATTATTCGTGAAAGAATTAAATTTGTTGCTTAAGTTTTAATATTTTTTATTTATTTTTTTAAAAACAAAAAGTTGCCCTGCTAAGTTGATATCAAGTTAGCAGGACAACACCAGAAATCCTTCACATTTCCAAAATATTTTTTAGCCATAATTTGCCGTTAATTATCCGTTGATTATTCGTGAAAGAATTAAATTTGTTGCTTTTCTTTTTTAGTTTTAATTTAAAATAAATGTTTTGATTTATGGCATACATAATCGTTGCCAACGCCGATATGCGTTTGTATAGTTTTGCATGCATTAGTGTTCGGCTGGAGTCAGTCGACATTCAGCGTCTCATTTTATTTGACGTTTGAACATTTTAATACAATTATATAAAAATTAAGATTAGAAATACTTCTAATGGCATACATCTTTTCTCGACGAAAATTTGTAATATTATATGGCCATGCATGCATGTATTAGTTGTAGACTGCATATGTTTCCGTTTTGTTGGGAAGGATGGCAACGTTAAATAAGATGGACAGTCGACAAACATAATGCAGCCCTGGATGTCGACAGCACTAAATTATTAATAAATATATTCATGAAAACTAAGTTACTAAGTTTAATATAAACTATAAAAAATTTAGATTAAGAATTCTTTTAGTGATCTAAATCTTGCCTCGATAAAAATTGAAGATATACGATTTAAAAAAAAAATATACATGCATTAAATCTTAGGGGCAGATTTAAAATTGACTATTTTTTCACGATCGCGTCGTGTTTGTATGTATGAGTGCAGTCATCGACGTCGGCGTCGATAGCCAAATATGGCTCATTTCTAGAAGTGAAGTTTCAATAAGAAGTTTAAGTGCGTCGTAATTTTTGACAACATGCCTGCAGGTAGACCACCTTCAATTGCCTGTGGCGTAATTGTTGATGCTATTCTTAAATATAAGGACGAGCTAATTGATTTGAATGGAAACATTATTACCCCAAGCAATGTAGCTTGGCAAACTATTAGCCTGGAGCTTGGAAACAAAGTTCAACCTGCCACAATATACTCCTATGTGATGAACAATCGTTTCGATCTGAAAACGTATATAACAGGAAAAGTGGCGACTTCAAACAAAATAGTTAAAACTTCTTGCTCCGAAAACGAATCTGATGATTCTGAGAATCAAAATGAGAATTTTCGATTTATAATCTCCTTTACAAAGTCAGAGTTCGGTCAACTTATAATGGAGACATCAAAAAATTATAAGGACCATAAAGGTGCTGTTCGTCAAAGGGTTTTAAATATCCTGCAGCCTCAAAAATGGACGGAGCTCTTCTCTAAACGGGTATATGATGAATTTCGGCTGTCCCATGGTTACCATTTTGAAAACCATTATATAAATTCTGGCAAAGCGACAGGAAAATTCCAAGGTATGTATTTAAAATCTACAGTTTACAAAAACCATCCAGAATCCAATTGGTAACACAATTTTTATTTCTTCTGTACATTTGGACCTCTATAATTGATTATAAATAAATATAATTTTGTTAATTTAGTGGAATGTGTAAATGACTGTGTGAGTTGAAACGCTTACATATGTATGATGTATGAACTTGTACGCAGGCAGTTAAAGCACTGCTTTAACTCACACAATCATTTACACATTTATGTACATATGAAACTTATACACATCCGTAAAAACTTTGTACTAAAAAGATTATCTGAAAATTTTTTTTAAACATGTAAAGTGCCTAACACCTTTTAGAAATATCATTATTTAATGAATAATAGGGATTTATTACATATTTATCCATATTCCTTTTCTTAGAAAAATACATTAGAACAATTGTAGAATTAATTAAAAAAGTTTTGTTTTTCCTGATTTTATTTAATTATAATGCTAAACTTTTATTTGTATACATTTTAATATTGGTATTAGCAAAACATTTATGTCCAAGAAGCTTCCAAATCTGACCAGGACTAAGTCAACTATATTGATTCATTTTGTAGGAAGCTTCTAAATCCTAAAACTTAATACTTCCTTTCCACCAAAATTGCATAAATATTATGTATTTTAATGGCTATTATTTTTTGAAAGAGTTTGCACCAAAACCCAAAATAAAGCAGTTGAAGTGCAAAACTGTTCCCACCTCAGGTCGAGCAAATCTGAGGTGAGAACAGTCTTTCAATTTTACTGCTACTTTTAGGTGTTTTTATGAAAACTTTTGAAAAAACAATATTAGTCATTAAAAACTATATAACATTTATGTATATATTACACAGAAATATAAAATTGTATGCTGTTTAAGCTTCTTAAAGGACTCATTTGGGAGCTTCTTGGCAACAAAAATTAACTAATATTAAACATAAATTGTATAATAAATTAAAGTAAAGCATCATGGATGAAAAATAATAGGACCAACTGAAATTTTCATACAAGTCAAATTTTTCTATTTATTTGACATAGTGTTATTTTTGATTTTTTTATTAAATTATTTTTAACAAAAACACAGAGAGATATTTTGCAAATCTTTATTATTTTATTCCAATAATTTTTCTATAAGGTTTTAGTCATATTTCGGCTTTAAAATATCGTTTGTTTATGTTTTTGTTAATGTAGATACTTTTTTTAATTCAAAAGTAGAGATAATTCTAAACCACAAAGAAAGCAAATTAAATATTTTACATATTTGCAATAGAGAGTCCATCTGAAGCAGATATTGAGGTAAAAATGTTGTCAGTAATTTTAAGTTAACTATATTTGATGGAAATTATACAATACGAACACATCTACCGCAGGACATTGTAAATGTGGAAGCACCTTAAAAGCGGAAATAGTGCCCCACCACGGTAATGAAGACATTATAAAAATTGTATGCAACGCCAGTAGTGGTAATGCTTCTTGTGGAAAACGACAGCTTCGAGGGGAAACACGAGACATGATAGTCTCCAACTTGGAAAAAGAATCCACTAATTTCTATAGAAAGAAAATAGCTTCAAAGTTAATGGGTTCTGATGATGATGTAGAACCACCTCTCCTATATGTAGCTTCAGTGTTTAGAAACGCAAAATACGAAGCCGCAAAGAAGCTGTATCGGAAAGCAGATCCACTAGACGCACTTTCCGACTTGAAACGAAGCCAAAGGGGTCACGAAATAGTGCGAGACATTGGCAAAGATCCCGTAAAAGTGTATATTTGGTCCCCACATCAAACCCGAGTATATAATAAATTAAGAAAAGAAAGTCGGTTGTGCATAGATGCATCTGGGGGCCGGTTCCTCGAATACATCCACGTTGATGGAAAAAAATCCCAGCATATATTTCTCCATATTGCTGTTCTACACTCCCAAGTTGGCCAGTTTGTGGTTTCATCGATGTTAACGGAGAAACAGGATATGGTTTCTATTACAACATGGTTGTTGCGATGGATCCAAACCGGTGCGCAGTATCCAAAGGAAGTGGTAATTAAAAAAAATATTTATGTACATTTATATGTTTAAATATTTAATGAGTTTACAATTTTTGCAGGTGTGTGATTCGTCGAGAGCTCTCCTATCAGCATGTTTGCCACGTTTGATACAGTGGAGGCATATGCAGACGCGTGTATGTCTGAAAACTTGCCCAGAACCTACATTCGCATAGATGTAGCTCATTATATAAAAAATTGGGCTGATTTTTTAAAAAATGAGAAAAAGCAAGTAAAAAAATTTTACATGTTTGGCATTGGTCAACTGATTCTGGTGACCAATCAAGATGATGCCCGAGAAATTATAAAAGCCTTGCTGATCATTTCACGGAGCAAGAAAGCCGGAGAAGGGGCTACAATGCTGAGAAATGCCCTACAATTTATAGAAAATTATGGGACACAGCAAAGCCAAGAGACCATAGTTTCAATGATCTCTGATTCGGAGTCTCCAAATATAGCTTCAGGTAAATATAACAATTAAATTATCATTAATACTAATAATAGGCAGCGAAATATAATGTCCAAATGCCTTTTAAAACTTTTAAACCTTTTAAATCTTCATATAAATAAGATCTATTAAAACACCATAAAGCTGCGATAGGAATATTTACATTAGGTTTTCATAACTAAAAGCTAACATCGGTAGGCCAAATTAATATCTAAAATTTTTTTAATATTTTGCAACTTTTTATAGCTGCTGCGGAAACCACATTTAATGACGATTCCCCCTCTGAAACCTCTTCAAGTTACCTGCTTCGATGGGCAAAATCAATCAAGCTCGAAGTTGACGAGCTAATTGAAAATGAAGAAGGCGATGACCTTAACCCACGCGAATGCGAGCACTTCGCAATAAGGCTCCTTAAACAGTTAAGAACAATTACATTGTGGTCTTCAATCGTCCAAACCCAGTTCGGCTATGGCAGAATTCCAGCCAGCAGCGCACCGGTGGAGATCGAATTTAAGTCAATCAAAAACGATGTATTAAAAACGAGATGCCGAATTGACCTAGCGGCTGAAAAATTAATGTTGTATTTTGATGGTAGTACGAAATTAATTGATTGTTCAAACCGAAAAAATGATCTCGAAAATGATGACCAACTTTTAAGCGCCAATGAAAACAATTCGAATTGCGCTGAAAATAGTTTGATTAGTGACACCCTCATGGACATAACACTAAATCCAAACAGTTCATTGCTAAGCAATGTTTCTACGACTTTCGTAGAGACACCACCAGGGACTTGTTTTCTCTGCAAAAAACTCTTCAAGACAGGCAAATTGATCGATGATGACAACGAGGAGATCGAAATTTGTCAACATTGTTTTGACAGCTCCCATAACTCGCCTAGAATGGCATTAAATGAATTAGAGAACTGGCGCGGTTTGGGAAAAAACAAACCTAAACGAAATCGGGCGCTCTACATAAATAAAGAAAAAAGCAATTATACTGACGTTTTTTCAACGAAATGTAGCTCTTTGCCAATTTTAAAAAATGGCAACGATAACACGTTGAGCCTCGTGCCATTTGAGAAATCCAATTTCTCCCTCAGTAATACCTGTGCATTTGACAGCTTATTCCAACTGATTCTGGCAGGTGTCTCTGACTTTCCAAACGTGATGGGCTATGTATTACAAAACCAAAACTGTAATGATTTGTTTGATACAGTCTTACACGTTCAAAAAAGTAACATAGATGCCCAAACGTATAGAAGAAGGGCACAAATCATGATACTATTTTTCAATAAACTGCCAATGAAGAATCTGATTAAAAACATTGATTGCAGCTGCAATGTAATCGGTTTGGCCAATTTCATTTTTAAGCGTACGCCATCGTTTAAAGAGATATCAATTTGTCCGTCAGGCTGCGATACTAAAATAACCGACTTCCCAACCATAACAATAACTCCAAAAGAGTTAACAAACTTGGAACAGTCGATTGCAGACCGTGTGACCATGTCCGGAACGAGATGTTTAAAGGAGTCTTGCGGGAAAATTACACAAAATACCGTTCTTGACATTGGTAAATATTAATATTATACTAAAACAAATAATGAATGTCCCTAAAAATGTTTTAAATTTATTTTACAGGATAGGGCTGGATATCGACAACCTGTTAAAGCTATCCTCAATACCTCTCAGCTTCAAGAGTCCTAAAAATGGAGAAGAATACGAATTGATGGGATTTGTTAATTTCGTTGGTCCACCGGTGACAAGGCGAAGCTGCAATTTGACCGCTCATTATAAGGCGTTTGCCAAGAGAAACGCCCACTGGCTAGTGTATGACGACCTGCTGAAAAAAGCATACAAACCAGAAAAAAATGAAAATGTAAAACCTGAACTACTTATTTATTACAAAAAATAAATTAATTCAAAAAATAAATATTTTTGTTTATTTTCTTAAACATACATTCATGCTAACTTTCGATGTTATTTAACGTTGCCATCCTTCCCAACAAAACGGAAGCACCCCTGGATGTCGACAGCATATGCAGTCTAACACTAATACATGCATGCATGGCCATATAATATTACAAATTTTCGTCGAGAAAAGATGTATGCCATTAGAAGTATTTCTAATCTTAATTTTTATATAATTGTATTAAAATGTTCAAACGTCAAATAAAATGAGACGCTGAATGTCGACTGACTCCAGCCGAACACTAATGCATGCAAAACTATACAAACGCATATCGGCGTTGGCAACGATTATGTATGCCATAAATCAAAACATTTATTTTAAATTAAAACTAAAAAAGAAAAGCAACAAATTTAATTCTTTCACGAATAATCAACGGATAATTAACGGCAAATTATGGCTAAAAAAGATTTTGGAAATGTGAAGGATTTCTGGTGTTGTCCTGCTAACTTGATATCAACTTAGCAGGGCACATTTGGGTTTTTAAAAAAATAAATAAAAAATATTAAAACTTAAGCAACAAATTTAATTCTTTCACGAATAATCAACGGATAATTAACGGCAAATTATGGCTAAAAACATTTTGGAAATGTGAAGGATTTCTGGTGTTGTCCTGCTAACTTGATATCAACTTAGCAGGGCACATTTGGGTTTTTAAAAAAATAAATAAAAAATATTAAAACTTGAGCAACAAATTTAATTCTTTCACGAATAATCAACGGATAATTAACGGCAAATTATGGCTAGAAAACATTTTGGAAATGTGAAGGATTTCTGGTGTTGTCCTGCTAACTTGATATCAACTTAGCAGGGCAACTTTTTGTTTTTAAAAAAATAAATAAAAAATATTAAAACTTAAGCAACAAATTTAATTCTTTCACGAATAATCAACGGATAATTAACGGCAAATTATGGCTAGAAAACATTTTGGAAATGTGAAGGATTTCTGGTGTTGTCCTGCTAACTTGATATCAACTTAGCAGGGCAACTTTTTGTTTTTAAAAAAAATTAATAAAAACTTAAGCAACAAATTTAATTCTTTCACGAATAATTAACGGCAAATTATGGCTAAAAAAGATTTTGGAAATGTGAAGGATTTCTGGTGTTGTCCTGCTAACTTGATATCAACTTAGCAGGACATTAAAAAATTAAGTTAAAAAATTGAACGGCAAATTTTTTTCTTTCACGAATAATTAACGGATAATTAACGGCAAATTATGGTATAATCAAAAGTTTGATTTTCCAAAGTTGTCCTGCTAACTTGATGGACATCTGAATTTCGATTTTAATTTCATGAAAATCGGCTGACTATATCCTATAGCTTTCATAGGAACAATCAGGAAAATAAAAAAACCATAGCTTAGTCGTATTTCAAACCATTGCCATCAAAATTTAAATTTGGCAACAAATTATTATTTCAGCATTTCGTTTTTAATTTTTTGTTTAAACTCTGCAAGGGTATACAAACTTCGGTGAGCCGAAGTTAGCTTCCTTTCTTGTTTTATTTTGTTATTTTATTTATTTATTATTCCCGGTCTCCTTATTGGTAGTTATTTAATTCTCCTTTTGTTTATCCACTATGTTGGTATTTATCGTTTGTTTTTGGTATTTTCTTTTGTATGGCCTGATCGATTGGTTTTATTCGATTTGATTAAATCTATTCGTTGATTCGATTAATTCTTTTGGTGTTGTTCTATTCGATGTTTTCTATTGGTTGATTCGATTATTTCGCGGGTTTTATGAATTTATTTATTTTTTATTCGGTTATTTCTTTGCTTCGTTATTCACTTTTATTTATTATATCCTCACTATATTATTTATTCTTTTTTTTTTATTAGTTCCGTGGCCGGATTTATTTATTTATTATTTATTTCCCCGTTCGATTTTAACTTTGTTATATTATTTATTAATATTATTTAACTCGTAGTCGAGTTTATTTCATTTAAATTTCCGCGTATCCGTTTATTAAATAATGTTTCCCTTGATCCTTGTTTATCCCTGATGTCCTCGTTGTATATAATTATTCCCGCCGTATTTTATTTAAATTATTATTATTCCTTCGATGTATTTTTTTCCTATTTAATTGTATCCTTGCTTTGAATTTTGTATTATTATGCCCGTGGCCGGGTTTATTTATTATTTATTTATTTTATCCCAGTAGCTTGGGTATCCTTGATACATTTTTTTTATTATGTCCGTGGCCGGATTTAATTATTTATTTTGTTATCCTTGCCGTGCTTTTCGTTATAATTATCCTTGCTTGTTTTTGTTTTATCCTTGGTGTCCTTGCTTGAGTTTTATTTGTCCTTGGTATCCTCGCTTAATTGTTTATCCTTGCTTTGAATTATCTTCCCGATGTCATTGCTACGAAAGTGTATTACTGAGTGTCATCCTAAATCAAAAGGGCCAGCATATATATATTGGTCCCTACCCTGATGGCAGCGCAACCAAGAGCGGAGGCATTAGAGTATATATATATATGTGTCAAATATGTGTAAGTAAAATATGTCGAAACCCGAATGTAAAACATGTACATATGTACATGTGTGTATATCTCGCGATCTGCACGTGCAGTGAATAGACGTTTGGTGCTGCCGACGTCGGCATGCGGCTGCACATGCGCCGTTTCTGTCGAAGTTTCTGGCCGTTGTATGTGCATACATATATGTAAGTATACCCCCCGCTAAAAATCTCAGTTCGGCCGGTGGGCCTTTAACCCACCGTAGTAAGGATTCCTACATCCTCCATGTCCTGACGGTCCCTGTTTACGGGCGCCATTCTGTAATGATGCACTACTGCCGAGATGAACCTCAGCGGCCCAGAGTCCAATCCAGAAAATATTTATTTAATGGAAACGCCAGAACATGGTGGTGCCGTTTTCTTTGAGATTTTTTTAGGGGTGGGTTTTTGCCACAGCCACAAAATTGCAGGCTCCTATTGCCCACGCTGGGGCGGGAAAATGCTACCGGCCCTGGAATTGCCCAGCGGCCGGACCCTCCACTAGAGACTGGAGAAACGAGGCTCTGGTGATCGCCTGCTCCCACGCCCGCAACCCTGACCTAGAAACCACGGCTTGGCAGGCTGCCTCCCCAACTATGCCCCGTGACTCGCGGTAGCCCGCGGATGCGCCCGGGCTAATCCCTGCGCCGGCTTTCTGAGACTAGGCTACGGCTTGAAAAGATCCCAATGGCCGTCGCCTCGCCAACGCCCGGAATTAATCTCAGCAGCGTGGCGCTCCTGGTCCCGTCCTGCCCAGCTCGCCGTCCTGGAGACCCAACGGCGGCCGAGATGGGGAGGAGGGGGCCCGGAGGGTCGTGGTTGGCTAGAGAGAGTAGGGAAATGATAAAACCGGTGCTATTTCGTATGTCTAGCTTAGTGTTTTATTTTTTTTATGTTTCTGCTGTGTTTTGTCTAAGTTATTTCTATGTATTTGTTCCCTCTCCTGCTGCTCCCTAGCTCACACACACACACCAAAGATTTTACAGTTAGGCCGCTGTTGTCCTAATGTTGCTATTTGCCTTGTCGATCGGTTGCTGCGGGTCGTCGTTAACTACTTTTGTCACTTGGCACATGGAAAATCAACTTGTTCCTTTGGTGGGTCCACCGCGAGTGAATTGAATATCAGATTTAAATCTGATCTTGACCCAAATTCCTATTGTCCCCGCGCGACTGCGCTGCCGCGCTTTATAGCACGCGCCGTTCGGCATTCCATGCATTCTTGCATATCTGCGATCTTCCTTCCTGCTCTGCCTGCAGCTCGCAGGTGGCCGCTGCGAATTCCGTTTCGCATTCCTGGGCTCCGCCGCTGCCGGCGCTATCGGCCCTCTGCCGCGATCGTGGCTCGGTGGGCCCCTCTGCTGGCCGCTGATTGGCCGGTCCAGCGTTTCTCTCCGCGGGATGCGGCTCTGCTGGCCCATCCTGATTCCTCGTGTTGCGAATGACGTCACGGCGATGTTGCTGGTGACGTCCCGCGGCCGGTGTGTGGCCAGTGTGTGCTGAGCTTCCTTAACCCTAACGCCTACCTACCCTATGCCCATCAAACTTACAGCTAATATTTACAAACTTATATCTACTATATACAACTTATGACTACTATATGCAGTTGAATGTGACTTCGTCACAAGGCATTGACGTTCTGTAGTTCTGAACATTTGTGTTTTAGTTCCGCTATCCCGGTAGCCAATATTCCCATGTCGCTTCAATATGGCTTTAAGTCGTAATATACAATTATCGTCCATTCTGAAATTGCCATTCTGCCGAGTCGCTCGTAGAATATTCCAGGCTGTTTTGCAAACGGAGTCATGCTTACTGATTGTTCCATTGTTAATGGAAGAATCAGTGGCTTTGCCATTAACGTTGGGAGGATCGGAAATGACATCTTCCTTTTCTGCGTAGGGATTTCTTCTGCCTGCGCCGCGTCTTCGCTGGAGTTGTGCGGACGTTTTGGGGCTACTTCTTTTAGCAGTGGTGCCAAACGAGTAACTGGTCATTTGAATTTTCCTGATGCTGTTTTTACGTCTACGACTCGGATTTGTTTATCCTTGCCAGGATATGTTTTACTATCCGTCCCATGGGCCAGCTCATTACCGGTACTTTGTCTTCTTTTACTAGTACTAGTAATCCTTCTTTGACATTATGCGCCATGGTTTTTCATTTGGTGCGCATTTGCAGTTCTTGTCGGTATTCCATGGACCACTGATTCCAGAACGATTGTTTGAGCCTGGATACTAACTCCCATCTTTTGAACAAAGTTTTTCCAGGTCGGCCAAGATTCGCATTTGGAGGTGCCACTAAAGGTTCACCAATTATAAATGACCTGGAGTGAGCGCTGATGTATCTGTAGGATCAGCTGACATCGGAGTGATGAGTTGAGTTGACCTCAATGATTACCGTGTTGAGCTCTTCAAATGTTAATGATGATGTGGCTGTGACTAATACCAGCACGCAGATTTTACTGCAGCTTCCCATAGGCTGCCAAAAGATGGTGCCCGAGGTGGTATAAACTTGAATTCCACCTGATTCTTGCTTCTTCTGTGAAGATTGTTTCTTCTAAAGCCTTCAATTGGTTGTTGGCAGCGACAAAATTGTTCCGTTGTCACAATGGATGGTCTGACATTTTCCTCGTCGCCCCAAGAATCGTCGAAAAGCGGCTAGGAACGCCTCTGTCGTCAGGTCACTTACTAGCTCCAGATGTTCTGCTTTAGTGGCAAAACAGCAAAACACTGCAATATAAGCCTTATCTGGTCTTTTTCCACGGATTTTATGATAAATCCAAACTGGGCCGCAGTAGTCGATTCCACAGTTGAAGAACGGCCGAGCTTGTTGCACTCGATCACCCGGTAAATTACCCATGATTTGTTGCATCAATTTGGGTCGTGCTTTTGTGCCTCTGACAAAACTGTGTATGATGCTCCTGGCCATTGTTTTGTCATTAAGAATCCAATATTGCTGTCTAGCTATGGCTCTCAGCGCTTGGGCTCCGCAATGCCTGTTTTCTTCATTCATCTCTTGTAGCAGTATCTATGGAAGGTTAGATTCTTCCATCCTCCCTCCGACTCTGATGAGTCCGTCATTTCCTATTATCGAAGACAAGGAGATGATTGAACTTCTCGTGTCCACTGTCTTGTGGATGTGAAGTTGTTTACGTTCAAAACGAAATTCAAATTCACCAAATTCGTCGTCACTGTTTGTTTGTTGTTGCAGGAGGCGATAGAGAATTGTATCTGCTACATGGCGGGGATTGTTGTATGCATCAACTAATATTTCCCACACGCTCATGTAATTTGCTTTTTTAAGATCAATATGCCTTATTAATCTTTCTGTCTCTCCAGCCACGGTGGTTTTGAGGTACCACATCTTCCTGACTGTGGGCATGCTGGTATCATGGACCATGCATTTGAATAGATCGAAGAACTGAGTCCTTTTGAGTAGATCCCCATCGAACTTTGGGGTGCTGACTCTGGGCAAATGTTCATTGCTTGATGTACTTGTTTATGCCCCCAGGACTTTCTGCACATCTCCTTTTAGTCGGAGAAATGACTGCATGTCGTATCCTTCATTGACCGGGTCGTTGTATTCTTCATGAACTGAAAAATGGGTGTCTTGATATTGATATTCCTGCAAGTCTAACGTCTCTGTAACTGCTTACTCCTCCTTGTTAGACAAATTGAAAATGGTTTTTTAATTCCTGATCGTTGGGAGTGTTTTATTTTCTTTCGCAGCTGGATACGCTCCTATTCGCAACCGTGGTGTGGTCGAAGGAATAAACAAATGGTCAATAGACTTGGGGGATTTCTAGAAATCAGAGACCTAGAAAAAGAATGTAGCTTCGTTGATAGTGCCGAGGAAGGTTCCCAAGAGTTACTGAACTTTCCCGGTTGATCTGTATCAGGAAGATTCCCCAGTGTTACGGAATCTGTCCTGTGATTTACGAATCACGGTTGTCGTGTTCGTCATTAAAATGTATGTTTGGTGTGTGAATGAAAAAATTCAGGAAGGTTTCCCAAGAGTTACGGAATCTTTTCCTGTGAGTTTGACGTATTCAGGACAATTTCCTGTGAGTCAGGGCTCACCAAAATGTTTCTTTGGCAAGTGAGAAAAGATCAGGAAGATTCCCAAGAGTTACGGAATCTTTCCTGTGAGTTGACGTTCACGGTTAACGTGTTCGTCGGGGTCACCAAAATGTTTTGTGAGGAGGCTTAGATGCCTGGCAGATAGTGCATAAACTATTGCCTTTTGTTGTCGCAACTAGCACTAGGTGGACGATTGGGTTGGTTTGATTGGGTGAATGACGGTCTGAAGACACAGCGACAGCCTCTGATGCATGAGTAAAGCTTCTGTTTGAGGTTTGAGAACTCTTACTGATTTTATTTATGAAACTTTACATTATTTTTAAGTACAAAAATGCTTATGTTAACAGAAATAACGTGTAATAAATAGTGAATGTGTGTTATTGCTAGCTACTGAGACCATTGCCACAGCTAATTTCCTCATATAAGCAGACTATGCATGCACAAAACCAAAAAAAAAACAGGTTTATCGAATCCGCCAATCTCTCTCTTGGCAGACTTTTGAGTCCACCCAACCAAACCTTCTTCTTACAGGTCTCCGAGTTCGGTCCCATCAAACCGAAGGGAAACAAAAAAAAACTGCCTAGAAGCAACGCCAGTAAGAGGCGTCGGTTTTCGCTGAGCAACTCCAGAGATTGTAGAATGTTGTAGTCCAGGCGTGGTGATAAAAGGCATTGAAATTGAACCCGCCAGTAGTACAGGATGAGCGTTTCTGCTGCTATCCACCCCCGAGACCACCGCCGTAAATAGAGAGTCAAGAGCTGCAGTTTCAGTTAGCCCAGTTTGAGCAGCATCGTAAGAGTCGTCGGTCACAGCCGAGGTAATATCAGAGAACTGCATAAGGGGGGAGGGTCAGGAACTTGCAAAGAATCTTTAGGCAGAGTACTCAAGCAAATATTAAGCGAAAAACTAAGCGATTTCAAACTTTTGAAGTGGGCCTCCGCCGTATGGAATCGACTTGAGAGTTCTTTGAATCCGGCCGCAAGGGACTGAAACTCAAGATATGTTTGCCTCATTAATGTCCTCATATCGGATTTTATATGTAGGTACCTGTAATATGCATATATATCGAATACGCACTGTACTTCATACATTGCTGTATATAAATAAATAAACGTTCAATTGCTTAAGCCAAGTGGCCGAAATCCGAGCCTGATCTAAATACATTGGCCGGCTAACGGAAAGTGCAAGTGTCACCATAACTGACACGAGCTTCACGCATGTATATATCCAAGTGTATGTGCATATTCCCTCGCACTCCAGACTAAGCGCGCATAGCTACATTTGTATACTTATGAGTATATATAAACGTCGGCAGCGCTGCTACCAGACATAGCCTTCTATAAGATTTAATTGTAAAGAGAGGTTGAAGCGGCATCTTCGCCGCTCAACCCTGAAAATAATCATATACAATAAACACAACCAAATGAAATGAAATAAATGGGAAGGACTTGCTACATCAAATACATGCAATGTTTAATGTGCGCCAAATGTATAATTTATAACAAGTTGCATAATAAATGTTTAAGAAAGAGGTATATGAGCCGGGCGAATGATCCGGACAAAATTTAAAAAGCGCAAACACTATTAATAAAAATCTACAAAAAAACCTTTTACATTTACAAAACCACTCATACTTTGTAAACAAAGAATGAAATATAATACAATACAAAACGAAACAAAAATATGTTTAGACTGAAATAGTTAAAGAAACCCATAATGGACTGGAACGAAAAATATGAGGAGTTTGACAAATCATACAAATCACTTACATGAATCAGGAATGTTATATAAAAGTTATACTCGTTATACTCGTGCGTTATTAAAGCAGTTTACTAATATTATAATATTATAATATTCGGATCAGGGTTTAGACATCATTTGTAAATTTTTCAGCAGTTTTTACATTACTTTTACTATATATATATATATATATATAGTAGTATATAGTAGCTTCCGGAGGTTATCGACATCATTGGTACATTTTTCAGCAGTTTTTACTTTTTTATTAGTATATATATATATATATATATATATAGTTTTTACTTTTTTATTAGTATATATATATATATATATATATATATATATATATATATATATATATACTAATAAAAAAGTAAAAACTGCTGAAAAATGTACCAATGATGTCGATAACCTCCGGAAGCTACTGGAAGCTTCATATATTTGATGAAGGTTTATCAGCTGAACATGCTCACAAATTCAGTACAAAGGAAGCTATGACTAGAATGATTAAAAATGGTAAGCATGGCAGACTAAAGACAATCCTAGAAGCTGGTACCATTATCTCCATGAACGACGCCGTTGGAAAATATCTGCAACGTAGCACTGAAATGACAGGCAATGCTAATACCGTACGTACCGTAATACGCTCGAAAACAACAAAACTGTCGTGGCAATAATTACAGAGGTAAAAGCTGTGGGAATTACCAGAACAACGGTAACTACCAAAACAACGATAATTACCGGAACAAAGGTTTTTATCGAAACAACGGTAATAACACAGGTCTACAAAAATTGACCTTACAAAAGTACGGTGAATAAAACCTTCAGATTGTGAAAGATCTCGGTCTGTATATTGCTAGTTCAAAAATCAAAAAAATTTCTCACGTACCAATTTTGAGGAAATCGCCCTCAAAGTACCAAAAATGACCTATTTTGGCACTTTTCAAACGCTAATAACACAGAAACCGCGCGTGTACCAAAGTTGAATTTGGACTTAAATGAAAGGCCAATCTTTTCCCTTTCAGATTTCAGATGGGTCCTGATTTTAGGACGTCAGGTTCAGGAGCTATATCGCTTTTTCTAAACTGATTTTTGAGCCCTTTTTTTGCTATGTTGTAGCCCTGAAACTAGAACAAATTTTTTGGGAGTTACAACTGAGTCATCACATTTTGTACTGAGTTCCAGGGCTACAACATACCAAAAAAAAGGGCTCAAAAATCAGTTTAGAAAAAGCGATATAGCTCCTGAACCTGACGTCCTAAAATCAGGACCCATCTGAAATCTGAAAGGGGAAAGATTGGCCTTTCATTTAAGTCCAAATTCAACTTTGGTACACGCGCGGTTTCTGTGTTATTAGCGTTTGAAAAGTGCCAAAATAGGTCATTTTTGGTACTTTGAGGGCGATTTCCTCAAAATTGGTACGTGAGAAATTTTTTTGATTTTTGAACTAGCAATATACAGACCGAGATCTTTCACAATATGAAGGTTTTATTCACCGTACTTTTGTAAGGTCAATTTTTGTAGACCTGTGTAATCGGAACAATAACAACCAGACCAACAATTTAAATAGAGGTCGTGGAAGTTATAGAGGAAGTAACAACAATAATAACAATAATGTTAGAGTAGCCCAAAAGGCTTCGGGAAACTCCCAACAACCATTAGATATTCAGTAAGAAAGAACGTAAAAGTTCACACTATCAAACAGGGAAGAAACTAGTCTTAATAGAAACAGTTGCAGAAATATATTTGTTGAAAGAAAACTCCTACAATTTTAAATGCATTCTAAAATATAACATAATCAATATACAGGTAATAAGTCAAGTGGTTGCCAAGTCAAAAGGGCTGACCTCTATCGAAATACAGACTTCTAAATATATAATTCCACATGAATTTCATATAGTTAACTTAAAATTCGCTATTCATTGTGATGGAATATAAGGAATTTATTTTATTAAGAAATTCAAATGCCAAAGATTTCAACCCGTCTGAAGACTGGCTTATTATTAGACTAAATAATCTGAATTATTAAATTTATTTTCCAATAACATACAGTTTTGGCAACAACTCCATAATTCTGCCAGCAAGACCTCAAGTTGTCTGAAAAATTCACCTATCATCAGATGAAGATAGTGTACTAATTCCCAACCAGGAAATTCAAAATGGCAATTATGTTGTAAACACTGTTGTAATTACCAAAAATGCATTTGTCCGATTACTAAATACAACCAGTACCGATCAGATAATAAATGTTAATGAATAAAAAAAATGTAACACCTTCGAACTACCAAATAGTTTAAACTAATTGTGGCGCAAGCCTCGCACAAAACGAATAAAGAAAGGAATAAATAAAAAGAATATATGAATAAAGAAAAGAAAGAACAAAACAAATGAAAGCTATAAATGAAGATATGAAGTCAGGAGGCAACAATTTGAATTCGAGTGCGCGAATTACAGTATGGATATGAATACTGTGTCCAGTCCAATGGGTGTCTGCGGTGTCCTTTGGTAATTTTCCCGGTTTCAAATAATAAGAACCTTCCTCTTTTCTGGTCAAAATTTAACTCTGAAGTGAATTATGAAATAAAGAATGAATGGAATGAAATAGGGATCTGCATGGCTAGCAGATTGGAGTCGGGAATGAGAATCTGCTTGATCAGTGGTTTCACGAGCTTTGCTGTTTAAGCGATTGGCTTCGCTTCCGCTGGTTTCCAAACTCATCGTTTATGTATCCAGTGTGGGTTGATGACCATTCATCTAAGTCGCTGGGGTTTGGGTGGCGGCGGTGTGTCCGCAACAATGTGTGTGGTAACTACCCACCACCCCCCCCTAGAGTAAAGAGATGGCCACAACGGCTCCACAAAGGCAGGAACAGTTTGAGGGTGCGGTAGGAAGATGGTCTTTGTTTTATGGCATAATCGAAGGGTGGCAATGAGTGTTTATTTATAGTGTTTTGTAACATTCATGTTAGTGATCCTTCCAGCTGTTGATATGGTTTCCAGATGTAGTTTCTCCAATTATAATGGTTTTATCGTTTGGTTTTTTAATATTTGGACGACTGGTGGAAGTATGAACGTGAAGTGGTCGTGTTCTACCAATTCCTTATCGCTGTATTCCATGTCGTTTATCCACACGGTGCAGTTTTTGTATCGTATTATGAATGAGGCGTTTAAATAAGTTTCACCGCAGCATGTTGATTTGAGGGTAAGATATTTCCCGTTAAAAATGAAAATAAATCCTTTTTCCGCTTTGAATATGTCCATTTCACGACCGGCATCGCCTTTTGTTTCCTTCGCATTGTTGACGATATCTAACAGGCATCCGTTGTTTTGTGTTGCCGCTTCTGTGTGGATTCTTGGGCAGAACTCCTGTTCTACATTAAGACAGCTTTCCCGAAATTCATGTAAGGTGTTGTTGTCATGGGCCAAAAATTCAGGGAAGATGATGAAGTGTGAATTGTTTAGGGGTAAGGGTATTATGTGGGTCAACTTGTACATTTGTGTATTAAAAATTGGTATCTTAACATTTAACAGTAATTTGGTGTTGAAAGTGTAACATGATGGTGTAAGAATATTATAAATGTGCTCATCTAGTTGTAGATTAATATTTTGTCCGCTTAACATATTTCATATGGTGTCTATTTGTTGTTTGTTAAACAACAATTTTGGGATTAAACCCAACTTTCTGGCCAAAAGGCTCTCAGCAATATTGTTTATGTGTACCGTCAGAGTGTCAATATTATAGTTTATTCGGTTAATGTACTAAAGGGTGTAGATGTTTTCCCTATCTTCCCAAAGCTCTTTGGAAATAGCAATTTGGTGTTGAGTCTAAAAAGGTTTGCAATTTAACTTGTTCCCTATTGATATGATCTAATATTGCTGAATGTAATGATAACTTGTTTATCGAAATTTGCCTGTTTTTCCTGTTTTTTCCTTAAAAAGTCGGAGGTGTCCCCTAAGGTTTTAATTTCTGCAAGGATGTTTTTTCCGTCGTTATCGTCTAAATTGCCCGAAATTGATTAAAGAATAGTTCCCAAACCATTGATATTAGAGTAGAGTAGAGTAGTAGTCTCTATTCTGTCTTCTAATTGTTGTTGTTTCCTTTTTATTATTTATCGCGAGATTTCGAATGTTTCATCCAATCTAAGAGCTTTTAATGTGTCCCTTATTTCGGAAAGGCATACTTTGAAATCCTGGACATCAACAATATGGGTTAGGATTTTATGACTTTGTGTTATGTGAGCGTTTCCCAGGTGAATGAATGTAAGGGGTGAGGATCCGTAGAGTCTTTCCAAAGAGAAGGACTGTGCGGCTGAATGGGTCGTTCTGGAATGAATCAGGTGTGCGGAGTGTTATTATTTTTTCGAATTGTTTTCCTCATTTTCTGTTTATGTAGTTTCTCCTTTGTCGGCTCTGACTTTGTGTAGGGAGAATCTAGGTGTTAGCTTGTTTCTCCTATTTTCCTTCCTAAAAATACCGTCGTCGGCTTTGACTTCGATGGGTGGTTCTCTGTCCTCGTTTAGTTTAGTCAATCTCTTATCCGTTTTGTTATTTAGATGTTCTTGTATTTTGGGATATAATTCCCTTCTGAATTCATTTAGTTTTGCCAAGTAGTCGTGGTGGTTATTGAATTTGATGGTTTTTTCGAATATGTGGGTGCATTTCCCGTTGATTGTTAAAAAGAGGTAATGTGAACATTGATGTTGTATTGAGTCAGAAAATCGGTGAACAAATTCCCCGAAAATTCTGCGCCCTGATCGAAAACCAATTTCTTCGGTAGGCCGAAGGTGCTGAAGAATTGCGAAAGAGCTGCAATAACTTTAATTGAATTTCTGTTAGCTAATGGGTATGCCTGTGGAAATTTGGAAAATTTGTCGATGATGGTCAGATTATGTTGTTGATTGTATAAATGTCGATATGAACAACATCTAAAGGCCCTGTCGGTGCTGATCGAGTCGTTACCCTGACGATTCTGAGACTGTTGTCGATTGTCATTTCTCCTGTTGTTATTACTGTTTGAGTATCTTTGATTATTTTGATTACGTTGGTAGGGTCAGTTCCGGTCATTTGAGCTGTCGCGGTTGCGATATTGGTGGTCGCTAGAACTCTCGCGGCGATAGTTATTTTGTTGGTCGTTAGAATTTTGGTAATAAAAGCTTTGTTCTATTTGTGCTAATTCGTAAGCCTTGTCTATAGATTCCGGGTTTCGGGACCTGATTATTGTCCTTAATGGACCATTTAATCCGACAATGAATGCATTAAGGCAAATGTGTAAAGGGCGTGTTTTTCCGTAGTGTTTTGGACATCAGAGTTTGAGTTATTGTTCAAAGACACTAGTTGGTTTTTTAATTTTGCTATTGCGAAGAATAATTTGTGAATGGAAAGTCCACCTTGTATGGTCTGAATTTCGCGAATTAATACGGCCTCTGTCTTCTTGCTAGAATAAAGTCGTTTAAGGTTTGCTTTGATTACTTCCCAAATGAGTGGTGTGCCACAGAGGTTCAATGCTTCGTGTGCTTTGCCTTTTACCCTACCGCGAATAGACCTAAGTATCATTTGTCCGTATGGCGTCTGATCCACGGACCGGATTAGCACTAATAGTTCTTCAACACTAGTTATGAAAGAATCTAGGTTATAGGAGGGACCTTCGTAAGTCGGTAAATGTTGTATGAACGCCAAAACATCTTTCGGTGTTAAATTTGTGTTGACAATAGTCAATGAGTTACTAATTGTAGGGCTAAGGGGACCCGAAGCATTGCCGGAGTCTAAATGATTCATGTTGTCGTTAAAATGTTGAGGTTCTTCTTCTATTTGATCGCGTTGTTCCTCGTCTCCGTTTTCCCTAATGCCTGGCAAACTACCCCCACTTCTCAAACCTAGTCTTCTCCTAGCTGCTGTGACTTTTTTTAACATTAGTTTTTCTTTTTGCTTATTTAATAATGATATTCGTAATATTGTGTATACAATTTAGTGTGTGTTCTTATTTATATATATGTATATGTGTATATAACTTGCGTAAGTGTATTTTGTTAGGTTGTTTGTCTTGAATATTTTCCGGTGGTATCCCTCTCTGTGTTGTGTTTAGTATTGACTGTAATTTATATATATATGGGATTAGTGATTTGTTTTACATTAGGTAATAAATGTGATAATAGGTTAGTGAACGTATGGCGACCAAAGGAAAAGGAGAATATATTCAGTGGAATAAATTATGACGTAATTAACTGTATTCAATTCTTTGTTAGTGCACAGTTTGAATTCTTTTGCATATTTGTATATATGTATGTATGTTTTTCTCAACTCTTTAAGGTATGTGGTCCGGTGCCTTATCAACGTTTAATGTGCACATATTCGGCCACAGAGAGAAGAAGAATTTTCTTTTAAGTATGCACCGTATTTATTATTATTAAATTTTTCTGAATATCTCGACTACGTGGTCCCGGTGCTTTATCAAAGTTTGATATGCACAAATTCGGTCACATAGAAAATACTTGTATACGGAATTTTTGTATTTATTAATTATGTGATCCCGGTGCATTATCAGCGATTGATGTGCACATATACGGTCACAATGAGAAAATCTTGTATATACAAATTTTGTATTTATTAGTTATGTGATCCCGGTGCATTATCAGCGATTGATGTGCACATATACGGTCACAATGAGAAAATCTTGTATATAGAATTTAATTTTATTGATTACGTGGTCCCGGTGCATTATCAGCTTTTGATGTGCACATATTCGGCCACGAATCTTATAATTGGGAATTTATTACGTATGTTAGCATTGAATTAGCTACTTTCCTCAAGAATGCGAGCCCGGTGCATTATCAGAGTTTGATGTGCACATATTCGGTCGCAGCTTGGGTAGACACTGACACTTGTACACTCACACGAATTGGTTCATTTCACAAATATGTATCGATTTTATTATACCCTTGCAGGGTATATTAGTTTCAGTCAAAAGTTTGCAACGCAAACGGAGGCATCTCCGACCCTATAAAGTATATATATTCTTGATCAGGATCAACAGCCGAGTCGATCTAGCCATGTCCGTCTGTCCGTCTGTCCTTCTGTCCGTCTGTCCGTCTGTCCGTTTCTACGCAAACTAGTCCCTCAGTTTTAAAGCTATCTGAATGAAACTTTGCAGTTAGGCTAGTCGTCTAGTCGTCCGATCCGGCCCGATCATATAGCTGCCATAGGAACAATCGGAAAAATCTACAAAAAAAATTATAACTTTGTCAATTTTCAACCAATTTTCACCAAATATTTGCTCAATTAGTATTATTTCCGAATTTCGGTTTTAATTTCATGAAAATCGGCTGACTAAATCCTATAGCTTCCATAGGAACAATCAGGAAAATAAAAGAAAAATTCATAACTTTGTCAGTTTTCAACATATTTTCACCAAATTTGATAGTTACCCATATTTTAGTATTCCTGAATTTCGATTTTAATTTCATGAAAATCGGCTGACTATATCTTATAGCTTCCATAGTAACAATAAGGAAAATAATAGAAACAAGATGGACATACAGTCGGGTGTCCCGACAGTAGAATACCATGTACCATTACAAGGCGCGTCCCAAAATTATATAAAAGAAAGAGAATAAGAATAAAAAACTGAGACAAATTTACATATAATGCAAATGTCTTCCCATTCAAGAGCAAAGTCGATAGCTCAGTGGGTAAAGCTACACATACATTTTTGTAAGCAATTGGCCTGGGTTCGAATCAACCGCAGGCATAAGGAATTTTTTCATTTTCAAAACATTAAGTATAGTTCTTTGCTTGCATTTTTTTATTTTTTAGTATTAAATACTGTAATTATTTTAATGTACTGGAAAAAAAAAAAAAAAATTGCTAAAAATAAAAAAGATTTCACTCGTCGCCGACGGGATTCGAACCCGTGACAACTAACATTTGAAAAAGACTTCAGCTTAGCCAGCTGCGCCACCAACCAATTCAAAATGAGTAATCCTATTTTCATAGTAATATGAACATACGTAAAATGTTTAATGAACGTTTTGATTTATTTGGAGCCCTCTGCCTGGGCTGCCTCTTGTACACGTAATGTGTATAAAGTAAAAAGCCTATATCTCGCAATAAAATTTGGACAGTCTGTGTATTTTGATAAAATGCATTAAGCTTTTTAATATGGTTTACATAACTTTATAAATTTCGGAGATATACGTTTTTTTCAAATAGCTCCTCCAAAAAGGGGAGCAGCAAAAATTTAAAACAAACTTGATCTGCGTGCAGATATAAGAAGTCTAAATCCCAAGTTTGATGTCTCTAGCTCTTATAGTCTCTGAGATCTGGGCGTTCATACAGACAGACGGACAGACGGACAGACGGACAGACGGACAGACGGACGGACGGACGGACGGACAGACGGACATGGCTATATCGACTCCTTTAGTGGTCCTGACCAATATTTAGGTAACTTTTGGGGGTCTGCCACGCCTCCTTCTGCCTGTTACAGAAAATCGCACTCGCACAAAACTATAATACCTTTGTACCTTTGGTACATGGTATAAAAACCATAACATTGTCAGTTTTCAACATATTTTCACCAAAATTGATATTTAGCCATATTTTATTATTCCTGAATTTTGATTTTAATTTCATGAAAATCGGCTGACTATATCCTATAGCTTTCATAGGAACAATCAGGAAAATAAAAAACCATAGCTTAGCCGTGTTTCAAACCATTGCCATCAAATTTGAGATTTGGCAACAAATTATTATTTCAGAATTTCGTTTTTAATTTTTTGTTTAAACTCTGCAAGGGTATACAAACTTCGGTGAGCCGAAGTTAGCTTCCTTTCTTGTTTCGGATTATTTTTCTTATTTTTTGTTTGTGTAGTTTCTGTTGTTTAGTGGTTAATAGTGTGACCCATTTGTCTGCTATGACTTTGTGTAGGGAGAATCTAGGTGTTAGTTTGTTCCTCCTATTTTCTTATCTAAAAATGCCATCGTCAGCTTCGACTAGGATTGGCGGTTCTCTGTCTTCGTTTAGCTTAGTCTCTGTTCTGTTTTGTTATTTAGGTGTTCCTGGATTTTGGGATATAGTTCCCTTATAAATTCGTTTAGTTTTGACAAGTAGTCATGGTGGTTATCGAATTTAATGGTTTTTTCGAATATGTGAGTTCTGCCATGAAAAGGTTTAAACGGTGTATGAGAAGTGCTAGAATGTGTTGCATTGTTATAAGTTGTCACCACTTCCGAAAATATTTCGGCATGGTCAGATTCGAGTTGGAGTTCCTTTCTGCGGGTTTCTATTATTCTATACAGCTCTGTGAATTTCGAATGGAGTCTTTCAACGGGTGCGTTTCCCGTTGACGGTTGGAAAGAGGTAATGTGAATATCTATGTTGTATTGAGTCAGAAAATCGGTGAACAAGATTCCGGAAAATTTTGCGCCTTGATCAAAGACCAATTTCTTCGGTAGGCCGAAGGTACTAAAGAATTGTGAAAGTGCTGCAATAACTTCAAGTGTATTTCTGTTAGATATTGGGTATGCCTGTGCAAATTTGGAAAATTTATCAATGTTAGTCAGATTATTTGTATTGTTGATTGTATAATTATCTCTATGGACAACATCTAAAGGCCCTGTTGGTGCTGGCGGAGCTTGCATGAAAGGTCTGTGAGGTTGTCTATCATATTTAAGTGTTAGGCAAACATCACAATCTTTGATTATTTGGGTGATAATATCGTTCATGCGTGGGAAATAAATGTCTCTTTTGCGGTGGTTAATTAATTCCTCTGTGGTTGCTATTAAGGTGGTACGATTGGATCCTTCTCTTTTGTTTTTCTGGATCAGAAAGGTTGGTTAGAAGTGATGAGCAACGACAAATGTTATACAGGTTATTTCCTGTAAAATAGTTTTTGTATGCTTCTTCAATTATACAGAAGATGCTGTCTGGTGCCAGGATGGCATGCGTTTTGTTTGGTTTGAGAATAGTCTGAAGTATATTAGTGATTGAATCGAACGTGTACTCTGGTTCCGAGAAGGTACGTCTTATCTAATGGCGAATGGGGAATGGCGTTATTAACTGTACTGGGACTGATGGCCCGATTTTGAAGATTGTTTGAATATCAAAGTAGTTTATTGGTTTTTGAACGAATGTTATTCTCGGTGGATCTTCGTTTATATTTAAATTTGGTTCTATCCTGCTGAGTGCATCAGCAACAACATTCTGTGATCTTTTTTATAGACTACTTCGTAGTCGTATGCGGCGAGGGTGGTTTTCCACCGAAGTAATTTTGGGTTTTGACCTTTTATATTTTCTAACCAGACTAATGGCTTATGGTCGGTCACTATTTTGATTCTGCGGCCAAAAAGGTAAGGTCTAAAATGCCCTACGATAGAAAAAGAGATGCTTGCGATCGTTTGGTCTGATCGCAAGCATCTCTTTTTCTATCGTTTGAATACCTAACTTCCGTGTCAGAGAGTGTTCGACTGGCAAATGCAAAGTCAAGTGGTTGCCAAGTCAAAAGGGCTGACCTCTATCGAAATACAGACTTCTAAATATATAATTCCACATGAATTTCATATAGTTAACTTAAAATTCGCTATTCATTGTGATGGAATATAAGGAATTTATTTTATTAAGAAATTCAAATGCCAAAGATTTCAACCCGTCTGAAGACTGGCTTATTATTAGACTAAATAATCTGAATTATTAAATTTATTTTCCAATAACATACAGTTTTGGCAACAACTCCATAATTCTGCCAGCAAGACCTCAAGTTGTCTGAAAAATTCACCTATCATCAGATGAAGATAGTGTACTAATTCCCAACCAGGAAATTCAAAATGGCAATTATGTTGCAAACACTGTTGTAATTACCAAAAATGCATTTGTCCGATTACTAAATACAACCAGTACCGATCAGATAATAAATGTTAATGAATAAAAAAAATGTAACACCTTCGAACTACCAAATAGTTTAAACTAATTGTGGCGCAAGCCTCGCACAAAACGAATAAAGAAAGGAATAAATAAAAAGAATATATGAATAAAGAAAAGAAAGAACAAAACAAATGAAAGCTATAAATGAAGATATGAAGTCAGGAGGCAACAATTTGAATTCGAGTGCGCGAATTACAGTATGGATATGAATACTGTGTCCAGTCCAATGGGTGTCTGCGGTGTCCTTTGGTAATTTTCCCGGTTTCAAATAATAAGAACCTTCCTCTTTTCTGGTCAAAATTTAACTCTGAAGTGAATTATGAAATAAAGAATGAATGGAATGAAATAGGGATCTGCATGGCTAGCAGATTGGAGTCGGGAATGAGAATCTGCTTGATCAGTGGTTTCACGAGCTTTGCTGTTTAAGCGATTGGCTTCGCTTCCGCTGGTTTCCAAACTCATCGTTTATGTATCCAGTGTGGGTTGATGACCATTCATCTAAGTCGCTGGGGTTTGGGTGGCGGCGGTGTGTCCGCAACAATGTGTGTGGTAACTACCCACCACCCCCCCCTAGAGTAAAGAGATGGCCACAACGGCTCCACAAAGGCAGGAACAGTTTGAGGGTGCGGTAGGAAGATGGTCTTTGTTTTATGGCATAATCGAAGGGTGGCAATGAGTGTTTATTTATAGTGTTTTGTAACATTCATGTTAGTGATCCTTCCAGCTGTTGATATGGTTTCCAGATGTAGTTTCTCCAATTATAATGGTTTTATCGTTTGGTTTTTTAATATTTGGACGACTGGTGGAAGTATGAACGTGAAGTGGTCGTGTTCTACCAATTCCTTATCGCTGTATTCCATGTCGTTTATCCACACGGTGCAGTTTTTGTATCGTATTATGAATGAGGCGTTTAAATAAGTTTCACCGCAGCATGTTGATTTGAGGGTAAGATATTTCCCGTTAAAAATGAAAATAAATCCTTTTTCCGCTTTGAATATGTCCATTTCACGACCGGCATCGCCTTTTGTTTCCTTCGCATTGTTGACGATATCTAACAGGCATCCGTTGTTTTGTGTTGCCGCTTCTGTGTGGATTCTTGGGCAGAACTCCTGTTCTACATTAAGACAGCTTTCCCGAAATTCATGTAAGGTGTTGTTGTCATGGGCCAAAAATTCAGGGAAGATGATGAAGTGTGAATTGTTTAGGGGTAAGGGTATTATGTGGGTCAACTTGTACATTTGTGTATTAAAAATTGGTATCTTAACATTTAACAGTAATTTGGTGTTGAAAGTGTAACATGATGGTGTAAGAATATTATAAATGTGCTCATCTAGTTGTAGATTAATATTTTGTCCGCTTAACATATTTCATATGGTGTCTATTTGTTGTTTGTTAAACAACAATTTTGGGATTAAACCCAACTTTCTGGCCAAAAGGCTCTCAGCAATATTGTTTATGTGTACCGTCAGAGTGTCAATATTATAGTTTATTCGGTTAATGTACTAAAGGGTGTAGATGTTTTCCCTATCTTCCCAAAGCTCTTTGGAAATAGCAATTTGGTGTTGAGTCTAAAAAGGTTTGCAATTTAACTTGTTCCCTATTGATATGATCTAATATTGCTGAATGTAATGATAACTTGTTTATCGAAATTTGCCTGTTTTTCCTGTTTTTTCCTTAAAAAGTCGGAGGTGTCCCCTAAGGTTTTAATTTCTGCAAGGATGTTTTTTCCGTCGTTATCGTCTAAATTGCCCGAAATTGATTAAAGAATAGTTCCCAAACCATTGATATTAGAGTAGAGTAGAGTAGTAGTCTCTATTCTGTCTTCTAATTGTTGTTGTTTCCTTTTTATTATTTATCGCGAGATTTCGAATGTTTCATCCAATCTAAGAGCTTTTAATGTGTCCCTTATTTCGGAAAGGCATACTTTGAAATCCTGGACATCAACAATATGGGTTAGGATTTTATGACTTTGTGTTATGTGAGCGTTTCCCAGGTGAATGAATGTAAGGGGTGAGGATCCGTAGAGTCTTTCCAAAGAGAAGGACTGTGCGGCTGAATGGGTCGTTCTGGAATGAATCAGGTGTGCGGAGTGTTATTATTTTTTCGAATTGCTTTCCTCATTTTCTGTTTATGTAGTTTCTCCTTTGTCGGCTCTGACTTTGTGTAGGGAGAATCTAGGTGTTAGCTTGTTTCTCCTATTTTCCTTCCTAAAAATACCGTCGTCGGCTTTGACTTCGATGGGTGGTTCTCTGTCCTCGTTTAGTTTAGTCAATCTCTTATCCGTTTTGTTATTTAGATGTTCTTGTATTTTGGGATATAATTCCCTTCTGAATTCATTTAGTTTTGCCAAGTAGTCGTGGTGGTTATTGAATTTGATGGTTTTTTCGAATATGTGGGTGCATTTCCCGTTGATTGTTAAAAAGAGGTAATGTGAACATTGATGTTGTATTGAGTCAGAAAATCGGTGAACAAATTCCCCGAAAATTCTGCGCCCTGATCGAAAACCAATTTCTTCGGTAGGCCGAAGGTGCTGAAGAATTGCGAAAGAGCTGCAATAACTTTAATTGAATTTCTGTTAGCTAATGGGTATGCCTGTGGAAATTTGGAAAATTTGTCGATGATGGTCAGATTATGTTGTTGATTGTATAAATGTCGATATGAACAACATCTAAAGGCCCTGTCGGTGCTGATCGAGTCGTTACCCTGACGATTCTGAGACTGTTGTCGATTGTCATTTCTCCTGTTGTTATTACTGTTTGAGTATCTTTGATTATTTTGATTACGTTGGTAGGGTCAGTTCCGGTCATTTGAGCTGTCGCGGTTGCGATATTGGTGGTCGCTAGAACTCTCGCGGCGATAGTTATTTTGTTGGTCGTTAGAATTTTGGTAATAAAAGCTTTGTTCTATTTGTGCTAATTCGTAAGCCTTTTCTATAGATTCCGGGTTTCGGGACCTGATTATTGTCCTTAATGGACCATTTAATCCGACAATGAATGCATTAAGGCAAATGTGTAAAGGGCGTGTTTTTCCGTAGTGTTTTGGACATCAGAGTTTGAGTTATTGTTCAAAGACACTAGTTGGTTTTTTAATTTTGCTATTGCGAAGAATAATTTGTGAATGGAAAGTCCACCTTGTATGGTCTGAATTTCGCGAATTAATACGGCCTCTGTCTTCTTGCTAGAATAAAGTCGTTTAAGGTTTGCTTTGATTACTTCCCAAATGAGTGGTGTGCCACAGAGGTTCAATGCTTCGTGTGCTTTGCCTTTTACCCTACCGCGAATAGACCTAAGTATCATTTGTCCGTATGGCGTCTGATCCACGGACCGGATTAGCACTAATAGTTCTTCAACACTAGTTATGAAAGAATCTAGGTTATAGGAGGGACCTTCGTAAGTCGGTAAATGTTGTATGAACGCCAAAACATCTTTCGGTGTTAAATTTGTGTTGACAATAGTCAATGAGTTACTAATTGTAGGGCTAAGGGGACCCGAAGCATTGCCGGAGTCTAAATGATTCATGTTGTCGTTAAAATGTTGAGGTTCTTCTTCTATTTGATCGCGTTGTTCCTCGTCTCCGTTTTCCCTAATGCCTGGCAAACTACCCCCACTTCTCAAACCTAGTCTTCTCCTAGCTGCTGTGACTTTTTTTAACATTAGTTTTTCTTTTTGCTTATTTAATAATGATATTCGTAATATTGTGTATACAATTTAGTGTGTGTTCTTATTTATATATATGTATATGTGTATATAACTTGCGTAAGTGTATTTTGTTAGGTTGTTTGTCTTGAATATTTTCCGGTGGTATCCCTCTCTGTGTTGTGTTTAGTATTGACTGTAATTTATATATATATGGGATTAGTGATTTGTTTTACATTAGGTAATAAATGTGATAATAGGTTAGTGAACGTATGGCGACCAAAGGAAAAGGAGAATATATTCAGTGGAATAAATTATGACGTAATTAACTGTATTCAATTCTTTGTTAGTGCACACTTTGAATTCTTTTGCATATTTGTATATATGTATGTATGTTTTTCTCAACTATTTAAGGTATGTGGTCCGGTGCCTTATCAACGTTTAATGTGCACATATTCGGCCACAGAGAGAAGAAGAATTTTCTTTTAAGTATGCACCGTATTTATTATTATTAAATTTTTCTGAATATCTCGACTACGTGGTCCCGGTGCTTTATCAAAGTTTGATATGCACAAATTCGGTCACATAGAAAATACTTGTATACGGAATTTTTGTATTTATTAATTATGTGATCCCGGTGCATTATCAGCGATTGATGTGCACATATACGGTCACAATGAGAAAATCTTGTATATACAAATTTTGTATTTATTAGTTATGTGATCCCGGTGCATTATCAGCGATTGATGTGCACATATACGGTCACAATGAGAAAATCTTGTATATAGAATTTAATTTTATTGATTACGTGGTCCCGGTGCATTATCAGCTTTTGATGTGCACATATTCGGCCACGAATCTTATAATTGGGAATTTATTACGTATGTTAGCATTGAATTAGCTACTTTCCTCAAGAATGCGAGCCCGGTGCATTATCAGAGTTTGATGTGCACATATTCGGTCGCAGCTTGGGTAGACACTGACACTTGTACACTCACACGAATTGGTTCATTTCACAAATATGTATCGATTTTATTATACCCTTGCAGGGTATATTAGTTTCAGTCAAAAGTTTGCAACGCAAACGGAGGCATCTCCGACCCTATAAAGTATATATATTCTTGATCAGGATCAACAGCCGAGTCGATCTAGCCATGTCCGTCTGTCCGTCTGTCCTTCTGTCCGTCTGTCCGTCTGTCCGTTTCTACGCAAACTAGTCCCTCAGTTTTAAAGCTATCTGAATGAAACTTTGCAGTTAGGCTAGTCGTCTAGTCGTCCGATCCGGCCCGATCATATAGCTGCCATAGGAACAATCGGAAAAATCTACGAAAAAAAATTATAACTTTGTCAATTTTCAACCAATTTTCACCAAATATTTGCTCAATTAGTATTATTTCCGAATTTCGGTTTTAATTTCATGAAAATCGGCTGACTAAATCCTATAGCTTCCATAGGAACAATCAGGAAAATAAAAGAAAAATTCATAACTTTGTCAGTTTTCAACATATTTTCACCAAATTTGATAGTTACCCATATTTTAGTATTCCTGAATTTCGATTTTAATTTAATGAAAATCGGCTGACTATACCATACAGCTTCCATAGGAACAATCAGGAAAATAAAAGAAAAAACCATAACTTTGTCAGATTTCAACATATTTTCACCAAATTTGATATTTAGCCATATTTTAGTATTTCTGAATTTTGATTTTAATTTCATGAAAATCGGCTGACTATATCCTATAGCTTCCATAGGAACAATCAGGAAAATAAAAAAACCATAGCTTAGCCGTGTTTCAAACCATTGCCATCAAATTTGAGATTTGGCAACAAATTATTATTTCAGAATTTCGTTTTTAATTTTTTGTTTAAACTCTGCAAGGGTATACAAACTTCGGTGAGCCGAAGTTAGCTTCCTTTCTTGTTTCTTTTATTTTCCTGATTATTCCTATGGAAGCTATAAGATATAGTCATCCGATTTTCATGAAATTAAAACCGAAATTCAGTAATAATAAAATTTGGCTAAATATCAAATTTGGTGAAAATATGTGAAAAACTGACAAAGTTATAATTTTTTTTTTAAATTTTTCGGATTGTTCCTATGGCAGCTATATGATATAGTCGTCCGATCCGGCCCGTTCCGACATATGTACGAGGGAGAGTATATAGAAGGCTAACTGCAAAGTTTCATTCAGATAGCTTTAAAACTGAGGGACTAGTTTGCGTAGAAACGGACAGACGTACAGACGGACAGACGGACATGGCTAGATCGACTCGGCTGTTGATCCTGATCAAGAATATATATACTGTATAGGGTCGGAGATGTCTCCTTCCCTGCGTTGCAAACTTCTGACTGAAACTATAATACCCTGCAAGGGTATAAAAAGGTGCAATTTGTTGACTTTCAGGTAATATTAGACAAAAACTATACAACCGATCGGATGATGGTTTTAAATTATAAATACATTCATAAACAATAAATTAAACCAAAAAAAATAAAACAAGTAAGAAAGCTACAGTCGAGTAAGCTCGACTGTGAGATACCCGCTACCCATACTTAAACCAGAAAAGCGTCAGGACGCCAGAAAAAACAGTTAATACAATTTTGAACATAACGGACAAATGCAAATGCAAGTGTAATATAATCACATGCATACAAAAATACCTACACATGTATCTATGTGTGTAAAAACGCGTTATTATTGCATTTAAGCGGCTAATAATTATTACCATTTATTAAAATTGCTTCTCGAATATCTTATAAGATTCTTTTCCGAACACAATCAAGCACTGATAAGAATATTTAGTTGGTCTAATTGGTGAACCAAATGAGGCATGCTGCCAGCAGCCGTTTGTGGCCATACAAAATTATTTCTTTAATAACTTCGACAATTTTTATCTGATCACAACCAAATTTTCAGGGATCACACAGACTATAGTTCTTAATATACATACCGAAATTTGCTTTAAAAGTATACGCTTAATACGCTTTTTTATGATTTGCGGGGGCGGAAGTATGCGTGGTAAAAACAGAACAAACTTGATCTGCGTGCAAGCATAAGAAATACTGTCGAAAAAAATTAGAGCTCTATCTCTTATAGTCTCTGAGATCCAGTGTTTCATACTGACATACTGACAGGCGGACAGACAGACAGACAGACAGACATGGCTAGATTTACTCGGCTGTTGATCCTGATCAAGAATATATATACTTTATAGGGTCGGAAATGCTTCCTTCTACCTGTTACATACATTTCCTGCCGGCACAAAGTTATAATACCTTTCTACCCTATGGGTTCGGCTTGTACAGGTAAATCGTTACCCACCAGGTGTCCATTTTTAACACCTTTTTCTACCGAAAGCAGTCTATAACTTCTAACGCCCTACATAGCACTCAACTACACTATATAGGTCTGGTCCGTCTATCTTTCCTGAACCAGAATCCGTTTAGAAAGTCTGCGTCTAGCTGCGTCTCCACCTTTGAGAGCAAATTTAGTGAAACAACTCAGGGTCAAAAAACGCGAAGTATGGGTGAAAACGCTTTAGGGGTACCCGTAAGGCGCAAGGCATTTGCAGCGTTAAAATCGTGATTTTTTTTGTTTTGAATGATTTTAAGACGCGAAAGGATGCGTAATTAAATATTTATAGCCCAGAAATGCTTAAGCTATTAGAAATTCCCCCAATATAGGTTTATTGTTAGTCAAAATGTTAGAAAGATGATCAAAAAATAAACAAAATCGAAATTAAAAAATAATTGTTGTATAATATTTTTTTAGATTTAATTATTTTTAAATATTAAATATTAAAATATTTTTATTTGAGCAAATCAATCAAAATAAAGCTCAAAAATTAAAAAAATTAAACAAGAAAATCGTTTTCTATGAGAAAATTCGATTTTTCCACTTTGATACCCTATAAATGGACGAATGGATAGGCGTGGCACATTGTCCACTTGATAAATAAATTTCACATCAATTCACTGTCAAATGCCGTTTAAATTATTGGATTATCTTAAAAGTTATGATTTAAACAACGGAAAATGAAAAAAGGCGCCCTATGCGGCGTCTGTATTTCATACACGCCTCTCTAAGACCTTTTATCTGCCCATTTTTGACATTGCAGCGTTGCAAGCCTGTTTTATGGTTGTCATATTGTTGCTAACTATGTCACCGCCGCTCTGTCTTGCGTCAATTTCTTGTATCAGCTTTGCTTTGTCTAGTCGATTAACGTTCCATCCTTTTCTCGTTGGTGCTACTCTTGTCACTTCGTTTTCCGCTATGTTAAACGTTATATAGCTATGGTCACTTCTGTTGTAGGTGTCGAGGACTTTCCAGTCGGCGAGCTTGTGTGCGCAGTTTTCTGTAACTAGGGTTATATCGGGGATTGTGCCCTGCTTTCCTACTCGATTGAATGTCGGTGTTGTCCCTACATTTGCTGTGAGCATTCCGATTCTTGCAGACATATCTACGACTCTGCGGCCCCGAGAGTCAGTTGATGCCATACCCCATTCTTGAGCTTTTGAGTTAAAGTCTCCTGCTATTATAAGGTTTCCTCCTATTTGCCTTGCGTTGTCTTCAATACATTCAAGTTTCGTCTGGAAAGTCTGAATGTCGTCACTTGGAGTCAAATAACAACTGAATATCGTCCAGTTTCTAATTTGTGTTTGATCGTGGCATCTCCCTATTTGGTTTTTTGCCGTCTTTGTATCGTCTTCGATCCAAAAACCTTCGTCCCGTTTCTTATACTGTTCGCTAATGATAACAACGTCAATTTGGTTTTCCAGCACAATTTGGTGCAGCAGGTCATTTGCCGTTCTGCTTCTATGCATATTTGCTTGAAGAATCTTCATGGCTTTCCTTTTCTGGCCACGCTGAGGCAGTGCGCTGACCCAGGGAGGTGTGCAACGTCGCGTCTGTTCTTTGATGTGCAGATACAACATCTCGGAGCTTTAGTGCAAGTCTTAATTTTATGACCGCTTTCACCACATCTAATGCAGAGGTCTCTTCTATCCGGTTCTTTGCAATCCTTTTGCAAATATCCAACCACGAAGCATTTGAAACATCTTTTTATATCAAGACAACGCTTTACTCGACACCGGGTCCACCCTATTTTTATTCGTTGTTCCGTCAAATTTTTAACGCGTTTTTCGTTGGTAGCGTGACAAAAGCTCGTCTTTGTTCTGACCTGTTTACTCCTGTCAGGTGAATAATGATTTCCTGGCATGTGTCGCCTATACCTTCTCTGATTGCTGATATTATTTCGTCTTCTTGTGTGATGCTGTCGATGACTCTGATTTCCAGTTCAACCAGTTGCCTCATGGTCTTTAATTGTTCCGGACTCTTTAAGAGTATCCTTATTGGTTTGACATAATTTGTCCGTTTTGCTTTCTTTGGCGAGTTCCAGGAGCATGTCGCCTGTCTTCGTTTTTCTGACCGACATTATATTGCTGTCGAATTCCTCTGGCTTAAGATTATTCCGAAGGTTGCACAACACCTCGGCGTCGCTCTTTCCCTCTGCCGGCCTGACTAGAACGGCTTGGGGGCGATCGCGCATTCTTGTGATGGACGTTTTCTTTGTTCGCTCAGCTTCATTGTGCCTTTCGTGCCCTTTTTTAGTTTTGGTTCCTTTTTTCCTCTACTTATATGGGACCGTTTGAAATCCGTCATTTGACTGTTTATTTCGCACCTTCTTGCTCATCTCCTGCGCCGCCGGGCTAGAGGCCGTCCTCTTCTTAAGTGTCGAAACGGGGGTTTCGCTCGATGTATTGCCAGGTATGTGTTATTTGGCTTTTCTCGTTTCCTTTGATCGTTCCATTTCTGCGGTTTTCCAACTCGATCGGTAGTTTTCTATGACATCAAAGAGCTCACTCAGTTCTGAGGTGCCATTCTTAACGTCCATGCTGATGTTCCTTTGTTTCTGCATTGCAATCTTCATTTTCCTTAAGATTGATTTGCACTGTGAAAAGGCCTTATCTTCTAATGCCTGCATCTTGTATATCAGCTCCTGTCGTGGGGAGCTTAACGTTGAAGTCTGTGTAATCAGAGGAGTCTGTTGCGTCGGTGTGGGGGTTGTTCCATTATCAGCCTCTAAGTTGTCCTTGTCCGCAAGGTTAGGATTTGGATGGCTTATCATCGTCTCGTTGTTGTCCGGTGATCTTGTCATCAAGCTACTCTTCCTGAATACGTCTCCTTCATTGTCATTTTTTCGTTGTACGTTGATCATCTTGTGTGAGTGGGTCCAAACTCTAAGCCGCTATCTCCCCGCATATGTGCAGTAGTCCAAAATGTCCCCGTGGGTTCCTATGCAAGCAGTGAGGTTCACGCGAGGGTTGACACAGAGCTTCATGGGCGTCTGTGCTCAGAGCCAGGACAGACTCTAAGCAGGAATACATTCAACTGCGCCTGCAGCACCGAGCCATCGGTGTGCGGTTCGAACGTACTTGGAGACTTTCTAAGTTTTATTTAAACGGAGGCGAAGGGGGCATTATCCTGAAAGCCATTTCTGCAAGATGTCACTCTCTCTAGAAATAGACATGAGAGTCTAACTAAAGCTTCTAAACCCAACGTATACGAAGTTATTGTAAATGACGAGGTACGAAAATTAGTGACTTTGCGAATAACAGATTCACTATGGTTACTAAAACATGGAAAAAAGGTTATAGCAAGAATTTACGTTAGCGATATGTACACCAATGGAATCCGCGACATAGGTCAGTTTTTACAATTTTTATTTAATATCAGCCAGCTCAAAGTGGCACCGAGCGAAAAGATCTTTGATACTATCTCAATAGAATCTTTTAAAATAATGGGCAATAAAATATTACAATCTTTAAGAGTAGCGCTACTCAAGCCGGTGATAAAGAAAAAGAAGCAATACTGTTTACATTCCATGGTGATCCAATACATGGAGGTCATACAGGCAAAGCTAAAACATTAGCTAAAATAAAATAGCATTATTTTTGGAAAAATCTGACAAGATATATATCAGATTATATAAGAAAATGCTCCAAATGCCAAAAGTCGAAAACGACTAAACATACAGAAATGCTACAAATGGCTTTTGACAGGGTAATTGTGGATATGATTGGTCCATTACCCAAATCCGAACAAGAAAATGAATACGCAGTTACACTAATCTGTGATTTAACTAAATAGCTTGTAGCAATACCAATACCGAATAAAAGTGCAAAAACAGTAGCAAAAGCTGTATTTGAACATTTTATTCTGAAGTACGGTCCAACGAAGACTACAGAATACTTAATGAATTCATACGCTCATATATCTCAGTTGATAAAACAGATTGGGATACATTGCTACAATACTTCGTATATTGCTTTAACACGACCCCCTCTATGGTACATGCACAGCACACGAAAACAAAAGGGAAAGAAATAGAAAAATAAAATAAAACCGAGTTTGTTTTCGCAGATTTAAGTCACTATCTTTATACGAAAAGAACCAGACCGTCAAAACACGGATCGGTTGCCAAAAATTTGGACTTTGAGAATTAGGAATACACAAGTAAAACTTTGAAAGAAGGGAGAACGATGGGAAACATGACCGACTTAAAGCTTGACTCACAAGAAACTTGATCCTTTCAAAGAAATATAATATAATACTCGGTGGATACTATTCTCGATTTAGAAGAAGCTGTTCATTTTCCTACAGAGTTTCTAAACTCTTTGAACCCGTCTGGACTCCCTCCTCACAAAATGGTGTTAAAAGTATGTAGGTTGTTCTGTTATTTTATTAAGAAACCTGAATCCACCAAAACTTTTCAACGGCACGCGTTTACTGATAAAATCATAATACTATAGACTGCACAATACTCACAGGATGTGGTACCAGAGAAGATGTTTTGATTCCCCGAATCCCTTTGATACCATCGGATTTTTATACCCTAGCAAGGTATATTAGTTGTTATATCCTGCTTTTCGCGCGTTCGTTGCCGGCTAGGCAAAGTCTCTCTCAAGGAGGGGAACGACCACAAATATATCACGCAGCAGACATAACAAATGGCGCCCAAACGAAAATAAAAAAAAAAAAAATTAATGAAATGGAATCCAAAAAAATTCAAAAGTAACGTAAGAAATTAAATAAATACACACCAGGATAATGTGCCAGGAGGAGCAGAACTCGGAACCCCGCTGTTTGGACCATGGGCAGGCCAAGAAGGTCAAACTCATTGCAGCCACAGTGCGGAATATTCCGAAAATTCCTTTTTGCAGAACACGGTCCGTTGGAAGAAAGTGATGGCCCGCTAGAAGTGGACCCATGACCGATTAAACACGGATCATGCGAAGCCAGACTAGAAGGTGCACAGAGCTGAAATGAAAATAAACAATCATCCTTTTTAATATGTTGTCGGTCGGAAAGTACATTTGTAATAACTTATCTAAGTCTGTTGTCTTTGTTTGAAATTGTTGTGGTCCATGTACACGGGCAAGAAGGTGTGACATCGATGCCCAACAAGTGCAAGCGTAGGCTGAAAAAAAAAAAAGTTTGAAAAAAGTATGAATATATTTACAACGGATTAGGAACTGAAGGAAAGGAGAGAAAAGTTAAATTAAATTAGCGACGTCTCATCCCCCCCCCCCCCCCCCCCCATAGTAGAAAATTTTGAAGGAAGCAGAATTAATCAAACATAAATAGAAAAGAGGTAGGGTATGCAAAATAGTGAAAGGGATAGAATACAAATCGGAAGAAAGCTGAGGAGAAGTTTGGAGTTCATTCGAAATAGGGTACCAGCCAGTATGACCCCGGCAAAAACGCGCTCACAAAGTAACCAAGAGGAGAAATTGGAGAACGTATCGGCACCCGAAGGTATGGAGTCGATAAGGAATCAGACCCAGGAAGGAATGGGAAGTGGAAGTCCTGGAGAAGCAAGTGGTCACCAATCGGTTGGCGGAACCGGGGCCATACCGAAGGCTCTCCCCTCATCAGAGTACGATGCGTTCAAACGTCAGATGCAGCAGGATATGATGCAGTTCATGAAGGGCATCAATGACTGCATGGCGGAGTGTCGCAGAGATGTCTTGAAACAGAACACAGCGGGGCAGGCATCTACGCAGGTTCGGCAGGCTCAACCGCAACAAGTTGCACAGGGACAAGGTCAATTTTCGGGTACGCAGATGCAGCCACTGTTTGGTGTAGCAACACAGACGCTGGTAAATCCATTGCCACCTTTCGACCCGAGGATGCTACAGCAACCTCCACCAAACATGGTGCCGGGGTTACGCCACCAAATGGGATTCCCGCCGCCAATCTCTGGGGCGTTATCCGAAAAGCAGGAGGTGAATCGTCACGCTTCAGAAGGGTTTCGGCAAACCGCCTGGTCGACGGAGCATGATCAAAAAAGAGGGAATGGGTCTCACCCGACACCGCCAGAATATCCTAGTGGAAACGGGGGGACACAGCAAAATGCTAATCCAGGACAGGATCCGCGACGAACAAGCGGGGCAACAGGTGATTCCGTGTTTCATGTAGGCCAGCTGCGTAAGTGGGGGCTAAGTTTCGATGGAAGTCCAAGGAGTATGCCAGTGTCCGAATTTATTTTCCGCCTCGAGCATCTCCAGCGAACGTATCAGGTGCCGTGGAAGGAAGTCCTAAGGGAATTTCACGTATTAGTGGAAAGACAAGTCAAGGAATGGTACTGGATGTACGTGAGATCGACGGAGAAGCAAGAGTGGCCTTACCTGAGGTATGCACTACAGCAGCAGTTCCAGAGTCACCGATCCAATTTTGAGCGAGAGTACGAGCTACGAGAACGGAAGCAGAAGCCAGGAGAAACCATCGAGGTATACATCCAGACCATGCTCGCTCTCCGATCGCGACTAGAGATGCCATTTTCCGATTTTGATCTAATAAAGGTGATAAAGATGAACATTAGGGATCAAATTTCGAAAATAATATACCCGATCTGTATTACCAACCTGGATCAACTCCGACACGAATGCCACGACGCGGAAAGAATCCTGGCAACTCGATGGGCCCGACAGCCAAGCAACTTCGAAGCTCATCGGGGGTATAAGGATCGTCCGAGGGTAGATGAGCTTTGTCCAGAACAAGTCGGAGACGAAAGTGAACCTGTGGATCAGGAAGGAGTGGAAGCCTTAACGAGACACTGGGAGAACCTCAGAGAACGACCGCCACTTACCTGCTGGAATTGTGGAACCGTTGGACATGCATTCAATGCGTGTGAATCGGAGGTGTTGAAGGTTTTCTGCTTCAAGTGTGGACTCCCAGGTGTGAGGACTCCCAGATGCACGCGATGCCAAACGGGCAACGGTGGGAGGAGAGTGGTCAAGAACGAGGAACCACGCTCCAATCCGTTTGCAATGAACAAATGAAATCCTCGTCAAATTGCATGCCTAAGGATAAGAATAGCTGTAAGGAAAAATAAAATTAGTAGGATTCTATTAAATATAAATAAACCAAATCATAGCATGAAATGGTCGAAACGTGAACCTATAGCAGTACGAGAAGCAAATTACCGAGAGGTCCGAAACCGTATATGGGGAACACATAGCTCAGAACAGCACATTTCTCCGAAAGTCGCAAGAGCCCGTAGGAGAGGTCAGCAGCGGAAAGCGGAAAGAAGGATGGTGTGTTCGGCCATCAGAGCTGCGGTGGAAGGCGATAATAGACCATTCGCCCAGGTCAAGATAGAGGACCTGGAGATCGTGGGTCTTTTGGATTCCGGGGCTTCGGTCAGCTTGCTCGGGGAAGGTTGCCTAGAAATAGTGGAAAGGATAGGACTGAGATTAGAGAAAGCACAATCGATCATGAAATCAGCAGGAGGTACGCAGCATCGGGTAGTGGGAAAAATTCAACCCAACATCTCGTACAATGGGATAACACATCGATTGCCGATACTCCTTTGTCCTTCCTTGAAGCAAAAATTGTATCTTGGGATAGATTTCTGGAGGAAATTTCAACTGGCACCAGAGGTAGTGGGTGTAGAATCCTTACACCAGGTGGAAGCCGAAGTCATGGCCACAGGAGAACCGATAGAGGCACATGTTCTAACCCCGAAACAAGCGGAGCAGCTGGAAGAAGCAAAAGGACAGTTTCTGACATACGAGAGTCAAGGATTAGGACTAACCAAAGTGGAAGAGCACTCGATCCAGTTAGTTGAAGGAGCCGTACTCGTCAAGGAGAGAGTATTTCCAGTGTCTCCGGCAAAACAGCAACTACTGTTCACGGAAATCGATGAGATGCTGCGGCTAGGAGTCATCGAGTTAAGTGAGAGTCCCTGGAATAATCGAACCACACTGGTACAGAAACCTGGGAAGAATAGGCTGTGTTTAGACGCGAGAAAATTAAATACACTTACAGTGAAGGATGCTTACCCATTGCAGAACATTGAGTCGATCTTGAGCCGGGTAGATGAGACGATTTTCATCAGCAGCATCGACCTGAAGCACGCCTTCTGGCAAGTCGAACTCGATGAAAAAAGTCGTCCCTTAACTGCTTTCACGATACCCGGAAGGCCACTGTATCAGTTTCGACGGATGCCATTCGGCCTGTGTAATTCGGCTCAAAGGTTGTGCAGAGTAATGGATAGGGTAATCCCACAGCGTCTCCGCAGCCACGTCTTCGTTTACTTGGATGACTTGCTGATGATATCCAAAACTTTCGATGAACACTGCATTTTGCTAAAAGAAGTGGCCGAGTGTTTGAGTAAAGCAAATTTGACGATTGGCCTACACAAATCAAAATTTTGTTTCAAATACTTGCGATATTTAGGATACATCATCGGTGACGGGGCCTTGCGAACAGACCCAAAGAAAGTTGAAGCGATTTTGAAAATCGAAGTGCCCAAAAATGCGCGACAGCTACGCAGCTTCTTAGGAACCGCAGGATGGTATCGCAGGTTTATCCAGAATTTCTCCGGACTCAGTGCGCCGCTCACCGACTGCCTGAAAAATAAAACCAAATTTACTTGGACGGAGGAAGCGACTAAGTCATTTGAAAAGCTAAGGAGAGCACTGACCTGTGCGCCCGTATTGGCTCATCCAGACTTCGGGAAACACTTCTGGATCCAGTGTGACGCCAGCCACGTAGGAATTGGGGCAGTGTTGTTTCAACAGGATATAGAGGGATCGGACCGACCAATAGCTTTCTATTCGGCGAAACTAAGAGGAGCACAACTTAATTACAGCGTGACAGAAAAAGAGTGCCTCGCAGCCGTAAAAGCAGTGGAAAGATTCCGTCCATATGTGGAATTGATGCCGTTTACTATCGTGACCGATCATGCAAGCCTGCAATGGCTCATGACACTTAAAGATTTGAACGGAAGACTGGCGCGTTGGTCATTAGCATTGCAGGCATTTGACTTTAACATCGAGCACCGGAAAGGGAAAGACAACATCGTGGCCGACATGTTATCTCGACCGAACGAGGCCGCCGAATTGGAGTTCTTCGATTTTGAGACAACGGAGTTTGAGAGTCCTGAATATCTGGAAAGAATCCAATTGATTGAAGAACAGGGAAAAGATAAGTTTCCGGACTTACGTGTGGAAGAAGGACTTCTCTTCAAAAGGACCCATTTTTACAGAGAAGAAAGCGACGAGTTTGAATGGAAGCTATGGATTCCGGAAGCTCTGACGACAACTCTAATCCAGCAGGCTCACTACGGCGATATGGCAATGCACAGAGGAATGGGAAAGACTTTAGCGAGACTCCAACAGATGTATTATTGGCCCAAAATGGTAGTTCAAGTCCGGGAATTCGTGGCAGCCTGTGAAAACTGCAAGGAGAACAAACAAGTTTGTGTGGCTGAAAGAGATGCCGAAAGCCACATCAGCAGCGGTGATTCGATTCCTGCAAGAAAATATATTCACCCAATTCGGAGTTCCAGAAACCATACACACGGACAACGGGAGACAGTTTATCTCCAAGGAATTTGAGAATATGCTGCAAGAATACGGAATTAGGCACTTGAAAACGGGGAGATACGCACCAAAATCCAACGCTTCGGAGAGAGTGAATCAATCCGTGTTAGCAGCAATTCGAGTGAACGTTCAGGACGACCACACACGATGGGATGAACACCTGGCCGATATACAAGCGTCACTGAGGTCATCTGTACATAACAGCACCGGAACGTCTCCATACTTTGCCATGTTTGGACAGCATATGTTCACACATGGGAAGGATTACGCGCTTGCTCGCAAACTGAAAGCTCTCAATGAAGCAGAGATAACCCAATTGCCGAGATCTGAACGACAACAGCTGTATCGGGAGAAAATAAAGGAAATAATACATCAGGCCTACGAGAAAGCTGCCAAGACCTACAATTTAAAAGCACGAGAAATTCGATACTCACCGGGACAAGAGATTTACAAGAGGAACTTTATACTGAGTGACTTCAGCAAGAATCGAAACTCCAAGATTTGCCGAAAGTACACTAAATGCCGAATAACCAAAGCGTTGGGAAATTCGTTGTACGCTTTGGAAAACTTGGACGGCAATTCTCTGGGAGTGTTCCACGCAAAGGACCTTAAACAATAGTGCCCGGCTAGCAAAACACACTCAGCAGGCATGAATCTCAGGGACGTGGGCGATGGCCTACGTTGGGCAGTACAACCCATCACAGACGCCCATCCTCCACTCCTGTTCCGAGACAAGCGTTGGAACCGTAGTGTGCTTGTTATGTGCGAACTCTAAAAAAATGGAATAAACAAAAAGAAAATTACACAAAGTTGTTTACCAGAAGCCAGATGGTGATCGGTATGTCCGATAACCGGTCATCGATGACCCGTGAGTCCAGGGAGTCGAGCAACTGAGTCCAATACGGAACTGGTTCCTTAAACCGGATGACTCCCAAAAGGAACCAAAGTTTGAACCCGAGAAATTTTGAGTGTTTTTTGGGATTAAGAGAGGCAGAAAATCCGTGGCAGCAGGCGGTTCGATTAGCAGAAAAATTAAATAATAAAAAAAAAAAAAACGAGTTTCTACCAGTGAGTTACGATAAAATATTCTAGTGTGAGCAAAAATGCTAGTTTAATTAATTATAGTATATTCCGGAGTGAATAATCCTGGACCAGGAACGATATTTGGGGATAAAAGAGGAAGATCAGCCACCAGGAAGAAGACTACTTTTCGAGGAGAAAAATTGGCCACTCCTTCCTGGGTGGCCACAGGTTTTTATTCCTAAATCTAATTTTAAGAACAAATACAACTGCCAGCCAAAAGAAATGTAAAATAATACAATATAGCTCACAAAAACATTTAATGTAGTTTAAATCATATTTATTCCCATACATGTTAATTTATTGAAAACATTACTCGCCATACAAGCATTAATTAATATTTATTCAATTATTTATTTATATATTTATTTATAAATGTTCCATGTATAAAGTCCTTCGGTACCGTGGGTAGGATATCTAAGTGTTATAATTTAAGAAAGAAAATGAAAATACAGTGAATTGATAAAGATGAAGTCAGAGTAGACATTCGTGTTGGGGGGGATGTGATGACTTGAGCAGATACGATCCACTATAGAAATTTGGGAGATGTGTCGGAGGATGCACTCATGGTTGGGAGGGACTCCAAGGGCTACGGATGAGCCAGGTAGTCCAATCCAGAGGTTCCAAAAATCCGTTGCAAAAATGTTAGCCGTTGTCCAAGTTTAAAATTCCGTTTTGTTTTTTTTGTTGTTGTGTCTGCTGCGTGATATATTTGTGGTCGTTCCCCTCCTTGAGAGAGACTTTGCCTAGCCGGCAACGAACGCGCGAAAAGCAGGACATAACATAGTTTCAGTCAAAAGTTTGCAACGCAGTGAAGGAAGCATCTCCGACCCTATAAAGTATATATATTTTAGATCAGGATCAACAGCCGAGTCGATCTGGCCATGTCCGTCTGTCCGTCTGTCCGTCTGTCCGTCTGTCCTTCTGTCCGTCTGTCCGTCTGTCCGTCTGTCCGTTTCTACGCAAACTAGTCCCTCAGTTTTAAAGCTATCTGAATGAAACTTTGCAGTTAGGCTTCTATATACTCTCACTCGTACATATGTCGGAACGGGCCGGATCGGACGACTGTATCATATAGCTGCCAGAGGAACGATCCGAAAAATTTTCAAAAAGCAATTATAACTTTGTCAGTTTTCAACCAATTTTCACCAAATTTGTTATTTGCCCATTTAGTATTATTTCCGAATTTCGGTTTTAATTTCATGAAAATCGGCTGACTATATCCTATAGCTTCCATAGGAACAATCAGGAAAATTATAACTTTGTCAGTTTTCAACCAATTTTCACCAAATTTGATATTTGCCCATTTAGTATTATTTCCGAATTTCGGTTTTAATTCCATGAAAATCGTCTGACTATATCCTATAGCTTCCATAGGAACAATCAGGAAAATAAAAGAAAAAACCATAACTTTGTCAGTTTTCAACATATTTTCACCAAATTAATTTAATTTTAATTTCATGAAAATCGGCTGACTATATCCTATAGCTTCTATAGGAACAATCAGGAAAACAAAAGAAAAATTCATAACTTTGTCAGTTTTCAACATATTTTCACCAAATTTGATAGTTACCCATATTTAAGTATTTCTGAATTTTGATTTTAATTTCATGAAAATCGGCTTACTATATCCTATAGCTTCCATAGGAACAATCAGGAAAATAAAAAAAAACCATAGCTTAGCCGATTTTCAAAGCATTGCCGTCAAATTTGAGATTTGGCAACAAATTATTATTTCAGAATTTCGTTTTTAATTTTTTGTTTAAACTCTGCAAGGGTATTCAAACTTCGGTGAGCCGAAGTTAGCTTCCTTTCTTGTTTTTATTTAATTAATCTTCTTGTTTTTATTTTATTTATCTTCTTTTTTTATCATTTTATTTTCTTTCTTTTAATTTCACCGCCATTAGTTCACATACCTGTCTTACAGATATAATTCGATAAGGAGGTGGAGCATTTTTAATCTCACGTACGAATCCGGCTGCGCCAATTACAGTATGGATATGAATACTGTGTCCTTTGGTAATTTTTCCGGTTTCAAATAATAAGAATCTTCCTCTTTTCTGGTCAAAATTATAATGATACATTATACTGTTATAAACTCTGAAATGACTTATGAAATAAAGAATGAATATAAGAGAATGAATGCAATGAAATAGGGATCTGCATAGCTAGCAGATTGGAGTCGGGAATGAGAATCTTCTTGATCAGTGGTTTCGCGTAGCTTTGCTTCGCTTTCGCTGGTTTCCAAACTCAGCGTTTATGTTGATGACCATTCATCTAAGTCGCTGGGGTTTGATGGGCGGCGGTGTGTCCGCAACAATGTGTGCGGTAACTCGCGCGCGCGCCAAGAAATGGCAACACTAGCGACAAGAGGCACACTGGAACAGAGGAAGAGGAAGAGGTACGGCGCAGCGTAGTCCGTCTCCTCTTTCCCCGCAGACTTTCGAGTCCAAACCCCCCCGCTCTCTTGGCCGATAGACTTGCGAGTCGCGGCAACCAATCCTCTCTCTGAACACTTTCGACTCCGCCCAACTCTTCCTCGCTGAAGACTTTCGATTCCGCCAACTCTCTCTCGCTGAAGACTTTCGAGTCCGCCAACTCTCTCTCGCTGAAGACTTTCGGGGCCGTATGTAGACACGAATGAACTATCGCAGAAACACGAACCCGGTATACGCGGGGCGGGTGGCCACACTAAATTGGGTTCCTAACCCAACACTAGACTTGACACATAACACATCACTACATTTTACACGGAACTGCTGGCCCACGACACGCGCTAATCCAAATAAAATTTTCATTCCAGACGAAATACAGAAATTCAAGGAGAGCGTGCGGAAATTCTGGGAGAGGCTCACGGTGGCGGCGGCGGCTGTCACGAGGGCCAAGCTCGTCGAGGCACAGGCCCTACCGGGAGCAGAGAGAAAGCGGACGGCACCGGCGAAAATGGGGTGACGGCTGGACCAGGCTCAAGGAGCGTCGGAGCGAGTGGCCACAGCAGCGCAGGCGACAGCATGCGTGGTGCCTGGCAGGCAGCGCACCGCGCACGTGCCACGGAAGGATCCCGCCGGGTGCAACGGTACCCGCCCAATCGGCGCGGGTCCGAAGCGCCGTGACACACCCAACAGCTCAGTAGCCGACGACCGCTCCACAGCAGGCATGGGAGCACGCAGGGCCGCCGAGGATCGAGTGGGGCAGGATGATGCCCGCAGGAACCCGACTGTCGGAGGCAGCAGTGACGGCGAACCGGCAGAAGCTGGGTGCCAAGGGGCGCGGATGCCAGAAGCGGTGGCTGCAGGAGGACGGCGGCGTAGTCGGAGGGTGATCTCGAATCGCAGGAATCACGTGGCGATTAAGCGCCACAGTCCAAAGGAGGGGGAAGGGTGTGTGTCAGAAGCCGCACACAGAACCAAAAAAGAAAGGTTTATCGAGTCCGCCAATCTCTCTGTCGGCAGACTTTGGAGTCCACCCAAACAAACCTTCTTCTTCTTACAGGTCTCCGAGTTCGGTCCCATCGAACCGTAGGCTTTCGAGTCCGCCGGGAGAGCTGCTGGGAAGACTTTCGGGTCCGTGGCTATCTTCTGGCCACCAACTCCAAAGTCCAATCGGTCGTGCACTCGGTGTCCGGGGGAAGCGGCGACGCGCGAAGGCCAGACAACCAAAACCTCGACGACCATCTCAGCCGATCCCGGCCGTCGGAAGCAGCTCATCGTCAACTCTGTTCCACGAAATAAAACTGAATAAACTTTCGAACAGACTCTTTAACCGAATTCTTTCCGCTGTACTCACTGGGGAACGGGCCGAGCTTCTCTTTCAGCAACCACTCGGAACCAAACAAATTTACTGAGCGGACCCTGCGCTACCTGGGAATCTTGCCAGACCGTCACATAATTCGGACTGTAGAAGAAAATCTGTATTATCACAACTTTCGAAAAATGTTCCCTCACAATTAAAAACACAATTAACAACACTATACACTAAATATTTCGACATATTCGGACTAGAAACCGAATAAATAACTACAAAAACTTCTATAAACAACAACTGAGAAAGATGATGAACAAGTTTATATAAAAACTATATAAATAGAATAGAATAGAAATATATGAAATACAGGTACTCGTACAAAAATTAATTGACAATAAAATATTCGAACCGTCTGTACGAAGAAATCTCTTCCCGGTTCTGACAAGAAAAAATGGCGATTAGTAATTGACTATCGCCAAATTAATAAAAAACTGTTGTCTGATAAATTTCCGCTACCTAGAATTGATGACAATTTAGATCAACTAGGAAGGGCGAAATACTTCTCTTGTCCAGACTTAATGTCTGGTTTTCATCAAATTGAACTCGAAAAAAGTTCACGTGATATAATGTTCTTTTCGAAAAGCAATGGTTCATACCGCTACACGCGATTACCATCGGCTTACAAATAGCTCCAAACTCATTACAGAGGATAGTCATCATTCTCCGGATTAGTACCTTCTCAAGCCTTCCAAAGCATGGATGATTTAATAATTATTGGTTGTTCCGAAAAACATATGCTAAAAAAAATTGGTTGCCTGTAAAGTCGGTATACGGGCGAAAGTTTTACGTGACAACGACTTTGAGTGATAAAATAATTTTAATGTGAGTATTCATTCGTATAGTAGGAAGAAGGATGAAATAATAGTAACAATTTAAAACATTTATTTATACAAATAATTATATTTAAAACATTAATTTATACAAAGACGTGAATTGAATTGTTGCGATGGACGAAACTACCTTCACATTATCACTACATAATCGTTTTACAATTAACTGGCTACGTGTAAACTTTTATGCAGGCGCTTAAGCAAAATAGAAGCGCAAGACATGAACCGGTGTGTATGCCTATCTCTCTCGCTCTTAGGCGGGCTAACCATACCCGAGTGGAAGGGACGCGTGCCTCTCACTCGCTCTCATTGTGAGCGCATAACGTGACGCGGAGCGTAACGCAGTTTCTTGAAGTGTCACCCGGTAAACCAATTTATAAGACGTTGTCACGTCAACAAGGGTGGTTGCATTCCGGAAGTGCAGGCAGAAGTGAAAACTTGAATTTATGGCACGTTCGGCACTTTTTTTGGGTGGGCATTTTTAGATGCGCTCGCATCATATGGAAGTGCATGCGAAATATACCATGCTTAGCACTAATGTTTCGAATATTGGTGTATTTTCCAATGCCATTCTATTGCATGTAAAGACTTTTTTGGTAAAATATAAACGGCAGACATTATTATTGTTTGTCCATTAGATAATAATAATAATAATAATAACAATTAGATAATAATAATAATAATAATTTTTTTTTTGCCTGACGCATCTTCCCGTTCGCCGTCGCAAATAAGGTATGTGAGGCTTGCACCCACTAAACACCCCCCTCGCCTTTGGCCGTGTTTCCACCTCGGAACAGCTTTCGCATTACTTCGAGGTGGCGCCACTTTAGCGCTATGCGCACTCATCTTTCTTCTGCGTCCAGATTACCCAGTTGATTAGTCCAGATCAGGCTTCTTAGCTCTGAGGATGCTCTCCACGAATCCTGCGATATGTTTCCACACTACTTCGCTGTCTATCATTTTCGTAACAATATTTCCTGCAGTCGAAGATGGTGTGCTCCACATTGTCGATCTCCGCATCTCCGCAACACATCTTGCGTCCGTTCTTTTCCCTATAGAGTGTAAAAAGGCGGCGAAGTAGCCATGGCCTGTCAGCATCTGCGTAACGTAATAATCCACGTCTCCGTGTTTCTGTGCACACGATTTTACCAGGTTTGGTAACAGTCTAGCTGTCCATCTTCCTCTTTCCTCAGCTGTCCATCTTTCCTGCCATTGTTTTCTGCTCTAGTTCGCTCGTTTAACGCTCTCGCCGTCTCTCCTGTCCGTCTCCTCTCGTAGATCTGTCTTCGGCCAGGAGGTGGATTGGTATCGCGCCTGCTATTACTAGTGCAGCAGGGCCGGATACTGTTCAATACGTGCTCGCGATTCTTAGAGCCATGGTTTTTTGCACACTCAGTAGATGTTTTAACCTGACGGTTGCCTCAAGGGTTCCTGCCCAGACTTCACATCCGTACAGCATGATTGCGTGGTTTATCTCCATTAACAGTTTCCGCCTTGATCGCTCGGTGTTTCGAGCTGTAATGACTGCGACTATGTCATCTGCGTACCCCACAATAGTCGTTTCCTCAGGCATGTCTAGGTGAAAAATTTCATCGTAGCTGATGTTCCATAGATCTGGTCCAAGTATTGATCATTGTGCCGCTCCTGAAGTAATCTCTATACATTTCTCTCCTGCTTTTGTTTGATATAGTAGTCGTCGGTTGTCAAAATAGTTCTGCATTATCCGCATCAGGTATCCTGAGATTTGGAATCGTCGTTTTAGAGCATCTATTATGTTGTCCCATTTAACACTGTTAAATGCGTTTTTAACATCCAGTTGCTAGAAGAAGTACCGGTCTCGAGAAGTGGTTGCCTTGTTGGCTTCTAAGCGCTTGGTTAACAACTTCTTGGATTGCTCCAATGGTCGATCTGCCTGGTGTAAAACCATACTGCATAGGGGAAAGACCCCCACCTCTTTGATCGCTGCTGATAGTCGTGGTTTGTTTAGTTTCTCTAGTAGTTTCCCGGTTTTGTTAAGCATGCATAGTGTCCACTGTGAAGAGCTCGATATGTTCTTCTGCTATTGGTTGAGTAGTTCTCACTTTGCTATTTGTGTGTACGGGGAATAATGTTTTGACTATATGGTCCATTTCCTCTTCCTCCAGTTCCGGTGTTGTGCCTCTTGTTCTCAGCTTCTTCATCACGATTTTATATCCCAGCCCCCATGGGTCCGTGTTGACGTCGTTGCAGAGGCTTTTCCATTCCTCCATTTTGCTGTTGCGGATAGCAGTATTTAAGTCCTTTTCGCCTTTTTTAAATTGATTATCAAGCTCTGAAGAAACACACCTCCTTCTAGCCCTTGTGAGGCGGCGCACAGTGGCGCCTCAAGAACAAAAATCGTGGTTTAATTCAAAAATTCATTGTCGCAAAACTTAACTAGACTATACTCAATCGAAAGAGAATTTCCCAAAATACTTTGAGATAATCATTTTCGGACCATTTAAAAGTTATGAGCATTCAAAGTTGAAAAATATTTCCGGTTTTGCAACATACAAAAAACAAGAAAGGATGCTAACTTCGGCTCACCGAAGTTTGTATACCCTTGCAGAATTTAAACAAAAAATTCACATCGAAATTCTGAAATAATAACACAGGTCTACAAAAATTGACCTTACAAAAGTACGGTGAATAAAACCTTCAGATTGTGAAAGATCTCGGTCTGTATATTGCTAGTTCAAAAATCAAAAAAATTTCTCACGTACCAATTTTGAGGAAATCGCCCTCAAAGTACCAAAAATGACCTATTTTGGCACTTTTCAAACGCTAATAACACAGAAACCGCGCGTGTACCAAAGTTGAATTTGGACTTAAATGAAAGGCCAATCTTTCCCCTTTCAGATTTCAGATGGGTCCTGATTTTAGGACGTCAGGTTCAGGAGCTATATCGCTTTTTCTGAACTAACTTTTGAGCCGTTTTTTTGCTATGTTGTAGCCCTGAAACTAGAACAAATTTTTTGGGAGTTACATCTGAGTCATCACATTTTGTACTGAGTTCCAGGGCTACAACATAGCAAAAAAACGGCTCAAAAGTTAGTTCAGAAAAAGCGATATAGCTCCTGAACCTGACGTCCTAAAATCAGGACCCATCTGAAATCTGAAAGGGGAAAGATTGGCCTTTCATTTAAGTCCAAATTCAACTTTGGTACACGCGCGGTTTCTGTGTTATTAGCGTTTGAAAAGTGCCAAAATAGGTCATTTTTGGTACTTTGAGGGCGATTTCCTCAAAATTGGTACGTGAGAAATTTTTTTGATTTTTGAACTAGCAATATACAGACCGAGATCTTTCACAATCTGAAGGTTTTATTCACCGTACTTTTGTAAGGTCAATTTTTGTAGACCTGTGTAATTAGTTGCCAAATCTCAAATTTGATGGCAATGGTTTGAAACACGGCTAAGCTATGGTTTCCTGATTGTTCCTATGAAAGCTATAGGATATAGTTGTCCGATTTTAATGAAACTAAAACCGAAATTCAGGAATAATAAAATATGGCTTAATATCAAATTTGGTGAAAATATGTTGAAAACTGACAAAGTTATGGTTTTTATACCATTGCAGGGTTTATTAGTTTCAGTCAAAAGTTTGCAACGCAGTGAAGGAGGTATCTCCGACCCTATAAAGTATATATATTCTTGATCAGGATCAACAGCCGAGTCGATCTAGCCATGTCCGTCTGTCCGTCTGTCCGTCTGTCCTTCTGTCCGTCTGTCCGTTTCTACGCAAACTAGTCCCTCAGTTTTAAAGCTATCTGAATGAAACTTTGCAGTTAGGCTTCTATATACTCTCACTCGTACATATGTCGGAACGGGCCGGATCGGACGACTATATCATATAGCTGCCATAAGAACAATCAAAAAAATCTACGAAAAAAAATTATAACTTTGTCAGTTTTCAACCAATTTTCACCAAATTTGATATTTTCCCATTTAGTATTATTTCCGAATTTCGGTTTTAATTTCATGAAAATCGGCTGACTATATCCTATAGCTTTCATAGGAACAATCAGGAAAATAAAAGAAAAAACCATAACTTTGTCAGATTTCAACATATTTTCACCAAATTTGATAGTTACCCATATTTTAGTATTTCTGAATTTCGATTTTAATTTCATGAAAATCGGCTGACTATACCATACAGCTTCCATAGGAACAATCAGGAAAATAAAAGAAAACACCATAACTTTGTCAGATTTCAACATATTTTCACCAAATTTGATATTTAGCCATATTTTAGTATTTCTGAATTTTGATTTTAATTTCATGAAAATCGGCTGACTATATCCTATAGCTTCCATAGGAACAATCAGGAAAATAAAAAAACCATAGCTTAGCCGTGTTTCAAACCATTGCCATCAAATTTGAGATTTGGCAACAAATTATTATTTCAGAATTTCGTTTTTAATTTTTTGTTTAAACTCTGCAAGGGTATACAAACTTCGGTGAGCCGAAGTTAGCTTCCTTTCTTGTTTCTTTTATTTTCCTGATTATTCCTATGGAAGCTATAAGATATAGTCATCCGATTTTCATGAAATTAAAACCGAAATTCAGTAATAATAAAATTTGGCTAAATATCAAATTTGGTGAAAATATGTGAAAAACTGACAAAGTTATAATTTTTTTTTTTTTAATTTTTCGGATTGTTCCTATGGCAGCTATATGATATAGTCGTCCGATCCGGCCCGTTCCGACATATGTACGAGGGAGAGTATATAGAAGGCTAACTGCAAAGTTTCATTCAGATAGCTTTAAAACTGAGGGACTAGTTTGCGTAGAAACGGACAGACGGACAGACGGACAGACGGACATGGCTAGATCGACTCGGCTGTTGATCCTGATCAAGAATATATATACTGTATAGGGTCGGAGATGTCTGCTTCCCTGCGTTGCAAACTTCTGACTGAAACTATAATACCCTGCAAGGGTATAAAAAGGTGCAATTTGTTGACTTTCAGGTAATATTACACAAAAACTATACAACCGATCGGATGATGGTTTTAAATTATAAATACATTCATAAACTGTAAATTAAACCAAAAAAATAAAACAAGTAAGAAAGCTACAGTCGAGTAAGCTCGACTGTGAGATACCCGCTACCCATACTTAAACCAGAAAAGCGTCAGGACGCCAGAAAAAACAGTTAATACAATTTTGAACATAACGGACAAATGCAAATGCAAGTGTAATATAATCACATGCATACAAAAATACCTACACATGTATCTATGTGTGTAAAAACGCGTTATTATTGCATTTAAGCGGCTAATAATTATTACCATTTATTAAAATTGCTTCTCGAATATCTTATAAGATTCTTTTCCGAACACAATCAAGCACTGATAAGAATATTTAGTTGGTCTAATTGGTGAACCAAATGAGGCATGCTGCCAGCAGCCGTTTGTGGCCATACAAAATTATTTCTTTAATAACTTCGACAATTTTTATCTGATCACAACCAAATTTTCAGGGATCACACAGACTATAGTTCTTAATATACATACCGAAATTTGCTTTAAAAGTATACGCTTAATACGCTTTTTTATGATTTGCGGGGGCGGAAGTATGCGTGGTAAAAACAGAACAAACTTGATCTGCGTGCAAGCATAAGAAATACTGTCGAAAAAAATTAGAGCTCTATCTCTTATAGTCTCTGAGATCCAGTGTTTCATACTGACATACTGACAGGCGGACAGACAGACAGACAGACAGACATGGCTAGATTTACTCGGCTGTTGATCCTGATCAAGAATATATATACTTTATAGGGTCGGAAATGCTTCCTTCTACCTGTTACATACATTTCCTGCCGGCACAAAGTTATAATACCTTTCTACCCTATGGGTTCGGCTTGTACAGGTAAATCGTTACCCACCAGGTGTCCATTTTTAACACCTTTTTCTACCGAAAGCAGTCTATAACTTCTAACGCCCTACATAGCACTCAACTACACTATATAGGTCTGGTCCGTCTATCTTTCCTGAACCAGAATCCGTTTAGAAAGTCTGCGTCTAGCTGCGTCTCCACCTTTGAGAGCAAATTTAGTGAAACAACTCAGGGTCAAAAAACGCGAAGTATGGGTGAAAACGCTTTAGGGGTACCCGTAAGGCGCAAGGCATTTGCAGCGTTAAAATCGTGAATTTTTTTGTTTTGAATGATTTTAAGACGCGAAAGGATGCGTAATTAAATATTTATAGCCCAGAAATGCTTAAGCTATTAGAAATTCCCCCAATATAGGTTTATTGTTAGTCATAATGTTAAAAAGATGATCAAAATCGAAATTAAAAAATAATTGTTGTATAATATTTTTTTAGATTTAATTATTTTTAAATATTAAATATTAAAATATTTTTATTTGAGCAAATCAATCAAAATAAAGCTCAAAAATTAAAAAAGAAATTCGTTTTCTATGAGAAAATTCGATTTTTCCACTTTGATACCCTATAAATGGACGAATGGATAGGCGTGGCACATTGTCCACTTGATAAATAAATTTCACATCAATTCACTGTCAAATGCCGTTTAAATTATTGGATTATCTTAAAAGTTATGATTTAAACAACGGAAAATGAAAAAAGGCGCCCTATGCGGCGTCTGTATTTCATACACGCCTCTCTAAGACCTTTTATCTGCCCATTTTTGACATTGCAGCGTTGCAAGCCTGTTTTATGGTTGTCATATTGTTGCTAACTATGTCACCGCCGCTCTGTCTTGCGTCAATTTCTTGTATCAGCTTTGCTTTGTCTAGTCGATTAACGTTCCATCCTTTTCTCGTTGGTGCTACTCTTGTCACTTCGTTTTTCGCTATGTTAAACGTTATATAGCTATGGTCACTTCTGTTGTAGGTGTCGAGCACTTTCCAGTCGGCGAGCTTGTGTGCGCAGTTTTCTGTAACTAGGGTTATATCGGGGATTGTGCCCTGCTTTCCTACTCGATTGAATGTCGGTGTTGTCCCTACATTTGCTGTGAGCATTCCGATTCTTGCAGACATATCTACGACTCTGCGGCCCCGAGAGTCAGTTGATGCCATACCCCATTCTTGAGCTTTTGAGTTAAAGTCTCCTGCTATTATAAGGTTTCCTCCTATTTGCCTTGCGTTGTCTTCAATACATTCAAGTTTCGTCTGGAAAGTCTGAGTGTCGTCACTTGGAGTCAAATAACAACTGAATATCGTCCAGTTTCTAATTTGTGTTTGATCGTGGCATCTCCCTTTTTTGTTTTTTGTCGTCTTTGTATCGTCTTCGATCCAAAAACCTTCGTCCCGTTTCTTATACTGTTCGCTAATGTAACAACGTCAATTTGGTTTTCCAGCACAATTTGGTGCAGCAGGTTATTTGCCGTTCTGCTTCTATGCATATTTGCTTGAAGAATCATCATGGCTTTCCTTTTCTGGCCACGCTGAGGCAGTGCGCTGACCCAGGGAGGTGTGCAACGTCGCGTCTGTTCTTTGATGTGCAGATACAACATCTCGGAGCTTTAGTGCAAGTCTTAATTTTATGACCGCTTTCACCACATCTAATGCAGAGGTCTCTTCTATCCGGTTCTTTGCAATCCTTTTGCAAATATCCAACCTCGAAGCATTTGAAACATCTTTTTATATCAAGACAACGCTTTACTCGACACCGGGTCCACCCTATTTTTATTCGTTGTTCCGTCAAATTTTTAACGCGTTTTTCGTTGGTAGCGTGACAAAAGCTCGTCTTTGTTCTGACCTGTTTACTCCTGTCAGGTGAATAATGATTTCCTGGCATGTGTCGCCTATACCTTCTCTGATTGCTGATATTATTTCGTCTTCTTGTGTGATGCTGTCGATGACTCTGATTTCCAGTTCAACCAGTTGCCTCATGGTCTTTAATTGTTCCGGACTCTTTAAGAGTATCCTTATTGGTTTGACATAATTTTTCCGTTTTGCTTTCTTTGGCGAGTTCCAGGAGCATGTCGCCTGTCTTCGTTTTTCTGACCGACATTATATTGCTGTCGAATTCCTCTGGCTTAAGATTATTCCGAAGGTTGCACAACACCTCGGCGTCGCTCTTTCCCTCTGCCGGCCTGACTAGAACGGCTTGGGGGCGATCGCGCATTCTTGTGATGGACGTTTTCTTTGTTCGCTCAGCTTCATTGTGCCTTTCGTGCCCTTTTTTAGTTTTGGTTCCTTTTTTCCTCTACTTATATGGGACCGTTTGAAATCCGTCATTTGACTGTTTATTTCGCACCTTCTTGCTCATCTCCTGCGCCGCCGGGCTAGAGGCCGTCCTCTTCTTAAGTGTCGAAACGGGGGTTTCGCTCGATGTATTGCCAGGTATGTGTTATTTGGCTTTTCTCGTTTCCTTTGATCGTTCCATTTCTGCGGTTTTCCAACTCGATCGGTAGTTTTCTATGACATCAAAGAGCTCACTCAGTTCTGAGGTGCCATTCTTAACGTCCATGCTGATGTTCCTTTGTTTCTGCATTGCAATCTTCATTTTCCTTAAGATTGATTTGCACTGTGAAAAGGCCTTATCTTCTAATGCCTGCATCTTGTATATCAGCTCCTGTCGTGGGGAGCTTAACGTTGAAGTCTGTGTAATCAGAGGAGTCTGTTGCGTCGGTGTGGGGGTTGTTCCATAATCAGCCTCTAAGTTGTCCTTGTCCGCAAGGTTAGGATTTGGATGGCTTATCATCGTCTCGTTGTTGTCCGGTGATCTTGTCATCAAGCTACTCTTCCTGAATACGTCTCCTTCATTGTCATTTTTTCGTTGTACATTGATCATCTTGTGTGAGTGGGTCCAAACTCTAAGCCGCTATCTCCCCGCATATGTGCAGTAGTCCAAAATGTCCCCGTGGGTTCCTATGCAAGCAGTGAGGTTCACGCGAGGGTTGACACAGAGCTTCATGGGCGTCTGTGCTCAGAGCCAGGACAGACTCTAAGCAGGAATACATTCAACTGCGCCTGCAGCACCGAGCCATCGGTGTGCGGTTCGAACGTACTTGGAGACTTTCTAAGTTTTATTTGGACGGAGGCGAAGGGGGCATTATCCTGAAAGCCATTTCTACAAGATGTCACTCTCTCTAGAAATAGACATGAGAGTCTAACTAAAGCTTCTAAACCCAACGTATACGAAGTTATTGTAAATGACGAGGTACGAAAATTAGTGACTTTGCGAATAACAGATTCACTATGGTTACTAAAACATGGAAAAAAGGTTATAGCAAGAATTTACGTTAGCGATTTGTACACCAATGGAATCCGCGACATAGGTTAGTTTTTTCAATTTTTATTTAATATCAGCCAACTCAAAGTGGCACCGAGCGAAAAGATCTTTGATACTATCTCAATAGAATCTTTTAAAATAATGGGCAATAAAATATTACAATCTTTAAGAGTAGCGCTACTCAAGCCGGTGATAAAGAAAAAGAAGCAATACTGTTTACATTCCATGGTGATCCAATACATGGAGGTCATACAGGCAAAGCTAAAACATTAGCTAAAATAAAATAGCATTATTTTTGGAAAAATCTGACAAGATATATATCAGATTATATAAGAAAATGCTCCAAATGCCAAAAGTCAAAAACGACTAAACATACAGAAATGCTACAAATGGCTTTTGACAGGGTAATTGTGGTTATGATTGGTCCATTACCCAAATCCGAACAAGAAAATGAATACGCAGTTACACTAATCTGTGATTTAACTAAATAGCAATACCAATACCGAATAAAAGTGCAAAAACAGTAGAAAAAGCTGTATTTGAACATTTTATTCTGAAGTACGGTCCAACGAAGACTACAGAATACTTAATGAGTTCATACGCTCATATATCTCAGTTGATAAAACAGATTGGGATACATTGCTACAATACTTCGTATATTGCTTTAACACGACCCCCTCTATGGTACATGACTATTGTCCATATGATCTAGTTTTTGACTTCAAATTTGCCAAAACATTTTAATAGTATATATAATATATAAACCTTATATAATATAGATGATTATGCTAAAGAATCTTAATTTAGATAAGAAATAGCCTATAAACAAGCTAGATTAATAATATATATATATAATAGGAAATCTAGAGATATTCATCTTAGTGTAGGAGATCTAGTGTTGCTTAAAAACGAAACTGGACACAAATTAAATTTCAACTATACAGGCCCTTATACTGTTAAAGTCATTGGAGAAAGAGATATCGTCACAATCTCCAATGATAGGAATAAAACACAAATAGTTCATAAAGATAAATTAAAACTATTTATTAACTTAAACTCAACAGGTAGACAGAACTATTATTCCTACTATAATGAAAAAGAGTTTCAAAATCTGCTTTGTATGGTTTCTTTATTTTGTTCAAATTAATTGTTAGCAGCAGTGGTGCCGCTTACAGGGTTCATTTGTATCTGACTTATGATATTGTTTTTAATTCGAATTAAACCTAAGTCTCGTTACTGCGCTGCTCGCAGGCAGCGGCAGAGAGACGGTTATATACTTATGTATACAAACATATGCCCTCTCTTATGTGAGGAGCGCGAGGGATATATGCATGCGGTATGCTCGTGTTGCAATTATGCCGACGCTAGCACATTCTGCGTATGGCCTGAGCCGTAGCGATCGGTTCTTATTTCGGCCACTTAGAATTTATGACCGGGATTTCGAGTTGCGTAAACACTGCAACAAAGTGTTACAGTGTTTGCCCTTTAAGTACTCTTGGTACAGTGGGTAATTAATATTAGAGCATACTACATCTCCCTCCTTTTGAAAAATAACGTAATATAATGAAGTTATTTTAATAAAATTTTATTTATAAAATTTATATAATTATGCATGTAACTATATAGGTGTTTTAACTATGTATGGCCATACTAAGTACAATTTATGAAATAAAGATTTTTAGCCTATCCTTATGAACTGTTTGTTTCTTATTTTTAATACTTGTTATTACTATGATATGTCTATCTCTTATTTCCGTTACTTTATACGGACCTATATATTTAGGATCTAGTTTATAATGCGTATTCGAAGGGTTCTTGAAGTTTCCCGATGTATTTTGGGAATTTCCCGATGTGTTTTGTGCAACTCGCACATTGCCTTGGTTGTTATTATTTTGGCTTCGATTTCCGTTGCCACGGCCTGTATAGTTATTTCCCCTTGGTAGTTATTGTTTTGGTTATTGTTGTTATTATGATAACCACGTGAATTGCCTCTATAATTGTTGTTACTGCTGTTCCACGAGTTTCCACGTCCTCGTTTTTGTTTGTTTTGGGAATTGTTCCTATAGTATAGGACAGTGTTTGATTGTCCAGTTGCCTCGGTGCAACTACTAACAAACTTGGAGACAGCATCATTCATGGTATTGAAAGTACCAGCTTGCATGATAAGTTTTACCTTATCAATCGTGCAATTTTTGGTCATCGCCTTGACTACGTTCTGGGTGGAATAACTCGTGGCTAGCTCTAGAGGTAGGCCGTCTGAAATGTACGCTCCCTCCAAAGCTTTTGTCATCTGCTCAATTTCCTGTGTGTATTAATTTGCAGTTTTGTTGCGTTGCTGTAGCTTCATCAGTTTTGCTGATAACACCTCTACAGTTTCGCCCTTGATATTGCCTTTTAGCTTAGAGATCACCTGGGAAATCGTTATTTCGTTTCCTATCAGATTCCTAGCAGCTCCTTTCAATTTTGTTTTTATTATCGAGACTTCGAGTTGTTCGTGCTCGCCCTTTATTGATTCTACTATTTCTAATGCATCTATAAAACTTGTTAAGTTTTCAGCTTTACCATCGAACACTGGTATCAGCTTGGATGCAGTATTTATAAAGTCTATATTTGATTGTGCCATTGTTATAGAGTTACTTCTCTCGCTTGGCGTTTCAAAATCTGAGTCTGAGTAATTATCGATATCGGTGTATACCGCTGGAATAGTCAGGTCGTTTAAATCCTCCTCTTCTATTTTGGGTTTTGTTTCGCTAGTTTCTTCTGATTCTAGCTCGCCTGTTTTAACAGATTCTGGGTCAGGGGTAGCGTTTATAGCTATGGGAGTGTTCAGTACGTTTGGTACTTCTATTTCTAAATCGAATTTCCCTTTTACCGATATTAGATTAGACCGGAGTCGTATCAGAAGTTTAGATCCTTTTGACCAATGATCGGTATTTAATCTCTCCCTGTGCTCATATATTAGTATTCGCGCTTCGTTGAAACACTCTACTAATATTTCCACATGTTTCTTAACCGTTGTTTTCTGACTAAGCGCCTTGTATGATTTATCAAAGGTAGCTTTTATTCTGCTTATCTCTTTGTATAAATCACTCCAATCCATTATTTCATGGACATTGTCATTAGTTTAGCCATTCTTTAAAGAAAATTGTGTGTAGGTGTAAGTTTTTAGTTTTATTTATGAAACATTTATGAAGTAATCTTTATTTATAACATTATTGAATGTATAATATATAGCAAGAAAATATGTATTTACTGTGTTTTATTATTAAATTTTATCCAGGTCGTTTGCCCGGCTCATATACCTTTTCTTTAAACATTTGTTATGTAACTTGTAGATTTTGTAGAAGCAGTTAGCGCACATTATTACAACTATTATTATTAGGAGTACATGAACTCAATACAAATCAATATTATTTGCTTACACTTTGTTTATAACATTGGCAGTGGAATCCACTGTTTTTATGTCCAATGTCATCTTGGTGGTTGGTTCGTATACTCTTATAATCTTGCTTGGAAAATAATTAATATGGTACTTTGGTTTGTGCTTATTTTCTTCTATTTCATTCTCAACTGATGTCTTACTTATAGAATTGTTGTTCATTAGTTGTTACAAATTTCTACCTAATGTGTTGCGTAGCTTTGCGGGCTACACGCTATCGGGCAGAAAAATTCGGCTCGATTTTACGATTTGAATTATTGTGTAGAAAACAAAAATATGCCTCGCAGGACAATCAAAAAAATTATGCAACGCAGTGCATGGTTTTATTCTGGATCTGCAGTATCTCCTGTCGATGCTGCATCTCTTCCTTGATCCACGTCAGCTGGTCGTCGCCTGGATCGGCTTGGCTGACGTTCCCTCGATGGCGTAGGCGACTGTCGTGCCTCCCACGCTTGGTAACTGCTGCCGCTGACCTGGGCCTATGGGCTCAGGCGGTACCGGTGCTGGCTTCGCACAGGTTAAATCTCCCTCGGAGGTGCAAGGGGCGGACTGCCTCTCACACAAATTTTTCCTTTTTTTTTACACATGTATACTCGCAATGTGCACTGTACAGCGGTCCAGGACAGTCGGCAGGGCAGCTTGGCTTCTTCTTGGGTATCCTCTTGGGAAATGGTGGCTTTATTTTTCCTCCGTTTATATTTTTTATCGCTGTTTGATTTGTTCTTCGGATGCCGGTTTTTTCTATCTTCGTTTTCAGGAAATCAAGTTCTTCTTGTAATTTCACTGCTGTTTCCCATGGCGGGGGTGGTTGATTCGTATATAGTAGCCACTTCAAGTGCGCTACTCTCTTCTGGATTTTATTTTTCACACCACTCCGGCCCATCACTTTTTTGTTTTTGGTTCACTTATTTGTCTGTTGTCTGCTGTATAAATTTTGTTTCACTGGTAACTTTATGTCTTGAAGAGTAGAATTGACAGCTCTTCCATGGTGAAGCAAATGAAGTTCTCCGGCAGGTATGAGACGTAGCTTCCGAATTTTTGTCCCACGATGCAATTCCACTTGGGTTTGTATTTTTTGTCGAACTTACTTTTGATATGCTCCGCTTTTTTCCAATCTTCCTCGAAGCTACGTGCTGTCTTTGCGCAATTGCGTCTTTCTCCATTTCCTTGGTCATCTCCACTTTCTTGACCACTATGGTCAGTGGATCCGTCATGTTTTCAATTTCTATCAGCAGACCATGTCACGGTCGCCATATGAAAAAGAGTTTTAAAATCTGTTTTGTATGGTTTCTTTATTTTGTTCAAATTAATTGTTAGCAGCAGTGGTGCCGCTTACAGGGTTCATTTGTATCTGACTTATGATATTCTTTTTAATTCTAATTAAACCTAAGTCTCGTTACTGCGCTGCTCGCAGGCAGCGGCAGAGAGACGGTTATATACTTATGTATACAAACATATGCCCTCTCTTATGTGAGGAGCGCGAGGGATATATGCATGCGGTATGCTCGTGTTGCAATTATGCCGACGCTAGCACATTCTGCGTATGGCCTGAGCCGTAGCGATCGGTTCTTATTTCGGCCACTTAGAATTTATGACCGGGATTTCGAGTTGCGTAAACACTGCAACAAAGTGTTACAGTGTTTGCCCTTTAAGTACTCTTGGTACAGTGGGTAATTAATATTAGAGCATACTACACTACCATATTTTTTATTCAAAACCTTTATGAGAACCATTTTGTTAAATAAAACACGTATTTTGAAACTTAATTTATTATATTACCCTACGTTATAACACCATGCTTGGCCAAGCATAGAATTAAACAACCTTACATTAAAATTTCAATACATAAGTTATTAAGATTTTATTAGGTATAAATAAATACGTTTTATCCAAATTAGTATAGTACGAAAATAACTCAATCTTATTACGTTATTATTTAAAAGGAGGGAAATGTCTGCTCCAAAAATGACTTTGCTTACCGCTTCCAATTGCTGTCGGCTACTAAGTGACTTTTCCATGGCCAGCGGCCTACATTATATAGGCCCCGGCGTACCGTAGTGTGCCCGCCGCGATCGGCCTTCTCCTAGTATGACCCTCCTCTCCGCTCCAGTGTGCCCCTTTCTAGCCGCCAGTGTGACCTTCCCTTGGCGCGAGCTCATTAAAATTTAAACCGTTTCCTTTCTATTATGTGCGCGGCACGCGTCACAGAATATATATAAGCTTCTCTCCGCTGCCGCTGTTGGCAGCGCAGCTACAAGACATAGCCGTCTATAGCTTTTATGATATAACTGCAAAGACAGAAACTCAAATGAAATGAAATGAATGGGAAAGACTTGCTACATCAAATACACATCATATCTATACAGCTCGGGCAAGTCCAATCCAATCCGGCGTAATCTCGTAAGCGATCCGCAATACGCCGATATGCTCAAACCCGCAAACCCGATCCGGAGATCGAAGAAGCTCCATGAGAAAATACCGGGACCAGTCTCAAAGAAGGAGGAAAAAGAAACGTGAGTCCATTCCAAGTGGGACATAACATATTAATAATAGGCTCTGGCGGGCTCCACAGGGCGATCATTCCCCATCCCGGAAAAACCATTGTTGGGACCCGGGATAACTTTTTCTAGCTGTCCGAGATCGAGGTTCCAACCACAAAAAAATCCGCCGAACCCCAGGAGTGGTCGACCGCTCAAAGAAGAAAACCGAGACTGGCCAGGAACTAGCGTTTAATCTATTCGACTTATTTATTTATTTATACAAAATATTTATTTATTTATTTATCCGAATTATTTATTGATCACAAAATTATTTATTTATTTAACCTATTTATTTATTTATTATTTGCCTGTATAATTATTTATTTATTTATTTAATTGTTATTTATTTATATGTGCCCGTGCTAATAATTATAATGTCCGTTCGAGTCGTCTGTGCGTACACTTATAGAAAAAATGAAGAATTTTGGTCATAAAATTGAGAATTTTCAGCAAAGCGTTTGACTCAGTGAATCACCAGCTTTTGCTGAAAAAACGTTCATTATTGGGCTTCCCCCCTTTACTGACTGACTGGATTGCAACATATTTATCTAACCGTACTCAGAGAGTTGCTTTCAAGGGCTCATTCTCGGATCTAGTTCACGAACTTCAGGTGTTCCACAAGGGAGCCATCTCGGAACTCTTCTTTTTGCAATTTTCATCAATAACTTGCCCAATGTTGTTGCTCATTCTCAGGTAATGATGTACGCTGATGATGTAAAACTATGCTTGCCTCTGACTAACTCTGAGTCTCATTTGCTTTTACAAACTGACCTGAATAACATTCAATCATGGTGGATCAACAATCTGCTGTTTCTTAATAACTCAAAATGCAAATCTATGTCATTTTATCGGAAAAACTGTTTCCTTGCCAATTATTACTTAGAGACTGGTGCTCTTGAACGCATCTGTTCAGTTACAGACCTTGGAGTTTTGTTTACCCACAACTTGAATTTCAATGATCACATTAGTTTAACTGTTGGTAAAGCTAAGGGTGTCTTCGCTTTTGTTAAGCGCTGGTCCAAGGAGTTTGATGATCCCTATATCACTCCCTCTGTACTCCCTCTGTACTCCCTCTGTACTCCCTCTGTAATCCCTCTGTAAAACTAAGAATGCAAAAATCTTAATTTAAGACATTTTTTTCTTGATATTCATCTTTTTTTGGTATTGTTTTACGAATATTTCGTACTGTTTTGAGAATATTTTGTATTATTTTAAGCTTTTTTTTAAGAATGTGAAAAAATCTTAAATCTAAGTTCTTTTGGGCTTGAATAAACCATACAAAAACTTATTTATCGAATTTTCGTACTTATATTAAGAATTAACTTTAAGAATGCACAAAATCTTAAAAGATGACTTTTTTTCTATCAGTGTAAATACCTATATTTATTTATTTATTGCCTCGGCACTATGTAGCCGGCAAAAACGCGCTAATATTAATCAACGACTATCAGACAGAAACCCAAGCACACTATCCAAATGAAAACAAAAAGGCACTGAATTAAAACAATTTAAAATAATAATTTATTAAAATAGTGGCAAACATAAAACGATTTTGAAAATAATGGTATAAATAACATACATATTGATATACCTAAATTTAAACTAAATCCTTAAATATCACCATCGATGAAATAGTGATCTGCCCAGGCCGATCTATGTAGGGGTGTTTATAATTTGTCCTTCCCAAAAACTACCCGTCTCAGCCCCTTGTCTGTATTAGAGCTCCAGTTAGGATGAAACGCTGAAAAGAATGGAGGGTTAATTAATAAATTATATACATATTTATGTACACATATATTTATATACATATACCCATACATTTTCGTCGTGTCCTCGCAGTATCCTGTTGATTCTTTTTTTTGTCGTCGATACACATATATTTGGGATGTTGTTGTTTGCTTCACGATTGCTGAACTGAGAGTGTAAAAAGACAAAATTTGTATATTAAAGTTAAGTTTGAATATGTTGAAAGATTAAAATGATTTCTCTGCTTTTTTTTTTACTTCATTAATTTGATCATTGTGTTTAAGTATTACGTTTTATGTGTTGTTGTAATAGCCTTATCTTAAACCTATTCTTAATGGATTTTGGATTATTTTTTTTTTTCTCTAGTTTTCTTTTTTTTTTTTTTGATTAGTTTTTTTGTGTTTTTTTTTTAATTGTAACTGCTCGTGAGCTGATGGATTGTCTGCACGGAATAACTAATATTACTTCATTATTTTCTCTTCGCGCGTTTGTTTTTCTCACTTGATTTCATGGTTTTATTAATTTTGTACTCTGCCCTGCGTTTTATACCTTTTTTTTGTTAACTTGCTGGAAAGGTGATTGGGCGATTTTGGCCCAGCCACGACCACTTACTCCAACTGCCTCTTTAGTCGGCTTGAAGTCGGTGGAAAATTCGACTTTGAGGCTTTGTGTAGCCTCGTTTGTCCAAATCCAGCGGTCAAGCAATTTCTCGCCGTGTAATTACAGATGAACAGAAGTAACCTAAGCGTGGACAATTTTAGCATGTGTTTTTTTCTGTTTTTTTGTTTTAAATAATTACCTTGCCGAAACGACAATGCAATTGTTGGCCTTCAACAACACCCAATCAATAAGCTAGATTGGGTGTTGTTGAAGGCCTTTCAGTAATGATGACGAAATAAAAGTACGATTAGAGTTGGAGGCACATGTGGCTCTCCAGCTTTATCTTTCGCTGGTTGGATCTGAGACTAGATCGAACTTCTCCGCTTAACGACCTGTAGTATGCTCTAATATTAAATACCCACTGTACCAAGAGTACTTCAAAAGGGTACACACTGTAACACTTTGTTGCAGTGTTTACGCAATTATAAATCCCGGTCATAAATCCTAAGTGGCCGAAATCCGAACCGATCGCTATGGCTCAGGCCATATGCAGAATGTGCTAGCGTCGGCATAATTACAACACGAGCATACTGCATGCATATATTCCTCGCGCTCCTCACATAAGAGTGGGCATATGTTTATATGTATACATAAGTATATAACCGTCTCTGCCGCTGCCTGCGAGCAGCGCAGCAACGAGACTTAGGCTTAATTAGAATTCGAAAAGAATACTATAAGAGAGATAGATTTGAACACTGTAAGCGGCACCATTGCCGCTACAAAAGATTAAATGAAACTTTAAATAAAAAAACTTAAAACTAAAAAGACCAAGACTTATCATTTTTATTATATGGCGACCGTGACATGGTCTGCTGAGTGTAATGTGAAAAAATAAATAATTATAAAAAAAAAAAAAAAAAAAAAAAAAAAAATGACGGAGCCGGGCAGAGAACTAAAAATCTTCGTGAAAGAGGTGGATATGCCCCAGGAGATGCAGAAAGACGCAATCGAATGCGCAAAAATTTCATACAGCTTCGAGGAAGATTACAAGAAAGCGGAATACATAAAAACTAAATTTGACGAAAAATACAGTCCGAAGTGGAACTGCATCGTGGGAAAAAGATTCGGAAGTAACGTTTCGTATCTGGACGGAAACTACATACACTTCAACATGGAAGAGCTAGCGATCCTGCTGTTCAAAACATAAGAAACTAGTGAAAAAAAAAGACAACAAAAACACCAGCAGACGAAAAGACACTAAGTGAACCGAGAGAAAAAACAAGTGATGGGCCGAAGTGGTGTTAAACACAAAATACAAAAAAGAGTAGCACACTTGAAGTGGCTACTGTACACAAATCAACCACCACCACCGTGGGAAACAGCAGTGAAGCTACAAGAAGAGCTTGATTTCCTAAAAACCAAAATGGAAAAAACCGGCAAGCAACGGATTAACCAAACCACAATAAAAACAACCAACGGCGGAAAAATAAGGCCACCATCTCCAAAAGGTCTACCTAAGAAAAAGCCAAGCTGCCCAGCCGACTGTCCTGGACCGCTCTATAGTGTACATTGCAAGTACACGTGTGCAAAGAAAGAATAGTTAGTGTGAGAGGCAGTCCGCCCCTTACACCTCCGAGGGATTTAAACCTGTGCGAAGCCAGCACCGGTACCGCCTGAGCCCATAGGCCCAGGTCAGCAGCAGCAGCGTCAACAAGTGTGGGAGGCAAGACAGCCGCCTACGCCATCGAGGGAACGTCAGCCAAGCCCATCTAGGCGACGACCAGCTGACGTGGACCAGGAGGAAAAACAGCAATCCCAGAAGACATCAAGATCCAGAATAAAACCATGCACTGCGTTGCATAATTTTTTTTGATTGTCCTGCGAGGCATATTTTTGTTTCTAAATAATAAGTTAAATCACAAAATCGAGCCGAATTTTTCTGCCCGACAGAGCGTAGCCCGTAAAGCTACGCGACATACTAGGTAGGAATTTGTAACAACTGATGGAAATAGATTGAAAATTCATTTAAATAGAAATCTCTTTGAAATATATGAACACAAATTCTAAAGAAAAACCATCAATTGCAAACAAAATAGAGAAACCCAATAAACATAAAATTAATTATCACATTGACTATTCAACGAAACACATTGTAAAAATATATGAACCAACAGCCAATATGACATTGGATATAAAAACAGTGGATTCCACTGCCAATGTCATAAACAAAGTACAGGCAACAAATATTGATTTGTATTGGGTTCATGTACTTTTAATAATAGTAGTTGTAATTTTATCTGCAAATTGTTTTTATAAAATATATAAATTACATAACAGATGCCTAAAGAAAAGGTATATGAGCCGGGCAAATGACCTGGATAAAATTTAAAATTAAAAAACCACAACGATTACAACATGTTACAAATTCACCTTATTATTAGAATTCAATAATATCATTTTATAATATCATTAATAATGATTTATTCATATATGTTTCCAAAATAAAAATAGAAATTCACTCGAACTTATTCGTATTTAAACAATGGCTATATTAATAACAATGTCCATGAAATAATGGATTGGAATGCTTTGCATAAGGAAATAAGCGAAATTAAAACGACCTTCGACAAATCCTATAAGGCACTTAGTCAGAATAGACCAATACAAAAAACGACAGTTAGGAAACATGTGGAAATATTAGTAGAGTGTTTCAACGAAGCGCGGATACTAATATATGAACATAGGGAAAGATTAAATGCCGATCATTGGTCACAAGTATCTAAGCTTCTGATACGACTACGGTCTAATCTAGTATCGGTCAAAGGGAAATTCGATTTGGATATAGAGGTACCAAACGTACTGAATATTCCAGCAATTCTACAAACAAACCCTGACCCAGACTCTGTTAGAACAGGTGAGCTAGAATCAGAAGAGACTAGCGAAACTAAACCAAAAATAGAAGAGGAAGATCTAAACGATCTAACCATTCCAGCGGTATACACCGATATAGAAGATCATTCAGACTCAGAATTTGAAACGCCAAGTGAGACAAATAACTCCACAACAATGGCGCAATCAAACATTGATTTTATAAATACGGCATCCAAGCTGATACCAGTGTTCGATGGTAAAGCTGAAAACTTAACAAGTTTTATTGATGCATTAGAAATTGTAGAGTCAATAAAGGGCGAGCACGAACAACTCGCAGTATCTATTATAAAAACAAAATTGAAAGGAGCTGCCAGGAACCTGATAGGAAATGAAACAACGATTTCCCAGGTAATCACTAGGCTGAAAGGCAATGTCAAGGGCGAAACTGTAGAGGTGTTGTCAGCAAAGCTGATGAACCTACAGCAACGCAACAAAACTGCTAACCAGTATACACAGGAAATAGAGCAGATGACAAAAGCTTTGGAGGGAGCGTATATCTCAGACGGTTTACCTCTAGAGCTGGCCAGAAGTTACTCCACGCAAAACGCAGTCAAGGCAATGACTAAAAATTGCACTATTGATAAGGTAAAACTTATCATGCAAGCAGGTACTTTCAGTACCATGAATGATGCTGTTTCCAAGTTCGTTAGTAGTTGCACCGAAGCAACTGGACAATCAAACACTGTCCTATACTACAAGAACAATAACCCAAATAAACGAAAACGAGGACGTGGAAACTCGTGGAACGGCAATAACAATAATTACAGAGGAAACTCACGTGGTTATCATTATAACAATAATAACCAAAACAACAATTACCAAAACAACAACTATCAAGGCCAAAATAGAGGAAATAACTATAGAGGCCGTGGCAACGGAAATCGTAGCCAAAATAACAACAGCCAAGGCAATGTGCGAATGGCACAAAACACATCTGGAAATTCCCAAAATACATCGGGAAACTTCCAGAACCCTTCGAATACATAGAATCAAAAGAAGTCAAAATATATACCATTAATCTCAGTCAAAACATTTTCGCTACATTTATTAATGTAAATACAGGGAAAGATCTTGTCTTTCTAATAGACACGGGTGCAGACATTTCTGTTTTAAAAGAGACTTCGGATATTTTTGAGAATATCCAAAATGACAATATCATTGATATAAAGGGAATAAGTGACGAAATAACAAAATCCCAAGGCCTAACTTCGATTGAAATACAAACAAATAAGTATATCATTCCACACGATTTTCATATCGTAAGCTTCCAATTTCCCATTCCATGCGATGGAATATTAGGCATCGATTTCATAAAAAAATACAACTGTCAATTAGACTTCAAGCCATCTGAAGATTGGCTTATAATTAGACCAAATAATTTAAAATATCCAATTAACGTACCGATATCTCACAGTTCTGGCAACAACTCAGTTCTTCTGCCAGCAAGATCCCAAGTTATACGAAAAATTCAATTAAACTCTCAAGAAGACAGTGTACTAATCCCAAATCAGGAAATTCAGCGTGGCATTTACATTGCAAATACCATAGCAACGTCTAGTAATGCTTTTATAAGGCTACTAAATACGACGAACACTGACCAGGTAGTCAGTACAAATAACCTGAGATATGAGTCACTTTCGAACTACGATGTAGTTCATACAAATCTTAACGATAGAAAAAAGGCAGTGTTGTCTCAATTGTCTAAAAATTTCCCTACACAATTCAAGTCACAGCTCTCCAGCTTATGCACCCAGTATAGTGATATATTCGGTCTGGAAACCGAATCAATATCAACAAATAACTTCTATAAACAAAAACTGAGATTAAAAGATGAAGAACCGGTATATATAAAAAATTATCGAAGCCCCCACAGTCAAGCTGAGGAAATACAGAAACAAGTAGGAAAATTAATTTCCGACGGAATAGTAGAACCATCTGTATCCGAATACAACAGCCCATTATTACTCGTACCTAAGAAATCTTCTCCAGGGTCCAATGCAAAAAAATGGCGATTAGTAATCGACTATCGTCAAATCAATAAAAAATTACTTTCGGATAAATTCCCATTACCTAGAATTGATGATATTTTGGATCAACTAGGTAGAGCTAAATATTTTTCATGTCTTGACTTAATGTCAGGATTCCATCAAATTGAACTAGAAAAAAGTTCAAGAGATATAACGTCCTTTTCAACGAGCAATGGCTCGTATCGCTTCACGCGATTACCTTTTGGACTGAAAATAGCCCCTAATTCATTCCAGAGAATGATGACTATTGCATTCTCCGGTCTGGATCCCACCCAAGCATTTCTTTATATGGATGATTTAATTGTAATCGGTTGTTCCGAAAAACATATGCTTAAGAACTTAACAGATGTTTTTGAGAAATGTAGGAAATATAACCTGAAACTACATCCAGAAAAATGCTCATTTTTTATGCATGAAGTGACTTTTCTAGGTCATAAATGCACCGATAAAGGAATCCTTCCAGATGACAAGAAATACGATGTCATCGAGAACTACCCAGTTCCGCATGACGCGGACAGTGCTAGACGATTCGTAGCCTTTTGTAATTACTATAGGCGCTTTATAAAAAACTTCGCCGACTATTCACGGCACATAACTAGATTATGTAAAAAGAATGTTCCCTTCGAATGGACAAATGATTGTCAAAATGCTTTTGAGTATTTAAAAACAAAACTCATGGAACCCACTTTACTTCAATATCCAGATTTCTCTAAAGAATTCTGTATAATCACAGATGCAAGCAAACAAGCATGTGGAGCGGTTTTAACTCAAAACCATGATGGACTCCAACTTCCAATCGCTTATGCATCCAGATCATTCACTAAAGGAGAGAGTAATAAATGTACTACCGAGCAGGAATTAACTGCAATACATTGGGCAATTCTTCATTTTAGACCATATATATATGGCAAACACTTCCTAATAAAAACTGACCATAGACCTTTAACATACTTATTCTCAATGATCAATCCCAGCTCAAAACTGACGCGGATGAGGCTAGAACTAGAAGAATATGACTTCACAGTAGAATATTTGAAGGGTAAGGATAATTATGTAGCTGATGCGTTATCAAGAATAACCATCAAAGACCTACAGAATATAACTGGCAATATAAGAAAAGTCACTACTAGATATCAAAATAGACAGAAAATCCGCGCGGATAATAAAGAAATAGAATTGCCTAGGCAAACTATTCAAAATGCTTCTAAGCCCAGCGTTTACGACGTCATAAACAATGATGAAGTACGCAAAGTAGTGACCTTGCAGATTAAAGATATGCTATGTTTCCTTAAGCATGGTAAGAAAATAATCGCAAGATATGATGTGAGCGATTTATATACTAATGGAGTTATTGATTTAGGTCAATTTTTCCAAAGGCTTGAGACGCAAGCCGGTATGAATAATATCAGCCACATAAAATTGGCACCGTGGGAAAATATCTTTGAAAATATTTCAATGGATAATTTCAAATTAATGGGCAATAAAATGTTAAAATCATTAAGAGTGGCGCTACTCAACCCGGTGACCCAAATAAAAAGTCTAAAAGACAAAGAAGCTGTTCTGTCAAAACTTCATGATGATCCAATCCAAGGAGGTCACACTGGCATATCGAAAACTTTGGCCAAAGTACGAAGACACTATTATTGGAAAGGTATGTCTAAAGATATAACCAAGTACGTAAGAAAATGTCCTAAATGTCAGAAATCTAAAGTGACAACACACACAAAAACTCCTTTCACAATTACTGATACACCAACAAATGCTTTCGACAGAGTGATAGTGGACACTGTTGGTCCACTTCCCAAGTCAGAAAATGGTAATGAATATGTAGTCACTTTAATATGTGATTTGACAAAATATTTAGTTGCCATACCAATTGCAAATAAAAATGCAAATACTGTCGCTAAAGCTATTTTCGAATCTTTTATTCTAAAGTACGGTCCAATGAAGACGTTCATTACGGACATGGGAACAGAATATAAGAATTCAGTTATAAATGACTTGTGCAAATATTTGAAAATTCAAAATATAACATCTACAGCACATCATCACCAGACAGTTGGAACAATAGAGAGAAGTCATAGAACTCTTAATGAGTATATACGATCTTACATATCGGTTGATAAAACTGATTGGGACGTATGGCTTCCATACTTTGTATTTTGTTTCAACACGACCCCCTCTATGGCACATAACTATTGTCCATATGAGCTAGTTTTTGGAAAGACAAATAATCTTCTAATAAACTTTAATAGTATAGATAGCATAGAACCTATATATAACATAGATGACTATGCTAAGGAGAGTAAGTATAGATTAGAAGTAGCTTATAAAAGAGCTAGAGTTATGTTAGAGGCAAATAAGAATAGGAATAAACTATTATACGATCAGAATGTAAGGGATATAGATATATCCGTGGGTGACCAAGTTTTGTTAAAAAACGAAACGGGTCATAAGTTAGATCCTAAATACATAGGTCCGTATAAAGTAACGGAAATAAGGGATAGAGATAACATAGTAATAACAGGTAATAAAAATAAAAAAACAGTTCATAAGGATAGGCTAAAAATCTTTATTTCATAAATTGTACTTAGTATGGCCATACATAGTTAAAATACCTTTACAATTACATTTATAAATTTATAAATTTTATGAATTAAAACTTTATTAAAATAACTTCATTTATATTACGTTATTTTTCAAAAGGAGGGAGATGTAGTATGCTCTAATATTAAATACCCACTGTACCAAGAGTACTTCAAAAGGGTACACACTGTAACACTTTGTTGCAGTGTTTACGCAATTATAAATCCCGGTCATAAATCCTAAGTGGCCGAAATCCGAACCGATCGCTATGGCTCAGGCCATATGCAGAATGTGCTAGCGTCGGCATAATTACAACACGAGCATACTGCATGCATATATTCCTCGCGCTCCTCACATAAGAGTGGGCATATGTTTATATGTATACATAAGTATATAACCGTCTCTGCCGCTGCCTGCGAGCAGCGCAGCAACGAGACTTAGGCTTAATTAGAATTCGAAAAGAATACTATAAGAGAGATAGATTTGAACACTGTAAGCGGCACCATTGCCGCTACAAAAGATTAAATGAAACTTTAAATAAAAAAACTTAAAACTAAAAAGACCAAGACTTATCATTTTTATTATAGACCTCCAAAAGAAAATATCGAATCCAGATGCTGAGGACCCGAAGAACCCTTAACCGACATTCGACAGTCGATATTCACCAGCTGGTGGATTCAACTGTCATTTTGATAAGGTTTCCCGATACTAGTTCGATACTAATTATCTATACTAATTTTGAGCGCGTGTTGTTTTGATTTTAAAATTAATTGCATACATCCTTTTTTATGGGACCATTACACCACCAGATAATCTAACGAGGCTCCGAGGCACGATTAGCTGGAATTAGCTTCGAAGATCCTTGGCGTGATATGTACCGATTTCTCATATTGAAACCAAACAAAGTCTTGAAAGGTGAGCATCCAAGGGCTTGATGCTACGAGGACCGCATTGCCGAGGAAATACTGGGTGGATTGGTATTTCATTCGGTCTGATCTGCTCGCAGGTAGGATCTTATCGCAGCCAATAAGGAATGATTAACCCTCTCCGCCGCATTGCTCTGAGGCGAATATAATGCTGTGAGGGTGTGCTTGATTGCAAATTTCGTTAAAAAAGCTTCAAACTCGTTAGACTTGAATTTAGATCTATTGTCGCTGACGACGGTCTCGGGTATTCCAAATTCAGCAAAGATTTTATTTCCTAGAAAATCTATAACAGCAGAGGTTGTGAATTTTTTTAGTGGAAATATCCAATGGTACCGACTGAAATGATCGAGGACAATAAGTAACCCTATATGACCTTTCTTGCTTCGTGGGTACGGACCTAATATGTCTATATATAATTTTTGAAATGGCCTGCACGAAATACTTTGTTGGCCCATGGGGGGTCGTAATGTTGTGTTCGGAACTTTCGTCTCCTTGCAAACATCTCATTTGCGGACGTATTCTCGCACTTGTTTGGTGGATGTTCGGTGCATATATACACAAATTTCTCCGTCGTTCGCAGATCAGGGAACTTTTCTTTATTTGTTTCTATTGTTTCCTTAATCTGAATGTAATCATGGCCAAGGAAAGCTTGTGATTCTAAATCAATTTCTGGACCTATCCATTCGACACTGTCAATTTCAGGCGCACATATTCTAGATAACGCATCTGGAACAATGTGATCTTTGCCTTTCCGGTGCGAAATGGTGAACTTGAATGCTTGCAATCTAAAAATCCAGCGTGCCAATCTTCCAGATACATTCTGCTGTCGCATAAGCCAAAGAAGGCTGGAATGGTCTGTAACTACTTCAAATGGTTGTAATTTTAAATAACATCGGAGTTTTTCGATAGCTAATGTCACCGCCAGACATTCGCGTTCCGTTACGCTATAGTTGCTTTGCAATTCGACAATTTTTTTGACATGAATGCCAATGGTTGTTCCTCCCCAGTATCTGATAATTGTACTAGGACAGCACCAATGCCTTGGTCACAGCATTACACAAGCCAAAGGGCATAACCGTAAATTGATAATGCTCGACCCGGGACTGTGAATGCAGTCAGCGGTTTTGCGTCCTCTGTCAGCTCAATTTGCCAATAGGCATCTTTGAGATCCAGTTTTGAGATCATATTTGCCTTTGGCAGTCGAGCAAAGATGCCTACAATGATTTGAAGCGGATAAGCATCTTTTTTAATCGGATCGTTCAGTTTCCGTTCGTCTAGACATAAACGAACTTTGTTGGGCTTCACCACTAGACGCATTGGAGAACTTCACGCACTTTGTGACGGTTCGATCACTCCAAGATTAAGCATTCGGTCAATTTCACTGTACATAAGCTTTTCCGCTGTTTCACAGGATTGCTTTCTCCTATCTCAATACTAGGCTTAATTAAGGCCGTGCGACCTAATCATTGCTTTTCGAAATTCGGAAACAACTCCTTTACAGCCTCAAGTTGCTTTCTTTCATTGATGGATAAACGGTATGTTTTCTCCTTGTTACCTACGTCTCCTTCCTCACTCAGGATTCAACTAAGGATCCCAGGAGCTAATTCAAAAGCACGCCAGAAATCTATACCTATATGTCGCTACCCCCATCTACTTGGTCGTCACCCACCGCGTATACGCGATATGGAGCGGGCTTAGTTTGTGGTGGCCACACTCGGCCTGTTTCCTTAAGAAAATTCTCTCGCTTCTGAACCAGTCTTCGCAACTCGGAAATAGATGAAATGTTTTCAAATAACAATCTCTCTTTCATGTCTCAGTAAATTCCCTTGTATCATCTCTACTAATTCATCTTCAGCAAAACTCACTGATAGTCTATCTATAAGCTTACAAACACTCTCATAAAAAAAATCGAACGACCCTCCTGGATTTTGCTTACTTGATATAGTAAGCGTTCTAGAAGGTGACAGGTACATTTTAAAGTCTTTAACTAATAAAAGAAATTATAAATATGCACATGAGGATTTAAGAAAATTACCAGAGGGGCAAGTGCCCGAAGAGCTAAATGTGTACGATGATTATAATAATTTAGATGAAAGTAACGTAACCGCTACAGAAGAGAGTGAAAATGAAAATATTGAGAGTATTGAAGAAAAGAGTGAAAATGAAAATACTGAGAGTATTGAAGAAGAAAGTGAAGTACACCAAGAAGGGTGACAAAGTTGTATTGCTGGCCAACGAAAATGGCAGAGTACTGATTCCATAAAATATAATGCAAGCACAAGTGCAAAACATATTGTTTGTTTTGATCATGGCGTGTGGGGTATTTGATTATGCGAATATAAGAGTGAATAATGAAGAATGGTTAATATAAAAGAAAAAGAAAAAAAAATAAATGAAAATAAAGAAAGAAAAATTTAATTGAATTGATGAAAAAATTATGGTTATGGAACTCAATACTGTTATGTGAAACTGTTAATATGATAATTTGTTATGAATTAAGATAAGAAAATTCGATTTTGTTATGAAACTATTTAATGTTCAGTCTAATAATTAAAAGAAAGAAAGAAAATTCGAATGTTGTTATTTTCTACACGAGGTCGCGTTAGGGTCAGGATGGCCGTGTCGGCGCATTGAAACTGCGTGGTTACGACGATCAGGATTCGACAAATACAAATATTACAGCATAAAAAAGAATAAAAATAAATTTAATCATATTTTTTTCGAAAACATATCAATCCGGAATTTATATAAAAACAAACATAAAAAAAAAAAAAAAAAATATTTTATATATATATTAATAATAATAACCAAGTTAAAATACTGAATTTATATTTTAAATTTACTTATTCATACACACCAACACCACATCGACAAGAAGGCCTTCTTCGAGAACCAACCAAGGGTGAGTGAATGCAAAGAAACCAAGTTGTTTAATTTAACCCCCCAAAAAAAAACAAATTAAAGGAAAAAAAACCATATATATAATAACCAAAAAATAAAAAGATAAGAATACTAAACATAGATTTTGTTGCTTAGCGCAATGCCTGGTTACCTGCCGTATTATCAGACCGTTGCATCGATCTATTATCTCATTTTGGCAATTTCTCTATTCGCTCTATTCACAATCTAATGTAATGCCATCCAATATTGCTTGACTATACTACGATAAATTACTATCAAGTTATATGCATGTATATATTTTCTTTTTTTTCAGCAATAGGAATAGTTTTTCTTTCAAGTATGCGATTTAAATAAATAAAGCCAAATACCAAAAAAATTATATATACATAATAATAAACATAAATATAGACATATTAATTACACTATTAAGGACAATGTTTTTATTTAAGAAAAAATTATAAACCTAGCCAATGTACACAGTTGAAAATTTTTAACTTAGAAATTTACGCAATGATAAATGGATAAGGATAAATGGATAATGATAACTGGATAATGATAAATAAGGGTAAATGAATGAAATAAGAAAAGGAAATCTTCTTAATAATACTACATATAGAAAAGGTAATAAGGTTAAGAGATGTGTGTAACTCTGGAAATTTTGCTTAAGAAAATTGTGAAGTAAGATGAAATTCTAATCTTTTAACTTATTTATGGCATGGGAACATAATTAACTGATGCGTATTTAATTTTATTTGGGGTCTTCGGGAAACATATATAATGAAGACTACGGTTGGGAGGGTAATGATAGTTTGAGTGGCGAATAACAACTAAGACCACACCGCAGGGCTTACATACAATTTCGTGCTCCTCTTTTTTTTTTTGTTTTCAGCTTCTAGTTCGCTTCTTGTTCGCTCTGCTGTTCTTTTTTTGTTTTTAGGACAGTCAAGTTTCTTTTTGTTTTGTTTTGCATTTTGTTTCGGGGGAGGATCGTCTCCTTGCTTAGATTCAGGAGGGACTCTAAAATAAACCGTTGGTGTAGCAATCATGAACCACAGCAAAACTCCCCCCCATCTCCCGCTAGAGCTAGGAATCAATGGGTCCCGCTGCGCTGTTGGTTCATGGTCGACCAGCCTGAATGTGGTTAACGATCGGTTAACGAATCGAGAAAAATAGATACCTAGGAATTGTTTCCCTAATTCAGAGGCTATTGGAAATCGATCAATTGTTAGCGCATGCTGATAGGTGTCGACCGTAGAAAGTTTAATTCTTCTATATATAAACATTCTTTGTAAAAATAATAGCTTACGATCAAATAACATCGACGTTCTACCTTACGAGTTACAGAGCTAATACGAAAAATTGCTTCGCTTTAGACTTTGTAATTTGTGGGCAAAGTATCGGGTTGTTACAACAGACATTAATCTGAAAGCTCTTTGTCTTCGATTGAGATTTTTCTTATCATTAGGAAAGTATTCAAGAAATCTGATTAATATTGTTATACATACATCTTGGAATTCGAGTTTTTGAGAAGTTGAAAACTATCGATCAAGATTGCAGGTAGCTTGTTGTTCATAATTAACGACTTAAGTAAAGTAAGAGAATTCTTTATCCAATGTTTTCTTTTATGTGATCGTTGTTTGAAAACTGAAGAGAGGTATTTTACTGGAATACAATATAATTACATATGTGTTTAATTGTCCGTAGAAGTCAGTACAAGAAAGTTAGATAACGAATGCTCATGAAAAAGTAACATTTATTAATTTAAATAGTCTAAGTTACGTAAAATTACTAAGCACGAATGAGTATAAAGCCAAATTAGATGCATCGTTGTTATGTCTCCCGTAAAATGCCATAAGAATAAAAATATTGTAGTATGCCACTAGAACATAGCCTTGAGTCAACCAACCCGCAGCACCAAGCAGATTCTGCTGCCAATTGCTGTATTATTTGCGGGGAATTAATGTCAAATACACAACCTTGCGTTATAACACATTGCAATCATGTTTTTCATAAGAGTTGTTTGGAAACACGCTCACAAATTCATAAAGAGTGTCTATGCTGAGTAAAGGCAGTCTAAGGATTGGAAGGTAGTGGTAGGTAATCATTCACCTAATTCTAAAGGTACGGCCAACTATCCTCCAAAACGAGTTGTAGCTACAGGTTCTCGTCCTTGTACTCGTTCTTTAGCCCTTCAGCTGGAAACACTCTCACAACCGGCACCGACTGAAGCTGAAGTCTTGACCAGAGTCCATGATCAATCTAAATTATCGAATGCCGAAAATCCACATCCACCCGGTAGTACTCCTATGAATCAAGGAGTCAGGCCGAACGCGGAACAAGCCGCGAACGCACCAGTTAGACGGGGTCGCCTTGCAAGGCAAAGAAGACAGAATAGCTAGCCAGTAACAAGTAGTATACCAAGAGCGGAGATAGAATCAATCGTTCGTGAGACGGTAACTCGTGTGTCAGGAAGCGGTAGCCTTGTGCCTCTACCCGCCCAAGGGGCTGAACAAGTAAGCAAAAGCCAGGAGGGTCGTTTGATTTTTTTTATGAGAGTGTTTGTAAGCTTATAGAGAGACTATCAGTGAGTTTTGCTGAAGATGAATTAGTAGAGATGATACAAGGGAATTTACTGAGACATGAAAGAGAGATTGTTATTTGAAAACATTTCATCTATTTCCGAGTTGCGAAGACTGGTCTGAACCAGAAGCGAAAGAATTTTCTTAAGGAAACAGGCCGAGTGCGGCCACCACAAACTAAGCCCGCTCCATATCGCGTATACGCGGTGGGTGACGACCAAGTAGATGGGGGTAGCGACATATCTCCGCGCGACATATCTCCGCCGAACTAAAGACGACATATCTCCGCGCGGAGATATGACGTTTCATAGCGACATAGCTCCGCGCGTTCGCGGCTTGTTCCGCGTTTGGCCTGACTCCTTGATTCATAGGAGTACTACCGGGTGGATGTGGATTTTCGGCATTCGATAATTTAGATTGATCATGGACTCTGGTCAAGACTTCAGCTTCAGTCGGTGCCGGTTGTGAGAGTGTTTCCAGCTGAAGGGCTAAAGAATGAGTACAAGGACGAGAACCTGTAGCTACAACTCGTTTTGAAGGATAGTTGGCCGTACCTTTAGGATTAGGTGAATGATTACCTACCACTACCTTCCAATCCTTAGACTGCCTTTACTCAGCATGGACACTCTTTATGAATTTGTGAGCGTGTTTCCAAACAACTCTTATGAAAAACATGATTGCAATGTGTTATAACGCAAGGTTGTGTATTTGACATTAATTCCCCGCAAATAATACAGCAATTGGCAGCAGAATCTGCTTGGTGCTGCGGGTTGGTTGACTCAAGGCTATGTTCTAGTGGCATACTAAAATATTTTTATTCTTATGGCATTTTACGGGAGACATAACAACGATGCATCTAATTTGGCTTTATACTCATTCGTGCTTAGTAATTTTACGTAACTTAGACTATTTAAATTAATAAATGTTACTTTTTCATGAGCATCCGTTATCAAACTTTCTTGTACTGACTTCTACGGACAATTAAACACATATGTATTTATATTGTATTCCAGTAAAATACCTCTCTTCAGTTTTCAAACAACGATCACATAAAAGAAAACATTGGATAAAGAATTCTCTTACTTTACTTAAGTCGTTAATTATTATGAACAACAAGCTACCTGCAATCTTGATCGATAGTTTTCAACTTCTCAAAAACTCGAATTCCAAGATGTATGTATAACAATATTAATCAGATTTCTTGAATACTTTCCTAATGATAAGAAAAATCTCAATCGAAGACAAAGAGCTTTCAGATTAATGTCTGTTGTAACAACCCGATACTTTGCCCACAAATTACAAAGACTAAAGCGAAGCAATTTTTCGTATTAGCTCTGTAACTCGTAAGGTAGAACGTCGATGTTATTTGATCGTAAGCTATTATTTTTACAAAGAATGTTTATATATAGAAGAATTAAACTTTCTATGGTCGACACCTATCAGCATGCGCTAACAATTGATCGATTTCCAATAGCCTCTGAATTAGGGAAACAATTCCTAGGTATCTATTTTTCTCGATTCGATTCCCGATCGTTAACCACATTCAGGCTGGTCGACCATGAACCAACAGCGCAGCGGGACCCATTGATTCCTAGCTCTAGCGGGAGATGGGGGGGAGTTTTGCTGTGGTTCATGATTGCTACACCAACGGTTTATTTTAGAGTCCCTCCTGAATCTAAGCAAGGAGACGATCCTCCTCCGAAACAATATGGCAAAACAAAACAAAAAGAAACTTGACTGTCCTAAAAACAAAAAAAGAACAGCAGAGCGAACAAGAAGCGAACAAGAAGGTGAAAACAAAAAAAAAAAGAGGAGCACGAAATTGTATGTAAGCCCTGCGGTGTGGTCTTAGTTGTTATTCGCCACTCAAACTATCATTACCCTCCCAACCGTAGTCTTCATTATATATGTTTCCCGAAGACCCCAAATAAAATTAAATACGCATCAGTTAATTATGTTCCCATGCCATAAATGAGTTAAAAGATTAGAATTTCATCTTACTTCACAATTTTCTCAAGCAAAATTTACACACATCTCTTAACCTTATTACCTTTTCTATATGTAGTATTATTAAGAAGATTTCCTTTTCTTATTTCATTCATTTACCCTTATTTATCATTATCCAGTTATCATTATCCATTTATCCTTATCCATTTATCATTGCGTAAATTTCTAAGTTAAAAATTTTCAACTGTGTACATTGGCTAGGTTTATAATTTTTTCTTAAATAAAAACATTGTCCTTAATAGTGTAATTAATATGTCTATATTTATGTTTATTATTATGCATATAAAATTTTTTTTGGTATTTGGCTTTATTTATTTAAATCGCATACTTGAAAGAAAAACTATTCCTATTGCTGAAAAAAAAGAAAATATATACATGCATATAACTTGATAGTAATTTATCGTAGTATAGTCAAGCAATATTGGATGGCATTACATTAGATTGTGAATAGAGCGAATAGAGAAATTGCCAAAATGAGATAATAGATCGATGCAACGGTCTGATAATACGGCAGGTAACCAGGCATTGCGCTAAGCAACAAAATCTATGTTTAGTATTCTTATCTTTTTATTTTTTGGTTATTATATATATGGTTTTTTTTCCTTTAATTTGTTTTTTTTTGGGGGGGTTAAATTAAACAACTTGGTTTCTTTGCATTCACTCACCCTTGGTTGGTTCTCGAAGAAGGCCTTCTTGTCGATGTGGTGTTGGTGTGTATGAATAAGTAAATTTAAAATATAAATTCAGTATTTTAACTTGGTTATTATTATTAATATATATATAAAATATTTTTTTTTATTTTTTTTATGTTTGTTTTTATATAACTTCCGGATTGATATGTTTTCGAAAAAAATATGATTAAATTTATTTTTATTCTTATTTATGCTGTAATATTTGTATTTGTCGAATCCTGATCATCGTAACCACGCAGTTTCAATGCGCCGACATGGCCATCCTGACCCTAACGCGACCTCGTGTAGAAAATAACAACATTCGAATTTTCTTTCTTTCTTTTAATTATTAGACTGAACATTAAATAGTTTCATAACAAAATCGAATTTTCTTATCTTAATTCATAACAAATTATCATATTAACAGTTTCACATAACAGTATTGAGTTCCATAACCATAATTTGTTCATCAATTCAATTAAATTTTTCTTTCTGTATTTTCATTTATTTTTTTTTTCTTTTTCTTTTATATTAACCTTTCTTCATTATTCACTCTTATAGTCGCATAATCAAATACCCCACACACCATGATCAAAACAAACAATATGTTTTGCACTTGTGCTTGCATTATATTTTATGGAATCAGTACTCTGCCATTTTCGTTGGCCAGCAATACAACTTTGTCACCCTTCTTGGTGTACTTCACTTTCTTCTTCAATACTCTCAGTATTTTAATTTTCACTCTTTTCTTCAATACTCTCAATATTTTCATTTTCACTCTCTTCTGTAGCGGTTACGTTACTTTCATCTAAATTATTATAATCATCGTACACATTTAGCTCTTCGGGCACTTGCCCCTCTGGTAATTTTCTTAAATCCTCATGTGCATATTTATAATTTCTTTTATTAGTTAAAGACTTTAAAATGTACCTGTCACCTTCTAGAACGTTTACTATTTCAAAAGGCTCCCTAAATTTTGGACTTAGCTTGGTCTGGTGTCTTTCTTCGCTCTTAAGTAACACGAAATCTCCAACTTTGTGCCTTTTTACTTTTGCCTTATTTCTATCAAATCGTTCTTTATCATAAGCTGTACTGGGTAATACATTCTTTGCAGCTTGCGCTCTTACGTTTGGCAGACCAATAACATTTTCTATATCACTAGGTGAAAGTAATCCCAATGGGCGTGCTACATTTCCCAATAACATTTCTAAAGGACTTGCTTTCGTAGTGCGGTTGGTTGTACAATTGATTGCCAACTGCACCTCTCCCAACACATCCTGCCAAAACTGTGTTCCCGTTTCAACCGCCGTTAACATATTCTTCAACGTGCTCATGGTTCGCTCCACTTGACCATTAGCTCGACTTGCACCAGTGGCTATCAAATGCAAGTTTATTTTTTGATCTGAACAAAATTGACTGAACTTTGCGCCTGTAAAACACCTTCCCTGGTCAGCTATTATTCGGTTTGGTACTCCAAACAATGAAACGGCAGATTGAACGGCCCTTATACAACTCTCACTGTCTAATTTAAGACTATGACTAAGATAGACATATTTGGTAAACGCGTCTATCTGAACAATAACATACTCCTTCTGGTCACTCTTGCCACTTAATTTTCCTGTGATATCGATGTGGATAGTGTGCCAAGGAATAGTGACATTTGGTATTGGATGCAACTCAGCCTGTATTTTTCCTGAAGTGGATTTTGACATTTTACAAGTAATGCAGTTGTCGACAAATTTTTTTACGTATTTTGACATATTGTCAAACCAGTAGAAATCGTAAGTTTTAAAGTCAACGTGTGCCATTCTTTTCACTTCTCTATACTGAATATCGAATGTGAATGACTGCAAATAAGCCCACCAACGCTGTGCTCTGAGGGTTAAATCTTGTTTATTTCTCGACGCCTTAAGCGAGTTGCAGTCAGTATAAACTAAAAAGTTCCTGCCCAGCAAATAATGTCGAAAATGCTTAATTTCGTTCACGACAGCTAAGGTTTCCAACTCGTACGAGTGATATCTTGATTCTGCCGATGAAGTAGTTTTGCTATAGTATTCTATTACCTGGGGTTTGTTATTAATTTTATGTAATAAAATTGCACCGTAGCCACTGCAACTGGCGTCTGTGTGCAATTCGATTGGATAATTAGGGTCAAAAATAACAAGGACTGGTTTGTCGGTAAGAGTGGCAATGACCTTTTTTTCGTATCTGTTCATGCTCTGTTTTCCAAATAAATTTGTTTTTCTCTGCAGTTAAGAAATATAACGTTTCATTAATTGTGAAAATCCCTTAATAAACTGTCGGAAATAGGATGCTAGCCCAATGAGGAGTCGGAAGAGCAGTCAACGCTACAACTTTCTGTGGGTTTGGACGAATTTCACCCGCACTTATATTGTAACCCAAATATTGAACCGATGTTTTCAGGAATGAGCACTTTGTAAGATTGAATGAAAACCCAGCCTTTGTCAAAACATCTAGAACGATCTGTAATCTTTCTAGCGCCTCGCATTTTGTTGAGGCGGCTATCGTGATATCATCCATATAGACGATGACAAATTGGTTTGATGAAATGACAATATCAAGACCCTGATTTAATATCTCACGGCCAATTACAATGTCGTTTTGCATATCATCATCGCCTATTACATGAAACAAAATTTCAATACAATAATCGTCAATTTTTACATTGCTTTATATTTGTACAGTACTACATATTCTATTGCTAATGATACCTTTTAACATAACAATATGATTGAATCTTTTACCAGAAAATTTGATACTTAGCTTTTTTTTTATCAACGAGCATTCCGATCCCGAATCGAAGGTGATTTCAAAAATTTGGCCTTATGGTTCAGGCATCCCTTTGTTTCACTCACTTTTCCCGGTTGAATGCCTTGTTCTTATCAGCTTCCTTCTTTGTACATTGGGTGGATATGTGACCTTGTAGCAAGTTACATTTGATTTTCCACGGTGATGAACATCATGCCTGCCATGTTGGGATTTATCAGTCGCGAATTGATTCTGTAGTTTCCTGAATCTGCATTCCGACATTTTATGGCCCACTTTTCCGCAGAAATGACACTCTATCGGTGATTATTGCCGTTTACAATAAGTTTCAGACTGATGCTCCATAGCGCCGCTTTTCCTTTTAATAAAAGTGAATGCTTTAAATTCGGACTGTAGATCGCCTCTGGTTCGAACATTTGATGTGAAACTTAAACGCTGCAATCGGTGATCGAAGCTTGCCAGCAGCGCAAGGGTCACAGACACAGCAATCTCTTCGTTATTCATTTGGCGCTATTTCGTCGTTAACCATGCGACTTGCAAGAACGGCCAGACTCTCGCCATCAGTCGGTCGATTTAATAGCATATTACGAAACATAGCGGCTGGTGTTTCTACTGCGTTGTATAAACAATTCTTCCGAAAGCCTTTGCGAAGCACTTCCTTCTAAAGCTGAACTCAAAGCCATAACCAACGCACTGCTTCTCAATGTGTTTTCTTGTAAAATTATTTCAACAGTTGTGCACCACGATGATGCGTTGGCGCCTGATTTGTCTGGGTTGAATTTGGGTAGTTGCACAGTTTTGTTCTGCCCTGCCTTAGGTATAGTTGTTTTTATGGCTCTCACTAGTTCAATTAAGTTTTTATTTTGCAATTCCATCAGGGTACGCCATGGTCCATCTAGTGTTGAAGGCTGGTGGCCAGATCCCACTTCTGATGTCGAATCCTGATCGTCGTTGTTGTTGTCTGCCATTGTAGCGCAACGAGTTTCGGCCTTGCACACACTTCAAGTTCTGGTACGCAACTGCCTGCGTCTAATTCTCTACCTACTGTGCGCCGACATAATTTTTAATTTTATTTGTAGGGTATTTCGGCATCGGAATTTTTTTTCTTTCAGTGTGCGATTATCCCTCTGGTTTCCAGTTTATTATTTCTTCTTCTTCCTTTATTTCTCTGATTTTTTTTGTTTACTTCATTAATTTGATCATTGTGTTTAAGTACTGTCATTTCAACTGTCATTTTGATAAGGTTTCCCGATACTAGTTCGATACTAATTATCTATACTAACTTTGAGCGCGTATTGTTTTGATTTTAAAATTAATTTCATACAACCTTTTCTATGAGACCATTACAATAAACAAAAGGAAAGGGACGAAGGAACGATCAAAACAGAGATCGAGCGAGAATAAATGAATGCTGTTATCTAAGGGCTACAAACACAATAGGTTGTGTGATTGTTCGCGGTATGCAAAACGCTTGCACCAACAACAATGCTGAACCGAATGCAACGGTAAGCGGTAAACGTTCAGAAGAGAAAGGCAAGGCGATTGGAAAGATAATTGAAACCAAATTAATTATCGGAGACTAAAGTTTACTGTCTTTATTATACCATGTACCAAAGGTACAAAGATATTATAGTTTTGTGCGAGTGCGATTTTCTGTAACAGGCAGAAGGAGGCGTGGCAGACCCCCAAAAGTTACCTAAATATTGGTCAGGACCACTAAAGGAGTCTATATAGCCATGTCCGTCTGTCCGTCCGTCTGTCTGTCTGTCTGTCTGTCTGTCTGTCTGTCTGTCTGTCTGTCTGTCTGTCTGTCTGTCTGTCTGTCTGTCTGTCTGTCTGTCTGTCTGTCTGTCTTTCTGTCTGTCTGTCTGTCTGTCTGTATGAACGCCTAGATCTCAACTTGGGATTTAGACTTCTTATATCTGCACGCAGATCAAGTTTGTTTTCAATTTTTGCTTCTCCCCTTTTTGGTGGAGCTATTTGACAAAAACGTATAGCTCCAAAATTTATAAAGTTATGTAAACCATATTGAAAAGCTTAATGTATTTTATCAAAATACATAGATTGTCCAAATTTTATTGCGATCATGCCATAAATAGCGGAGATATAGGCTTTTTACTTTATACACATTACGTGTACAAGAGGCAGCCCAGGCAGAGGGCTCCAAATAAATCAAAACGTTCATTAAACATTTTACTTATGTTCACATTACTATGAAAATAAGATTACATTTTGAATTGGTTGGTGGTGCAGCTGGCTAAGCTGAAGTCTTTTTGAAATGTTAGTTGTCACGGGTTCGAATCCCGTCGGCGACGAGTGAAAACTTTTTTATTTATAGCAAATATTTTTTTTTTTTATTTTTTCCAGTAAATATAAATAATTGCAGTATTTAATACTAAGAAATAAAAAATTGAAAGCAAAGAACTATACTTAATGTTTTGAAAAAATTCCTTATGCATGGGGGTTGATTCGAGCCCAGGCCAATTGCTTACAAAAATGTATGTGTAGCTTTACCCACCGAGCTATCGCCTTTGCTCTTGAATGGGAATTTGTCTCAGTTTTTTATTCTTATTACCTTTCTTTTATATAATTTGGGACGCGCCTTGTAATGGTACAAGGTATTTTACTGTCGCGACACCCGACTGTATGTCTATCTTGTTTAAAATTATTGAGAGAACCGAAACACTGATCAATTGCCAAAAAATTTGACTTTAAGGATTTGGATTTCACAGTGAAAACTTTGAATGGAGGTAGAGCGATGGGAAACACATCTGATTCAAAGCTTGGCACACAAGAATTTAATTGCCACCAACAACGGTGGCACCACTAACCCAGAAGAAATCAAGGCCATTCAGGAATTCTACGAGCCTAAGACACATTTCAGACATTCGGAAAGGGGAACACGGCAGTGTCAGTAGGCCAAGGTCAAAAAATATCCAGGTGCAGTTGAGCTAGCAGCAACGGCTTCCTTTCTCAAAAACTTTCACCTTTCATCTCTAGCCACTTGCCATAAGTGTTTTATCACTGTAAGGTGCACTACGGCCCAGATGAACCTCAGCGGCCCAGAGTGCCATCCATAAAATATTTATTTACGCCAGACCATGAAGGCGCCGTTTTCTCTGAGATTTTTAGGGGTGGGTTTTGCCGACGGCCACAAAATTGCAGATTCTTATTGCACACGCTGGGGCGGGAAAAAATGCTACCGGTCCTGGAATTGCCTAGCGGCCGGACCCTCCACTAGAGGCTGGGGAAACGAGACTCTGGTGGTCCCAGCAGCCTGCTCCCACGCCCGCAACCCTGACCTAGAAACCACGGTTTGGTTCACCCAAGCGCCGCGGCCTGGCGGCTCCGCCTGGTGTGTCTACCGGCAGGCTGCCTCCCCAACTATGCCCCGTGACTCGCGGTAGCCCGCGGATGCGCCCGGGCTAATCCCTGGGGCGGCTTTCTGAGACTAGGCTACGGCTTCAGAAGATCCCAACGGCCGTCGCCTCGCCAACGCCCGGAATTAATCTCAGCAGCGTGGCGCTCCTGGTCCCGTCCTGCCCAGCTCGCCGTCTTGGAAACCCAACGGCGGTCGAGGAGGGAAGGAGGGGGCCCAGTGGGTCGTGGTTGGCTAGAGAGAGTAGGGAAATAATAAGACCGGTGCCATTTATATTTTATTCTCCATTTTTGTCACCGTGTTCTAAGTTTAAGTTTCTACTTCTTTTATGTGTTTTATTGTATTTTTCCCTCCTCTACCGCTGTTCCCTAGCACACACACTCACACCCAAATGATTCCCGTACGTAAGGGCGCAGGCGCCTCGCTCACCCGTAACCGGTTGATGTTAACTTGTATTTCCAAGTCTTCGTATTTCCTGCTTGTTGTTGGGGTCCTCGTTGTCCTTGTTATCCTGAGTCCTGGTTTTGTAGTTGCTGGGGGTCGTCGTCAATCACTTGTATCACTCGTTACACAAAGTTCAACTTGTTCCTGGGGTGGTTCTACCGCGAGTGTTTTGAATATCAGATTTCAATTTGATCTTGACCTATTCCCTATGACCCTTCCTATTGTCTGCGCGCGACTGCGCTGCCGCGCTTCAAGGTACGCGCCGTTCCGCATTCCATGCATTCTTGCATATGTGCGATCTTCCTTCCCGCTCTGCCTGCAGCGCGCAGGTGGCTGCTGCGAATTCCGTCTCGCATTCATGGGCTCTGCCGATGCCGGCGCTATTTGCCCTCTTTCACGATCGTGGCTCGGCGGGCCCCTCTGATGGCCGCTGATTGGCCGGTCCAGCGTTTCGTTTCCCGGGATGTGGCTCTGCCGGCCCATCCTGATTCCTTGTCCTGTGTTGCTGGTGACGTCAGCGGTGATGTTGCTGGTGACGTCACGCGGCCGGTTTATGGCCAGTGTGTGCTGGGCTTCCTTAACCCTAACGCCTACCTATCCTATGGCTATCAAACTTATAGCTATTATTTACAACTTATGACTAATATTTACAACTTATAAATAATATTATTATACAAAAATGTGACCTCGTCACACCCCCCCTTTACGTCCGGGGAACAGCGCGTAGGCGTGGATCGCCGTGGGGAGCCTGCCGCACGTCCACGACCAATGGTCGCATCATCTCGATAGGCGGGGTCATCCCCGTCCCCCGGGCGCCTCCGCTAGTCCATATGGAGCTCTAGGAACCGCTCCTCCACTGCCGCCGGCAACCAGGCAAGATCCCGCCTGGCTGGGGGGACTCCGTCCTGTAGCGCGAGTTACCGCCTCAGCATTAACCCTCGGCGGTCCCCCACCGAAACCCCTCCGGCAGCCACTCGAATTACCGCCTCAGCATTAACCCTCGGCGGCCCCACCGAAACCCCGGCAGCCACTCGAACAACAGAACTGACCGGCAACGATGTCACCAAACAAACATAAACAACTGGGCCGTCCCTGACTTCAGCTATGTATGCATCCGGTCCAATTACTTTCCATTCCGATAGGTCAGCACATTATTTGTAATCCAAAAGCTTCAAACCAATAAAGACAAAATAAAGAATTCATTCTGAATCTGACTTTCAAACGAAATCGATGCTTTAATTTTTTAATTCAATCATATTACTGGAGAAAACCCTTGTTGGGACCCCTTACTGAACTTACATATTATAACTCGCGTAGACGGCCGCCGTCAACGGCTGCGCCGTCACCTCCACCCGTGTGAGCGGGCGGTCCTTAGGCCACAGGTAGGCCGGTAGTCCTCGTCCAGCGCTCATGGTTAAATCAATGGTTCTGTGGGGTGTAGAAAACATGGTTAATACTTGTGCTTTTCCCTATCACCCTACCTAACGGTGTGTTTTCCTAACAACTAGTTCCCTCTGCCTTGCCCTAAGTACTCTGTTCTCGCGTGTGTGTTTTCCCTAAGTCCTTCCCGAGGGTTCTTCTCCTCGCCGTGCGGAGTGTTGGACAGGCGCACCTGTCGACAAGTGACTCCGTGAATCTCTGGCCGGCATGGAGCCCTTTCCATTGTTCCGGATGGTTTCCTCGAGGTGCTCGTGCTCGCTCCCGTCGCAATCCTCGGTGTCTGCCTCGCTGTGATATGGTTTCAATTGGTTGAGACTGGCAGTCCGCCGTCGACGACTGCCAGGTATGTGTAGTTGTACGATGTAAGGCGATGGAAACTTGGCCACTTTGAACGGCCCATCATACTTCGCTGCTAGTTTCGCCGCGAATCCTTCGGCCGCGTTTGATAAGTGATGGCGCCGTACCACCACTAGCGATCCCACCGGTGGTTTCCAAGTCCGTCGGCGGAGATTATAGTGGGGACTCTGATCCGCGGAGGCGCGATCAGCGTTTTTTCGACCAGATGTTCTTCAGCCGTTCGCCACGTTCCGTTGGGGTATCTCGGGGGTTCCTCATCCCGGTGTAACCTCGTCGTACAGTGCGTGTGGGAGCCGTGGTTCCTTCCTTGAACCAGGAAAGCTGGGCTGAATCCTGTCGTGTCGGAGATACTGCTGTTTATTGCCAGCGATATCTCGGGCAATAGTTGGTCCCACTCGTTCTGTGCGTGCCCATCCAGATACTGTGCGATCATCGTTTTGATCGTCCGGTTGGCCCTTTCCGTAGGATTTTGTCTCGGTGTGTATGGAGCCGAATGCTGGAGCTCCATTCCCAGCATCTTGCAAATGTTCCGAAACGATCTTCCCGTGAATTGGGTACCGTTGTCGCAGACGAATACCCGTGGCACGCCGAATCGACTCAAGATCCGTTCCCGAAACGCGCGTGCCAGATGGGTTCCGGTGGCCTTGCGTAATGGTATCAACTCTACCTATTTACTGAAGGAATACAGGAAGACCAGGAGCATCGTGTTCCCCTGCTTCGAGCGATGTAAAGGTCCGACGAAATCCGCGCAGAGAATGTGGAATGGCTTCACCACTTGCCGGGTGAACATCCCTCCCGCCGGCTTTTCCTGGCTGACTTTGAACCGTTGACAGCTCAGGCAGTGGCGTACATAGCGGGCGACATCGCGGAAAAGTCCCGGTCAGTAATAGCGTTGGGAAACTCGATTGCTAGTTTTCCGAATTCCCAAGTGTCCGGCGGTGGGCGTGTCGTGATTCTCCTGTAGAACCCGATGGCGATAATCCGCTCCTACATACAGCTTCCATGGTGTGTACTCCTCCTTCTGTGGCCGTAGTCCGATGCGGCGATAAAGCTGTCCGCTTTCCTCCCTGTAATCCGGAAACTTGGCTGGTTCGGTCCGAACTTTCCCCAGCATCCTTGTGAGCCACTTGCAGTTTGTTCCTTGCACCTGTGCTTGCTGCGCCACGGGCAGCGGTAAGCGTGAGAGAGCGTCGGCCCCTAGGTTTTGGGCCCCTCTCCGATAGTAAACATCGTATTGATACTGCTGCAGCTCGAGTGCCCAGCGGGCGATTCGGCCGGTCGGGTTGTCGATGGAGTTCAGTCACTTTAAGGCCTGGTGATCCGTTATGACTTCAAAACGGTATCCCTCGATGTAGCATCGCATCTTCCTTATTGCCCACACGATGGCGAGGCACTCCTTCTCGGTCACCGAGTAGTTCCTCTCTGCGCTGTTTAGACGGCGGCTTGCGTAGGCCACCACTTGCTCTTGTGCCGTTGAAAAAAGTGACATTTCTCCTGGTTCAGCCGTAAGTTGGCTCTTTGTAATCGGCGAAACACCTTCCTCAGGTTTGATACGTGTTCCTCCAGGGTTGATCCGATGACAATGATGTCGTCCAAGTAAGCGAATGCGTGCGGTTCCATGTCTGGATCTATGACCGTGTCCAAAGCCCGTTGAAAGGTCGCGGCCGCCGAGTGAAGTCCAAAAGGCATGACTCGCCAATGGAATAAACCTCGGCCCGGAACCTTGAAGGCTGTGCATTCCCGGCTCTCCTGAGCCACCGGGATTTGCCAGTATCCGTTCTTTGAGTCCAGCGTCGATATATACTTCGCATTCCGTAGGCGCTCCACGATCTGATGAATCCTTGGCTACGCATCTGGTACAGAGTTCTCGTTGAGTTGCCTGTAGTCGATGCACATCCGAGCGTCTCCGTTCTTATTCGCCGCGATCACAATGGGTGCACAGTGCGGGCTCTTCGATGGCTCGATGCGTCCATCCCTGAGGAGTTCGTCGATCTGCTTGTCTATCACGGCCCTCATGGCCGGATTTCGTGGATACCGCTGCTTTATCGGTCGGTCGTTGCGCATGATGATCTGGTACTCCGCGATGTGTGAGACTCCGGATAGAGTGTTGAACTGCTCCAGTTCCTGTTTGAGAAATCCTTCCACCCAGGGTTCTGGGTATTCTGACACTGAATGTGTCGGCTCTAGTGGGTTCAGCTCCTCCTCTGGGACATGGCTCACTGAGTTGACGGTGCCACATAGAAGCGCGTTTGGTTTTGGCGTTTCCTCAACGTGGTCCTGAAAACGGACAGGTTTCTTGGAGGTGCGAAAAGGGTTTTGCTGCGCGGCGGTGGCATCAGCCACGGGTAAAACGTGTTTCCAGCTGGTCGTCGTGGGTGCTTCCGCATCCCGTTTCGTTGCCGCGGGCGTGTTCAAGGTCTGTTCTCGAGGCGTAGGAGTCTGGGGTTGACGTGGTTGGTTCGGCCTAGTGCGAGGCTGCGGCACTGGCCTCTGTGCTTGTCGTTGACCGTGATGAGTGGCATTCGGCCCGTCATGGGTAACCGTGCCAGATGATCCTCGTTGCCCAGAGCATAGCTCTGCTGAATGTCCTCGATGGGTGGCAGCCGGCCCCTCCTGGGTAACCGTGCCAGATGATTCTTGCTGTCCAGAGCGTGGCTCCTGTGTGGAGCGTGGCTCCTGTGTGGAGCGTGGCTTCCGTTGCTGTTCCTCGTGTGTGGAACGTGGCTCCCGTTGCTCAGAGCGTGGCTCTGCTGTGTCTCTCGTCCTGGTAGACGTCGTCCGTGTCCGTGCCCACGGCGCCTCCTCTGTTGCTCCTTGTATCGTCCGTGTCCGTGCCCACGGCGGCATGGTGTGCTTGTCCGGCACCAAGTTGAGGGCCTGTCCCCCACACTGAAGGGTGGCTCCGATCCCGCACAAGAAATTCATCCCTAGCAACACATCGTCCAGCGCGTCCGCCATTACTAGTAAGATGGTCGGCGTACCACGATTGCCGCAGTGGATAACTGCTGCTAGGGCCTTTGTCAGCTGCCGGCAAGTCCCGTCGGCGAGCTTGACCTGCGCCCGTATCTCCCGCGTGTTTCGTTTGTTGTCCAGTTGATTTGCTAAGTCCTCGCTGATGAAGCTGTGAGTAGCTCCCGTGTCCAGGGTAGCCATGAATCCTCCATGTCCGAGCTGGCCGCATGCCCTGTCCTGCATGTCTTCCGTACGTTTACCGGTGATTGTCCTGATGATGATGTTGTAGCTCGGCTCATGCTCGCGTTCCTACTGGCGTTCCCTAGCATGGGTGATGCCGGCGGCTGACGGGCCGTGTGATCCCCATCCCCAGGGTATGTCTCGATAATTCCTTGTTTGTCCGTCCCGACTGCGGGTCACCTCATAGTCGACCACTAAGTGAGTTAATTCCGCCAGGGTACGAAAATCCTGCCTCCTAGTGAAAAGTTGGTATTCCGGCAGCATGTTGTTGTATACTCGTTCGAGTTCACGCTCCGATGTGAATCCGGCCCGGCGCATTTGTAGGCGCAGGTCCACCAAGTACTCCTTGAAGGGTTCGTTGGGCCTTTGAAATTGTGCCCTAATTTCGTCGTCCAGCCGCTGGTAATAACGCGGCGGCAAGAAGAAATCCAAAAACTCCTTGCAAACTTCTGCCCAAGTGGCATCTCGTAGTCCACTGGTCCTATACCAGCTCTCGGCGCGGCCAGTTAGAAGTACTACCAAAGCCGTGGCTAGATACTTCCGGTCGATCCGGCAGGTATCGGCCCGTTCCTCGATGTGTTCGATGAAACTAAGTGGATCCGTGGTCCCGTTGAATGAGAGTCCCCATTTCATCATCCGATCCAGTAGAGCGGCTCCCGGGTCTCCCTGATAATTCGTTGTACGCGGTGGGTCCTCGATCTTCGTCGGCAGGCGTCGTCCTGCGGCTGGAGAAGTGCTCCGTGGCAGCAAAAGTGTAAGTGGTGCCGTCGGCGCTGCAGACCCTGGCGAGGTGGCTTCCGAGTCCAAGTACGTCGGCGAAAGTAGCTTCGCGTCCCCGGTGGGGGCATTTCCGAAATTCCTCTCCAATTCCTCGAGGCGAATCCGTACTCCTTCGTCGTGATCCGGTTGACGCGCAAAGTTGATCAGTCGCGATCGCGGTGCCTCCGCGTTCCAATCCGAACTCGAGGAGAATGGTCTCCAACTCCAGCTTCTTCCGGTAGCTGATCCATGTAATGCCCATGGCGTTATTATTTTCTTTGACTTGTGCCTTGTGGCTACCTTGGTTGGCTGTATTTTATTTATTTTGTCCGAGTTTATTCCTTATTTTTTATACCCTTGCAGGGTATATTAGTTTCAGTCAAAAGTTTGCAACGCAGTGAAGGAGGCATCTCCGACCCTATAAAGTATATATATTCTTGATCAGGATCAACAGCCGAGTCGATCTAGCCATGTCCGTCTGTCCGTTTCTAAGCAAACTAGTCCCTCAGTTTTAAACCTATCTGAATGAAACTTTGCAGTTAGGCTTCTATATACTCTCACTCGTACATATGTCGGAACGGGCCGGATTGGACGACTATATCATATAGCTGCCATAGGAACAATCGGAAAAATTTACGAAAAAAAATTATAACTTTGTCAGTTTTCAACCAATTTTCACCAAATTTGATATTTGCCCATTTAGTATTATTTCCGAATTTCGGTTTTAATTTCATGAAAATCGGCTGACTATATCCTATAGATTCCATAGGAACAATCTGGAAAATTATAACTTTGTCAGTTTTCAACCAATTTTCACCAAATTTGATAGTTACCCATATTTTAGTATTCCTGAATTTCGATTTTAATTTCATGAAAATCAACTGACTTCCATAGGAACAATCAGGAAAATAAAAGAAAAAACCATAACTTTGTCAGTTTTCAACCAATTTTCACCAAATTTGATATTTGCCCATTTAGTATTATTTCCGAATTTCGGTTTTAATTTCATGAAAATCGGCTGACTATATCCTATAGATTCCATAGGAACAATCTGGAAAATTATAACTTTGTCAGTTTTCAACCAATTTTCACCAAATTTGATAGTTACCCATATTTTAGTATTTCTGAATTTTGATTTTAATTTCATGAAAATCGGCTGACTATATCCTATAGCTTCCATAGGAACAATCAGGAAAATAAAAAAAACCATAGCTTTGAGATTTGGCAACCAATTATTATTTCAGAATTTCGTTTTAAATTTTTTGTTTAAACTCTGCAAGGGTATACAAACTTCGGTGAGCCGAAGTTAGTTTCCTTTCTTGTTTATTATCTAATTTCAATCTTCTCTTGGCTTAGTTTTATTTATTTTATTCGGTGTGTTTTATTTATTTATTTATTTTTTTTATTATTCCAATTCGTATTATTTATTATTGCTAGGTTTTATTATTCCTCGCTTGGTCTCCGTATTGGTAGTTATTATTTTCTAATTCCCCTTGATTCTGGTTTATCCCTGGTGTCCTCGTTGTATTTAATTATTCTCGCCGTATTTTATTTTAATTATTGTTATTCCTTCGATGTATTTTTATTTAATTATATCCTTGCTTTGAATTAATTTTACTTTATTATTATTATCCTTGTCGTATTAAATTATGATTGTCCTTGTCGTATTTAAATATTATTATTTTATTTAACCTGGGTATTCTTGATTAATTTTTTATTTTATTATCCTTGCCGTATGTTATTATAACTAATCCTTGCTTGAGTTGTATTTATCCTTGGTATCCTTGATTAATTTTTCCTTGCTTTGAATTTTGCTTTCCGATGTGATCGCCACGAAAGTGTATTACTGAGTGTCATCTTGAATCAAAAGGGCCAGTATATATATATTTGGTCCCTGCCCTGATGGCAGCGCAACCAAGAGCGGAGGCATTAGAGTATATATATATATCAAAATATGCGTATGTAAAATATGTAGATATCCAAATGTAAAACATGTACATATATATAGTATATGTATGTATACCCCGCGATCTGCACGTGCAGCGAATGTACGTTTGATTCTGCCGACGTCGGCAGCGGCTACGATGCGTTGGTTTTCTTATTGTCTAAAAAATGCGAATCTCGCTGCCTGCTTCTGACGAGACTGTAGTTTTGTTCACTGAATGGAATTTTCTATTACCTTCTCCTCTTCCCCTTTTCTTTCGCTAACTTTTGAGAAAAACAAGGTGCCGTTATGGCGGCTGCACGTGCGTCGCTACCGTCAAAGTTTCTGGCAATTTCTGGCCGTTGTATGTGCATACATATATGTATGTATACCCCTGCTAAAAATCTCGTGTTCGGCCGGTGGGTCTGTAGTCCACCGTAGTAAGAATTCCTACATGCTCCATGTCCTGACGGTCCCTGTTTACGGGCGCTATTCTGTAATGATGCACTACGGCCGAGATGAACCTCAGCGGCACAGAGTCCCATCCAGAAAATATTTATTTAATGAAAACGTCAGAACAAGTTCCATCCAGAAAATATTTATTTAATGAAAACGTCAGAACATGAAGGCGCCGTTTTCTTTGAGATTTTTAGGGGTGGGTTTTGCCGACGGCCACAAAATTGCAGATTCTTATTGCCCACGCTGGGGCGGGGAAAATGCTACCGGCCCTGGAATTGCCCAGCGGCCGGACCCTCGGGGGAAACGAGGCTCTGGTGGTCCCAGCAGCCTGCTCTCACGCCCGCAACGCCCGGAATTAATCTCAGCAGCGTGGCGCTCCTGGTCCCGTCCTACCCAGCTCGCCGTCTTGGAAACCCAACGGCGGTCGAGGTGAGAAAGAGGGGGCCCAGTGGGTCGTGGTTGGCTAGAGAGAGTAGGGAAATAATAAGACCGGTGCCATTTATATTTTATTCTCCATTTTTGTCACCGTGTTCTAAGTTTAAGTTTCTACTTCTTTTATGTGTTTTATTGTATTTTTCCCTCCTCTACCGCTGTTCCCTAGCACACACACTCACACCCAAATGATTCCCGTACGTAAGGGCGCAGGCGCCTTGCTCACCCGTAACCGGTTGATGTTAACTTGTATTTCCAAGTCTTCGTATTTCCTGCTCGTTGTTGGGTTCCTCGTTGTCCTTGTTATCCTGAGTCCTGGTTTTGTAGTTGCTGGGGGTCGTCGTCAATCACTTTTATCACTCGTTACACAAAGTTCAACTTGTTCCTGGGGTGGTTCTACCGCGAGTGATTTGAATATCAGATTTAAAGCTGATCTTGACCCAATTTCCTATTGTCTGCGCGCGACTGCGATGCCGCGCTTCAAGGTACGCGCCGTTCCGCATTCCATGCATTCTTGCATATGTGCGATCTTCCTTCCCGCTCTGCCTGCAGCGCGCAGGTGGCTGCTGCGAATTCCGTCTCGCATTCATGGGCTCTGCCGATGCCGGCGCTATTTGCCCTCTTTCACGATCGTGGCTCGGCGGGCCCCTCTGATGGCCGCTGATTGGCCGGTCCAGCGTTTCGTTTCCCGGGATGTGGCTCTGCCGGCCCATCCTGATTCCTTGTCCTGTGTTGCTGGTGACGTCAGCGGTGATGTTGCTGGTGACGTCACGCGGCCGGTGTGTGGCCAGTGTATGCTGGGCTTTCTTAACCCTAACGCCTACCTATTCTATGGCAATCAAACTTATAGCTATTATTTACAACTTATGACTAAAATTTACAACTTATAACTAATATTATTATACAAAAATGTGACCTCGTCACATCACTATTATTTTTAGTCACGGTTCATTTTTTATGATTTGGTGAAGGGCTAAACCGTTTTGAATAAACGTTACAATATATCCAAATTACAGGTTTACATCCATACCCCTGCTCTTCCTTCTGACCATAACATCGGGACACGTCACTGGCTACTCACAAGCTTAATATATTCCAATCTTTGATGGTCGAATTTTAGTATGGGAAGAATTCGCATTCGTAAAACTTTTGGGGAATCCCTCAGAATATAGACGTGTAGTGAATGAAACTGGTGGCATGACCTGTTCCCCGCGCTTAACGCTCAATTTTAAAGTATGAAGCTATTAAATGAGTCGCCGATACGCAAAAAATCTGCTGCTGGTCAGCTGCAACTGTGCCAGCCACAGCAACAGATTTCGTGCCAATCTCCTGCGCCACAGCTCCTAGTCTCCGTTCCCAATCCAATAGTTTTGAGATCAGGAACGAGAAAAGATTCGGTAACCGAAGCGGACGCTGGGGTAACGGCAGCCGCTCCGCCAGCAATTTCTGTTGTGTCCGCTGCGGAGCCCAAATCTTTGGCTCCGCAAATATCCGTAGTCAAATCTACCCAGGGTCTAAAAAATACCGGCCGTGGTTGATAACACTACGTTACGTAAGACTCTTACAGCAGTTCCACCTTCGAAAACAATATTTGTTTCGAGGCTTGCCCCTGATCTCTCATCGGAAGATGTTCTAATCTATATACCAGACAAAACCAAAGTCAATTAATTGAAAAAAAAAACATGTATTTGTCTAATTTTATTTTATTTTATGTTATAACATTACTCTTGAGAAAGCATAAGATAAAAACAACTTTATATTCAAATTTCGATATTTATGCTATTAAGATTTTATTAGCTTTAAATAATTACATATTATTCAAATTAGTATAGTACTAAAATAACTTCATATTATTACGTTATTTTTCAAAAAGAGGGAGATGTAGGATGCACACATATCGAATGCGCACTGTACTTCATACATTGCTGCGTAGAAGCAAATAAACATTGAATTGTATAAGAAAATCTGTCGATATCCGATCCGGTCTGTATACATTGGCCGGCTAACAGAAAGTGCAAGTGTCAGCATAACTGACAAGCGCAAGCTTCACATACATTCCAAATGTATATGCATAATCCCTTGCGCTCCAACTTTTGCGATCATAGCTTCTGTATTAGGAAAGATCCGCATCCGATTGTTAGTTCCAATGTTTTATGTTGAAATTACATTTGGTCTTTATTTATTTCGAATATAATTATGATCTTTAGGTATTTAGATCTTCAGAGCAACCATTCTTGTCGCTCCGAAGTCATTCGATCTCTCTCTTTCATAGCGGACGGTCGTGTTTTTGTTTTGCGCTCCGATTTTTGTGTTAATTTTATTGTAAACCACCGGGGTTTCCTCTGAATTCATCACTTAAATTTTTAAAATTATAATCCGTCTCGCTATCGCGCGTGCATGCACTTTTCTGTGTAATTAATTTGTGTTAAAAATCTCTTTTTAGTTTGTGCTAAGACGGTTATCTTATTTTCCTCCTTATTCTTTTTCTCGTTTTTACTTATTTTTCTCTCCCCCGCTTGAGTGTCGTTTGCTGTTAGCTGCAACTAAGCCGTTATAGCTCTCATCGCTCTTGTTGATTTCTGCTGCTTAACCTTGCGCTCTTTTGTTCTCTCTCTCTCTTAGCTTTTTGGTACTGATAGTGTGCACAGTGGTTCTAGGGTTTGCGAAAATGTCCCAAAATATTGTCTGTGTAATTAAGAACTGTTAAAAAAATATTTTGGCAGACCAGCCCAGTTTCCATTGTTGGCTTTGCGAGGCAGTAGTGCACGCTAAGTGCATCGAGATGACAGGTCGAATAGCTGACGTAGTGTCCAGCAAAAAGGGCCTGCGTTATTGCTGTGAGGCCTGTCGACCGGTTGAGAAGGAGATATCATCCTTCATGCGTCAGACCAGAAGTGGATTTTCTGAGATCATGGCCACTTTCCGCAAGGCGAGTGACCTGTTCTCCGCGCTTGACGCTCAATTTAATAGTATGAAGCTATTAAATGAGTCGCCGAAACGCAAAAAATCTGCTGCTGGTCGACAGCAACTGTGTGTGACGCAGCAACCGATTTCCTGCCACTCCCCTGCGCCACAGCTCCTGGCCCCCGTTCCAATGGTTCTGAGATCAGGAACTAGGAAAGATTCGGTTACCGAATCTGAAGCAGCCGCTCAGCCAGCAATTTCCGCGTCGTCCGTGGTGTCCGATGCGGAGCCCAAATCTTTGGCTCCGCAAATCTCCGTAGCTAAATCAACCCAGGGTCCAACAATGCCCGGAATACCGGCCGTAGTTGGTAACAATTCGTTACGCAAGCCCATCACAGCAGTCCCACCTTCGAAAACAATATTTGTTTCGAGGCTTGCCCCTGATCTCGCATCGGAAGATGTTCTAGCCTTTATACAAGGCAAAACCCAAGCCGGACATATCAAGGTGGAAAAATTTCAATTTTCGTATGCCAGAGACATTTCATCTTTTAAGATAAATGTCTCAACCCAACTCTTTGACACTATTTGCTCGGGTGACTTCTGGCCCGAGTACGTAATAGTTAAGGAGTACGAGGCTCGAAAGAAGAGAACACGGCCTGCGGGAGTACAACTGCCCAGGCCGTCTCAATCCTCAGAGTCCACTGCCGTACCTTCTGTCCCAAAAAACTAACCTCTTCCTTACTACTTTCCTATCAGAATACTAGAGGCTTACGCAGTAAGCTCTCTAAATTGTATTCGGATAGTCTTTCTTTCGCATCTCAGGTGATTGTATTTACTGAAACCTGGTTGAAGCCGGAGATCCTCTGCTCCGAAATTCTTCCGAGTAAGTACACAATCTATAGATTAGACCGTATTGTCCAGCGTGGTGGTGGAGTTTTAATTGCCGTTGACTCCTGCCTCATCTCGGAACAGGTGGTATCTAACGAATTTCTGGACATTGAATTCATATGCGTTAAATTATCTTTTACAGGCAGCTGTATATATGTTACCTGCTCTTATATTCCTCCATCTTCGGAATTGCCAACTTATTGGAAACACCTTTCGGCAATTCAGGCAGTTTCCAACTGGCTTTCTGATAGGGACCAATTGGTGACTTTGGGTGACTTCAACATACCTGGAGCTCACTGGTCTTCTGACGGTGTGTCTAATATTCTCCTGACTGCGGCACAGCATGACCTTATAAATGGCTTGTTTGATTTATCCTTATCTCAAGTTAACCATGTCTTTAATTCTCTAAACCGCTTACTGGATCTATGCTTTGTTTCAGATCCGGCTGGCGTAAACCTAAGTAGAGTTCCTCCAATGACGCAACCTGAAGATCCTTATCATCCAACTTTCGATGTGACCATCGACACTGGGACAGTCTTAGCAACGACATCTGGTAGTAGGTTAAACAGAGTCCGCTGTTTCCGAAAGGCCGACTATCAGAGGCTAAACACTTTAATAGCTGAATTTTATTGGTCTAATCTCTTCATGAGCTCAGACATGGCAACCGCCGTTGATATCTTTTATAATGCCATGAACTCATTTTTCTTCTTATGTGTTCCTGAAACCTATCTGTCGGTCTCTAATAAACCACTCTGGTTTAACAAAGAGCTGACACGTTTAAAAAACGTAAAATCTAGGCTTTATAATAAATATAAACGTACTGGTTCAAGAACGGCTTTCTCATCCTATCTAAGTGCTCGATCTAGCTTTACCGTGCTAAACGCTCAGTGTTATAAAAATTATTTGACTCGTTGCAAGGTCCAGTTCACGCAGGACCCCAAACAGTTTTATAACTTTGTTAACTCTAAGCGTAAACCCACGTTGTACCCTCCCTCGCTGTCATTTAATAATATTACTGTAAATTCTGATCAAGCAATAGCCAATCTCTTCGCTGAGTTTTTTAAAACCACATATTCTCCCTCAACATCTTCAGATCATTCATTTTCTCCAGCTATGCCCAGTTCGAACCTTATCTTTAGTCCTATTTTAAACGAAAGCTCACTTATTCTTGATCTTCAACGTGTTAAGCCAGTATATTCACCAGGTCCTGATGGAATACCGGGCTCTGTGCTAAGGTATTGCTCCGAGACGCTGTGTAGCCCCCTTCTAAAATTGTTTACCTTATCTTTAGAATCCTCAGAATTTCCCCTTATTTGGAGAGAATCATTTGTCATTCCTCTCCACAAAAAAGGTAGCAAGTCGGATGCCAGTAACTATAGAGGTATCTCTAAGTTATCGGCAATCCCCAAACTTTTCGAGAAAGTAATCACTCCTCACTTGCAACATCTTTGCAGATCCGTCATCTCTCCATGTCAGCATGGTTTTATGAGGCGAAGATCAACCACAACCAATCTTCTGGAACTCACCTCTTTCGTTATTAGGGGTTTCCAACAAAACTTTCAAACCGATGTCATTTACACGGACTTTAGTAAAGCTTTCGACTCGGTTAATCATTCTCTTCTGGTTAGGAAACTCGATTCATTGGGGTTTCCAAGTGATCTTCTTAAGTGGATTTCTAGTTATCTAAGTGACAGGTCCCAAAAGGTTCTGTTCAGAAATGTTCTATCCAATAGCCTCAGTGTCACTTCTGGCGTCCCACAGGGTAGCCACCTGGGACCACTACTATTTACATTGTTTATCAACGATTTGCCGCAGGTTCTAACCAAATCCAGAGTACTTATGTATGCTGATGATGTTAAACTTTGCGTGCAGTATAGGGACAGCTCATGCCAATCTGACCTACAATCGGATCTCGATAACTTTCAAGCATGGTGTCATGCTAACGATTTACATCTCAACAGTTCTAAATGCAAACTGATGACATTTTCTCGCACCACTTTTCTCCCTGCCACGTATATGCTTAACGATTGCTCTTTGGAAAGAATTACTATTGTTGATGACCTAGGCGTCCGCCTGGACCCTAAACTTTCGTTCTCAGAACATATTTCCTGTATGGTTAACAAAGCCGCCGGCATGCTTGGATTCATTAAAAGGTGGTCGAAGGAATTCGATTCTCCTTATGTAACGAAGACCCTATATACTTCGTTAGTACGCCCTATATTGGAGTATGGCTCGTGCGTCTGGAGTCCTCAATACGGAGTCCATAGCAGCCGCATCGAATCTGTCCAAAAGAAGTTTTTACTTTTCGCCCTCCCTGGCCTACCCTGGGATGCTAACCTTAGATTACCGTCTTACTCTAGTAGACTTCTCCTAATTAATTTACCTTCTTTAACTAACCGTAGGACGATGCTTGGCTTCGTCTTTCTACATAAACTTATTCACGGCGAGGTGGAGAGCCCCTACCTACTTGGGCAGCTCAATTTCCATGTTCCCCGTCTTTCTTCTAGAAATTTTATCCCCCTAGTAGTTAACCACTGTAGGCGTGAGTTTGAAGTACATGAACCCTTTAGGGTTTTATGTACTGATTACAATCGCCTTTTTAGTAGTATTGAAGGCGTAGAAAACCTTCAAAACTTAAAAACTGTATTGCTTGTAGTACTTTCTCGAAGTGTATCCTAATTTTCCTCGTTCTATTCTATTTTTCCTCTCTCGCGTCTATCTAGTACGCGTTCGTGCCGTACGTCACGCGGCTGCGCCCCTCGGTCGGTTGGGCGGGAGATGGGCCTCGCTGGGACTCGGTCGTAAAAAAAAAAAAAAAAAAAAAAAAAAAAAAAAATATATCTTATTGTGTTCTTATGGATATAGCTGCGCTGCCAACAGCGGCAGCGGTGAGACGTATATATAACATTCTTAAATACATAGCTATGCTTTCTTAAGCTGAGCGCGGAGGTATATACACATATATGCATGTGGTCCGCTCGTGGTGCATTTATGCTGACACCTGCACTTTCCACGTGCGGTGCAAATGCGCAACGAGGGATTCATATTTCGGCTGAGGTTTATGACCTGGCCTTGGGTTGTATAACCCTTCAATGCATTTAAGTATTGCGTATGTCTGATATATTTAAATGTGTGCTTATTACACTTCATTTATATACTTAAGAATATACATAAACGTCTCTCCGCTGCAGCTGTTGGCAGCGCAGCTACGAGACCTAGCCTTCATTAACTGATAAGGAACAACTGTAAGAACATATCCTTTCGAGCGGTTGTAGCGGCACCTTTGCTGCTCGACCTAAATAAAATAAGCACATGCCGGAGCGACCCGGGAAATTTGTTCTGACACAAGTACCGACAAAATCCAACGGCACCTCACCTGCGCCCCTAAACGGATTCGCAAGTGGGGCCTGCAGTATGCCGGCTATACCGTACCCTCTTTGGCCTTTGTGGAGCAGGTCGAGAGCTGCGCGCTTTCCTACAGTATCGACTTAGGAGCGCCTGCAGGGGACAGACTGGGTCGCATTACGGCGTGAATTTCTGGAGTTCTTTCTCCGGCCGAGGTACTTCCAATGATTTGACGACCTGGCCCGGAGTCGAAAGCAATTGGAAAGCGTGTAGCCCGCAGTCTATGCCACATATAGGCTGCCTCTGACAAGCCAAGGACGAGCACTCTACCCTCGATCCTCGGATACCCGGATCCCGAGTTAATCGAGTCTCGAATCCCGTACTCGGAATTGTGGAGAACAGAACACTTTAGTCGTGACTGCCGGGATCCTCGTCAGTACTTCTGCTGGAACTGCGGACGACGAGATGTCCGCACCGTCGAGTACTACCATAGCTCGCAAATAACTGTCAATCGTTTCTTGTTGTCTGCAAATAAGTGTATTTTCCTGAATCTTTACGAAAAGCAATGAAAAAGATTAAAAATAACTTAAAAAGATAATTATTCTGTTTTGTTCTGGATGTTCCATGACCGTTTTGTCGTGTTCAGTGATGCAAAAGGTTTTTTGCGCATGTATTGGTATACACTCAAACGCATTTTGTTATATGGAATATGAAATCGAAATGGAACTTTTTAACAAAAATATTTGAAAATAAGTTTATAATTATACATTAAATTTAATTTAAAAATTAATTTATATTAAATATTCTATTAATGCTATTTTGACATTGCCGCATTAATTAAAGACTTCATTGGAGATTTGACAGCTCTATAGGGTTTTACACAAGTGCGAGCAAGATGACTATATGGCACTTCTAATGCATTGGCTAATAATTCATTAGAAGCAAAAATTGATCAAATAATTCATAAAATATACTAGATACGAAATTAAAGGTCATAAGTCAAAATGGTCACTCAAAAATGTTTGTTATATTTTGCCGGTCTCTTGCATTTATATGGATTAAATATGCCGCAAAAGATAAATAAATCAAAGAAAAATAAGTTTTTCGGCTTCATGGCTATTGCTGCGCAACGTAGAAGGTAGATTTTTGTTGGGGTCCTCCGCAAATCGGTGCCAAAAGGTTAATATCAGGTTCCTGACCTTGTAATTTGGGCTTTTGTAGTTCCAAATGTAGTCATTAACACTATCAATTAAAAAGTCGGTTATTTCTTCAGTAAAAATTGCTTTCGACATTTTTTTTTACCGTTGGCGTTTCAAAATCTGTGTGACCCAAGTCGCTTTACAAAAGAAATCCAAGCAAAATAAAACATATAGTTGCCTTTTCCAAGTTTCTAATGAAGTCTCAAATAATTGTAAACTTCATTACTGTGTCATAATGGCTTTATGGATTGTATGTTAAGGAACTGCTTTCTTTTCGGGGCAATGCCGGCCTAGCTCGGGATGCCCAGTATGATGTTCGACCCTATGCCCGCAGTCCGCACAAATAAATACCGATAAATATCGGACGTCTCGGAACTAACATTTACACATCATTAGGAACCAAAAAAAGTAAACAACAAAACACAAACTGGACGACGCACCCATCCATCCTGTGGTGCCTCCTGGTTATCTTGGGGCACCACCCATCTCCGGCGGACCGGAGCCTATTCCTGGAGGTGTGGCGACCAGCTCATCTCCCCCAATCAAATAATTTACTCCGCGTTCATTTCAGTATTTAAAACGTTATACAAATTTCAGATATGCTTACATCTAACATGGCAGGTATTGTTTGATTTACTTCGATCTGCCCTGGCGAAACCTTAACCTTAGCCCGAGATGCGCTCGCACAGAGACTGCGGCAGCGAAGAAGAAGAAGCGGCGCTCCGCTAAAAGTTCAATATGCCACAACCTGGCACCAACGCACAGTGGTCGGGCTTGTATGGAGACGCGGCCAAAAATGCTTTTAGTGGTCATATCGTTATGAAATTTACACCAAAAATCTACAAAAATATTCTAAGTACACTGTAAAAAAATTGGTTTCATCGCTCGTCTATAGGTAGTGCAATTTCAAACCCTATGAGCAGCATAAGGGTTAAACAACACACACTTTTTCTGTCTCTTTCGCACTTTCAAGAAAGCACCCTCTCACTCGCACTCATTGTAGTGCCCAATAGGGGAGTGACGCTGACGACGAGACTACCTTATACTTATTCTACTATGGTCTATATCATATAGCTGTCATGGGAACGATCTGTTTAAAAACGACATGGAGTAGGAAAAACTTTTTTGTTTTTCAAGGTATCAACCGACATAACAGATTATGTGTTCTGTGTAGGTTTATATATTCCTACCAATTTTGGGTAAAATCGGAGAACTATATCCTATAGCTCCCATACAAAAGATGGTCAAATTTTTAATAAAATTATTTTTTTCTAATACCTGTATTAAATATTTAACCCTTCAATGAGAAAGTTGGTGGAATCTTAGTCCCCAAAAATAAAAACAATGAGAAAATAATTATATTATATATTTTATTTGTCTTAAGTCTTCAGAAAGAGAGGGCGGGCAAAGTCTTCAGAGAGAGAGGGCGGGCGGACTCTAAAATCTTCAGAGAGAGAATTCGGCAAGCCGAATTATTTGCCGCGACTCGAAAGTCTATTGACTATTTATTGCAACCCAAATCGAAAGATTCGGGTCGCCCAAAAAATGACTTTGGCTGCTGACTACTGGAAGTGTGCTACTAGAGACTTACCGCTTCCGATCGCTGTCGGCTGCTAAGTGATCTTCCAAGGCCAGTGGCCCGCATTATATAGCCCTGGCGCAGCTGAGTGTGCCCGTCGCCATTGCCTTCTCTTCCTCTTCCCTCGGGATTCAGGGTTCCCCTTCTCTGTCGGTGTGACCCTTTGCCGTCAGTGTAGCTGTTGGTTGGCGCGCCGGCGCATTCGAATTAAAAACCTTTATATTATGTGCGCGGCACGCGTCCCACTCCCCCTTCGTTTCGGAGGCGGTGTGATACCACACCGTAAGCCTTTTCCTCTGTCAAAGACGCTTCTCCATGACACTGCCTTGTGCCCACCTGCCCTGAGTGTCACCGGTGTCTCCGTCCACTCCCATCCGCTCCTGTATATCCCCTGGGGTCTATACTTTTCTGGGGTTGCTGGCAGTACCGTCCTCCGCTGTGCCCTGGGATGCCGCGTCTTCATTGCGCTCCTTGCTTCTCCTTGTTGATCTCCTTCCTCCACGCCTGCCGGTGTCTGCTCGTCTTCCATGCGTTGACCCTCCTCCTCGTTATCCTCCTTCTGCACCTCCGCGTCCGTGCCTTCCTCCTCAACAGCTGGGCCCAGGCCTGCCTGCTCTGGTGGGCTCGCCGCCGTCTCACAACACTCGGTGGTTTTTTCGGTGGACATTGTAATGTGCCCCGCACCGTCGAATCCCCAGCCGCTCTCTGGCCTGAATTCGTGCTGTGCCTGTATGAGATCCTTTTCCTCGATGGTCTCGACTATTTCTGCCAACTCGAGGAACTCGGGCAGTGTTTTAAATGCCGTCCCTCGTGCAAACAGTTTTATACTGCCTCTGGAATTGGCGTACATCCGATCTAGTTTCTCTTTCTCCGTCATCTCTGAAAACCTCATCATCTGCCGCAGGGTCATGGCGAATGCTCTCGTCGATTCCGCTTCTCCTTGCCTTCGATGCGCGATTTGCTCCCTGAGCTGCCTCCGATACCCTAGCGGTAAGAAGTATTCCACTAGCTCTCCCGGCAACTTCTCCCAGCTGTCTATTTCGGTTGGAGTGCAGTTCCACCAATCAAGCGCGGCGTCCTCCAGAATGAATGGCATTGCTCGCACCAATCGGTCATGCTGGATTCCGTATCCCGTTGCCCAATCCTCCATCTTCCGAATGAACTCCAATGGGTTTGATGTTCCCTGGTACCGTATTCCCCAGCTTCGTACCCGCCTGCAACTCCACGTTCATCCGATCCATATTTGTCGTTGGTCGCTTGCTTCTCCGCTTTCGGTCCCAACTTCTCTACGACCTTTCCCCTTCCTGTATCTCTTCCAACTTTACCGACGGGTCCAGCTCGAATTTCATATTTACCCAGCCGGACATGGTCTCCTGGTCCCGGGTTTCTCTTACTACCACTCTTTCTGCTCGGGCGCCAATGTGACGGTCTGCCGCCCCAGTTTCCCAGATAGCTCAGGGACGGCCAGGGTCCGCCTACAATAGTTAGTCCGAGTGGTAGCTGTAAGAGAAGATGCCCGTTTCCCAGTGAGAACGCCGAAGAGAATTCGGTTAAATTAAATCGATTGGGGTTCTTTATTCACGATTTGGTAGAGAGTTGAGCTACTGATCTGGAACTCGGCGGCGTCGGGTGTCCGGACTTCTCGCGTCTTGGTAAGCTAGCTTGGTTTGCCGGCTCGGGATCTGCCAGTCGTCGGCAGCAGGCAGAGGTGCCAATTCGGGACAGAGCCAAGGAACCCAGGAACCTGTAGAGAGGGAGAGAAGAAAAGAAAAGTGGACGTGGTTGGGACTCGCAAGTCTTCCCACCCGATAAGTGGACTGGTCTCCGTGGGTTACAGTAGTGGACTCGAAAGTCTGCAGAGAGGAATGGGACTCGAAAGTCTTCCGAGCGAGAGAGAGAATGGCTGGACTCGAAAGTCTTTAGAACGAGCGAGAGAATGGTTGGACTCGAAAGTCTGCAGAGAGGGAGAGGCGCGGTGGACTCGAAAGTCTTCAGCGCTAGAGAGAGAATGGTTGGACTCGAAAGTCTTCAGAGCGAGCGAGAGAACGGTTGGACTCGAAAGTCTTCAGAGAGAGACGCGGTGGACTCGAAAGTCTTCAGAGCGAGAGAGAGAAGGGTTGGACTCGAAAGTCTTCAGAGCGAGCGAGAGAACGGGTGGACTCTAAAGTCGTCAGGGGAGAGGGCGGGCGGACTCTAAAGTCTTCAGAGAGAGAGGGCGGGCGGACTCTAAAGTCTTCAGAGAGTGAGGGCGGGCGGACTCTAAAGTCTTCAGAGAGAGAGAGGGGGCGGACTCTAAAGTCTTCAGAGAGAGAGGGCGGGCGTACTCTAAAGTCTTCAGAGAGAGAGGGCGGGCGGACTCTAAAGTCTTCAGAGAGAGAATTCGCAAGCCGAATTAATTGACGCGACTCGAAAGTCTATCGACTATTTATTGACCCTTTGCCGTCAGTGTGGCTGTTGGTTGGCGCGCCCGCGAATTCGAATTAAAAACCTTTATATTAAATGCGCGGCACGCGTCACAAGCTGTGATTTTCGTTTAGAATTGACGAAAGCATAAAATTGCTTCGGATCGGATCGAGGTACTAAATATTTAGCTCGGTCGACTTGAAGTCCGGTTCGGCTGAATTTTTTAAAGAGTCTGGTCTTCACATTTTTTAGATACGAAAGACGACGGGAAAACCAGGGGGGTTTGTGTGAGCCTTCAGGAGAGGGAAATGACGGGACGAATGTATCAAAACAAGAATATAAAATGTCATAGCAACGTTCAACAAGGCAAGAGGAAGTATCATTTAAAAAGGTCCAATCGATTGAGGATAAGTGATTATTCCAGTGAAATTGGCTTTGCGGAAGCAGCGAAAAGTTGCAGGCTCGGCAGGAGCACAAGGCAGTAATGGAGCAGAAGCCTCGAGTATTATCTCGATGGTAGGGTGGTAAGCATCTTCAGGACAAGAGAGAGAGTCAATTCTAGAGACACAAAAATAAGGTCTACGATTTTATCACAGCAGTTTTTGATATTATTTAATTGTCCTAAAGAGAGGTCAATAAATCCGTGAATGAAGTCGTGAGGGACAGAGGGAATGAGAATATTAGAGTAAGGTAGGGTATCCAGGATATTAAAGGGAGATTGAAGTCACCAAGAACAATGAAGTGGAAATGTAAAATGAACATGTAAGTAATCTTAACACCAAAAGAAACTATACAAAACTAACAACTTAAACTATTTCAGGAGACACGGATGCGCTAAAATGCGCGCGGCCTGGATCTGTGGCCCGCAACAGCGGCCATTGGCAAGGAAAAAACCTCCTTAGCGGGATATCACCCCAACAATAGATCGGCCGGATCGCTCCCGCCCTTGTTTGGTACGGACTCACCGGATTCCCCTCAGGGCGACGGCTCCTGATCTGACTTCGTGGATGCCAGCCGCTGTACGAAATGCGGTTCGCCTTACCCTGCGGCGAACAAGCTTCCTGGGCTGTCGTCGAAAAGGAAAAAGGCTTTGGCTGATGGCTCGTCAACGGATCCGACACATCCACATGTACGCGAACACCCACAACTTGGCGGCGGCGGACACAGCGGAGTCACCACGGGGTACGGAAACAATAAAAACAAAGTGGACATCCAGTCGGGTGTCCCGACAGTAGAATACCCTGTACCGTTATATAGCGCGTGCCAAAATTATATGAAAGAAAGATAATAAGAAGACTTAAAAACGGAGACAAATTTACATATAATGCAAATGTCATATAATTCAACAGCAAAGTCGGTAGCTCAGTGTGTAAAGCTGCACATGTGTTTTTGTATGCAATTGGCCTGGGTTCGATTCTGACGAAAAAAATTTAGTCGCGGGACGGGATTTGAACCCGTAACAAAAACCATGTCGGGTGGACTGCACCTTAGACAGCTGCACCACTAACCAACGTGAAACGAATAATCTTAATTTCATAATAATGTGAACAAACTTAAAATGTATAACAATAAAGGAAGCTAACTTCGGCTCACCGAAGTTTGTATACCCTTGCAGAATTTAAACAAAAAAAAAATTAAAACCGAAATTCTGAAATAATAATTAGTTGCCAAATCTCAAATTTGATGGCAATGGTTTGAAACACGGCTGGTTTTTATATTTTCATGATTCTTTCTATGGAAGCTATAGGATATAGTTGTCCGATTTTCATGAAATAAAAATCGAAATTCGTAAATAATATTAAATGGGCAAATATCAAAATTGGTGAGAATTGGTTGAAAAGAGTATATAGAAGACTAACTACAAAGTTTCATTCAGATAGCTTTAAAACTGAGGGACTAGTTTGCGTATAATCGGACAGACGGACGGACAGACTGACAGACGGACAGACTGACATGGCTAGATCGACTCGGCTGTTGATCCTGATCAAGAATATATATACTTTATAGGGTCGGAGATGTCTCCTTCACTGCGTTGCAAACTTCTGACTGAAATTATAATACCCTGCAAGGGTATAATGAACGTTTTGATTTTATTGAAGCCCTCTGCCTAGGCTACCTCTTGTAGACGTAATGTGTATAAAGTAAAAAGCCTATATCTCCGCTATTTAAGGCACGATCGCAATGAAATTTAGTCAATCTGTGTATTTTGATACAATCCATAGAGGTTTTTAATATGGTCTACATAACTTAATAAATTTAGGAGATATCAGTTTTTTTCAAAAAGCTCCTCCAAAATGGGGAGAAGCAAAAATTGAAAACAAACTTGATCTGCGTGCAGATATAAGAAGCCTACATCCCAAGTTTGGTGTATCTAGCTCTTATAGTCTCTGAGATCTAGGCGTTCATACAGACAGACAGACAGACAGACAGATAGATGGACGGACAGACGGACATGGCTATATCGACTCCTTTAGTGGTCCTGACCAATATTTAGGTAACTTTTGGGGGTCTGCTACGTCTCCTTCAGCGTGTTACAGAAAATCGCACTCACACAAAACTGTAATACCTCTGTACCTTTGGTACATGGTATAAAAAACTCCCGTGGCCAGTGATTTTTTCACTGCCACGCTGAAAAAGAAATTACTTGTATTATAAGTTTTCCCACTTTCACTTTATTTCCTTTCTCACGTTTTCTTTTGTTCCGTTTAAAGTTTCGAACTTAACTCTGCACGCGCTATTCGTTTTCCTACTGCCCTAACCAGACCGGCTACGCCTCCCTTTATGGCCTCGGATCGTAGCCAGAGCTAAGGCTTAGCCACTTCACCGGTTCGCTCCCTACCTACCTCAATCCCCCTCTGACCATACCAAACGAAACCTAATCGACATATCGTGAAAATATGCACATATAAATATATCCGACATACGCAACCAATTGCAAATAAACATATTTAAATGCATTGAAGGGTTATACAACCCAAGGCCAGGTCATAAACCTCAGCCCGAATATGAATCCCTCGTTGCGCATTTGCACCGCACGCAGAAAGTGCAGGTGTCAGCATAAATGCCCCACGAGCATGTGCATATACCTCCGCGCTCCAGACTAAGCGAGCATAGCTATATACTTAAGAATACATAGCTGCCTCTCGCTGCCGCTGTTGGCAGCGCGGCTATCATATTTAGCCTTCGTTAGACCTTAAGTGAAAAGAACCAATTTGGAGCTCGGAGCAGTAACAACAGCTGCTCGTTCTCATTAAATGAAAATTTGTTAAAACTTAAAATGAAGTGACAAATAAAAATCATTATGAACCAAATATCCCGACTAATGACTGGACGATGGTGATGGGAGGATTCGTTTAACATTACATGGCGACCGTGACTATATGCAATCTTCGGATGTGAAACATTTTGCGTGACATCGGTGAACATCAAGAACATCAAAAACATCAAGAACGGCAATGAGAAAAAATAATAAAGGAAGCGGTGTGGTAAAAAGGTTGAAAGCCAGGAAGGCTGAGCTGCTAAGATTACTAAACAGCGGTGATCAACTAGAGTGGAGCCACTCGGTGCAAATACATGCCGAGGTGGAACATATAAAGAGAACTCTAAGCGAGAGGAAGGATAAGAAAAACGAGACCACGATTGCACCCACTGCGTCAACCTACGCAATAAAAAAATGTTGCGAAAACTGTGAACGTCCAGCCACCACCAGAGAAGAAGGAGATACCGCAACTAAAGAAGAGGTGCCCCAACGACTGCGAGGGACCATTATATTCGCCCTCCTGCAAATACACCTGTGCGGCCTGCACCGGTACCGCCTGAGCTCATAGGCCCCGGACAACAGTAGCAGAATCAACAAGTGTGGGGGGCAGTCCGCCTCCTACGCCAACGAAGGAGCATCAGCGAAGCCAAGACGGCGACGACCAGCTGATGAGAGGGATACCAAAGGAGCCGACAGCGCTTCCTAGAGCGCATTTATTTTTTTTTCCCATGCCCTGCGTGGCATAATTTTTTTAATTGCACTGTGATGCATATTTTTTTATCTACCTTGTAAAAAGTATTGTAAAATTGAGCGACATAAAAGTTGCCCGATTAGCGCGTGGCCTGAAAACCATGCAAAAAACTAGGCAGGTTTCCATATGTTAAAAAAAAAAAATATTGTTTTCTTAACAAAATTTGTATGCTTTCTTTTGAAATACATGAGCCAATATACATGGCAAGTTAATTATAAATTTGAAAACCCAATCACTGTTAGTAGAAAAACACCTAACATGGGATTAGTTGACGTTAAGGAAGTGGATTCCACTGCCAACGTTATAAATAAGATAGAATCAAAAACTATAAACAATGATTTAACAAATATCTTGCTGGCCATAATCGTATAATCGTATATTTCACAATAAATGTGTATCGAAAAGAGCTATAAACAGAAGCCAGGCAAATGATCTGGACAAGATATAAACGCGCTGATAATAATGTCTTGATAAATGATGTATATCCATGATATGACGTATAGTCAACCAAATTTTTGAATGAATATAAATAAATAAAAAAAAAAATAAATAAATAAATAAATAAACTTATTACATTTATTACAAAAAAAAAAAAAAAAAAAAAAAATTACTGGTGTAAAACTGTGAGTGTCAGACGTATTTTTGTATTGCTCCGCCGGTCAATCAAAATACACTGAATCTAACTACAATTAATTCGCGAAAAGACGCTTAGGGCAGGCATGAGTACTTGTGCTTGGTTTGCCCTTGGAAATTATCAAACAATTAACAGTTAACCAACAGTTAGCTAATTTAATAAAAAATTATATATACAAATGCCAACGTGTAAGAGCTTAAGCTCGGCAAGCAAAGAAAAAATGAGCCAAGCTCGGCAACAACAACATGATGAGCGTCGGCTGTCGTCGCTGCGAAACAACGCGTACTTCTCTATACGCGCCCCCGATGTAACCGTCCCAACAACAACTGCAACGCTGCAAGCAAACACGGAGAGAGCACGCTCGCTCTCCCCTGCGTTGTTGTGCTCAAGCGGTACTCTGCAATCGTGGAGTGCACAGTGCCCGTCCCCCGACGTCAACGATCTACTAACAGCAACAAAAACTAGTACAACGCCCTCGCTTAAAACCGTATCTTCGACATCAAAACTGCAACTACCACAACAACAACCTCTGCTGTTTCTCAGACCCCGGTGATGACAACGATCTGCGACAAGCTCTCCCAACAAAGCACTATACAGAATGCTAATGGTGCGTTAATCCAAACTGGGCTCGATCGATATATACAAACGAAGAGAAAATTAAGCCCTCAGCCAAACAAGAAAGCCAATGCACCCAAGATAACGAAAACTACTGAAAACACAGTGCCAAAAAATTCGCTCGCTAACAATAGATTCGCGATTCTCCGTGACCTGGATGAAGGTGTTACTGCTCCAACACAGACGGCCAAAAAAGTAAGGCCGCCACCTATATACGTGCGTCAGGCCAATTGTACTGAACTGGTTAATAAAATTACAGCTACCATTGGTGCAAACGAATTTTATGTAACGTCCATAAAAAGGGGCAACATAAATAAAATAAAAATACAGGTCAACGACGAACACAATTTTCGAGCCGTTACCAACTATCTTGACAATGGAAAGTTCAACTACTACACCTATCAACTGAAAAGTAGCAAGGGTCTACAGGTAGTAATCAAAGGGATAGAACCAACAGTCCCAATTAACGAGATAATAAATGGACTAGCCGACAACGGCTTTAAAGTAAAAACAGCTATAAATATAATGAACAGGAATAAAATTCCTCAACCAATGTTTAAGGTAGAACTAATGCCAAACAGTACTACCCTAAGTAAAAATGAAGTTCACCCGATATATAAGCTTCAATACCTGCTGCATCGCAGAATCACAGTAGAGGAACCGCACAAACGAAATGGACCAGTTCAATGCACGAACTGTCAAGAATACGGACACACGAAAACATACTGCACTCTCCGCGCAGTCTGCGTTGCTTGCGGAGATGTGCATCCCACTGAGGCCTGTCCCGTTAATAAGAATGACCCATCTGCCAAAAAATGCAGCAACTGTGGGGGAAATCACACTGCCAACTATAGGGGGTGCCCCGTCTATAAAGATTTAAGAGTCCGCCTTACCCAAAAAATTACCATAGCTCGAAATCCAGTCAGCCGAAACAGTTTGCCGTATACACCATCAACCACGACCCCAGGAGTTTCTTTTGCTCAAGCGCTACGATACAACAAAGAAACTTACGCCTCAGTCTCTAATCCGGGGCCTTCACAATCCACTGAAGACATACAACAGGCGCAGACATTTAAAGTAAACCCCGCATTTACTGCCCATCGTAGCGATCAAAATTCACACCAACTGCCTAATGGAATCGAGGCAATGCTGGCAACTTTAACAAATACAATGGTAGCTATACAACAAACAATGCAGGAGCTTATGCGCAACCAAAATCTTCTACTGGAGTTCATGATCAAACAATCACAATCATCCAAATAATGACTTCCCTACGGATATCTACGTGGAACGCTAACGGCGTTTCGCAGCATAAACTTGAGTTAGCTCAATTCCTACTTGACAACCATATCGACGGAATGCTTCTTTCAGAAACATACCTTACAAACAAATACAATTTTCAACTACGAGGATATACATTCTACGGAACAAATCACCCAGATGGTAAAGCACATGGAGGGACCGGAATTCTAATCAGAAACCGTATTAAGCACCACTACCACAACAAATTTGCTAAAAACTACCTACAGGCCACATCTATAAATATACAACTAAACACTGGCAACCAAATTACACTAGCCGCCGTATACTGCCCCCCTCGCTTTACTATAGCTGAAGACGAGTTTATGCAGTTTTTCAACTAGGAGACCACTTTATAGCAGCAGGAGACTACAACGCCAAGCACACACACTGGGGATCTCGTCTCGTGACTCCAAAAGGAAAGCAGCTCTATAATGCAATTATCAAACCCAAGAACAAGCTCGACTATGTTTCTTCTGGCAGACCAACATACTGGCCGGCAGACCCAAAGAAACTACCCGACTTAATAGACTTTGCGATCATCAAAAACATTCCTAAAAATCTGATAAGCGCCGAATGCCTTTCGGATCTTTCATCTGACCACTTGCCTATCCTGTTTATCCTACTCCGTAACCCAGCAGCATTCGAACAACCATTCAAATTGACCTCACAGAAAACCAATTGGGTTAAGTACCGAAAGTCCATTAGCTCACACATTGAGCTAAGTCCTCATCTCAATGACGAAGCCGATGTAGACAGCTTTGTAAAGTCACTGGAGTCTGTACTCGTCTCCGCAGCTCGAGCTTCAAAACCTCAAACTATAAATTCACAATGCAATCAAAAGAAGACAAATCTACAAATCGAACAGCTCGTCCTTGAAACGCGACGTTTACGCCGAGAGTGGCAATCCCACAGATCGCCATCTGCTAAGCAAAGCTTTAGACGTGCCTCACGCCAACTTACCAAAGCTCTACATCAAGAAGAAGCAAATGTCCACCGTCGCTACATAGAGCACTTGTCAACTTCTAGTACAAAACATTCACTATGGAGAGCTCACCCAACTCTGAGCTCACCAAAAGAAATCGTGATGCCTATTAGAAATCCTACAGGCGGCTGGGCACGCAGCGACGCAGACAGAGCCAGCACGTTTGCCAACCACCTTAAAAATGTCTTCCAACCAAATCCTGCCACTAGTGCGTTTACTCTGCCCACTTTACCATATGAGCCTCAGCCTCAACATGAGCCAATTGAGTTTCGTCCAAACGAAATCGTTAAGATAATCAAAAATCAACTGAATCCGAAAAAATCCCCAGGATGCGACCACATAACTCCCAAAATGATCTCTGAGCTCCCATATTGCGCCGTTTGCACTATCACCCAGCTTTTCAATGCCATCGCGAAACTTGGCCACTATCCAGTGAGATGGAAAAAGTCAATTATAATAATGATAGCAAAGCCGGGAAAAGACCAAACAATCCCCACGTTGTATAGACCTATAAGCCTACTATCATGCTTATCTAAACTCTTTGAAAAATGCGTTTTGACACGGATAAACACACACCTAAGACTACAGGAAGGAATCCCGTCACATCAGTTTGGGTTTCGTGAAAAGCACGGAACAATTGAGCAGGTCAACCTGATAACATCAGAAATTCGGAGCGCTTTCGAAAAACGAGAGTACTGCACAGCCATATTCTTAGATGTATCTCAAGCATTTGATAGAGTCTGGTTAGAAGGTCTAATGTACAAGATCAAGACAATGCTCCCCTACAACACCCATAAGCTTTTAGAGTCTTACCTGTATGACAGAAAATTTGTGGTGAGGTGCAACACTGCTATATCTGATGATTTCACTGTTGGAGCTGGAGTTCCTCAAGGTAGTGTACTAGGGCCAACATTATATGTCCTATACACAGCAGACATCCCGACAAGCACACGACTAACAACTTCTACGTTTGCTGACGATACAGCTATTCTTAGTCGTTCAAAATGCCCGATGCAAGCAACTGCGCAGCTAGCTCTTCACTTGCTCGATGTTGAAAAATGGCTATCAGATTGGCGAATTAAAGTGAACGAACAAAAATGCAAGCACGTTACGTTCACCCTGAACAGACAAAACTGCCCGCCTCTTATGCTAAACAACACATTACTTCCGCAAGCAAACGAAGTGACATATCTAGGAGTACACCTCGACAGAAGACTCACATGGCGCCGGCACATCGAAGCCAAGAGAACACATCTAAAGCTAAAAGCCAGCAGCCTTCATTGGCTTATCAACGCCCGGTCTCCTCTTAGCCTTGAATATAAAGTCCTGCTGTATAACTCGGTACTAAATCCTATATGGACGTACGGCTCCCAGCTATGGGGGAATGCCAGCAATAGCAATATTGACATAGTCCAGCGAGCCCAGTCGAAGATCTTGAGAACAATCACCGGGGCACCGTGGTACGTTCGCAACGAAAACATACATCGCGACTTAAACATTCCACCAGTCAAAGAAGTGATCGCAGAACAGAAGGAAAAGTACTTCACCAAGCTATCGTTGCACCCTAACCACCTGGCGAGAGGACTAACAAGGTTGAGCAGCCAATCGCGTCTTCGTCGCAATGACTTACCCACCCAATGACTGACCTGAGGAACGCGTAACCAGAATGCAGTCCTAATATACTGTTAGTTGAATTTTAATATTAAGATTCGTAAACTTATTGTTAGTCTCAACTTAAGAGAAGATTCAATAAATAAAGCAAAGCAATAAAAAAAAAAAAAAAAAAAATGTTTTCCTAACATTTTTGCTATAATAATGTACATTCCACACATAGAGGGTGAATCTCAGAAAGAGCTATCCGAACGGGTAACGCAAATAATTTTGGAGTACGAAATTACAGGATATTTAGCCAAATATCCAGCGGCTCACTATAGGTATAGCATAGTACAAGAGTCATACAAAAAGATAAGATGTATGAGTGAGGAAAAACTGTATCTTCAGGTAAAAAGGGCAATAGAAGCGAAGATCTAGACTATCCCCTTGATAATCTCCGAGAAAAAACAAACGCAACATGCAGGTACTGGGAATGCCGAACAGAGAGAGATTTAGCCCGTGAAGCACTAACCCTTAGCAGAAAAGCCTCTCGGTACAGAGCGAATAGAAAAAGTCGTCAGCATTTAAAATATATTTATAGTCTCATATATTTTAAATGCTGACCGATAAGCGATTTAATAATAACATATATGTCAGTGTCTATATTGTAATGGACTGGAGTGAGATATATGACGAATTAGAGGCAATCAAAATTGAGTTTGATAAGTCATATAAGTCACTGACACAAAACCGTCAAATCCAACCAGCTACAGTAAAGAGACATGCAAGTGTATTAGTGGAGTGTTTTAATGAAGCACGAGAGCTGATACATAACCAGAGAGAAAGATTAACTAACGATCATTGGTCTAAGGTATCAAAATTCCTTACCAAGCTTCGAGTAAATCTATTCTCGATCAAACAAAAATTTGATCTAGACATATATGTTCCTACTGTCCTTAATACTTCGGCATCCGTTGTAAATAATGACGAGCCAGCCGGTGACGAGGAAGTAGAAGAACCAGAATCAGCAGAAAACGACGCTGAAGAACTAGAACAGGAAGAATTAGGAGGTAAAGATTTTGAAACCGAAGAAATCGAACAGGAGGAATCTGAAGAAAAACTAGATCTTGAACCCAAAATAGAGGAGCTAGACATAATCAATCTCACCATTCCTGCTGTGTTAATAATACCAGTAGCAGAGGAAGAGAAACAAGGGAAATCAGATTCGCTATCCTCCCCTGATATCTTATTAAGCTCGTTAGACACAATAATCAGCATGATGGCAGATCCTGCCGTAAAGCGAGCCTATATAAAGGACATATCAAATGCCATACCCGAATTTAATGGACAAAAAATTCATTTACAAAGATTTGTAACTGCCTTAAAGCTAGTAGATTTAACGAAAGGAAATTTCGAAGAACTAGCCGTCGAAGTAGTTAAATCGAAAATAGTAGGATCAACCTTATATAAGGTCCAAAATGAAACTACTATTAAAGCTATAATTGACAAACTTAATGCCACTATCGTCGGTGAAACATCCGATGTAGTTAAAGCTAAATTGGCAAATACTATGCAAAAAGGGAAAACGGCAGAAAAATTTACCAATGAGATCGACAACTTACGAAAACTCCTCGAAGCTGCGTACATTGATGAAGGCCTATCAGCCGAACACGCTGACAGATTCAGCACAAAGGCAGCCATCGCCGCAATGGTCAAAAATTGTGAACATGGCCGACTTAAAACAATATTAGAAGCAGGCAACTTCACAACAATGAACGAAGCTGTCGCTAACTACATACACTGTAGTACTGAAATGACAGGTAATGCCAATTCGATATTGTATACGCAGAGAAATCACAATAATAACTATCGCGGTAATAATTATAGAAACAATTATCGTGGTAGAGGTAATAGTAGAGGTAATTATCAAAATAACGGATATTACCAGAATAGCGAATATAACGAAAACAATGGTTATAACCGAAACAACAATTACAAGAACAACAATAACCGTAATGGAAACAACCGCGGTAATGGAAATAGCCGCGGGGGAAACAACAACGGAAATTATAATAATAATAATAACAATAACAACAATGTCCGAGTAGCCCAAGGGAACTCGGGAAACCGACCGAACCCTTCAGATGTTTAGAGCCAACAACCAGCTCAGTAAACACGATCAACCTTAAGCTAAGTATCTTTGTAAAAATTAATAATGAAAGAACAGACAAATCTTATACTCTATTGCTTGATACTGGTGCAGACATATCTATATTAAAAGAAAACATAGATCAATTCGAGCATGTTAATTATAAAATTCACACCCAGATATCGGGAATTGGCGAGGGAACAATTTCTTCAAAAGGCTTAGCCTCAATAGAACTCACTACAGGCAAATACATAATTCCACACGATTTCTATTTAGTCAATCAAAATTTCTCAATACCTAGTGATGGCATACTAGGATTAGACTTCATAAAAAAATATAATTGCCAACTAGATTTCACTCAGAGTGGCGACTCACTGATTCTTCGCCCAAATAACTTGAATTATCCAATTAAAATACAAATACTTCATACCTGTGAAAATAATGCCACAGTACTCCCAGCTCGTCCCGAAGTTGTCCGTGAAATACAAATTCCCTCAGTACAAAATCAAATTCTGATATTAAATCAAGAAATTGAGGAAGGAATTTATATCGCAAATACGATATCCCATCACACAAACACATATGTCCGTATAATAAACACAACAAACACAAATAAAATTGTGAATTTAAATAAAATCAAATACGAAACCCTAAACAATTACGATATAATAAACGAAAGTAACGAAGGAAGAGATGAATTCGTTATGGAAAAGTTAATTAAAAATTTCCCGCCTTTGTTTAAAAACCAATTAAAAGATTTATGTACCAGATATACAGATATATTCGGACTGGAAACCGAATCGATAACAACTAATAATTTTTACATTTTGACTATCGTCAGATTAACAAAAAACTCTTGTCTGACAAATTTCCGCTCCCTAGAATTGATGACATTCTAGATCAACTAGGTAGAGCAAAATACTTCTCATGCCTTGACTTAATGTCAGGTTTTCACCAAATTGAACTTGAAAAAAGTTCCAGGGATATAACGTCATTTTCAACGAGCAATGGCTCGTATCGCTTCACGCGATTACCATTTGGCTTAAAAATAGCCCCAAATTCATTCCAGAGAATGATGACTATCGCCTTCTCCGGATTAGAACCATAACAAGCATTTCTTTATATGGATGACTTAATAGTCGTAGGATGTTCCAAAAAACATGTGCGCAAGAACTTAACTGATGTCTTCGAGAAATGTAGGCAACATAACCTAAAGCTACATCCTAAAAAATGTTCATTTTTCATGCATGAAGTCACATTTTTGGGACATAAATGCACTGATAAAGGAATCTTGCCCGACGACAAAAAATATGACGTCATTCAAAATTATCCAGTCCCACACGATGCGGACAGTGCTAGAAGATTCGTTGCATTTTGCAATTATTATAGAAGATTTATAAAGAACTTCGCTGAATCACCATCACATAACACGATTATGTAACAAAGATGTAAAATTCGAATGGACAACTGATTGTCAAAACGCATTCGATCATCTTAAATCAGCCTTAATAAATCCAACTCTGTTGCAATACCCCGATTTTAGCAAAGAATTTTGTATAATCACAGATGCGAGCAAATACGCTTGTGGAGCAGTCCTAACTCAAAACAAAAACGGACTACAGCTTCCAGTTGCATACGCATCAAGATCCTTCACAAAAGGAGAAAGCAACAAAAGCACTACAGAACAAGAGTTAGCAGCTATTCATTGGGCAATAACTCATTTCAGACCATATATTTATGGTAGACACTTCACTGTCAAAACAGATCACAGGGCACTTACCTATTTATTCTCAATGGTAAACCCTAGTTCAAAACTAACACGTATGAGGCTTGAGTTAGAGGAATATGATTTTACGGTAGAATACCTGAAGGGGAAAGATAATTTTGTAGCTGATGCGCTATCAAGAATAACCATCAAAGAATTACAGAATATTACTGGCAATATACTAAAAGTCACTACGAGAAATCAGAGTAAACAGAAAACTTCCTGCGCAGGAAATAAATATGAAAAAGTAGATTTGCCACCGCAACGTATACGAAGTCATTGTAAATGACGAGGTACGAAAAGTAGTGACCTTGCGAATAACAGACTCTCTATGTTTACTAAAACAAGGGAAAAAAGTTATAGCAAGAATTGATGTTAGCGATATGTACACTAATGGAACCCTTGACTTAGGTCAGTTCTTCCAAAGGCTTGAAAAAGAAGCCGGTATACACAATATCAGCCAACTCAAAGTGGCACCGAGCGAAAAGATCTTTAATACAATCTCAATAGAATCTTTTAAAATTATGGGCAATAAATTATTACAATCTCTAAGAGTAGCGCTACTCAAGCCGGTGACCCTATTATCAAATGTTGATAAAAATAAAGAAGCAATACTGTTTACATTTCATGACGATCCAATACAAGGAGGTCACACTGGCATTACAAGAACCTTGGCCAAGGTCCAGAGACACTACTACTGGAAAAATATGTTTAAGGACATAAAAGAGTACATAAGAAAATGTTCAAAATGCCAAAAGTCTAAAACGACTAAAAATACAAAGACTCCATTAACAATTACAGACACCCCAATAAATGCATTCGACAGAGTGATAGTGGATACTGTTGGTCCGCTTCCAAAATCAGAACATGGTAATGAATATGTAGTCACTTTAATATGTGATTTAACAAAATATTTAGTAGCCATACCAGTTGCAAACAAAAACGCAACAACTGTCGCAAAAGCAATATTCGAATCTTTTATTCTGAAGTACGGTCCAATGAAGACGTTCATTACGGACATGGGAACAGAATATAAGAACTCTATTATAAATGACCTGTGCAAATATTTAAAAATTAAAAATATAACATCTTCAGCACACCACCACCAGACAGTCGGAACAATAGAAAGAAGCCATAGAACTTTAAACGAGTATATACGATCTTACATATCGGTAGATAAAACCGATTGGGACGTTTGGCTTCAATATTTTGTCTTTTGTTTCAACACGACCCCCTCTATGGCACATAATTATTGTTCATATGAATTAGTTTTTGGTAAGACAAGTAATCTACCAAAACACTTAAATAGTATAGAATACCATAGAACCTATATATAATATAGATGACTACGCTAAGGAGAGTAAGTATAGATTAGAAGTAGCCTATAAAAGAGCTAGAATTATGTTAGAGGAAAATAAGAATAGAAATAAATTACTATACGATCAGAAGGTAAGGGATATAAGTATATCCGTGGGTGATCAGGTTTTATTAAAAAATGAAACTGGTCATAAATTAGATTTTAAATATACAGGCCCCTATAAGGTAGAACATATAGGAGATAGGGATAACATAACAATAATAAATAATAAAAATAAAAAACAAATAGTACATAAAGATAGATTAAAACAATTTATTTCATAATCAATTTTTCTATTTTCATATATATATATCATTCATGGAAATACATGAAATAAACACAAAAAAAAAAGAAAAACAATAAAATAATAATAATAATAAAAATCGAAAAACTCAAAAAAAAAAAAACAAAAAAAATATAATACCTTTAAAATACATAATTATATACTAAAAAATAACTTCATTATATTACGTTATTTTTCAAAAGGAGGGAGATGTAATATGCACATATAAATATATCCGAAATACGCAACCAATTGCAAATAAACATATTTAAATGCATTGAAGGGTTATACAACCCAAGGCCAGGTCATAAAGCTCAGCCCGAATATGAATCCCTCGTTGCGCATTTGCACCGCACGCAGAAAGTGCAGGTGTCAGCATAAATGCCCCACGAGCGGACCTTACGTATGCATGTGCATATACCTCCGCGCTCCAGACTAAGCGAGCATAGCTATATACTTAAGAATACATAGCTGCCTGTCGCTGCCGCTGTTGGCAGCGCGGCTATCATATTTAGCCTTCGTTAGACCTGAAGTGAATTGATAAAATTAAGAACCAATTTGGAGCTCGGAGCAGTAACAATAGCTGCTCGTTCTCATTAAATGAAAATTTGTTAAAACTTAAAATGAAGTGACAAATAAAAATCATTATGAACCAAATATCCCGACTAATGACTGGACGATGGTGATGGGAGGATTCGTTTAACATTACAATCGATTGTCCTTTCAGCCTATTCTGACTGGAAATGCAACATGTTTTATAGGTGTAAAAGTGTTTATTGTAAGTGTACGGGTTTTTATAATTGATTTTTGCGCTTTTTATATCTTGTCCAGGTCGTTTGCCCGGCTCATATACTTCGTCCTTAAGCATTTATTATGCAACTTGTATATTTTATAAAAACAATTAGCGCCCATTGTAACAACTATTATTATTAACAAAATCGTAAAAGTGTCCATGTCTATTTTCTGTGACTCTATTTTATTAACAATGTTTGCATTTGAGTCCACAGTTTTTACGTCTAACATTTTTCTGATGCTTTCCAGACCTTTTTGTTTGAATATTTTTCCATTTATATTGGGGGTTCGGTCATGCAAAATCGTTATTCGATGATTGTGTCATTCATAAATTTAATTCAACCATAGGAAAGTGTTGTACAACTTAAACATCCTTACAACTGCTAAGCCTTAGAACATGTCAGAGCATCAGAGCATCTACCAACAATACTTTAAAATAATTAGGGAAATTGTACCAATATTTGCTTCTTAACCTTTGTCCTCTTCGTCCTTAATGCAAGTAACAAATTCAAGTTAGCGCAAATTTCAATTGTAATTTTGCAATTTTTGTGAAGGAATTGGATCACATTACACTTTACTTTGTTACGACCTGCTGTTTTTGATGGGGCAAGGCCGGCTAGCCAAATCCTCTCGGGAGGGATTTTTCCCCGTCTGCCCACAGGTCGCACCATAGCCCAAGCTGATCTGGAATCCACAACAACAACAAAAAAAAAGGTAAACAACACCGAAAATATAAGAACATCACCTGCACGATTAACGATCACCTCTCTCGTTATAGTCACGGCTGGTAATGGTGGGATCTTTAGCTTCGGTTGGACCTGTATCCCGAGCACGGGTCTCCCACCTTTCCGGCGCTCGTCCTCCCGTTTCCCGCACAATTTGGGCAGCTTGGAGTGACCACCTCCGGTTTCCCGCAGCGAAAACAGAAGATCTTCCGTTCCGGCGACGGGCAGTCGCGGAAACCGTGTTCTGCTCGGCCACAATTCCAGCACACCATCCTGTGCCGCGAGACCTCCTCGACGACTGGCTCCTCCGATTCTGCTTCCACCTCGGGTGCATCGGCTGTCACGACAGGTCCGCCAGGCTGGAACTGACTGCCGCTGTAGGTATTCCACTCGGAAGACAAAGTCCTCTCCACTTCTCGATTCGGACCCCTCTCACCTTCTTCTCTTCTTTCAGGCTTCCGGAGACCCTCGCTGACGGTTGCCCGCGTCTCATACGCCTGGGCCACCGCGGCGTTCACCGAGGATGCAATATCCCTCGGGATTTCATGACGTTGCGGAGAAACATCCCAACTGTCGCCTGCTGGACCGCCAACAGCTCCTTCCGATGCTCCACCTTGCGGACCTTCTGACCGTGGAGTCCTAGTGGTCATTTTACCAGCTTGTGACCGCAAATTGTAATTCCTACTCATATAATCCCGATAAACCTAATTGCTACCTATATTCCTAACACTTAACACGCTTTAGTTTATATTTCCAGACGACAAATACCAAACAAACAACTCTATCTGGACAACAAATACGGAGGAAAAGAACTGATGCCTAACCGGAGCCGCCAACCGTTTGCCTTTCCTGCGTCTGCAGCACTACATCATTTAAAGAAAACGTATGAAATTAAAAATTTGCATAAAAAATATGTCATTAAGCCTCCTAGTTTAATTGCAAACTAAAAATCTTTCAGCTGAACCTATTCAGTTGAACCAAAAAAAATCATGGATTTTGTTAAGCTTTCAGAAGAAATAATAAATAAGGAATAAATAATATGTTTAAAAAATGTTTCTTTTTCAGATTTCAATTTAAATATGATTTAAGAATTAAAGAAAAAAAAATTATGTAAATCGGAAAACTGGGTTAAAAATTATAGTTTAATTTCTACCACTAATATCATGAACCTATTCAGTTGAGCGGCAGTGTATGTAAATAATAATATATATGTAATAATCAGCGTTTCATCCTAACTGGAGCTCCAATACAGACAAGGGGCTGAGACGGGTCGTTTTTGGAAAGGACAATTATATACATAGATCAGCCTGGGCAGATCACCAGTTCATCGATTTTAATTTTTAAGAATTTAGTTTAGATTAGGATGTAAGTTTGCTTCGTTTCATGTGTGTTTAGATATATATATATATCATTACATTATTATTTTCCATATTGTTTTATGTTTGCCACTATTCAATAAATAATTGGTTTAAATTGTTTTAATTACAGTTTGCCAAACCCATAGCACACAATTGATCCTTCGGATGTGCTCTAGAAGTGCATATAATGAAATTGGCAAAAAATACACTCCTCGCCACTAGAATAGGACACCCCTTCATACTCATATTTATTCCGCCATACCATCCAAATAAAGAGAGATACAGAGAAAAGTTTTTTTGATTAATAAAGTATATTTTATTGAGATAATATAAACAAAAGATAAATTTGTTTCGTTGCCTGCAACTAACTAAAAAAAAAATATATTAAAATGTCTTCCAATTTCGGGCACGAAATTTTGCGCCACTTGAATAGGACACTTAAACATAAATTACAATATTGTTGATTATCGTGTATTTTAACCAAACAAAAGTTTTTATTTAAGCTCTACTAAGTATTTTTTATTAGGAATAAGAAATTTTAATAGTGTGTTGATCATCCTTTCTGCTCCAGAACTTCGCACATCCTTCCTAGAAGGGATGCATACAATTTTTCCAAATATTTTTGTGAAATTGACTCCCAAGCTGTTTTGATAGCTTCGGTTAGTTCGGAAATATTCGAATATTGTTTGCCCGACCTATAAACTTCACGGGTTAACCATCCCCAAACATTTTCGATGATGTTTAGGTCGGGTGAATATGGTGGCCAGTTCAATAATTCCACATTTTGGCTCTGTATGTATTGTTTTACAACTCTTGCAAAGTGTATTGGCGCATTATCATGTTGATAAGTCCACGACAGAGGTCCAAAAAGATTTTGGAAGTGCGAAAATGCCCCTTTCAATATTTCCTTGAAAGCCAACGCATTCATTGTAGTAGGCACAACTATGAGCTTGTAGGTGCCATAATAGGAAATGGCCCCCCAAACCATAACGCCCCCAACTCTGCTGTGGAGCCTATCCAAATGATGAGTTTCCTTACGGAGATCATGGAAATAGTAGCTATATCTATCCGGTCCTTCTAAATTAAATTTTTTCTCATCGGGGAAGACCACTCGCCGCCATTCGGCCACCCACGTGACATGTGCACGGCTGAAACTGAGGCGTTGCGCTTTACAAGCCGGGTTAAGGCGGTTTTTTTTTTTAATTTTTAGTCTTTTCAAATGTTTAGCATTTGAAATAATACGTCGTATAGTTGTAAGACTGGCTTTAACTCCAGACTTTTCTTTGATTTTTGCCACAGAGTCGTGCGAATTGGACGCTTTTCTCAATATTAGCCGCTTTTCCGCACTAATGAGCACACTCCTTGTTCGTCCTTTCATGTTATTTCCATATTTTGATGTATTTCTTAAATATGAGAATATAACATTCCGGCTCCGCCCAATATTTTTGGAAATTTTCGCAATCGAAAAGACAGCGCCATTATACGCTTGAATTTTACCTTTTCCCTCTTCAGTTAAGGCTTTACTATGACCCATTTTAAGGCATTTTAACGTATTTTACTAAAAACTAACAAAATAAGTTAGAAGAAAAAATTGTATGACTCCTCCCGCCGAGAAATAGTATAAAACTAACACATGTCCTATTCAAGTGGCGCAAAATTTCGTGCCCGAAATTGGAAGACATTTTAATATATTTTTTTTTTAGTTAGTTGCAGGCAACGAAACAAATTTATCTTTTGTTTATATTATCTCAATAAAATATACTTTATTAATCAAAAAAACTTTTCTCTGTATCTCTCTTTATTTGGATGGTATGGCGGAATAAATATGAGTATGAAGGGGTGTCCTATTCTAGTGGCGAGGAGTGTATGCATTTACCCCGTTAAATTATCGAACAAGTTTTATTATTGATTAAAAATCGAAAATAATTATTATTTTTGAGTTTTATTTTATTAAATCAAAAATAATAATAATAATTGATTTTTATTTTTTGTTTAAAAATAATTATTATGTATAGATTTTTATATTTTTGGTCAAAAATAATAATTTTTATAGATTAATATAATATTACTCAATTTTAATCATTATGAATGATCAAAAGAATATAAATCGATCTGTAATTATTATCATGAGATTTTTAAATTAAAACTTATAATAATTACGTTCTCTGCCCTTCATAAAAGGGGAAATATGTCAAATACAGATAATTATAGAGGCATCGCTTCCTCGCCAATGATCTTGAACGCATTCATTCAGTTACAGACCTTGGAGTTTTGTTTACCCACGACTTAAGCTTCAATGATCATATTAGTGCAATTGTTTACAAAACTAACGCCATCTTTGCCTTTGTTAAACGCTGGTCTAAGGAGTTCGACGATCCCTATACCACAAAACTCCTATTCATCTCTCTTGTTCGGCCAATTCTCGAATACTGCTCTTGGGTATGGTCTCCCAAGTCCGCGAAGTATCAGGACCTTATTGAATCGGTACAGAAACAATTCCTTCTGCTAGCTCTTCGTAGCTTAAACTGGGATCCACATCGTCGTCTGCCGGCTTACTTGGATAGCCTGCGGCTTTTAGGCCTGCCTTAGCTCAAGATCCGTCGGACCTGCCATGGTGTAATGTTCATCTCGGTCCCTACTAGGAAGGCCTAGGTTATTTTCGTCCCATTGTCCTGGAGATTTGCAGGACAAATTTTGAGATGCATGGGTCATTTCGTGTTTTATGTTCTTTGTATAATGAATATCATTAATTGTTACATGTTGAAATGTCCTTAGATTTTAATACAAATTGTATACTACGCAATCTATCGTTACCTCTGCCCACCTGATGTGAGTCGGAGTACATCCATAAAAAACACTCCCTTCTTCGGTTAGAGGTAAGGGTATTGGCTTTATTTCTTAATAAATAAATAAATGAATGGAATCAATTGTTTTTTTTTAGTTTTCGATAACACAAGCCGACAAGAAAATGAAGGAGAATAAAACCTGAAGATTGTGAAAGATCTTCGTCTATATATTGTTAGTTCGAAACCCAAAGTTTCCATCACGTACCAATTTTGAAGAAATTGCTTGCAAAAAAAAAGGCCTATTTTGTCATTTAAAAAAAATATAAAAAAGAAAAAAAAAGAAAACAGAAACCGCGCGTATACAAAAGCTAAAATTGAATGAAAGTCTAATACAGCGTGACCGAATATGGTATTTTAAATACTTTTTGGTATTTTATTAGCTCTGATTTTTCTCAAAAGTATTTTAATGGTATATAGGTATTTAGTATCACTTTTCTTAGATTTTATGGTATTATATGGTATTTTCGGTATGGTCACGCTTAAACGCTTTCTTTTTCTTGTTAGAAGTTGATAAAAGTGAAAGTCATTAATTTGGTCACCAAATTTTTGGGATAAACATGCAACAAGCAAAAATATAGACCTGAATGGGAAACCATGCCGGAAAATGAAAAATGGCTGTGCAGGAGCGCAAATCAGATGGATGGCATAAAGCAGCACGCGGCTACACGGAAACATAAGGAAAACATGAAATACTTCTGTGGAAAAACAAAGGTGAGTTGTTTATATGCTTTTAAATTACATGTAAATAATAACTGCTCTTTTTTAGATTTAATAATAGATTTTTAGATTTAATATTAGACTCTAATATTTCCCCTTTAAATCTTAAGATGGATCCTGAATGTGGGATGTCAGGCTTAGTAGTTATATCGTTATTTCTGAATTGCTTTCTGACCCTTTTAATACCCTGACCAAAGGTACACAGGTATTATTATTTTGGGCGGGTGCGATTTTCTCTAATAGACAGAAGGATTCGTGGCAGACCCCCAAAAGTTACCTAAATATTGTTCATGATCACTAAAGGAGTCGATATAGCCATATCCGTCTGTCCATCCGTCCGTCATGTCTGTCTGTCCGTCTGTCTGTATGAACGCCTAGATTTCAGAGACTATAAGAAATATATGGACCATTCTCTGGAAATGTCAACCACGGCCAAAAGTGAAAAACTTCTCTAACATGAATTTTATCAACATAGTTACATTAAAATATGGTCCAATTTATAAAATTTGATAGCCTTTATCATATTCTACAGCAATCGCATTTTTTCATTTTGACGACAAATCCCAAAAAAAGGGTATGTTTTCTTTTGCTTATTTTTTCTAACCAGAGGTATTATGCTTTGACCTATGTTTTTTAACATCACTAGAAGAATCCAAATATTCAAAATAAAATGCATATATGATCTTTTCATGTATTTAAATAATAACAAGAAAGGAAGCTAACTTCGGATCACCGAAGTTTGTATACCCTTGCAGAGTTTAAACAAAAAATTAAAAACGAAATTCTGAAATAATAATTTGTTGCCAAATCTCAAATTTGATGGCAATGGTTTGAAACACGGCTAAGCTGTGGTTTTTTTTATTTTCCTGATTGTTCCTATGGAAGCTATAGGATATAGTCAGCCGATTTTCATGAAATTAAAATCAAAATTCAGAAATACTAAAATATGGCTAAATATCAAATTTGGTGAAAATATGTTGAAATCTGACAGAGTTATGGTTTTTTCTTTTATTTTCCTGATTGTTCCTATGGAAGCTATAGGGTATAGTCAGCCGATTTTCATGAAATTAAAATCGAAATTCAGGAATACTAAAATATGGGTAACTATCAAATTTGGTGAAAATATGTTGAAAACTGACAAAGTTATGAATTTTTCTTTTATTTTCCTGATTGTTCCGATGGAAGCTATAGGATATAGTCAGCCGATTTTCATGAAATTAAAACCGAAATTCGGAAATAATACTAAATGGACAAATATCAAATTTGGTGAAAATTGGTTAAAAACTGACAAACTTATAATTGTTTTTTGACAATTTTTCGGATCGTTCCTCTGGCAGCTATATGATATAGTCGTCCGATCCGGCCCGTTCCGACATATGTACGAGTGAGAGTATATAGAAGCCTAACTGCAAAGTTTCATTCAGATAGCTTTAAAACTGAGGGACTAGTTTGCGTAGAAACGGACAGACGGACATGGCCAGATCGACTCGGCTGTTGATCCTGATCCAAAATATATATACTTTATAGGGTCGCAGATGCTTCCTTTACTGCGTTGCAAACTTTTGACTGAAACTAATATACCCTGCTAGGGTATAAAAATATTAAAATAAAAATATCTTTAAAAAATTCGTAATCTTACAATAGAAAGTAACTTCATTACATTATGCTATTTTTCAAAAGGAGGGGGATGTAATATGCACAAATATAATTGCAACTAAAAGTACTTAAAAGCATTGAACGGTTATACAACCCAAGGCCCAGGTCATAAACCTCAGCCGAAATATGAATCCCTCGTTGCGCACCGCATGCAGAAAGCGCAGGTGTCAGCATAAATGCACCACAAGCGGACCTTGCGTATGCATGTGCATATACCTCCGCGCTCAGCCTAAGGGAGCATAGTTATGTATTTAAGAATATTATATATACGTCTCTTCGCTGCCGCTGTTGGCAGCGCAGCTACAAGACATAGCCTTCTTTAGTTTTAAATACATATAGATGATGAATTTGGAGCGACAACAATGGTTGCTCTAAAGAGCTGATGAATTGAAACAATAAAGAACTAAACACTACAACTAAATCCTGACTACTCATTTGGGACAAGCTGCCGGCGAATCAATTCTACTACATCTTAAGCATATGTTTTTCGGAACAACCGATTACAAATAAATCATCCATATAAAGGAATGCCTGGGTAGGTTCCAGACCGGAGAATGCAATAGTCATCATTCTCTGAAATGAATTAGGAGCTATTTTCAGTCCAAAAGGTAATCGCGTGAAGCGATATGAGCCATTGTTCGTTGAAAAAGACGTTATATCTCTTGAACTTTTTTCTAGTTTAATTTGATGAAATCCTGACATTAAGTCAAGACATGAAAAATATTTAGCTCCACCTAGTTGATCCAAAATATCATCAATTCTAGGTAATTTTTTATTAATCTAACGATAGTCAATCACTAATCGCCATTTCTTTGCATTTGACCCTGGGGATGATTTCTTAGGAACGAGTAATAATGGGCTGTTATATTCGGATACTGATGGTTCAACGATCCCGTCGGAAATTAACTTTCCTACTTGTTTTTGTATTTCATCAAGCTGACTGTGTGGGCTGCGATAATTCTTTATGTATACTGGTTCTTCATCTTTTAATCTCAGTTTTTGTCTATAGAAATTATTTGTTGATATTGATTCGGTTTCCAGTCCGAATATATCACTATACTGGGTGCATAAGCTGGAAAGCTGTGACTTAAAATGTGGAGGGAAATTTTTCGAAAGTTGTGACAATACAGCTTTTTCTCTAATGTCAAGATTTGTATGGACTACATCGTAGATCGAAAGTGATTCATATATTAGTTTATTTGTACTGATTACTTGGTCAGTGTTCGTCGTATTAAGTAACCTTATAAACGCGTTACTAGACGTTGCTATGGTATTTGCAGTGTAAATACCATGCTAAATTTCCTGATTTGGAATTAGTACACTGTCTTCTTGAGAGTTTAATTGAATTTTTCTAATAACTTGGGATCTTGCTGGCAGAAGAATTGAGTTGTTGCCAGAACTGTGAGCTATTGGTACGTTAATTGGATATTTCAAATTATTCGGTCTAATTATAAGCCAATCTTCAGATGGCTTGAAGTCTAGTTGACAGTTGTATTTTTTTATAAATTCGATGCCTAGTATTTCATCGCATGGAATGGCAAACTGGAAACTTACGATATGAAAATCGTGTGGAATTATATACTTATTTGTTTGTATTTCAATTGAAATTAAACCTTTGGATTTGGTTATTTCTTGACTTATTCCCTTTATGTCGATGATATTGTCATCTTGGATATTATCAAGAATATCCGAAGTCTAATTTAAAACTGAAATGTCTGCACCCGTGTCTATTAAAAAGACAAGATCTTTCCCTGTATTTACATTGTTAAATGAAACGAATATATTCTGACTGAGATTAATGGTATGAACTCTGGCTCCTTTTAATTCTGAGTATTCAAAGGGTTCTGGGGGTTTCCCGATGTATTTTGGGAATTTCCCGATGTGTTCTGGGCAACTCGGACATTGCCTTGGTTGTTGTTGTTGTTGTGGACTCGATTTGAGTTACCACGGCCTCTATAGTTGTTTCCTTGTTGTTATTTTGGTTATTATTGTAGTTATTTTGATAACGACGCCAATTGTTTCTATAATTTGTGACGCGTGCCGCGCACATAATATAAAGGTTTTTAATTCGAATGCGCGGGCGCGCCAACCAACAGCCACACTGACGGCAAAGGGTCGCACCGGCAGAGAAAGGGCACACTAGGCGGCGATAACGGCGGGCACACTAGGCCACGCTAGGGCCTATATAAAGCGGACCACTGGCCTTGGAAGATCACTTAGCAGCACTTAGATCGAGTCGTGGCAACAATTCGGCTTTCCGAATTCTCTCTCTGACGACTTTAGAGTCCACCCGCCCTCTCTCTCTGGCGACTTTAGAGTCCACTCTCACTCTCTCTCTCTCTGAAGACTTCCGAGTCCCAAAACCATTCTCTCTCCCGTAACCGACGACTTTCGAATCCACCGCGTCTCTCTCTTTCTGAAGACTTTCGAGTCCCAAACCATTCTCTCTCTCTCGCCACCGACGACTTCCGAGTCCACCGCGTCTCTCTCTGAAGGCTTTCGAGCCCAAACCATTCTCTCTCCCCCGTAACCGACGACTTTCAGGTGGCGGTCTTGCCTCCCGCGCTTGGTGTCTACTGCTGATGTCCTGGCCTTTGAGTCAGGCGGCGCCGGTGCTGGCTTCGCACAGACAGTCTTCTCCCACGGGGGTGTAAGGGGCGGATTGCCTCTCACACTTGTTGTCTTTCCTCGTGCATGTATATTTACAATGCACACTGTTTATTGGTCCAGGGCAGTCGGCGGGGTAGCTTGGCTTCATTTTCGGTAGTCCCTTAGGAGATGGCGGTTTAATTTTTCCTCCGTTTCCAGTTTTTGTAACTTGTTGATTTGCTTTCTTTGTATTGGTTTTTTGTAATTTTCCTTTCAAAAAATCGAGTTCACTCTGCAGCTTCACCGCTGTGACCCATGGCGGGGGTGGTTGATTCGTATATAATAGCCACTTCAAGTGCGCTATTCTCTTATTTATTTTGCTCTTCACTCCACTCCGGCCCATCACTTTTCACTTCGATTTCGGTTCATATATGTATATATTCCTTGTGGTTGTCCGCTGATGTGTGTACTTCGCTGTTACCTCATTTTCATCTAAGGATGCAAATGCAAGTGTAATATAATCACATGCATACAAAAATACATTCACATGTATCTATGTGTGTAAAACCGCGATATTATTGCATTCAAGCGGCTAATAATTATTACCATTTATTAAAATTGCTTCTCGAATATCTTATAAGATTCTTTTCCGAACACAACCAAGAACTGATAAGAATATTTAGTTGGTCTAATTGGTCAACCAAATGAGGCATGCTGCTAGCAGCCGTTTCTGGCCATACAAAATTATTTCTTTAATAACTTCGACAATTTTTATCTGATCGCAACCAAATTTTCATGGATTACACAGACTATAGTTCTTAATATACATACCGAAATTCGCGACTCTAGCTTTAAAATGAATACGCTTAATACCCTTTTTTATGATTTGCGGGGGCGGAAGTGGGCGTGGCAAAAATTTGAAACAAACTTGATCTGCGTGCAAGCATAAGAAATACTGTCGAAAAGAGCTCTATCTCTTATAGTCTCTGAGATCCAGTGTTTCATACGGACAGACGGACAGACAGACAGACAGACAGACAGACGGACAGACGGACATGGCTAGATCGACTCGGCTGTTGATCCTGATCAAGAATATATATACTTTATAGGGTCGGAAATGCTTCCTTCTACCTGTTACATACATTTCCTGCCGGCACAAAGTTATAATACCCTTCTACCCTATGGGTAGCGGGTATAAAAAGGAGGATAAAGAAGGCTATGTCTTGTAGCTGCGCTGCCAACAGCGGCAGCGAAGAGACGTATATATAATATTCTTAAATACATAGCTATGCTGAGCGCGGAGGTATATGCACATGCATACGCAAGGTCCGCTTGTGGTGCATTTATGCTGACACCTGCGCTTTCTGCATGCGGTGCGCAACGAGGGATTCATATTTCGGCTGAGGTTTATGACCTGGGCCTTGGGTTGTATAACCGTTCAATGCTTTTAAGTACTTTTAGTTGCAATTATATTTGTGCATATTACATCCCCCTCCTTTTGAAAAATAGCATAATGTAATGAAGTTACTTTCTATTGTAAGATTACGAATTTTTTAAAGATATTTTTATTTTAATTTTTTTTTTGTTTTTTGTAGTATTTTGTATATATGGTTATTTTGTAGGTGTTTATTTTATGTTTTTCCATGAATGATATATATGAAAGTAAAAAGTTGATTACGAGATAAATGATTTTAATCTATCTTTATGTACTATTTGTTTTTTATTATTAGGGTTTGTTATGGTTATGTTATCTCTATCTCCTATATGTTCTACCTTATAAGGCCCTGTATATTTAAATTCTAGCTTATGACCAGTTTCATTTTTCAATAAAACCGATCTATTTTTAAATCAAAATCTAAACTAGTTTTGTCGTAACTAATTTTATTTTTAATCTTATGGGGTTCTAGCATTAGTCTAGCTCTCTTAAATGCTTGTTCTAATCTAAATTTAGATTCCTTAGCATAGTCTTCTATATTATAAAGGGGTTTAATTATATCTATGCTACTAAAATGTTTTGGCAAATTTGAAGTTTTGCCAAAAACTAGCTCGTATGGACAGTAATTGTGTGCCATAGAGGGGGTTGTGTTAAAGCAGTATACGAAGTATTGTAGCCATACATCCCAGTCTGTTTTGTCTACTGAGATGTAGGAACGTATGAACTCATTAAATGTTCTGTGGCTTCGCTCCACGGTACCTACAGTCTGGTGATGGTGTGCAGTTGAAGTTATGTTTTTAATATTTAAATATTTACATAGATCTTCAATAATTGAATTTTTGTATTCTGTTCCCATGTCCGTTAAAAACGTCTTCATTGGACCGTACTTTAGAATAAAATCTTCAAATATTGCTTTAGCTACGGTATTTGCACTTTTATTTGGTATTGGTATTGCTACCAAATACTTTGTCAAATCGCATATTAACGTTACTGCGTGTTCATTTCCAGTGTTCGATTTTGGTAGTGGACCAATTGTATCCACAATTACCCTGTCGAAAGCTCTTTCTGGAGTTTCTGTTATAGTAAGTGGGGGGTTTGTATGTTTAGTCGTTTTCGACTTTTGGCATTTTGGACATTTCTTTATGTACTCTTTTATGTCTTTGGACATATTTTTCCAGTAGTAGTGTCTCTGGACCTTGGCCAAGGTTTTTGTAATGCCAGTGTGACCTCCTTGTATTGAATCGTCATGGAATGTAGACAGTGTAGCTTCTTTTTCTTTCTTATTATTTATTACGGTCACCGGGTTGAGTAGCGCTACTCTTAATGATTTCAATATTTTATTGCCCATTATTTTAAAATTATTTTAAAATAATTGAAACGAGTTCAAAGATATTTTCCCACGGTGCCACTTTGAGTTGGCTGATTTTGTTTATACCGGCCTGCTTTTCAAGCCTTTGGAAGAATTGACCTAAGTCAAAGGTTCCATTAGTATACAAATCGCTAACATCATAACTTGCTGTAATTTTCTTTCCGTATTTGAATAAACACATTTTATTATTTACATGCAAGGTCACTACTTTACGTACTTCATCATTATTAATGACTTCATATACGTTGGGCTTTGAAGCTTTTTCTTCAGATTGCCTAAGCAATTCTGATTCTTTTTCTCCTGCGCAGGATTTCTGTCTACTTTGGTTTCTAGTAGTGACTTTATTTATAGTTCCATTAATAATTTGTAATTCCTTACTGGTTATTCTGGATAACGCATCAGCAACAAAGTTGTCTTTCCCCTTCAGGTATTCTACCGTAAAATCAAATTCCTCTAATTCAAGCCTCATAGGTGTTAGTTTCGAACTGGGATTTACCATTGAAAACAAATAAGTTAGTGGTCTATGGTCTGTTTTAACCGTGAAGTGATTACCATAAATATATGGTCGAAAATGTATTATAGCCCAGTGAATAGCAGCTAGTTCTTGTTTGCTTGTTGTTTACTGGTACTCTTGTTATTTTATAAGTGCCGTTTTAAGATGATCGAAGGCATTCTGGCATTCAGATGTCCATTCGAATTTTATATCCTTTTTACATAACCTGGTTATGTGACGAGAATAATCGGCAAAATTTTTTATAAAGCGCCTATAGTAATTGCAAAATGCAACGAATCGTCTAGCGCTGTCCAAATCGTGTGGGACTGGACAGTTTTTTATGACGTCATATTTTTTGTCATCTGGCAAGATTCCTTTATCAGTGCATTTATGTCCCAAAAATGTGACTTCATGCATGAAAAATGAACATTTTTGAGGATGTAGCTTTAGGTTATGTTGCCTACATTTCTCGAAGACATCAGTTAAGTTCTTGAGCATACGTTTTTCGGAACATCCTACGACTATTAAATTATCCATATAAAGAAATGCTTGTGACGGTTCTAATCCGGAGAAGGCGATAGTCATCATTCTCTGGAATGAATTTGGGGCTATTTTCAAGCCAAAAGGTAATCGCGTAAAGCGATACCAGCCGGTGCTCTTCGAAAATGAATTTTTGAACTGGAACTTTTTTCAAGTTTAATTTGGTGAAAACCTGACATTGAGTCAAAGCATGAGAAGTATTTCTTCGTCAATTCTAGGGAGCGAAAATTGATCAGACAAGAGTTTTTTATTAATTTGACGATAGTCGATTACTAATCGCCATTTTTTCTTGTCAGAGTCCGGAAGAGACTTCTTCGGAACTAATAAAAGTGGGCTATTATAGGCTGAGACTGATGGTTCGACTATGTTGTCTTCTATCAATTTTTGGACTTGGGCTTGAATTTCTTGTACTTGGCTGTGAGGATTTCCATAGTTCTTGAAATATATCATCATATATATCATCATCCTTCACTCTAAGTCTTTGCTTGTAAAAATTATTTGTTGTTATCGATTCGGTTTCCAGTCCGAATATATCTGTATACCTGGTGCATAAATCTTTTAATTGGTTTTTGAACAAAGGCGGAAAATATTTAGTTAACTTTTTCATAACGAATTCATCTCTTCCTTCGTTACTTTCTTTTCTTATATTATAGTTGTTTAGAGTTGCGTATTAAATTTTATTTAAATTTACAATTTTATTGGTATTTGTTGTGTTAATGTTTGTGTGATTGGATATCGTTATTGCAATATAAATACCTTCCTCAATTCCTTTGATTTAATATAAAAATAGTTTTTTTTACTGAGGGAATTTGTATTTCACGGACAACTTCGGAACGAGCTGGGAGTACTGTGGGACTATTTTCACAAGTATGAAGTAGTTGTAATTTAATTGGATAATTTAAGTTGTTTGGGCGAAGAATCAGTGAGTCGCCACTCTGAGTGAAATCTAGTTGGCAATTTTATTGTTTTATAAAGTCTATGCCTAGTATGCCATCACTAGGTATTGGGAAATTTTGCTCGACTAAATAGAAGTCGTGCGGAATTATATATTTGCTTGTAGTGAGTTCTATTGAGGCTAAGCCTTTTGAAGAAATTGTACCTTTGCCAATTCCCGATATTTGGGTATGAATTTTATCTTTAATATGTTTAAATTGATCTATGTTTTCTTTTAATATAGATATGTCTGCACCAGTATCAAGCAACAGTGTATAAGATTTACCTGTTCTTTCATTGCTAATTTTCACAAAGATACTTTGGTTAAGGTTTATGGATTTTATCGAGCTAGTTGTGGGCTCTAAACATCTGAAGGGTTCTGTTGGTTTCCCGAATTACTTTGGGCTACTCGGACATTGTTGTTATTGTTATTATTATTACTGGAATTTCCGTTGTTGTTTCCCCCACGGCTATATCCGCCGCGGTTGTTTCCATTACGGTTGTTGTTCCTATAACTGTTCTTGTTCTGGTTGTTATAGTTGTTATTGTTGTTTCGGTTATAACCATTGTTTTGTTTATATCCGTTATTCTGGTAATATCCGTTATTTTGATAATTACCTCTATTATTATTTCTGCGACGATAATTGTTTTTATAATTATTACCGCGATTAATATTATTATTGTTCCTCTGCGTATACAATATAGAATTGGCGTTACCTGTCATTTCAGTACTACAATGTATGTACTTAGTGACAGCTTCATTCATTGTTGTGAAGTTGCCTGCTTCTAATATCGTTTTAAGCCGGCCATGCTCACAACTTTTAACCATTGTGGCGATGGCTTCTTTTGTACTGAACTTGTCAGCATGTTCGGCCGATAGGCCTTCGTCAATATACGGAGCTTCGAGGAGTTTTCGTAAGTTGTCGATCTCATTGGTAAATTTTTCAGCCGTTTTCTCTTTCTGCATAGTCTTTGCCAATTAAGCCTTAACTACATCGGATGTTTCACCGACGATAGTGGCATTAAGTTTGTCGATTATTGTTTTAATAGTAGTTTCATTTTGAACCATATATAAGGTTGATCCTACTATTTTCGACTTAACTACTTCCACGGCTAGTTCTTCAAACTTCCTTTCGTTAAATCTACTAGCCTTAAAGCCGTTACGAATCTCTGTAAATGGAGTTTTTGTCCATTAAATTCTGGGATGGCATTAGATATGTCCTTAATACATATAGCCTCGTTGTACGGCAGGGTCTCCCATCATGCTGATTATTGTATCTAGCGATATGATTCCTCTTTTTTCTCTTCCTCTGTTACCGGTATTATTAACACAGCAGGAATGGTGAGATTGATCAAGTCTTGCTCCTCTATTTTGGGTTCAAGATCTAGTTCTCCTTCTCCTTCTGATTCTTTTTCTTCTACTTCGTCGTCTCCGGCTGGCTCGTCATTATTTACAACTGATACCGAAGTGTTGAGGATAGTAGGAACATATATGTTGAGGTCAAATTTTTGCTTGATTGAGATTAGATTTTCTCGAAGTTTGGTTAGGAATTTTGATACCTTAGATCAATGATCGTTGATTAACCTTTCTCGTTGATCATGTATTAGTTCTCGTGCTTCATTAAAACACTCCACTAATACGCCTGAATGCCTTTTTACTGTATTCTCCTGGATTTGACGGTTTTGCGTCAGTGATTTATATGACTTATCAAATTCAGCTTTTATTGCCTTTAATTTGTGTTGCAACCTGCTTCTCCGATGGGGCAAGGCCGGCTAGCCAGTCCTCTCGGGAGGGATTTTTCCCCGTCTGCCCACAGGTCACATCATATTTCCAGTTGATCTGGAATCCACAACAACAACAAAACAAACCAAAACAGTTAAAAACAAGTAAGAAAGCTACAGTCGAGTGAGCTCGACTGTGAGATACCCGCTACCCATACTTAAACCAGAAAAGCGTCAGGACGCCATAAAAAACAGTTAATACAATTTTGAACATAACGGACAAATGCAAATGCAAGTGTAATATAATCACATGCATACAAAAATGCATACACATGTATCTATGTGTGTAAAGACGCGTTATTATTGCGTTTAAGCGGCTAATAATTATTACCATTTATTAAAATTGCTTCTCGAATATCTTATAAGATTCTTTTCCGAACACAACCAAGAACTGATAAGAATATTTAGTTGGTCTAATTGGTCAACCAAATGAGGCATGCTGCCAGCAGCCGTTTGTGGCCATACAAAATTATTTCTTTAATAACTTAGACAATTTTTATCTGATCGCAACCAAATTTTCAGGGATCACACAGACTAAAGTTCTTAATATACATACCGAAATTCGCGACTCTAGCTTAAAAATTATACGCTTAATACGCTTTTTTATGCTTTGCGGGGGCGGAAGTGGGCGTGGTAAAAATTTGAAACAAACTTGATCAAGAAATACTGTCGAAAAAAAATTAGAGCTCTATCTCTTATAGTCTCTGAGATCCAGTGTTTCATACGGACAGACGGACAGACAGACAGACAGACAGACAGACAGACAGACAGACAGACAGACAGACAGACAGACAGACAGACAGACAGACAGACAGACAGACAGACAGACGGACATGGCTAGATCGACTCGGCTGTTGATCCTGATCAAGAATATATATACTTTATAGGGTCGGAAATGCTTCCTTCTACCTGTTACATACATTTCCTGCCGGCACAAAGATATAATACCCTTCTACCCTATGGGTAGCGGGTATAAACATCGAAAATCTAACAAAAAAACAAGAAAGGAAGTTAACTTCGGCTCACCGAAGTTCGTATACCCTTGCAGAGTTTAAACAAAAAATTAAAAACGAAATTCTGAAATAATAATTTGTTGCCAAATCTCAGTTTTGATGGCAATGATTTGAAACACGGCTAAGCTATGGTTTTTTTATTTTCCTGATTGTTCCTATGGAAGCTATAGGATATAGTCAGCCGATTTTCATGAAATTAAAATCAAAATTCAGAAATACTAAAATATGGCTAAATATCAAATTTGGTGAAAATATGTTGAAATCTGACAAAGTTATGGTTTTTTATTTTATTTTCCTGATTGTTCCTATTGAAGCTATAGGATATAGTCAGCCGATTTTCATGAAATTAAAACTGAAATTCGGAAATAATACAAAATGGGCAAATATCAAATTTGGTGAAAATTGGTTGAAAACTGACAAAGTTATAATTGTTTTTTGACAATTTTTCGGATCGTTCCTCTGGCAGCTATATGATATAGTCGTCCGATCCGGCCCGTTCCGACATATGTACGAGTGAGAGTATATAGAAGCCTAACTGCAAAGTTTCATTCAGATAGCTTTAAAACTGAGGGACTAGTTTGCGTAGAAACGGACAGACGGACAGAAGGACAGAAGGACAGACGGACAGACGGACAGACAGACAGACGGACATGGCGAGATCGACTCAGCTGTTGATCCTGATCTAGAATATATATACTTTATAGGGTCGGAGATGCTTCCTTCACTGCGTTGCAAACTTTCGACTGAAACTAATATACCCTGCAAGGGTATAACAAGATGGACATACAGTTGGGTGTCCCGACAGTAGAATACCATGTACCATTACAAGGCGCGTCCCAAAATTATATAAAAGAAAGAGAATAAGAATAATAAACTGAGACAAATTTAAATATAATGCAAATGTCTTCCCATTCAAGAGCAAAGTCGGTAGCTTAGTGGGTAAAGCTACACGTGCATTTTTGTAAGCAATTGGCCTGGGTTCGAATCAACCGCAGGCATAAGAAATTTTTTCATTTTCAAAACATTAAGTACAGTTCTTTGCTTGCATTTTTTTATTTCTTAGTATTAAATACTGTAATTATTTTAATTTACTGGAAAAAATAAAAAATAAAATATTTGCTAAAAATAAAAAGTTTTCACTCGTCGCCGACGGGATTCGAACCCGTGACAACTAACATTTCAAAAAGACTTCAGCTTAGCCAGCTGCACCACCAACCAATTTAAAATGAGTTATCTTATTTTCATAGTAATTTGAACATAAGTAAAATGTTTAATGAACGTTTTGATTTATTTGGAGCCCTCTGCCTGGACTACCTCTTGTACACGTAATGTGTATAAAGTAAAAATCCTATATTTCCGCTATTTATGGCACGATCGCAATGAAATTTGGATAAAATACATTAAGCTTTTCAATATGGTTTACATAACTTTATAAATTTAGGAGCTATACGTTTTTGTCAAATAGCTCCTCCAAAAGGGGGAGCAGCAAAAATTAAAAGAAGTCTAAATCCGAAGTTTGGTGTCTCTAGCTCTTATAGTCTCTGAGATCTAGGCGTTCATACAGACAGACAGACAGACAGGCAGAAAGACAGACAGACAGACAGACAGACAGACAGACAGACGGACGGACGGACGGACAGACGGACATGGCTATATCGACTCCTTTAATGGTCCTGACCAATATTTAGGTAACTTTTGGGGGTCTGCCGCGCCTCCTTCTGCCTGTTACAGAAAATCGCACTCGCACAAAACTATAATACCTTTGTACCTTTGGTACATGGTATAATAAACTGCAAAACCAACGATCCTTCTCCTCTTCATGTAGGCTCTGGGCGTGGTTGTTGGTACCCTTCGACGCACCCTCCCCTTACTCTCGGCCCTGCCAACCTTCTTTTAGTGTGCATCCCAGGCGATATTTGTTTCGCCTGCGGCTATCGATCACCGCCAAAATGCAACATCACGCGAAAATTGGCCAATCATAGATAAGGCAAATATTCGCGAGCATTCCCAAAACATAAACAAAACAAAAAAACAACAAACATGGAAATCTACCTGCGGCAGTGGCTTCTCTCATCGACTTCAGGAACGTGAACTTCGAGAAGTGATCCACGACCACAAAAATCCAGGCCTTACCTCGCTTCGACCGTGGATATTTGCCGAGGAAGTCTACATAAAGCTTCTGGAACGGCCTCTCCGTCACCACTTCCTGCCCTATCCCGACCTGTGTCAGGTAATTCGGAGCCTTCGCTACCTTGCATTGGATGCAGCGTCCCACGAAGTCCCGAACCTGCGTCGTCATCCCCGGCCAGTAGTACTGCAGCGTCTTCTTTATCCCTCCATGTCCTAATGTCGGATCCTCATGGGCCGTCGCGATCATCCCGGCTGTCAACGAGGCTGAAATCCATAGCTTCCACGGGCCTCCCTCGACTTCGTCCTCCAATCTGCTGAATCCAAGGCGTTTGAAGATGAGATCGCCTTCAACACGCATATCCGGTAGGCGAGCTTGGTTGTCCCTAATCTCATCTCGGATTTCTTTGTATTCAGCAGATTGAAACTCCGTCGTAGCGAATCCGAGTGCGTCGTCGACATCCAGCTCCAGCCCCTCCACGCATCTGGACAGCGTATCGGCCACCACGTTGTCGACTCCTTTCCGGTGTGCGATCTGGAAGTCAAAGCTCTGCAGTCGGAGGGACCATCGCGCCAGGCGTCCGCTGATGTCTTTCAGGGTCATCAACCACTTGAGGCTGGCATGGTCGGTGATCACCGCAAACGGCATCAACTCCACGTACGGACGGAACTTTTCTATGGCAAGTACGGCTGCCAAGCACTCCTTTTCTGTCACCGAATAATTTAGCTGGTGTTTATTCAGCTTTGCAGAAAAGAAGGCAATCGGACGCTCGTTCTTGTCCTCGTCGTACTGGAAAAGAACCCATGGAAAAGACCCCATGATGAGACGCGTCGCACTGGACCACGAACGGGCGCTTAAAGTCGGCTTGAACCAGAACCGGGGCCGAGGTAAGTGCCGCCTTCACGTGCCTGTATAGCGCTCTTGGCCTCCTCGTCCAGCAACCGCGTGTTCTTCCATTTTTTCAGCGCGTTGGTGAGAGGAGTCGCCATAGTCGCGAAGTCCTTTATGAACCGGCGATACCACCCCGCCGTTCCTAGGAAACTGCGCAGTTCCTTTACGGATTTCGGCTCTGGAATCCTTTGGATCGCGACGATCCTCTCCGGATCCATTCGCAGTGTCCCGCCGCCGATAATGAACCTGAGGTACTTCAGGCTCTTGAACCATTATTTAGATTTTTTGAACCCTATTGTCAAATTCGCCTCCCTCAGACAATCTGCCACCAATTCGAGATATTTCAGGTGCGTCTCGAAGTCCGGTGCGATGATCAGCAGGTCGTCCAGGTACACGAACACGTTCGACCTCAGCTGCGCGGGAATCACCTTGTCCATCAGCCGGCAGAGCCTTTGCGCCGCGTTGCACAGTCCAAACGGCATCCTTCGGAACTGGTACAGCGGCCTCCCGGCTACTGTGAACGCTGTGTACGGGCGACTCTCGGGTTCCAACTCCACCTGCCAGAACGCGAACTTCAGATCGACGCTCGAAATGTAGTGCGTCTGATCGATCCTGGCCAGGATCCCTTCGATGCAGGGCAGCGGATACGCGTCCTTCACAGTGAGCTGGTTGAGCTTCCGGGCGTCCAGGCACAATCGGTTTTTGTCCGGCCTTCGCACCACCGTCGTGCGGTTACTCCCCGGACTCTCGCTGACCTCGATCACGCCAAGCTCCAGCATCTTATCCACTTCTGCCCACACGATCTCCTGCATCGCTGGCGATAGTGGATAAAGCCGATCCTTAAATGGTTCCGCGCCTTCCACTAGCTGGAAGCGGTGCTTCTCCACCGATGTCTTCCCCAGGCCAACCTCCTCGAAGGCAAGGAACTCCTTTTTGACTGCCTCCAACCGTTCCTTTTGTTTCTCCTGCAGGACCCACTCCTCGACTACGGACTCCTTCGCCGTCTTCCCGTCAAGCCATGGATTGTTCGGATCCCACAATTCCGAAACGCTCGCCTTCGGCTTCGTTGCTGGCTGCTCCCCGAGGATGGCTGGTGCCAACACGAACCGCCTCCAGAAGTCGATGCCGAGGTACATGGCCTGCTCCAAATACGGGCACACGTAAGAGGTGAGAACCTTCTCCACTCCCTTGAACTGCACCGGCACATGTACTCGTACGATGATCGACCTGTCTTCTCCCGCAGCAGTCTTCACCACGGACGGGTACTTCTCCATCCTCACGCCGATCTCCTCCAGCAGCTCTCGACTCCCTTTTCCGAGGACATTGACGGACGCGCCGGTGTCCAGTAAACCGGAAACTCGCTTTCCGCGGATGACTACCTCGGCGAACAACCTGGGGTCGTCGCTCATCCCTCGGCGCACGGCTTCCACCACCGCTCGTCGAGTCTGGTGCCTCTGGCGGAATCGTGATCTGGCCTTCAAGAGCCTCCGGCTGACGCTACGCATCCTATCCAGCTGGTGATTTCCAAATATCCGGTTCCGTGCCTCCAGGAATTTCTGCATCCTCTCCTCCGCCGGTAAATATCTTAGAAGACTAGATTTTTCCTTATTCCTATTTACTTCTAATTTAACTACATCTTCTCTCGTTCTAGTCACAGCTGGTGTCGGTGAGATCTTCAACTGCGGTTGGGCCTGTATCCCGAGCGCGGGTCTCTCACCTTTCCGGCGCTCGTCCTCCCGTTTCCCGCACAGTTTGGGCAGCTTGGAGTGACCACCTCCGGTTTTCCGCAGCGGAAACAGAATATTTTCCGCTCCGGCGACGGGCAGTCGCGGAAACCGTGTTCTGCTCGGCCACAATTCCAGCAGACCATCCTGTGCCGCGAGACCTCCTCGGCGACTGGCTCCTCCGACTCCGCTTCCACCTCGGGTGTATCGGCTGCCAATTCTTCCACCTGTCGTCCGCTGGGCTGGAACTTGGGCGGTCCACGATACGCGGGTCGGATGTCCCGTCTCAAGAACGCGTCCTCCACCTCCAGGCACTCCTCACGAAGCTGCTCCACACCGTATACCCGTAGGGCGTATACAAATCGGGCGATCTCGGCGGTAAGACCCTTCTTGATGATGCGGTGGACTCTCCCGGACTCTCTTGCCTGCCGCTGTAGGTATTCAACCCGAAAGACGAAGTCCTCTACGGCGAGCTTGTTTGGGTCGCCGTCGAAGAATATCTCCTACTTCTCGATGCGGACCCCTTCTCACAGCCTCTTTTCTCCTTTCAGGCCCCCGGAGACCCTCGCTGACGCTTGCCCGCGCCTCGTACGCCATCGGATAGGGCTGGTGCTGCCAGCCGTTCGCCCGCGGATACCCTCCTGGGTTCCATCCGGCGTCGAATCCTCGGTCCGAGTCGCTACTGTGTGTCCTCGGAGGTTTCGGTGGCGATCTCCTCGGCTCTTCCACTTCCGGCTTGGCCTTGGGATACGCTCCCGTCGCGATCGTTGCCTCCGGTCGTCCGCTGTCCCTGCCACCGCCGTCGGCTCCGACATCTACCTGCCTTGCCGGCTGCTGCCGGGACCGAACTGCGGCTGCCGTCTCCTTCAACGGCTGGACCACCTCGTTGATCATGGCCATCATTTCCAGGAATCCTCGGCGAATCTCCTCCTGGAGTGTCCGGCTCACGCTGTCCAACACCGCCGCCCGGTGCGTCTCGTATGCCTGGGCCACCGCGGCGTTCACTGAGGATGCGTTGTCGCTTGGGATTCCCCGGCGTGGTGGAGAAACATCCCAGCTGTCGCCTGCTGCACCGCCAACGGCTCCTTCTGCCGCTCCATCTTGCGGACCTTCCGACCGTGGAGTCCTAGTGGTCATTTTCCCAGCTTGTAACTGCAAGTTGTAACTCCTACTCATGAAACTATTATAAACCTAATTGCTACCTATAATCCTAACACTTAACGCGTTTTACTTTCTATTTCTAGACGACAAATACCAAACCAAACTATACCTGCAAAACAAATACGGTGGAAAAGAAATGAAGCCTAACCGGAGCCGTCAACCGTTGCTTTTTCTGCGCCTGCAGCACTACATCCTGATCGTTATTACTCCCATGCGAGCTCCGTCGGATCCACTATCTTCATCTGGGAAGATAGGGCATCGAGGGCGCTCACCTACTCGCGGCGTCCTGTCCGATTACGCTGCGGATGTACCTACGAGTTCTTTTGCCGTTCCGGGTGAATCGCATGGTGAACCCTGTGTTCCCATGGGCCACCCGTAGACCAGCACTTGCCTCGTGCACATCCGCACCGAAAACGGCAGGAGCCTGACTCTACTACTTCTTCACACGCTACGGATCCTCCTTTTGCCACCAGGCACCTCTCGCTGACCTTTCTGTCGCTAGTGCCATCCCGTTTCTCCTGGAGGATATCCGCTCTTAGGTGAGTTTTTACATACAAAATTCAACTACACGAACATTTACTGTGTTGGTTTACCCTTCCACCACCCCTTTTTAAAAGCCTCCGCCACCCCACTTCTGGTTGACGTTGGGCGCCATTATGTTGCAACCTGCTTCTCTGATGGGGCAAGGCCGGCTAGCTAGTCCTCTCGGGGGGGATTTTTCCCCGTCTGCCCACAGGTCACATCATATTTCCAGTTGATCTGGAATCCACAACAACAACAAAACAAACAGAAACAGTTAAACAACATCGAAAATCTAACAAAAAAATAAACTGCACAACTAACGATCCTTCTCCTCTTCATGTAGGCTCTGGGCGTGGTTGTTGGTACCCTTAGATGCACCCTCCCTTTACTCTCGGCCCTGCCAACCTTCTTGTAGTGTGCATCCCAGGCGATATTTGTTTCGCCTGCGGCTATCGATCACCGCCAGAATGCAACATTTGTCATATATATCGCTCCACTCCATTACTGATTTCGCCCATTACAGTAGAAATACAAATGATAGCATATATGTTTTTTTTTAGTTCTTCATTCTTTTGCTTTATAATCTTATATTCCATAAAGGATTTCTCTTACGTTCTCTGCGACAACCGGCTACATTCCCTATATCTATCACTTCCACCGCTAAATCTCTGCGCTTCAAGCATTTAACGTTCCTGAACATTAAGGATATTTTCTCTTTGAGGTTCTCTAGTGGATAGTCTAATTCTCCTGTTTCTACTGCCCTTCGTATTTGTAGGTACAGTCTTTCCTCAGGTGCTTTCATTATTTTCCTACCTGACGCTTCTATAAGGCTGGAAGTATAGAACGTTTCTTCATACGTAGCTAATTTTTGATCGATAAACCAATCAATCCGTTTCTGCTCCGCATCCATGATAATATAACTGATTTTACTTAGTATTGCTTATTAATTTTTATTAATTTTATAATAAATTTTTTATTATTATTATAATTTTTAATTATATATCATTATATGGATATACATATATATCTGGATATCAATTATTATTAGCGCTTTTATATTTTTTCCAGATCATTGGCCTGGCTTTTGCTTATAGCTCTTTTCGATACACATTTGTTATGAAATATGTGTAATTTATATAATATAAATGCGCTCATAATAAATACGATTATGGACAGCAAGATATTTGTTAAATCATTGTTTATAGTTTTTGATTCTATCTTATTTATAACGTTGGCAGTGGAATCCACTTCCTTAACGTCATCTAAACCCATGTTGGGTGTTCTTCTACTAACAGTAATTGGGTTATCAAATTTATAATTAACTTGCCATATATATTGGCTCATGTATTTCAAAAAGAAAGCATAAAAATTGTGTTAAGAATTTTTTTTTTTTAACATATGAAAACCTGCCTAGTTTTTTGCATGGTTTTCAGGCCACGCTCTAATCGGGCAACTTTTATGTCGCTCAATTTTACAATAAATTTTTACAAGGTAGATGAAAAAATATGCATCATCGATTTTTTTCGATCTTTTTAGAAAAAAAAATTGATTAAATCGATTTAAACCACCCCCCCCCCCCCACCACGTAAATAATTAGCACTTCATCGTTATAAATTATTCAACATGTTTGATCTTAATTTTACTAACATACAAATTTGTTTTTTAACTTTCATTTCAGGCTATCATGAAGCAAACGACTTCCCAATTATATATGTAACGACGACGAAAAAAGAATTAACAGGAATACTGCGAGGACACGACGAAATGCAAGGGTATGTATGTATATAAGAAAATGTGTGTATAAATATGCAGATAATATATTAATTAACCCTCCATTCTTTCAGCAATTCATCTTAACTGGAGCTCCAATACAGATAAGGGGGCTGAGACAGGTCGTATTTGGAAAAGGACATATATGAACACCCCTACATGGATCGGCCTGGACAGATCGCCATTTCCTCGATTTTAAAATTTAAGAATTTTGTATAAATTAGGATATATGTTTGCTTTCACGTGTGTTTAGATATATATATATATATATATATATATATATAAATATGTATGTAAATTATATAATTATTTTCCAAATGGTTTTCTTAATGTTTGCCAATATTTAATAAATGATTATTATAAATTGATTTACTTCAGTTGTTGAATTCTGGCGGTGATCGATAGCCGCAGGCGAAACAACTATGCACACTGGAAGAAGGTTGGCAGGGCCACTCGGATGAGGGGAAGAGTGGAAGGCAAGACGCCACCTACCGTCCACACCCAGATAAGGGGAAAGTGGATGGTAGGTAAGGATTAGGGGAGGAGAGCCCGGAGCGAGTGCCTCCACCCATACCAAGGCAGAAACGGGGCTCTGGCCTTGAAAGCGGCTCTCGACCTCGAAAGAGTGGAGAGTTTGCAAGAGGAAAGGGAATCGACGGGAACCGAGCCCATAAATAGGGCAAGGTGACGGCCATTGGCAAAAAACCGAGCCAGTGCGTTGAATCCCGTGGTCGAACTCGCGTAGTTCCCACCAAAACTAGATAAACATAGAAAAAAAAAGATTAGCAAACGTGAGTGTGGTGTCCCGGTACCGCGAGTCACGGGGCATAGTTGGGAGGCTGCCCGCCGGTGGATACACAAGGCGGAGCCGCCGGGCCGCGGTGCTTGGGTAATCCAGGCCGTGGTTTTAGGTCAGGATTGTGGGCGCGGGAGCGAGCTGCTGGGACTCCAGAGCCACGTCTCCAGTCTCTAGTGGAGGGTCCGGCCGCTGGGACTCCAGGGCCGGCAGTTTCGTCCCGCCCAGCGTGGGCAATAGGGAGTCTATAAGGGCATGTGCATTTGTGTAGGTGTGTGTGTGGCCGAGTTCGCAAATCGCAGTGGCCGCCGGCAAAACCGACCCCTTTAAAAATTCTCTATACGAAACGGCACCTCCATGTACTGGCGTTTCCAAAAACAAATGTTTCTGGATGGGGCTCTGGGCCGCTGAGGATCATCTCGGCCGTAGCGCATCATTACAATATATAAATAAAATAAAAACAAAAAAAATAATATTATAAAAATTTAATAAACTGTACTATATTTTATTATCATGAAGAAGTCAGGAGAAACACTGGAACAGCGGAAAAAACGTCTGCAACAAGAAATTGTTGAATTCGAAATTACACGGTATTTGGCCGCTTATCCAGAAACACTTTACACTAATAGCGTAATAGAAGAGTCGAGGAGGATAACAGAAGAATATGAAAAGAAACTGTACCAGAAAATACAAATGGCAGTAGAAGGAGGAGAGTTAGATTACTCACCAGAAAATATAAAAGAAAGAATAATCTCAGTATGCAGGAACGGTAAATACCGGACGCAACGAGATTTAGCTCTTGAGATACTGACTATTGCGCCTGTAGCCTCTAGGTACATGGCGTGCAAAGGAAATCCTCTATGGCATGTACGACTATGAAACAAAAATCCGATTTAGTAATATATATATGTCAGTGTCTGTATTGTAATGGACTGGAGCGAAATATTTGACGAGTTAAAAGCAAAAAAAGTTGAGTTTGACAAGTCATATAAAGCATTGACGCAAAACCGTCAAATCCAGCCAACTACAGTAAAAAGACATACACGTGTATTAGTGGAGTGTTTTAACGAAGCACGAGAACTAATACATGATCAGAGAGTCAGGTTAACTAACGATCATTGGTCTAAGGTATCAAAATTCCTAACCAAACTTCGGGTAAACCTAATCTCGATCAAACAGAAGTTCGACCTAGATATATATATTCCTACTGTCCTCAATACTTCGGTATCCGTCGTAAATAACGACGAGCCAGCCGGTGACGAGGAAGTAGAACTAAATCTTGACCCCAAGGTAGAGGAGCAAGATTTAATCAACCTAACCATTCCTGCTGTGTTTATAATACCAGTAGCAGAGGAAGAGAAACAAGAGGAATCAAATTCGCTATCCTCCCCTGATATTCTATTAAGCTCGTTGGACACAATAATCAGCATGATGGCAGATCCGGCGGTACAAATGCCATACCCGAATTTAATGGACAAAAAATACATTTACAAAGATTCGTAACTGCCTTAAAGCTAGTAGATTTAACGAAAGGTAATTTCGAAGAACTAGCCGTCGAAGTAGTTAAGTCGAAAATAGTAGGATCAACCCTATACAAGGTCCAAAACGAAACTACTATTAAAGCAATAATCGACAAGTTAATGCCACAATCGTCGGTGATCCGAAGTACATCCGAAGTAGTTAAGGCTAAAATGGCAAAGACTATGCAGAAAGGAAAAACTGCTGAAAAATTTACCAACGAAATTGACAGCCTACGAAAGCTTCTCGAAGCTGCGTACACTGATGAAGGCCTATCAGCCGAACACGCTGACAAATTCAGCACAAAGGAAGCCATCGCCACAATGGTCAAAAATTGTGAACATGGCCGACTTAAAACAATATTAGAAGCAGGCAGCTGTCACTAAGTATATACACTGTAGTACTGAAATGACAGGTAACGCCAATTCTATATTATATACGCAGAAAACTAATATTAACTATCGCGGTAATAATTATAAAAACAATTATCGCGGTAGAAATAATAATAGAGGTAATTATCAAAACAACGGATATTACCAGAACAACGGATATAACCAAAACAATGGTTATAACCGAAATAATAATAATAATCAAAATAACCAGAATAATAATTATTATAGGAATAACAACCGTAATGGAAACAACCGCGGCGGAAATAGCCGTGGGGGAAACAACAGCGGAAATTCTAATAATAATAATAACAATAACAACAATGTCCGAGTAGCCCAAGGGAACTCGGCAAACCAACAGAACCCTTCAGATGTTTAGAGCCAACAACCAGCTCAACCAAAACCATCAATCTTAATCTAAGTATCTTTGTGAAAATAAATAATGAAAGAACAGGCAAATCTTATACGCTATTGCTTGATACTGGCGCAGACATATCTATATTAAAAGAAAACATAGATCAATTTGAACACATTAATGATAAAATTCACACCCAAATATCGGGAATTGGGAAAGGAACAATTTCTTCAAAAGGCTTAGCCTCAATAGAACTCACTACAGGCAAATACATAATTCCGCACGACTTCTATTTAGTCAATCAAAATTTCCCAATACCTAGTGATGGCATACTAGGAATAGACTTCATAAAACAATATAATTGCCAACTAGACTTCACTCAAAGTGGCGACTCACTGATTGTTCGCCCAAATAACTTAAACTACCCAATTAAATTACAAATACTTCATACTTGTGAAAATAATGCCACAGTACTTCCGGCTCGTTCTGAAGTTGTCCGTGAAATACAAATACAAATTCCCTCGGTAAAAAATCAAATTCTGATATTGAATCAAGAAATTGAAGAAGGAGTTTATATCGCAAATACGATATCCAACCACACAAACACTTATGTCCGTATTATTAACACAACAAATACCAATACAATTGTAAACTTAAAAAAATTAAATACGAAACCCTAAACAATTATGATATAATAAACGAAAGTAACGAAGGAAGAGATGAATTCGTTATGAAAAAGTTAACTAAAAATTTTCCGCCTTTGTTCAAAAACCAATTAAAAGATTTATGCACTGGAAACCGAATCGATAACAACAAATAATTTTTATAAGCAAAGAATTATTTATTTATTGAGAAAAAATGGCAAATAGCTGCCATATAAGGCCGTACCCTTACCTCTGACCAAGAAGGGAGTGTTTTTTAAGGATGTGCTCCGACTCACATCAGGTGGTCGGAGGTAAGGATAGGTATCGTAAAATACAAGCTGAATTAAAATCTAAGGACATCTCAACATGTAACAAATGGTAATTCTCATTATACAAAGAACATAAAACACGAAAAGGCTCATACATATCAAGGTTTGTCCTACAGACCTCCAGGGCGATAGGTCGAAAATTACGGAAAGGCCTTGTAGGGACCGAGAGCCTTATAAGGTTTAAAAGGTAATTTGATGAAATGTGACCATGGATGAGTTTGTGCATGAACATTACACCATGGCAGGTCCGACGGTCCTTAAGCGTAGGCAGGCCTAAAAGCCGCAGTCTGTCTAAGTAGGAAGGCAGACGACTTTGTGGATCCCAGTTTAAACCACGAAGAGCAAACAAGAGGAATTGTTTCTGCACCGATTCTATTAGATCCTGATATTTCGCTTACTGGGGTGACCAAACACAAGAGCAGTATTCCAAAATAGGACGAACAAGAGAAACAAATAGGGGTTTGGTGGTATAGGGATCATCAAACTCCTTGGACCAGCGCTTAACAAAAGCGAAGACACCCTTAGCTTTACCAACAGTTAAACTAATGTGATCATTGAAATTCAAGTTGTGGGTAAACAAAACTCCAAGATCTGTAACTGAACTGATGCGTTCAAGAGCACCAGTCTCTAAGTAATAATTGGCAATAAAACAGTTTTTCCGATAAAATGACATAGATTTGCATTTTGAATTATTAAGAAACAGCAGATTGTTGATGCACCAAGATTGCATGTTATTCAGGTCAGTTTGTAAAAGCAAATGAGACTCAGAGTTAGTCAGAGGCAAGCATAGTTTTACATCATCAGCGTACATCATTACCTGAGAATGAGCAACAACATTGGGCAAGTCATTGATGAAATTTGCAAAAAGAAGAGGTCCGAGATGGCTCCCTTGTGGAACACCTGAAGTTCGTGAACTAGATCCGAGAATGAGCCCTTGAAAGCAACTCTCTGAGTACGGTTAGATAAATATGTTGCAATCCAGTCAGTCAATAAAGGGGGGAAGCCCAATAATGAAAGTTTTTTCAGCAAAAGCTGGTGATTCACTGAGTCAAACGCTTTGCTGAAATCCGTGAAGATAACGTCAGTCTGGGTATTGTATCTAAAAGCGTTTCGAATAACAGCACAGAACTCAAGAAGGTTTGTAGTGGTAGATCTTTGTTTCATAAAGCCATGCTGCGAGGAGGACAGAAATGAGCTACATTGGTGCTTCAGTTGAGCTGTAATCAGTAGTTCAAAAAGCTTGGGAATCGCACTAAGTTTTGCAATACCTCTGTAGTTCTCAACATTTGACTTGCTGCCCTTTTTATGAAGCGGAAGTATAAAAGACACCTTCCAGCTATCGGGAAAGAATGACATGTTAAGAGATAACTGAAAGAGCTTAGACAAGGGACTACATAACGCATTAGCACAGTTTCTCACTACACAACTAGGCACAAGATGGGGACCAGAAGAGAAGGATGGCTTGAGAGATTTTAAACTACGAAGAACATCGTCCTCGCCGATTGTGGGCATAAAAATGCAGTTGGAGTGCGGAAGAGCAAAATAATACGACGACGTTACATCAAAAGTAGTAGTAGAATACGTAGACTGGAAAAATTTTGCGAATAAGTTTGAAATATCATACTCAGAGGAAGCAGACTCAGTTTTGAGATGAAGACTGGACGGGAAGAGCTGTGATTTACGTTTGGAATTGACGAAAGCATAAAATTGCTTAGGATTCGTCTGAAACTCACTTCTGCACCGATTTAAGTGATTGTTGTAACATTCGGAATTATGCGTCAAGAAATCGGATCGAGCTACTAAATATTTAGCTCGGTCGGCTTGAAGTCCGGTTCGGCTGAATTTTTTAAAGAGTCTGGACTTCACATTTTTTAGATACGAAAGACGACGGGAAAACCAGGGGGGTTTGTGTGAGCTAACAAAAGAGGGAAATGACGGGACGAATGTATCAAAACAGGAATATAAAATGTCATAGAAACGTTCAAACAGGTTAGAGGGATCGTCAGTATCATTTAAAAAGGTCCAGTCTATTGAGGATAAGTGATTATTCATATCAGTGAAATTGGCTTTGCGGAAGCAGCGAAAGGTAGCAGGCTCGGCAGGAGCACAAGGCAGTAATGGAGCCGAAGCCTCGAGAATTATCTCGATGGTAGGGTGGTAAGCATCTTCAGGACAAGAGAGAGGGTCAATTCTAGAGACATATGCATTGGCGAAGTCCGACACAAAAATAAGGTCTAAGATTTTATCACAGCAGTTTTTAATATTATTTAATTGTCCTAAAGAGAGGTCAATAAGTCCGTGAATGAAGTCGTGAGGGACAGAGGGAATGAGAATATTAGAGTCAGGATATGAAAGGGAGATTGAAGTCGCCAAGAACAATGATTTGCACCCAGAGTAGAGTGGATGTTTTGAATTAGGGATAAGTGCTGAGAATATAAATCGAAGTCAGACCTAGGTGGAATATACGAGCTAGACACATAAACAACAAAATCAAAAACTTGAATGCGAACAGCAACAAATTCCAAAGTGCAGTCGAAGTCAATTATCGGAGCAAAGTTAGAGACAAGATTTGATTTAACGGCGATAAGAACACCGCCGCCGATGCGTGTAGGACGGTCGCGCCTATAGACAACATAATTGCCTGCAAACAGTTCAGTATCACAGACAGAAGAGTTAAGCCACGTTTCCGTAAAGACAATTACGTCGGCATCAAAGGAAGCACTATTAACGTGCAGTTTGCTGAGCTTCCCCAGTAAACTACGAGCGTTCTGATAGTGGATGGAGAAAGAATCTATTAGTTTTTTGAAGGCAAAACTAGGGGAGTCTGAGGCGCACGAGTACGGGGATTATTTTTGTTAATAAATTCATGAACTATGGCATGTTCAGGCCAGACGGAAAGATCAAGAACCCTGTCCAAGAACCCTGTCCAATCAGAAAGTGCAATTTTAAACGAAGATATATCACGTCTTTGTTTAAAATTGAACTTTGAGACAATAAATTCGGTGCCAGAAACATTCAGCTTGCTGCTCAAATGGGTCTAAACGTCATTTTCGGAAGCACCAGGGTTCAGGCGGGAAACGAAGATAAACTTCCTCGGAGCAACGCCGGCAAGAGGCACCGGTTTACGCTGAGCAACTCCCGAGATTGCGGAGAGCTGTAGTCCAGGCGTGGTGAAAGGTGACGAAGAAACGGAGACTGCCGGTATCACAGGATGAGCGTCTCTGTTGCAATCCACCGCTGACACATTAGAAGCGGCAGCCCTCGACGTGGAAGCCTGATCAAAACTAGCAGGCTGACGATGCAAGGGTGCAGCGACATCGGCTAATAAAGGGCCAAGAGCCGCGGTTTTGGTTGGTTCAAGTGGAGCAGCCTCGCAATAGTCATCTGCCGCGTCCGAGGTGTTGACCGCGGATAGGTTTCGCGGGCTGGAACGCATAAGGGGGCTCCCAGGGTCTGGAACTTGAAGAGAAATATTAGGGAGAGTTCTCGGGTTGATAGTAGGCGCGCAACTTAGCAGTTTCAGACTTTTGAAGTGGGACTCCGCCGTCTGGAAACGACTGAAAAGCTCCTTGAAGCCAGCCGCCAGAGACTGAAACTCAAGATGAGTTTGCCTCATGAACGTCCTCATATCGGATTTGATATGTAGACAGCTTGGGCACGTCCAGTCCAATCCGACGTGATCTCGAAGGCGATCCGCAATCCGTGGGCCGATATGCCCAAGATCGGCGCAGCCAGGGTGGGCGATATTATCGCAGAGCCAGCAAAAAACAGTGGCCTGCCGCGGGGTGATTTTGCGGCCGTTTGGGCATTCAGTTGCACAACAGATAGCCATAATTAGTGAAGTAAGAATGTTAAATAATAATAATTCGTAAAAAAGCTTACGAATTAAAAATTGAGGGAAAGGTTATTTAATTTGCGCGGCGAAGGAAACGATCAAAACAGAGATCGAGCGAGAATGATCAAAAGCTTTTATCTAAGCGGCACAAAGCAGTTGTTTGATTGTATGTTCGCGGTATGCAGAAACGCTTGCACCAACAACAAAGTTGAAACGGAATGCAGCGGTAAGCGGTAACGCACAGCACACGAAAACAAAAAGGAAAGAAATAGAAAAATAAAATAAAACCGAGTTTGTTTTCGCAGATTAAAGTCACTATCTTTATACGAAAAGAACCAGATGTTTTGGGTAAACAAAGGCCGTCAAAACACGGATCGGTTGCCAAAAAATTTGGACTTTGAGAATCAGGAATACACAAGAAAAACTGAAAGAAGGGAGAGCGATGGAAAACACGACCGACTCAAAGCTTGACACTTTAGAAATTTCGAGTGAAGGATGATGAGCCCGTATATATTAAGAATTAAAGAAATCCTCACAGCCAAGTACAAGAAATTCAAGCCCAAGTTCTAAAATAATTAATGATAACATAGTTGAACCATCAGTCTCAGCTTATAATAGCCCACTTTAATTAGTTCCAAAGAAATCCCTTCCAGACTCTGATAAGAAAAAATGGCGATTAGTAATTGACTATCGTCAGATTAATAAAAAACTCTTGTCTGACAAATTTCCGCTCCCTAGAATTAATGGCATTCTAGATCAGCTAGGCAGAGCAAAATACTTCTCATGCTTTGACTTAATATCAGGTTTTTACCAAATTGAACTTGAAAAAAGTTCCAGGGATATAACGTCATTTTCGACGAGCAATGGCTCGTATCGCTTCACGCGATTACCATTTGGCTTGAAAATAGCCCCAAATTCATTCCAGAGAATGATGACTATCGCCTTCTCCGGATTAGAACCATAACAAGCATTTCTTTATATGGATAACTTAATAGTCGTAGGATGTTCCAAAAAACATGTGCGCAAGAACTTAACTGATGTCTTCGAGAAATGTAGGCAACATAACCTAAAGCTACATCCTGAAAAATGTTCATTTTTCATGCATGAAGTTACATTTTTGGGACATAAATGCACTGATAAAGGAACCTTGCCTGATGACAAAAAATATGACGTCATCCAAAATTATCCAGTCCCACATGATGCGGACAGCGCTAGAAGATTCGTTGCATTTTGCAATTATTTTAGAAGATTTATAAAAAACTTCGCTGAATACTCCCGTCACATAACACGATTATGTAAAAAAATGCAAAATTCGAATGGACAACCGAATGTCAAAACGCATTCGATCATCTTAAATCAGCATTAATAAATCCAACTTTGTTGCAATACCCAGATTTAAGCAAAGAATTTTGTATAATCACAGATGCTAGCAAATACGCTTGTGGAGCAGTCCTAACGCGAAACAAAAACGGACTACAGCTTCCAGTTGCATACGCATCAAGATCCTTCACAAAAGGAGAAAGCAACAAAAGCACCACAGAACAAGAATTAGCAGCTATTCATTGGGCAATAACTCATTTCAGACCATATATTTATGGTAGACACTTCACTGTCAAAACAGACCACAGGGCACTTACCTATTTATTTTCTATGGTAAACCCTAGTTCTAAACTAACGCGTATGAGGCTTGAATTAGAGGAATTTGATTTTACGGTAGAATACCTGAGGGGGAAGGATAACTTTGTTGCTGATGCGTTATCAAGAATAACCATCAAAGAATTACAAAACATTACTGGAAATATATTAAAAGTCACTACGAGAAATCAGAGTAAACAGAAAACTTCCTGCGCAGGAAATAAACAAGAAAAAGTAATTTGCTAGCGCAAAGTCTTACTAATGCTTCTAAGCCCAGCGTATACGAAGTCATTGTAAATGACGAGGTACGAGAAGTAGTGACCTTGCGAATAACAGACTCTCTATGTTTACTAAAACAAGGAAAAAGGGTTATAGCAAGAATTGACGTTAGCGATATGTACACCAATGGAACCCTTGACTTAGGTCAGTTCATCCAAAGGCTTGAAAAGGAAGCCGGAATACGCAATATCAGCCAATCAGAGGTCACAAACTATTAGGTATCAGTTGTACATATTAGTTGTAAGTTGTATATATTAGTTGTAAGTTGTATAAATATTAGGTATAAGTTGTATATATATAAGGTATAAGTTAGGAGCTAGGGAAGTAGGGTTAAACGCACATCACCGCCAGCAACATCGCCGGCCATCACCGCCAGCAACATCGCTGGATACCACCGGCTACTCCGCCAGCAACATCGCTGGACACCGCCGATTGCGGGACGGTACCGCAACACGGGACAAGGAACTAGGATGGGCCGGCAGAGCCACATCCCGGAGAACTAAGTATATACACTGTAGTACTGAAATGACAGGTAACGCCAATTCTATATTGTATACGCAGAAAACTAATATTAACTATCGCGGTAATAATTATAAAAACAATTATCGCGGTAGAAATAATAATAGAGGTAATTATCAAAACAACGGATATTACCAGAACAACGGATATAACCAAAACAATGGTTATAACCGAAATAATAATAATAATCAAAATAACCAGAATAATAATTATTATAGGAATAACAACCGTAATGGAAACAACCGCGGCGGAAATAGCCGTGGTGGAAACAACAGCGGAAATTCTAATAATAATAATAACAATAACAACATTGTCCGAGTAGCCCAAGGGAACTCGGGAAACCAACAGAACCCTTCAGATGTTTAGAGCCAACAACCAGCTCAACCAAAACCATCAATCTTAATCTAAGTATCTTTGTGAAAATAAATAATGAAAGAACAGGCAAATCTTATACGCTATTGCTTGATACTGGCGCAGACATATCTATATTAAAAGAAAACATAGATCAATTTGAACACATTAATGATTAAATTCACACCCAAATATCGGGAATTGGGAAAGGAACAATTTCTTCAAAAGGCTTAGCCTCAATAGAACTCACTACAGGCAACTACATAATTCCGCACGACTTCTATTTAGTCAATCAAAATTTCCCAATACCTAGTGATGGCATACTAGGAATAGACTTCATAAAACAATATAATTGCCAACTAGACTTCACTCAAAGTGGCGACTCACTGATTCTTCGCCCAAATAACTTAAACTACCCAATTAAAATACAAATACTTCATACTTGTGAAAATAATGCCACAGTACTTCCGGCTCGTTCTGAAGTTGTCCGTGAAATACAAATACAAATTCCCTCGGTAAAAAATCAAATTCTGATATTGAATCAAGAAATTGAAGAAGGAATTTATATCGCAAATACGATATCCAACCACACAAACACTTATGTCCGTATTATTAACACAACAAATACCAATACAATTGTAAACTTAAAAAAATTAAATACGAAACCCTAAACAATTATGATATAATAAACGAAAGTAACGAAGGAAGAGATGAATTCGTTATGAAAAAGTTAACTAAAAATTTTCCGCCTTTGTTCAAAAACCAATTAAAAGATTTATGCACTGGAAACCGAATCGATAACAACAAATAATTTTTATAAGCAAAGAATTATTTATTTATTGAGAAAAAATGGCAAATAGCTGCCATATAAGGCCGTACCCTTACCTCTGACCAAGAAGGGAGTGTTTTTTAAGGATGTGCTCCGACTCACATCAGGTGGTCGGAGGTAAGGATAGGTATCGTAAAATACAAGCTGAATTAAAATCTAAGGACATCTCAACATGTAACAAATGGTAATTCTCATTATACAAAGAACATAAAACACGAAAAGGCTCATACATATCAAGGTTTGTCCTACAGACCTCCAGGGCGATAGGTCGAAAATGACGGGAAGGCCTTGTAGGGACCGAGAGCCTTATAAGGTTTGAAAGGTAATTTGATGAAATGTGACCATGGATGAGTTTGTGCATGAACATTACACCATGGCAGGTCCGACGGTCCTTAAGCGTAGGCAGGCCTAAAAGCCGCAGTCTGTCTAAGTAGGAAGGCAGACGACTTTGTGGATCCCAGTTTAAACCACGAAGAGCAAACAAGAGGAATTGTTTCTGCACCGATTCTATTAGATCCTGATATTTCGCGTACTGGGGTGACCAAACACAAGAGCAGTATTCCAAAATAGGACGAACAAGAGAAACAAATAGGAGTTTGGTGGTATAGGGATCATCAAACTCCTTGGACCAGCGCTTAACAAAAGCGAAGACACCCTTAGCTTTACCAACAGTTAAACTAATGTGATCATTGAAATTCAAGTTGTGGGTAAACAAAACTCCAAGATCTGTAACTGAACTGATGCGTTCAAGAGCACCAGTCTCTAAGTAATAATTGGCAATAAAACAGTTTTTCCGATAAAATGACATAGATTTGCATTTTGAATTATTAAGAAACAGCAGATTGTTGATGCACCAAGATTGCATGTTATTCAGGTCAGTTTGTAAAAGCAAATGAGACTCAGAGTTAGTCAGAGGCAAGCATAGTTTTACATCATCAGCGTACATCATTACCTGAGAATGAGCAACAACATTGGGCAAGTCATTGATGAAATTTGCAAAAAGAAGAGGTCCGAGATGGCTCCCTTGTGGAACACCTGGAGTCACGTAACTAGATCCGAGAATGAGCCCTTGAAAGCAACTCTCTGAGTACGGTTAGATAAATATGTTGCAATCCAGTCAGTCAATAAAGGGGGGAAGCCCAATAATGAAAGTTTTTTCAGCAAAAGCTGGTGATTCACTGAGTCAAACGCTTTGCTGAAATCCGTGAAGATAACGTCAGTCTGGGTATTGTATCTAAAAGCGTTTCGAATAACAGCACAGAACTCAAGAAGGTTTGTAGTGGTAGATCTTTGTTTCATAAAGCCATGCTGCGAGGAGGACAGAAATGAGCTACATTGGTGCTTCAGTTGAGCTGTAATCAGTAGTTCAAAAAGCTAGGGAATCGCACTAAGTTTTGCAATACCTCTGTAGTTCTCAACATTTGACTTGCTGCCCTTTTTATGAAGCGGAAGTATAAAAGACACCTTCCAGCTATCGGGAAAGAATGACATGTTAAGAGATAACTGAAAGAGCTTAGACAAGGGACTACATAACGCATTAGCACAGTTTCTCACTACACAACTAGGCACAAGATGGGGACCAGAAGAGAAGGATGGCTTGAGAGATTTTAAACTACGAAGAACATCGTCCTCGCCGATTGTGGGCATAAAAATGCAGTTGGAGTGCGGAAGAGCAAAATAATACGACGACGTTACATCAAAAGTAGTAGTAGAATACGTAGACTGGAAAAATTTTGCGAATAAGTTTGAAATATCATACTCAGAGGAAGCAGACTCAGTTTTGAGATGAAGACTGGACGGGAAGAGCTGTGATTTACGTTTGGAATTGACGAAAGCATAAAATTGCTTAGGATTCGTCTGAAACTCACTTCTGCACCGATTTAAGTGATTGTTGTAACATTCGGAATTATGCGTCAAGAAATCGGATCGAGCTACTAAATATTTAGCTCGGTCGGCTTGAAGTCCGGTTCGGCTGAATTTTTTAAAGAGTCTGGACTTCACATTTTTTAGATACGAAAGACGACGGGAAAACCAGGGGGGTTTGTGTGAGCTAACAAAAGAGGGAAATGACGGAACGAATGTATCAAAACAGGAATATAAAATGTCATAGAAACGTTCAAACAGGTAAGAGGGATCGTCAGTATCATTTAAAAAGGTCCAGTCTATTGAGGATAAGTGATTATTCATATCAGTGAAATTGGCTTTGCGGAAGCAGCGAAAGGTAGCAGGCTCGGCAGGAGCACAAGGCAGTAATGGAGCCGAAGCCTCGAGAATTATCTCGATGGTAGCGTGGTAAGCATCTTCAGGACAAGAGAGAGGGTCAATTCTAGAGACATATGCATTGGCGAAGTCCGACACAAAAATAAGGTCTAAGATTTTATCACAGCAGTTTTTAATATTATTTAATTGTCCTAAAGAGAGGTCAATAAGTCCGTGAATGAAGTCGTGAGGGACAGAGGGAATGAGAATATTAGAGTCAGGATATGAAAGGGAGATTGAAGTCGCCAAGAACAATGAAGTGGTCATTTGCACCCAGAGTAGAGTGGATGTTTTGAATTAGGGATAAGTGCTGAGAATATAAATCGAAGTCAGACCTAGGTGGAATATACGAGCTAGACACATAAACAACAAAATCAAAAACTTGAATGCGAACAGCAACAAATTCCAAAGTCAATTATCGGAGCAAAGTTAGAGACAAGATTTGATTTAACGGCGATAAGAACACCGCCGCCGATGCGTGTAGGACGGTCGCGCCTATAGACAACATAATTGCCTGCAAACAGTTCAGTATCACAGACAGAAGAGTTAAGCCACGTTTCCGTAAAGACAATTACGTCGGCATCAAAGGAAGCACTATTAACGTGCAGTTTGCTGAGCTTCCCCAGTAAACTACGAGCGTTCTGATAGTGGATGGAGAAAGAATCTATTAGTTTTTTGAAGGCAAAACTAGGGGAGTCTGAGGCGCACGAGTACGGGGATTATTTTTGTTAATAAATTCATGAACTATGGCATGTTCAGGCCAGACGGAAAGATCAAGAACCCTGTCCAAGAACCCTGTCCAATCAGAAAGTGCAATTTTAAACGAAGATATATCACGTCTTTGTTTAAAATTGAACTTTGAGACAATAAATTCGGTGCCAGAAACATTCAGCTTGCTGCTCAAATGGGTCTAAACGTCATTTTCGGAAGCACCAGGGTTCAGGCGGGAAACGAAGATAAACTTCCTCGGAGCAACGCCGGCAAGAGGCACCGGTTTACGCTGAGCAACTCCCGAGATTGCGGAGTGCTGTAGTCCAGGCGTGGTGAAAGGTGACGAAGAAACGGAGACTGCCGGTATCACAGGATGAGCGTCTCTGTTGCAATCCACCGCTGACACATTAGAAGCGGCAGCCCTCGACGTGGAAGCCTGATCAAAACTAGCAGGCTGACGATGCAAGGGTGCAGCGACATCGGCTAATAAAGGGCCAAGAGCCGCGGTTTTGGTTGGTTCAAGAGGAGCAGCCTCGCAATAGTCATCTGCCGCGTCCGAGGTGTTGACCGCGGATAGGTTTCGCGGGCTGGAACGCATAAGGGGGCTCCCAGGGTCTGGAACTTGAAGAGAAATATTAGGGAGAGTTCTCGGGTTGATAGTAGGCGCGCAACTTAGCAGTTTCAGACTTTTGAAGTGGGACTCCGCCGTCTGGAAACGACTGAAAAGCTCCTTGAAGCCAGCCGCCAGAGACTGAAACTCAAGATGAGTTTGCCTCATGAACGTCCTCATATCGGATTTGATATGTAGACAGCTTGGGCACGTCCAGTCCAATCCGACGTGATCTCGAAGGCGATCCGCAATCCGTGGGCCGATATGCCCAAGATCGGCGCAGCCAGGGTGGGCGATATTGTCGCAGAGCCAGCAAAAAACAGTGGCCTGCCGCGGGGTGATTTTGCGGCCGTTTGGGCATTCAGTTGCACAACAGATAGCCATAATTAGTGAAGTAAGAATGTTAAATAATAATAATTCGTAAAAAAGCTTACGAATTAAAAATTGAGGGAAAGGTTATTTAATTTGCGCGGCGAAGGAAACGATCAAAACAGAGATCGAGCGAGAATGATCAAAAGCTTTTATCTAAGCGGCACAAAAGCAGTTGTTTGATTGTATGTTCGCGGTATGCAGAAACGCTTGCACCAACAACAAAGTTGAAACGGAATGCAGCGGTAAGCGGTAACGCACAGCACACGAAAACAAAAAGGAAAGAAATAGAAAAATAAAATAAAACCGAGTTTGTTTTCGCAGATTAAAGTCACTATCTTTATACGAAAAGAACCAGATGTTTTGGGTAAACAAAGGCCGTCAAAACACGGATCGGTTGCCAAAAAATTTGGACTTTGAGAATCAGGAATACACAAGAAAAACTTTGAAAGAAGGGAGAGCGATGGAAAACACGACCGACTCAAAGCTTGACACTTTAGAAATTTCGAGTGAAGGATGATGAGCCCGTATATATTAAGAATTATAGAAATCCTCACAGCCAAGTACAAGAAATTCAAGCCCAAGTTCTAAAATTAATTAATGATAACATAGTTGAACCATCAGTCTCAGCTTATAATAGCCCACTTTAATTAGTTCCAAAGAAATCCCTTCCAGACTCTGATAAGAAAAAATGGCGATTAGTAATTGACTATCGTCAGATTAATAAAAAACTCTTGTCTGACAAATTTCCGCTCCCTAGAATTAATGGCATTCTAGATCAGCTAGGCAGAGCAAAATACTTCTCATGCTTTGACTTAATATCAGGTTTTCACCAAATTGAACTTGAAAAAAGTTCCAGGGATATAACGTCATTTTCGACGAGCAATGGCTCGTATCGCTTCACGCGATTACCATTTGGCTTGAAAATAGCCCCAAATTCATTCCAGAGAATGATGACTATCGCCTTCTCCGGATTAGAACCATAACAAGCATTTCTTTATATGGATAACTTAATAGTCGTAGGATGTTCCAAAAAACATGTGCGCAAGAACTTAACTGATGTCTTCGAGAAATGTAGGCAACATAACCTAAAGCTACATCCTGAAAAATGTTCATTTTTCATGCATGAAGTTACATTTTTGGGACATAAATGCACTGATAAAGGAATCTTGCCTGATGACAAAAAATATGACGTCATCCAAAATGATCCAGTCCCACATGATGCGGACAGCGCTAGAAGATTCGTTGCATTTTGCAATTATTTTAGAAGATTTATAAAAAACTTCGCTGAATACTCCCGTCACATAACACGATTATGTAAAAAAAATGCAAAATTCGAATGGACAACCGAATGTCAAAACGCATTCGATCATCTTAAATCAGCATTAATAAATCTAACTTTGTTGCAATACCCAGATTTAAGCAAAGAATTTTGTATAATCACAGATGCTAGCAAATACGCTTGTGGAGCAGTCCTAACGCAAAACAAAAACGGACTACAGCTTCCAGTTGCATACGCATCAAGATCCTTCACAAAAGGAGAAAGCAACAAAAGCACCACAGAACAAGAATTAGCAGCTATTCATTGGGCAATAACTCATTTCAGACTATATATTTATGGTAGACACTTCACTGTCAAAACAGACCACAGGGCACTTACCTATTTATTTTCTATGGTAAACCCTAGTTCTAAACTAACGCGTATGAGGCTTGAATTAGAGGAATTTGATTTTACGGTAGAATACCTGAGGGGGAAGGATAACTTTGTTGCTGATGCGTTATCAAGAATAACCATCAAAGAATTACAAAACATTACTGGAAATATATTAAAAGTCACTACGAGAAATCAGAGTAAACAGAAAACTTCCTGCGCAGGAAATAAACAAGAAAAAGTAATTTGCTAGCGCAAAGTCTTACTAATGCTTCTAAGCCCAGCGTATACGAAGTCATTGTAAATGACGAGGTACGAGAAGTAGTGACCTTGCGAATAACAGACTCTCTATGTTTACTAAAACAAGGAAAAAGGGTTATAGCAAGAATTGACGTTAGCGATATGTACACCAATGGAACCCTTGACTTAGGTCAGTTCATCCAAAGGCTTGAAAAGGAAGCCGGAATACGCAATATCAGCCAATCAGAGGTCACAAACTATTAGGTATCAGTTGTACATATTAGTTGTAAGTTGTATATATTAGTTGTAAGTTGTATAAATATTAGGTATAAGTTGTATATATATAAGGTATAAGTTAGGAGCCAGGGAAGTAGGGTTAAACGCACATCACCGCCAGCAACATCGCCGGCCATCTCCGCCAGCAACATCGCTGGATACCACCGGCTACTCCGCCAGCAACATCGCTGGACACCGCCGATTGCGGGACGGTACCGCAACACGGGACAAGGAACTAGGATGGGCCGGCAGAGCCACATCCCGGAGAATGAAACGCTGGGCCAGCTAATCAGCGGCCAGCAGAGGGGCCCGTCGAGCCACGATCGCGGCAGAGGGCCGATAGCGCCGCCAGCGGCAGAGCCCAGGAATGCGAAACGGAATTCGCAGCGGCCACCTGCGAGCTGCAGACAGAGCAAGACGGAAGATCGCAGACATGCAAGAATGCATGGAATGCGGAACGGCGCGTGCCATGAAGCGCGGCAGCGCAGTCGCGTAGGGACAATAGGAATTTGGGTCAAGATCAGATTGAAATCTGATGTGCTAATCACTCGCGGTGGACCCACCGAGCCATAAGGCATATAATCCGGCTCGAAGGACCATGAACTGGAGTGGGCGGAGTTGTCCAAAAGAAATAGCACCGGCTATCGTGGCAGGATGTCGGCCGTAGAAGTTGGATGGGGGTGGCTTTAGCTGTAAATTCACTCGGAATAAAGAACACGGGAAATCTTTTCGGGGTGTTACGCTACGAGCGTCGGAGATCTTTATTGTTTCGTAGGGAAATTAGAACTAAACTACATGAGACTTAAACCTAGCTTGGAGAGCGGATTGGAAGCTCGATGTCTTGGAAGCCCGGAGGAAGAGGGAGAGAGAGAGTGTACGGAGTGTACGGAGTGTACTTTGAGGGTGTAGGTGGAATTACACTGCCTCTAGAAAATAAGCGCCCTTTTGGCGCGAACATTCTCCCCCCCCTTGCGAGGATACGCAGCAAAAAATATTAAGAGGGCTTCGCTCGTGAAAGCATTGGATATGCTGAGCGTTCGTCGACATGTAGAAGAGTGTGGTGATCCTGCCCACACGACTGGCATCGGTCGTTACTGCGGCAAGATCCTGCAGAATGGTGGTGGGCCAGACAGTTTACGCAGTATTTCTTCTCGATGACTGCCTGGAGCCGTTTCTCAGCACTAAGCCTAAGAAAACGGTGGCATTTCCGAAAAGGATGATTTCCTTGGCAGACTCGGCATGGGTAGGATAAAATACCTCGGGAACGTCTGCTGTTGATGTCCTCGTATGGAACCCAGTAATTGAAGGACTCGGGATGAGTCGTAACTCGCGTGGAGAACGAGGAAATCCTTTGGATCGGGGCGGATACTGGCCTTGAAGCTTTGGGAGGAACCGGAACACTAACGGAATTGCTTGGATGCAGCAAGGTGTGATGTCGACCGTGGCACGTAAAACAGTTGTGGGCGCTTGTGCAATCGTGAAGTGGATGACCTATTGCAAAGCAATTTAAGCACAACTGCTTTCTTTGGATATAAGATGTACGATCGTTTATCGTCATCTGTAGGAAGCGTGGACATAACCGCAGTGGATGGCTCTCTTTTGGGCACAAATCACATATTTTTGATAGTGAAACAATCTTGGTACTAAAGGATTTTAGTACTCGGGGTGACACGCTGGAAGTTGTCAATTTGGATGGTGTTGACCGCGGATAGGTTTCGCGGGCTGGAACGCATAAGGGGGCTCCCAGGGTCTGGAACTTGAAGAGAAATATTAGGGAGAGTTCTCGGGTTGATAGTAGGCGCGCAACTTAGCAGTTTCAGACTTTTGAAGTGGGACTCCGCCGTCTGGAAACGACTGAAAAGCTCCTTGAAGCCAGCCGCCAGAGACTGAAACTCAAGATGAGTTTGCCTCATGAACGTCCTCATATCGGATTTGATATGTAGACAGCTTGGGCACGTCCAGTCCAATCCGACGTGATCTCGAAGGGCCGATATGCCCAAGATCGGCGCAGCCAGGGTGGGCGATATTGTCGCAGAGCCAGCAAAAAACAGTGGCCTGCCGCGGGGTGATTTTGCGGCCGTTTGGGCATTCAGTTGCACAACAGATAGCCATAATTAGTGAAGTAAGAATGTTAAATAATAATAATTCGTAAAAAAGCTTACGAATTAAAAATTGAAGGAAAGGTTATTTAATTTGCGCGGCGAAGGAAACGATCAAAACAGAGATCGAGCGAGAATGATCAAAAGCTTTTATCTAAGCGGCACAAAAGCAGTTGTTTGATTGTATGTTCGCGGTATGCAGAAACGCTTGCACCAACAACAAAGTTGAAACGGAATGCAGCGGTAAGCGGTAACGCACAGCACACGAAAACAAAAAGGAAAGAAATAGAAAAATAAAATAAAACCGAGTTTGTTTTCGCAGATTAAAGTCACTATCTTTATACGAAAAGAACCAGATGTTTTGGGTAAACAAAGGCCGTCAAAACACGGATCGGTTGCCAAAAAATTTGGACTTTGAGAATCAGGAATACACAAGAAAAACTTTGAAAGAAGGGAGAGCGATGGAAAACACGACCGACTCAAAGCTTGACACTTTAGAAATTTCGAGTGAAGGATGATGAGCCCGTATATATTAAGAATTATAGAAATCCTCACAGCCAAGTACAAGAAATTCAAGCCCAAGTTCTAAAATTAATTAATGATAACATAGTTGAACCATCAGTCCCAGCTTATAATAGCCCACTTTAATTAGTTCCAAAGAAATCCCTTCCAGACTCTGATAAGAAAAAATGGCGATTAGTAATTGACTATCGTCAGATTAATAAAAAACTCTTGTCTGACAAATTTCCGCTCCCTAGAATTAATGGCATTCTAGATCAGCTAGGCAGAGCAAAATACTTCTCATGCTTTGACTTAATATCAGGTTTTCACCAAATTGAACTTGAAAAAAGTTCCAGGGATATAACGTCATTTTCGACGAGCAATGGCTCGTATCGCTTCACGCGATTACCATTTGGCTTGAAAATAGCCCCAAATTCATTCCAGAGAATGATGACTATCGCCTTCTCCGGATTAGAACCATAACAAGCATTTCTTTATATGGATAACTTAATAGTCGTAGGATGTTCCAAAAAACATGTGCGCAAGAACTTAACTGATGTCTTCGAGAAATGTAGGCAACATAACCTAAAGCTACATCCTGAAAAATGTTCATTTTTCATGCATGAAGTTACATTTTTGGGACATAAATGCACTGATAAAGGAATCTTGCCTGATGACAAAAAATATGACGTCATCCAAAATGATCCAGTCCCACATGATGCGGACAGCGCTAGAAGATTCGTTGCATTTTGCAATTATTTTAGAAGATTTATAAAAAACTTCGCTGAATACTCCCGTCACATAACACGATTATGTAAAAAAAATGCAAAATTCGAATGGACAACCGAATGTCAAAACGCATTCGATCATCTTAAATCAGCATTAATAAATCTAACTTTGTTGCAATACCCAGATTTAAGCAAAGAATTTTGTATAATCACAGATGCTAGCAAATACGCTTGTGGAGCAGTCCTAACGCAAAACAAAAACGGACTACAGCTTCCAGTTGCATACGCATCAAGATCCTTCACAAAAGGAGAAAGCAACAAAAGCACCACAGAACAAGAATTAGCAGCTATTCATTGGGCAATAACTCATTTCAGACCATATATTTATGGTAGACACTTCACTGTCAAAACAGACCACAGGGCACTTACCTATTTATTTTCTATGGTAAACCCTAGTTCTAAACTAACGCGTATGAGGCTTGAATTAGAGGAATTTGATTTTACGGTAGAATACCTGAGGGGGAAGGATAACTTTGTTGCTGATGCGTTATCAAGAATAACCATCAAAGAATTACAAAACATTACTGGAAATATATTAAAAGTCACTACGAGAAATCAGAGTAAACAGAAAACTTCCTGCGCAGGAAATAAACAAGAAAAAGTAATTTGCTAGCGCAAAGTCTTACTAATGCTTCTAAGCCCAGCGTATACGAAGTCATTGTAAATGACGAGGTACGAAAAGTAGTGACCTTGCGAATAACAGACTCTCTATGTTTACTAAAACAAGGAAAAAGGGTTATAGCAAGAATTGACGTTAGCGATATGTACACCAATGGAACCCTTGACTTAGGTCAGTTCATCCAAAGGCTTGAAAAGGAAGCCGGAATACGCAATATCAGCCAATCAGAGGTCACAAACTATTAGGTATCAGTTGTACATATTAGTTGTAAGTTGTATATATTAGTTGTAAGTTGTATAAATATTAGGTATAAGTTGTATATATATAAGGTATAAGTTAGGAGCCAGGGAAGTAGGGTTAAACGCACATCACCGCCAGCAACATCGCCGGCCATCACCGCCAGCAACATCGCTGGATACCACCGGCTACTCCGCCAGCAACATCGCTGGACACCGCCGATTGCGGGACGGTACCGCAACACGGGACAAGGAACTAGGATGGGCCGGCAGAGCCACATCCCGGAGAATGAAATGCTGGGCCAGCTAATCAGCGGCCAGCAGAGGGGCCCGTCGAGCCACGATGGCGGCAGAGGGCCGATAGCGCCGCCAGCGGCAGAGCCCAGGAATGCGAAACGGAATTCGCAGCGGCCACCTGCGAGCTGCAGACAGAGCAAGACGGAAGATCGCAGACATGCAAGAATGCATGGAATGCGGAACGGCGCGTGCCATGAAGCGCGGCAGCGCAGTCGCGTAGGGACAATAGGAATTTGGGTCAAGATCAGATTGAAATCTGATGTGCTAATCACTCGCGGTGGACCCACCGAGCCATAAGGCATATAATCCGGCTCGAAGGACCATGAACTGGAGTGGGCGGAGTTGTCCAAAAGAAATAGCACCGGCTATCGTGGCAGGATGTCGGCCGTAGAAGTTGGATGGGGGTGGCTTTAGCTGTAAATTCACTCGGAATAAAGAACACGGGAAATCTTTTCGGGGTGTTACGCTACGAGCGTCGGAGATCTTTATTGTTTCGTAGGGAAATTAGAACTAAACTACATGAGACTTAAACCTAGCTTGGAGAGCGGATTGGAAGCTCGATGTCTTGGAAGCCCGGAGAAGAGGGAGAGAGAGAGTGTACGGAGTGTACTTTGAGGGTGTAGGTGGAATTACACTGCCTCTAGAAAATAAGCGCCCTTTTGGCGCGAACATTCTCCCCCCCCTTGCGAGGATACGCAGCAAAAAATATTAAGAGGGCTTCGCTCGTGAAAGCATTGGATATGCTGAGCGTTCGTCGACATGTAGAAGAGTGTGGTGATCCTGCCCACACGACTGGCATCGGTCGTTACTGCGGCAAGATCCTGCAGAATGGTGGTGGGCCAGACAGTTTACGCAGTATTTCTTCTCGATGACTGCCTGGAGCCGTTTCTCAGCACTAAGCCTAAGAAAACGGTGGCATTTCCGAAAAGGATGATTTCCTTGGCAGACTCGGCATGGGTAGGATAAAATACCTCGGGAACGTCTGCTGTTGATGTCCTCGTATGGAACCCAGTAATTGAAGGACTCGGGATGAGTCGTAACTCGCGTGGAGAACGAGGAAATCCTTTGGATCGGGGCGGATACTGGCCTTGAAGCTTTGGGAGGAACCGGAACACTAACGGAATTGCTTGGATGCAGCAAGGTGTGATGTCGACCGTGGCACGTAAAACAGTTGTGGGCGCTTGTGCAATCGTGAAGTGGATGACCTATTGCAAAGCAATTTAAGCACAACTGCTTTCTTTGGATATAAGATGTACGATCGTTTATCGTCATCTGTAGGAAGCGTGGACATAACCGCAGTGGATGGCTCTCTTTTGGGCACAAATCACATATTTTTGATAGTGAAACAATCTTGGTACTAAAGGATTTTAGTACTCGGGGTGACACGCTGGAAGTTGTCAATTTGGATGGTGTTGACCGCGGATAGGTTTCGCGGGCTGGAACGCATAAGGGGGCTCCCAGGGTCTGGAACTTGAAGAGAAATATTAGGGAGAGTTCTCGGGTTGATAGTAGGCGCGCAACTTAGCAGTTTCAGACTTTTGAAGTGGGACTCCGCCGTCTGGAAACGACTGAAAAGCTCCTTGAAGCCAGCCGCCAGAGACTGAAACTCAAGATGAGTTTGCCTCATGAACGTCCTCATATCGGATTTGATATGTAGACAGCTTGGGCACGTCCAGTCCAATCCGACGTGATCTCGAAGGGCCGATATGCCCAAGATCGGCGCAGCCAGGGTGGGCGATATTGTCGCAGAGCCAGCAAAAAACAGTGGCCTGCCGCGGGGTGATTTTGCGGCCGTTTGGGCATTCAGTTGCACAACAGATAGCCATAATTAGTGAAGTAAGAATGTTAAATAATAATAATTCGTAAAAAAGCTTACGAATTAAAAATTGAGGGAAAGGTTATTTAATTTGCGCGGCGAAGGAAACGATCAAAACAGAGATCGAGCGAGAATGATCAAAAGCTTTTATCTAAGCGGCACAAAAGCAGTTGTTTGATTGTATGTTCGCGGTATGCAGAAACGCTTGCACCAACAACAAAGTTGAAACGGAATGCAGCGGTAAGCGGTAACGCACAGCACACGAAAACAAAAAGGAAAGAAATAGAAAAATAAAATAAAACCGAGTTTGTTTTCGCAGATTAAAGTCACTATCTTTATACGAAAAGAACCAGATGTTTTGGGTAAACAAAGGCCGTCAAAACACGGATCGGTTGCCAAAAAATTTGGACTTTGAGAATCAGGAATACACAAGAAAAACTGTGAAAGAAGGGAGAGCGATGGAAAACACGACCGACTCAAAGCTTGACACTTTAGAAATTTCGAGTGAAGGATGATGAGCCCGTATATATTAAGAATTATAGAAATCCTCACAGCCAAGTACAAGAAATTCAAGCCCAAGTTCTAAAATTAATTAATGATAACATAGTTGAACCATCAGTCCCAGCTTATAATAGCCCACTTTAATTAGTTCCAAAGAAATCCCTTCCAGACTCTGATAAGAAAAAATGGCGATTAGTAATTGACTATCGTCAGATTAATAAAAAACTCTTGTCTGACAAATTTCCGCTCCCTAGAATTAATGGCATTCTAGATCAGCTAGGCAGAGCAAAATACTTCTCATGCTTTGACTTAATATCAGGTTTTCACCAAATTGAACTTGAAAAAAGTTCCAGGGATATAACGTCATTTTCGACGAGCAATGGCTCGTATCGCTTCACGCGATTACCATTTGGCTTGAAAATAGCCCCAAATTCATTCCAGAGAATGATGACTATCGCCTTCTCCGGATTAGAACCATAACAAGCATTTCTTTATATGGATAACTTAATAGTCGTAGGATGTTCCAAAAAACATGTGCGCAAGAACTTAACTGATGTCTTCGAGAAATGTAGGCAACATAACCTAAAGCTACATCCTGAAAAATGTTCATTTTTCATGCATGAAGTTACATTTTTGGGACATAAATGCACTGATAAAGGAATCTTGCCTGATGACAAAAAATATGACGTCATCCAAAATGATCCAGTCCCACATGATGCGGACAGCGCTAGAAGATTCGTTGCATTTTGCAATTATTTTAGAAGATTTATAAAAAACTTCGCTGAATACTCCCGTCACATAACACGATTATGTAAAAAAAATGCAAAATTCGAATGGACAACCGAATGTCAAAACGCATTCGATCATCTTAAATCAGCATTAATAAATCTAACTTTGTTGCAATACCCAGATTTAAGCAAAGAATTTTGTATAATCACAGATGCTAGCAAATACGCTTGTGGAGCAGTCCTAACGCAAAACAAAAACGGACTACAGTTTCCAGTTGCATACGCATCAAGATCCTTCACAAAAGGAGAAAGCAACAAAAGCACCACAGAACAAGAATTAGCAGCTATTCATTGGGCAATAACTCATTTCAGACCATATATTTATGGTAGACACTTCACTGTCAAAACAGACCACAGGGCACTTACCTATTTATTTTCTATGGTAAACCCTAGTTCTAAACTAACGCGTATGAGGCTTGAATTAGAGGAATTTGATTTTACGGTAGAATACCTGAGGGGGAAGGATAACTTTGTTGCTGATGCGTTATCAAGAATAACCATCAAAGAATTACAAAACATTACTGGAAATATATTAAAAGTCACTACGAGAAATCAGAGTAAACAGAAAACTTCCTGCGCAGGAAATAAACAAGAAAAAGTAATTTGCTAGCGCAAAGTCTTACTAATGCTTCTAAGCCCAGCGTATACGAAGTCATTGTAAATGACGAGGTACGAAAAGTAGTGACCTTGCGAATAACAGACTCTCTATGTTTACTAAAACAAGGAAAAAGGGTTATAGCAAGAATTGACGTTAGCGATATGTACACCAATGGAACCCTTGACTTAGGTCAGTTCATCCAAAGGCTTGAAAAGGAAGCCGGAATACGCAATATCAGCCAATCAGAGGTCACAAACTATTAGGTATCAGTTGTACATATTAGTTGTAAGTTGTATATATTAGTTGTAAGTTGTATAAATATTAGGTATAAGTTGTATATATATAAGGTATAAGTTAGGAGCCAGGGAAGTAGGGTTAAACGCACATCACCGCCAGCAACATCGCCGGCCATCACCGCCAGCAACATCGCTGGATACCACCGGCTACTCCGCCAGCAACATCGCTGGACACCGCCGATTGCGGGACGGTACCGCAACACGGGACAAGGAACTAGGATGGGCCGGCAGAGCCACATCCCGGAGAATGAAACGCTGGGCCAGCTAATCAGCGGCCAGCAGAGGGGCCCGTCGAGCCACGATGGCGGCAGAGGGCCGATAGCGCCGCCAGCGGCAGAGCCCAGGAATGCGAAACGGAATTCGCAGCGGCCACCTGCGAGCTGCAGACAGAGCAAGACGGAAGATCGCAGACATGCAAGAATGCATGGAATGCGGAACGGCGCGTGCCATGAAGCGCGGCAGCGCAGTCGCGTAGGGACAATAGGAATTTGGGTCAAGATCAGATTGAAATCTGATGTGCTAATCACTCGCGGTGGACCCACCGAGCCATAAGGCATATAATCCGGCTCGAAGGACCATGAACTGGAGTGGGCGGAGTTGTCCAAAAGAAATAGCACCGGCTATCGTGGCAGGATGTCGGCCGTAGAAGTTGGATGGGGGTGGCTTTAGCTGTAAATTCACTCGGAATAAAGAACACGGGAAATCTTTTCGGGGTGTTACGCTACGAGCGTCGGAGATCTTTATTGTTTCGTAGGGAAATTAGAACTAAACTACATGAGACTTAAACCTAGCTTGGAGAGCGGATTGGAAGCTCGATGTCTTGGAAGCCCGGAGGAAGAGGGAGAGAGAGAGTGTACGGAGTGTACTTTGAGGGTGTAGGTGGAATTACACTGCCTCTAGAAAATAAGCGCCCTTTTGGCGCGAACATTCTCCCCCCCCTTGCGAGGATACGCAGCAAAAAATATTAAGAGGGCTTCGCTCGTGAAAGCATTGGATATGCTGAGCGTTCGTCGACATGTAGAAGAGTGTGGTGATCCTGCCCACACGACTGGCATCGGTCGTTACTGCGGCAAGATCCTGCAGAATGGTGGTGGGCCAGACAGTTTACGCAGTATTTCTTCTCGATGACTGCCTGGAGCCGTTTCTCAGCACTAAGCCTAAGAAAACGGTGGCATTTCCGAAAAGGATGATTTCCTTGGCAGACTCGGCATGGGTAGGATAAAATACCTCGGGAACGTCTGCTGTTGATGTCCTCGTATGGAACCCAGTAATTGAAGGACTCGGGATGAGTCGTAACTCGCGTGGAGAACGAGGAAATCCTTTGGATCGGGGCGGATACTGGCCTTGAAGCTTTGGGAGGAACCGGAACACTAACGGAATTGCTTGGATGCAGCAAGGTGTGATGTCGACCGTGGCACGTAAAACAGTTGTGGGCGCTTGTGCAATCGTGAAGTGGATGACCTATTGCAAAGCAATTTAAGCACAACTGCTTTCTTTGGATATAAGATGTACGATCGTTTATCGTCATCTGTAGGAAGCGTGGACATAACCGCAGTGGATGGCTCTCTTTTGGGCACAAATCACATATTTTTGATAGTGAAACAATCTTGGTACTAAAGGATTTTAGTACTCGGGGTGACACGCTGGAAGTTGTCAATTTGGATGGCCGGAGGCTGAACGTAGGAGGTTGAATAGAATCTATGGACTCTAGAGTTCTATTGCGCTCCGTTAGAAAAGAATCCATTTCTTGCCACGTAGGAATTTCGGTTTTATTTGGGATGGATTGCTCCCATAATGCGAGCGTCAACTTTGGAAGTTTCGTGGAGCACAAATAAACCAGAAGACAATCCCAATTCTCAGTAGAAAGGCCGGACAGTTCAAGGGCCGTAAGGTAATTGTGGATGGTATCCTGCAGCTCCCTTAAGGCTGCCGAATATTCGTGCACGATGGACTGCATGTTCAATAACCCTTTCAGTTGATTGTTCACCAGCGATCGTTTATTTTCGAAACGCTTTGTTAGGTTTTCCCAGGCTGAGCGGAAACCATCGTTGGTGAGTGGTGACTTGGAAACTATGGAATGAGCTTCACCACTTGTCTTGGCGTTTAGATAGAATAACTTTTCAATAGGGGTCAGCGCAGGATTATCTATATAGACCGCTGTGAAAAGGTCTCGGAAAGTCGGCCAGCGAAGATAATCTCCCGAGAAAACTTCCGTATCGCACGGAGGAAGCCGACAGCCAGACGGAAAAGAATTTTGGGGCGGAACGGGTTTAGAAGAGATCGTCTCGATCTGTTCCATGAGCCGGGCAGCACACCTTTCGTAGGTAAAATAGGCATCCTCGTATTTTGCCTTAAGCGTGGGCAAGGTGTCCGCCGCGCCCTCGTCATCAACTGAAATTAGCTCAGAACAAGCTTCGTATTCTTTCTCGACCTTTGCCCATATGGCTCGGACTTGGTCAAGATGAATTTTGCACGTATACTGAGATTGGATGGGCTCTGCTGGATTGCAGAAATTGGATTCGAAGTGACTCAGACGGTCAGAAGTGAAAATAAATTTGTTTAAAGCGGATGGAGCCATATTGATTATATATGTATATATATTTTGTTATGTTTTCGAAAATATGGATTTTTTATATATAGAAAGTAGAAACTAGATTGGAATTTAGGAACCAATCGGAAACAGAACAAATTTTCTGAATATATTTTTCTTAATTTGTCAATTTTAGTGGATGCACGCGGAAGCGTTGGAAATAGCTCAATAATTTATGTCAGTAGGAAAACGGTAGTACGGTCACACTAATGCGGAAATGAAAGCGCATGCAAATTTCTAACTGAATTAGTTAGTTGGAATTTTATAAAAAATAATTCAACAATTATTTTCTGTGTCCGGACTTATTTCGTTGACCGCTGCTGTATTTGTAGCGGTACTGTTTTCGGAGTCAATGCAGAATAGCGGAGATAACAAGAGGCGGAAAAATTGCCAAAGATCGGAGCGTCGCCTTACCGACGATTATGCTAGTAAATATGTGTGTAAATTTGTAACCCAGCTCAGAATAGAGCAAAGGCGAGTTAATAGGTATGTAAATTAAATCAGTGGCGTTGCTGCCGACTCTTGTAATTATGTTTGTCGTTTTGTATTTATGTGGAAATGTATTTGTTTATGCCAATTATTTATATTTGAATATTTGTAGTAAATATAAGGGTATGTACTCAGTGGAGTGGACTGTATCGATTATGTGAGTATAAAAGTGAAAATAAATGCAAGCGCTGGAACACAGTGAACGAAAAGAAACTAAGTAAGAACCACTTGATAGAATTTCACTGTGGCATTTGCCTTTATTTAAACACACACTTTTGAATTTCGGAACTCACAGAAATTGTATCGAAATTAATTAGAAAATTTTATTTATATTTTTTTTTTTCAAATTAGTTAATTATTTAGAAACCCGGGGTGGTATATTTATGTTTGTATAAATTTAGCTAATTTATATTAAATATGAGTGTATGTACATAAGTGTGTACATATTTACATAAATTTGTAAAATATGTTTTGCGGGAAATGTACTGATATCACTGGAGTGGACTGTATTGGACATATGTATATAAGTGTAAATAAATGCAAGTGAAACACAGTCAACGAAAGGGAGCCTCGGACTATTCGGAGTTGAATGTTGAACTGTGGCTTATGGCATTTATTTAGAAATTAACTTTTGGAAGTCGGAAAAACAATACATTGCTAAATAATACAAATTTGGAAATGAATTGGATGTGGATATGGAAGCTGCCGGAGTGTCGGATCAATCGGACTTGGATTTAGACAATCATACAGAGAAGTTTGGCGAACTGAGCTTCGCAGTAACCTCTTTGTATGACCGGCAGCAATAATGTAAATACAACTTATCTGAGTGATTTTAAAGCCACCGGAGCTGCTGGAGAAGGAGCTATCCGGTTCTGTAGGACCATGTTCTGGAGTGGTGTGGCTTTAGCTGTAAATTCACTCGGAATAATGAACACGGGAAATCTTTTCGGGGTGTTACGCTACGAGCGTCGGAGATCTTTATTGTTTCGTAGGGAAATTAGAACTAAACTACATGAGACTTAAACCTAGCTTGGAGAGCGGATTGGAAGCTCGATGTCTTGGAAGCCCGGAGGAAGAGGGAGAGAGAGAGTGTACGGAGTGTACTTTGAGGGTGTAGGTGGAATTACACTGCCTCTAGAAAATAAGCGCCCTTTTGGCGCGAACAGTTAACTTTCAAGTGCCAAGTGACAAATAAGAACACAAACCCGACGACGACCCTCAACAGTAGAGAAACAAGGACAAGGATACACTAGGACTACGAGGAAAACAGGACACGACACGGACATAGAAGCTTTTGGAAAGGAAAACGATACGACACAGGCTAACGGTGAGCAGGGCCACCGGCCCAAAACATAGCAACGGGGTGTGTGCACAGGCTAGGGAAAGAGGAGAAAGGGAAACCGAGCAAATAGGAAATAAGATAGACAAACAGTACAGAGAAAACATGAAACAAATACACATCTAAGCTAGGCATATTAAACAGATCTATTACTTTCCCTACCGTCTCTAGCCAACCACGACCCTCTGGGCCCCCTCCTCCTCGCTTCGTCCGCCGCTGGGTCTCCAGGGCGGTACTTGGGTAATCCAGGCCGTGGTTTTAGGTCAGGATTGTGGGCGCGGGAGCGAGCTGCTGGGACTCCAGAGCCACGTCTCCAGTCTCTAGTGGAGGGTCCGGCCGCTGGGACTCCAGGGCCGGCAGTTTCGTCCCGCCCAGCGTGGGCAATAGGGAGTCTATAAGGGGCATGTGCATGTGTGTAGGTGTGTGTGTGGCCGAGTTCGCAAATCGCAGTGGCCGCCGGCAAAACCGACCCCTTTAAAAATTCTCTATACGAAACGGCACCTCCATGTACTGGCGTTTCCAAAAACAAATGTTTCTGGATGGGGCTCTGGGCCGCTGAGGATCATCTCGGCCGTAGCGCATCATTACAATATATAAATAAAATAAAAACAAAAAAAATAATAATATAAAAATTTAATAAACTGTACTATATTTTATTATCATGAAGAAGTCAGGAGAAACACTGGAACAGCGGAAAAAACGTCTGCAACAAGAAATTGTTGAATTCGAAATTACACGGTATTTGGCCGCTTATCCAGAAACACTTTACACTAATAGCGTAATAGAAGAGTCGAGGAGGATAACAGAAGAATATGAAAAGAAACTGTACCAGAAAATACAAATGGCAGTAGAAGGAGGAGAGTTAGATTACTCACCAGAAAATATAAAAGAAAGAATAATCTCAGTATGCAGGAACGGTAAATACCGGACGCAACGAGATTTAGCTCTTGAGATACTGACTATTGCGCCTGTAGCCTCTAGGTACATGGCGTGCAAAGGAAATCCTCTATGGCATGTACGACTATGAAACAAAAATCCGATTTAGTAATATATATATGTCAGTGTCTGTATTGTAATGGACTGGAGCGAAATATTTGACGAGTTAAAAGCAAAAAAAGTTGAGTTTGACAAGTCATATAAAGCATTGACGCAAAACCGTCAAATCCAGCCAACTACAGTAAAAAGACATACACGTGTATTAGTGGAGTGTTTTAACGAAGCACGAGAACTAATACATGATCAGAGAGATAGGTTAACTAACGATCATTGGTCTAAGGTATCAAAATTCCTAACCAAACTTCGGGTAAACCTAATCTCGATCAAACAGAAGTTCGACCTAGATATATATATTCCTACTGTCCTCAATACTTCGGTATCCGTTGTAAATAACGACGAGCCAGCCGGTGACGAGGAAGTAGAACTAAATCTTGACCCCAAGGTAGAGGAGCAAGATTTAATCAACCTAACCATTCCTGCTGTGTTTATAATACCAGTAGCAGAGGAAGAGAAACAAGAGGAATCAAATTCGCTATCCTCCCCTGATATTCTATTAAGCTCGTTGGACACAATAATCAGCATGATGGCAGATCCGGCGGTACAAATGCCATACCCGAATTTAATGGACAAAAAATCCATTTACAAAGATTCGTAACTGCCTTAAAGCTAGTAGATTTAACGAAAGGTAATTTCGAAGAACTAGCCGTCGAACTAGTTAAGTCGAAAATAGTGGGATCAACCCTATACAAGGTTCAAAACGAAACTACTATTAAAGCAATAATCGACAAACTTAATGCCACAATCGTCGGTGAAACATCCGAAGTAGTTAAGGCTAAAATGGCAAAGACTATGCAGAAAGGAAAAACTGCTGAAAAATTTACCAACGAAATTGACAGCCTACGAAAGCTTCTCGAAGCTGCGTACATTGATGAAGGTCTATCAGCCGAACACGCTGACAAATTCAGCACAAAGGATGCCATCGCCACAATGGTCAAAAATTGTGAACATGGCTGACTTAAAACAATATTAGAAGCAGGCAACTTCTCAACAATGAATGAAGTACTGAAATGACAGGTAACGCCAATTCTATATTGTATACGCAGAAAACTAATAATAACTATCGCGGTAATAATTATAAAAACAATTATCGCGGTAGAAATAATAATAGAGGTAATTATCAAAACAACGGATATTACCAGAACAACGGATATAACCAAAACAATGGTTATAACCGAAATAATAATAATAATCAAAATAACCAGAATAATAATTATTATAGGAATAACAACCGTAATGGAAACAACCGCGGCGGAAATAGCCGTGGGGGAAACAACAACAGAACCCTTCAGATGTTTAGAGCCAACAACCAGCTCAACCAAAACCATCAATCTTAATCTAAGTATCTTTGTGAAAATAAATAATGAAAGAACAGGCAAATCTTATACGCTATTGCTTGATACTGGCGCAGACATATCTATATTAAAAGAAAACATAGATCAATTTGAACACATTAATGATTAAATTCACACCCAAATATCGGGAATTGGGAAAGGAACAATTTCTTCAAAAGGCTTAGCCTCAATAGAACTCACTACAGGCAACTACATAATTCCGCACGACTTCTATTTAGTCAATCAAAATTTCCCAATACCTAGTGATGGCATACTAGGAATAGACTTCATAAAACAATATAATTGCCAACTAGACTTCACTCAAAGTGGCGACTCACTGATTCTTCGCCAAAATAACTTAAACTACCCAATTAAATTACAAATACTTCATACTTGTGAAAATAATGCCACAGTACTTCCGGCTCGTTCTGAAGTTGTCCGTGAAATACAAATACAAATTCCCTCGGTAAAAAATCAAATTCTGATATTGAATCAAGAAATTGAAGAAGGAATTTATATCGCAAATACGATATCCAAGCACACAATAACTTATGTCCGTATTATTAACACAACAAATACCAATACAATTGTAAACTTAAATAAAATTAAATACGAAACCCTAAACAACTATGATATAATAAACGAAAGTAACGAAGGAAGAGATGAATTCGTTATGAAAAAGTTAACTAAAAATTTTCCGCCTTTGTTCAAAAACCAATTAAAAGATTTATGCTCCAGGTATACAGATATATTCGGACTGGAAACCGAATCGATAACAACAAATAATTTGTATAAGCAAAGACTTAGAGTGAAGGATGATGAGCCCGTATATATTAAGAATTATAGAAATCCTCACAGCCAAGTACAAGAAATTCAAGCCCAAGTTCTAAAATTAATTAATGATAACATAGTTGAACCATCAGTCTCAGCTTATAATAGCCCACTTTAATTAGTTCCAAAGAAATCCCTTCCAGACTCTGATAAGAAAAAATGGCGATTAGTAATTGACTATCGTCAGATTAATAAAAAACTCTTGTCTGACAAATTTCCGCTCCCTAGAGTTAATGGCGTTCTAGATCAGCTAGGCAGAGCAAAATACTTCTCATGCTTTGACTTAATATCAGGTTTTCACCAAATTGAACTTGAAAAAAGTTCCAGGGATATAACGTCATATTCGACGAGCAATGGCTCGTATCGCTTCACGCGATTACCATTTGGCTTGAAAATAGCCCCAAATTCATTCCAGAGAATGATGACTATCGCCTTCTCCGGATTAGAACCATAACAAGCATTTCTTTATATGGATGACTTAATAGACGTAGGATGTTCCAAAAAACATGTGCGCAAGAACTTAACTGATGTCTTCGAGAAATGTAGGCAACATAACCTAAAGCTACATCCTGAAAATGTTCATTTTTCATGCATGAAGTTACATTTTTGGGACATAAATGCACTGATAAAGGAATCTTGCCTGATGACAAAAAATATGACGTCATCCAAAATTATCCAGTCCCACATGATGCGGACAGCGCTAGAAGATTCGTTGCATTTTGCAACTATTTTAGAAGATTTATAAAAAACTTCGCTGAATACTCCCGTCACATAACACGATTATGTAAAAAAGATGCAAAATTCGAATGGACAACCGAATGTCAAAACACATTCGAGCATCTTAAATCAGCATTAATAAATCCAACTTTGTTGCAATACCCAGATTTTAGCAAAGAATTTTGTATAATCACAGATGCTAGCAAATACGCTTGTGGAGCAGTCCTAACGCAAAACAAAAACGGACTACAGCTTCCAGTTGCATACGCATCAAGATCCTTCACAAAAGGAGAAAGCAACAAAAGCACCACAGAACAAGAATTAGCAGCTATTCATTGGGCAATAACTCATTTCAGACCATATATTTATGGTAGACACTTCACTGTCAAAACAGACCACAGGGCACTTACCTATTTATTTTCTATGGTAAACCCTAGTTCTAAACTAACGCGTATGAGGCTTGAATTAGAGGAATTTGATTTTACGGTAGAATACCTGAGGGGGAAGGATAACTTTGTTGCTGATGCGTTATCAAGAATAACCATCAAAGAATTACAAAACATTACTGGAAATATATTAAAAGTCACTACGAGAAATCAGAGTAAACAGAAAACTTCCTGCACAGGAAATAAACAAGAAAAAGTAGATTTGCTAGCGCAAAGTCTTACTAATGCTTCTAAGCCCAACGTATACGAAGTCATTGTAAATGACGAGGTACGAAAAGTAGTGACCTTGCGAATAACAGACTCTCTATGTTTACTAAAACAAGGAAAAAGGGTTATAGCAAGAATTGACGTTAGCGATATGTACACCAATGGAACCCTTGACTTAGGTCAGTTCATCCAAAGGCTTGAAAAGGAAGCCGGAATATCAGCCAACTCAAAATCCGAGCGAAAAGATCTTTGATACAATCTCAATAGAATCTTTCAAAATTATGGGCAATTGTAGTATGTGCATATATCGAGGGTACACTGTACCCCTAAAAACATAGCAACACTAAGTTGCATTATGTAAACAAACAAATTCAAGTGGACTAAAAAAGTCTCACGCTGATAGCGGCATTACGCTAAGTCAGCATTCCCACGCTGACTGTATATATATATATACATATGCCCATACGACACCTGCTCTTGAACATATACATAAGATATACATATGCGGCAGCGCCTCTGCTGTGGTCAACGGCAGCGCAGTCGCCAGCAACAATTATGTACTTAGCTTAAGTCAACTTCTCTTTGTAATAAATAAATCAATCTTAATGCAAACCACGAAGAGCATGGATGTGTCCCCTTTTATTAATGCTCACTAACAGGTACTGGGCAGTAGTTAACACATGGCGACCGTGACAATGAATCTAACAAAAACAAGTGGAGGTTGCACTCCGGGAATGCAGGCCGAAGTGAAAACATGCGAAATATACTAAGAAAGGCTATGTAAACTCCATATACAGTGGCTCCAACGAATAATCGGACATAAGCTTGTGTAAAACAAAAGTGCTTCAAAATTTAAAATTAGTAAGCTGTCGAACTGTACCGCTTTCATCCGAGTTGTGAAACATCGCATAGAGCACTCGTAAAGCCAACGTCATCAAGTAAAATGCGCAACATTCTCTAGTGGCTAAACTAAACCGAAAATAATAAAACCAACAACTGTGGTGCGCAGAGCCGCACACTACAGCAACGCGGGAACGAAAACGAGTCACCGGTATAAACCAGCGGTGAGCATGGTGCCGCTCACTGCTGCTACGAGGGAATGACGACAAGGCCGACTTTCGAACACCCTGCTCCTGTCGAGCAAAGGGATTGGCCCAGCCTTCAAGAGGCCATAGAGGCAGATCCAACCGCGGGACCAAAGCCCTTGACTATCGCCGAGTACAAGGCACGGACAGCAGCGAGGGAGCAGCCACCGAAGAAAAAGCGTGGTGGCCGCAGAGTAAAACTACTAAGCGCAAGACGCTTAAACATCGAGTTGCTAAAGACGGCAACCAACGAGGAAGACCGGCAGCGCTACAAAGAGCGCCTACAACACATCAACATTCAACTTTGCGGTGCGAAGTAACGCGGCGGGCTGCGTTAATCGCCATAGCCCCACCCGCCTCAATATATTTTATGTTGCCGATGCGGTCTCCGCTGCAACAAAAACTTACTAACCAAATAGGGCACATCAATCATTACTAACACATTGCACTCAGTCTTAAACTTATTATAAGTAAAAATCTTGTAAACTTGCAAATTGCCACCTATGTAAACTGAGAGTAATGAATTCATCCATTTATTAGGGAATTGATATCATTAATTATTTCAATTTTAATATATTTTCAAGATATGTCTATGTCTTTATTTTAAACAAGATCACGATGGGTAGCACAAGTTCAAAAGCGGACGATAACACCGCAAATGTAGTAAATACTGTAGAAGTCGTGGACACCACGCCACATTTAGAAGCCCAGTATCTATTACTGTTGATTTTAGTAATCATCTCAGCCCTCAACTTAGCTTTAAAGCTATATTTGCTACATAAGAGGTCATTAAAAAAGACCTATATGAGTCGAGCCAACGATCTCGATAAGATATAATAACAAATTATGTTATTTATATCCGGTTCCACTTATAGGACTTTTGTAAAACAAGCTTAAAATTCTAGTTCAATATTCACGACCCTAGCTCTTTTCTAAGATTTTGCTTTAATTTCCAAACATCTGAATAAACATCTTTATATGAATAATTATCAAATGTAATTCACCTGTACTCTGGTGCGATTATATCGCTAAAATGTACATACATGGAATGGCTAAATCTAGCAACAGAAATAAATAACATTAGAGATGCTTTTGATAAATCATATAAATGCATCAATAAAACCACGCCGATAAAAACTCAGACGCTAATATCTCATATAAAGGTATTGATAACTCAATACAATGCGTTACGAAACCTTATATTAATATACAAAGACAAGCTCACTGAAAAACATAAAGCTCAATGCTTAAAAGTTCAGAGCTCATTCGGTAAGAGATTACATAATACTAGTGTTAGACACAATATTATAATAAACATCCCAACCGATATTTCTGAAATAGCGGAATTCGACGAAAGCCAGATAAAAGACCTGGACGAGTCACAACCGCAAGAGGATTTAGATATCGAAAGCGATATCGAATCTATAGAAGAAATTAAAATAAACATAAGGCAACCAATAACACAGCCAGTAACAGTAAATATGGCTAATACAGTGGAAGCTCAGAGGGCATACCTTAAACAGGTGTCCTCAACAATACCTGAATTTGATGGTAAGAAACTCCATCTAAACAGGTTTTTGACCGCTTTAAGGCTGACAGATCTAACTAAAGGAGATCAGGAAGCTTTAGCCGTAGAGGTCATAAAGACCAAAATTATTGGCCCACTGACTTATAAGGTAGAACACGCGACAACAATACAGGCAATAATTACCATATTGCAGGCAAACGTAAAAGGCGAATCGCCAGATGTTATAAAAGCCAAATTATTGAATACGCAACAAAGAGGCAAGACCGCGTCTCAGTATGCTACTGAAATAGACAATATGCGTAAGCAGCTTGAAGCAGCGTACATAGACGACGGATTAGACGCCGACAATGCCGACAAATTTGCGACAAAAGAGTAGATATCGGCAATGACTAAGAATTGTACCAACGAATCGCTCAAGATGATCTTGACAGCGGGTACATTCAGTACATTCAATGATGCAATGGAAAAATATATCCATTGCAGTACTGAAATTACAGGCAATTCCAACACCGTCTTATTCTATAACGGGAATAATAGACGAGGTTATAATAATGCCAACTACCGAGGTAGAGGCAGGAATCACTACAACCAAAATTATAACCAAGGTTATAATAACAATAACAATAGTGGTCGCGGAAACAACCGTGGGCGCGGTAACAACCGAGGTGGAGGTAACCGAAGGGGATACCAAAACCAAAACACCCGATATCAGAACAACAACAATAATAACCAACAAGTACGCAATGTACAATCGGAAAACCAACAAACCCCCTTAAGCAACCGACAGTAAAATTATTTACATTAAAAATTAACCTGAGCATTTTTATAAAAGTACAACACCATACAACAAATACACATTTAATTCTGTTAATAGATACAGGCGCAGATATTTCATTGCTTAAAAATAAAGCAAATGAATACACTGCCTTAAACTTCAGTAATATATCAAATATTACAGGTATTGGGCAAGGAACCATACAGTCTATAGGCTCAATCGATCTTGACCTACGTATGCAGGATGTTCTCGTACCGCATGAGTTTCATGTAGTACCCGAGGATTTTCCTATACCATGCGATGGCATAATCGGTTTAGATTTTATACAAAAATATAATTGTATATTAAAATTTCAGAAAACACAAGACTGGTTCATAATAAGACCCGATAATTTTCATAAGCAAATTAATATCCCAATTCAACATAGTGTAGACTCAAACACATTATTATTGCCAGCTAGATCAGAAGTAATTAGACAAGTCAAATTACTCACTAGCGAAAAAACGGTTGTAGTCCCAAACCAAGAGCTACAACCGGGCATAATAATAGCTAGCACAATTGTCGATAGTGAAAATGCATTCATTCGCATAATAAATACAAATACAAAAGACGCTATAATAAATAGTGCAGACATAAAGAGCGAATCAATGCATGACTACGACATTTTCACATCCGACTCACAGCAAAACAATAGGAGCAAAGAAGTTTTACAAAAATTAAGATTTCCAAAACAATTTGATGAGGTTCTTACAGACTTGTGTACGAAATTTAGCGATATTTTTGGTTTGGAAACAGAACCAATATCAGCTAACAACTTTTATAAACAAAAGCTCAGGCTAGGAGATAAGACACCGGTCTATATTAAAAACTATCGCACGCCAGAAAGCCAGAAATTAGAAATTGCCAAACAAGTTAAAAAACTGATAGACGATGGAATTGCAGAACCATCAATATCAGAATATAACAGCCCATTACTATTGGTTCCAAAGAAACCACTTCCGAACTCAACGGAAAAAAGATGGCGATTAGCAGTAGACTATCGTCAAATAAATAAAAAATTGCTAGCAGACAAGTTCCCACTTCCAAGAATAGAAGACATTCTTGACCAATTAGGACGAGCAAAATATTTTTCATGTCTCGACCTAATGTCTGGATTCCACCAGATAGAACTTGAAAACAAATATAGGGATATTACTTCATTTTCAACAGCCAATGGCTCTTATCGCTTCACGCGATTACCATACGGACTGAAAGTTGCACCAAACTCTTTTCAGCGTATGATGACACTTGCATTTTCTGGTCTTGAACCATCGCAAGCATTCTTATATATGGATGATTTAGTCGTAATAGGTTGTTCAGAAAAGCATATGCTTAAAAACTTAACCAAAGTATTTGAGCTATGCAGAGAACACAATTTAAAACTACATCCTGAGAAATGTTCTTTCTTTCTGAGAGAGGTCACATTTTTGGGTCATAAATGCACTGATCAAGGCATTCTCCCAGATGACACCAAATACGAAGTAATAGAAAAATATCCCATACCAGCAGATGCAGATAGTGCTAGACGTTTCGTAGCCTTCTGTAACTACTATAGACGTTTCATTAAAAATTTTTCTAATCATGCACGCCACTTAACGAGGCTTAGTAAAAAGAATGTCCAATTTGAATGGACAGCAGAATGCAATAATGCATTCGAATACTTAAAAAAAGAATTAATGAAACCAACATAATTGCAGTACCCAGATTTTAGCAAAGAATTTTGCATAACAACCGATGCCAGTAAACAGGCATGCGGAGCGGTACTAACTCAAGAACATAATGGCAAACAACTTCCAGTGGCATACGCTTCAAGAATTTTCACCCAAGGTGAAAGTAATAAGTCCACTACAGAACAAGAACTAGCAGCCATTCATTGGGCAATTAATCACTTCCGACCATATATATATGGAAAACACTTTGTGGTAAAAAGCGATCATAGACCATTATCATATCTATTTTCAATGAAAAATCCAAGCTCAAAACTAACACGTATGAGGCTGGATTTAGAGGAATACGATTTTACGGTTGAATATCTTAAGGGGAAAGATAATCACATTGCGGACGCATTGTCACGCATAACAATACAAGACTTAAAAACAATAAACAGACAAGTACTAAAAGTTACTACAAGGTCTGAAAATAGAAAGGAAAGTCAAAAAATTGCCAATACAAGTATGAAAAACAAAAATGAGCAATTAATTGAAAAGCCCAGAATCTATGAAGTCGTCAATAATAATGACACAAAGAAAGATGTTTTAATCAAAATAGATAAACATAAGTGTTTATTAAAACGAGGAAAAACAATTGTTTCACGTTTTGATGTTAATGATTTGTATTCTAATGAAACATTTGACCTAAGTCAATTCTTTCAAAGGCTTACTTCAAAAGCCGGAATGCATAAAATAACAAAAATGCGAATATCAGCAAGTGAACAAATATTCGAATTTGTATCACTAAATGAATTTAAAATACAGGGCAATCGAGTACTCGAAAAAGTAGAACTAGCTATTCTACAAAAGGTGATAATCATAGATCAAAAAGACGAAGCTCAAATTAATCATATCTTGAAAAAATTCCATGACGATCCTATAGAAGGAGGTCACACTGGTATCGCGCGAACCCAGTTAAAAATCAAAAGATTTTATTATTGGCCCCAAATGACTAAGACAATTGCAAAGTATGTAAAGACTTGTTTAAAATGCCAACAAGCCAAAACAACAAAACATACCAAAACTCCATTGATATTGACACCAACCCCAGCAACAGCATTTGATACTGTTTTAATTGATACCATTGGTCCGTTACCGAAATCGGAAGATGGAAATGAGTATGCAGTTACAATCATATGCGATCTAACAAAATTTTTAGTCACTATTCCAACACAGAATAAAAGTGCTAAAACAGTTGCCAAAGCTATATTTGAATCATTTGTATTGAAGTACGGTCCAATGAAGACGTTCATTACGGATCAAGGTACAGAATACAAAAATTCACTTATAAATGAATTATGCAAATACATGCATATAGAAAATCTAACATCTAGTGCTCACCACCATCAAACCTTAGGAACCATAGAAAGAAGTCACCGAACTTTCAACGAATACATACGTTCATATATATCAGTTGACAAAAGTGATTGGGACATTTGGTTACCATATTTCACTTATTGCTTCAACACAACACCATCAGTAGTACATGACTACTGCCCATATGAACTAGTATTCGGCAGATTAGCCAGACAATTCAAAGATTTTTCAAAAATAAACCATATTGACCCTATATACAACATAGAAGATTATTCCAAAGAACTTAAATACAGACTAGAAATATCATACAACAGAGCCAGAAGAATGTTAGAAAAAGCAAAGGTAGAAAGAAAACTTAAATATGACAAACTTACAAATAATTTTGATTTAAAAATAGGAGATAAGGTACTACTTAAAAATGAAACAGGTCATAAGTTAGACAATAGGTACGAAGGTCCTTACGACGTACTAGATATAGGAGTAAATAATAATATAACTATTAAAAAAGGAAATAAGAAACAACAGATAGTACATAAAGACAGGTTAAAAAAACAAACATAAAAAAAAAAATGGTCTGATCAACCGAAAAAAAAAAAAATTATAATAAAAAGACATAAATATATTTAATTTAAATTTTTGTAATTTCAAAATTTTTACATAATTCATTTAAAAGTAAATATCATTATTCATTAATTATTATATAAGAATACAATTAAATCATAATTAATACACTTAATACAATTATATGCAAAAAAAAAAAAATGAAAAAAAATTCAAAAAAAAAATATATATATATACATATATATATATGAAAATAACTTCATCCCATTACGTTATTTTGCAAAAGGAGGGAGGTGTAGTATGTGCATATATCGAGGGTACACTGTACCCCTAAAAACATAGCAACACTAAGTTGCATTATGTAAACAAACAAATTCAAGTGGACTAAAAAAGTCTCACGCTGATAGCGGCATTACGCTAAGTCAGCATTCCCACGCTGACTGTATATATATATATACATATGCCCATACGACACCTGCTCTTGAACATATACATAAGATATACATATGCGGCAGCGCCTCTGCTGTGGTCAACGGCAGCGCAGTCGCCAGCAACAATTATGTACTTAGCTTAAGTCAACTTCTCTTTGTAATAAATAAATCAATCTTAATGCAAACCACGAAGAGCATGGATGTGTCCCCTTTTATTAATGCTCACTAACAGGTACTGGGCAGTAGTTAACACACAATAAAATATTACAATCTTTAAGAGTAGCGCTACTCAAGCCGGTGACCCTATTATCAAATGTTGATAAAGAAAAATAAGCAATACTGTTTACATTTCATGACGATCCCATACAAGGAGGTCGCACTGGCATTACAAAAACCTTGGCCAAGGTCCAGAGACACTACTACTGGAAAAATATGTCTAAAGACATAAAAGAGTACATAAGAAAATGTCCAAAATGCCAAAAGTCTAAAATGACTAAACATACAAAGACTCCTTTAACGATTAGAGACACTCCCATAAATGCATTCGACAGAGTGATAGTGGACACTGTTGGTCCACTTCCAAAATCAGAACATGGTAATGAATATGTAGTCACTTTAATATGTGACTTAACAAAATATTTAGTAGCCATACCAATTGCAAACAAAAACAAACAACTGTCGCTAAAGCAATTTTCGAATCTTTTATTCTGAAGTACGGTCCAATGAAGACGTTCATTACGGACATGGGAACAGAATATAAGAATTCAATTATAAATGACCTGTGCAAATATTTAAAAATTGAAAATATAACATCTACAGCACATATGTTAGAAGAAAATAAGAATAGAAATAAATTACTATATGATCAGAAGGTGAGGGATACAGATATAAACGTAGGTGATCAGGTTTTATTAAAAAATGAAACTGGTCATAAATTAGATTTTAAATATACAGGCCCCTATAGGGTAGAACATATAGGGGATAGGGATAATATAACCATAATAAATAATAAACATAAAAAACAAATAGTACATAAAGATAGATTAAAACAATTTATTTCATAATCAATTTTTCTTTTTCATACATATATATATATATCATTCATGAAAATACATGAAATAGACTCGAAAAGAAAAAAAGGAAATATATATATAATTAAAATATCTTTAAAATTCGTAAATTTATACTAGAAAAAAAACTTCATTATATTACGTTATTTTTCAAAAGGAGGGAGATGTAATATGCACACATTTGAATATGTATATCAGACATACGAAATACTTAAATGCATTGAAGGGTTATACAACCCAAGCCCAGGTCATAAACCTCAGCCGAAATATGAATCCCTCGTTGCGCATTTGCACCGCACATAGAAAGTGCAGGTGTCAGCATAAATGCACCACGAGCGGATCTTACGTATGCATGTTCATATACCTCCGCGCTCCAGACTAATCGAGACTTAAGAATACATAGCCGCCTTACCGCTGCCGCTATTGGCAGCGACGGACGGTCGCTCCTATAGACAACATAATGCCCTGCAAATAGTTCAGTATCACAGGCAGAAGAGTTTAGCCAGGTTTCAGTAAAGACAATAACGTCGGCGTCAAAGGAAACACTATTGACATGCAGTATGCTGAGCTTCCGCAGTGAACTGCGAACGTTCTGATAGTGGATAGAGAATGAATCAGTTAGTTTTTTGAAGGCAAAGCTATGGGAGTCTGAGGCGCACGAGCACGAGGATTATTATTGTTAATCAATTTATTACCCATGGCATGTTCAGGCCAGACGGAAGTATCAAGAACCCTGTCCAAGAGGCCTTCAAAAAGTGCAATTTTAAACGAAGATATATCGCGTCTTTGTTTAAAATTTAACTTTGTGACGGCAAATTTAGGGGACGAAGAAACAGAGACCGCCAGTATCACAGGATGAGCGTCTCTTTTGCTGTATACCGCTGGCACAACAGAAGTGGCAGCACGCGACGTGGAAGCCTGGTCAGCACTAACAGGCTGTCGATGCAAGGGTGCAGAGACATCGGCGAATAAAGAGCCAAGATCCGCAGTCTTGGTTGGTCCAGGTGCTGCAGCCACGCGAGAATCGTCTGCCACATCCGAGGTGCTGTCCGTGGATAGGTTTCGCGGGCTGAACTGCATAAGGGGGCTCGCAGGGTCTGGAACTTATAGGGAGTAATTAGGGAGAGTGCTCAAATTTCAAATTTCGGATTTTGAAGTGGGACTCCTCCGTCTGGAAACGACCGATAAGCTTCTTGAAACCAGCCGCCAGAGACTGAAACTCGAGATGAGTTTGCTTCATGAACTTTCTCATATCGGATTTGATGTGTAGACAGCGATCCGTAATACGTGTGCCAATATGCTCAAACTTTGAAAGAAGGGAGAGCGATAGGAAACACGACCGACTCAAAGCTTGACATTAAGCGCGGATATTACAAAGATGTACCGTCAGATCTGGGTCGATCCGAAGCATACACCCGTTCAAAGAATACTGTTCCGAAATAAGGAGGGTGATATCCGAGACTTTGAATTGAAAACAGTTACCTTCGGGGTCAACTGTGTGCCTTTCCTCGCTATTCGAGTGCTGCAGCAGCTATCAGAGGATGTCCAAAGGCCGATTCCAAAAGCCAGCCACATTATTCAACAAAATATGTACGTCGATGACGTTCTGGCAGGGGCAAATTCCATAAATGAGGCCCATAGTTCGATCCAAGAGCTACAAGCAGCTCTTACCTCTGCTGGTTTCCCTTTTGAGAATGTTTACTTCAAACCACACGAGCATACTAAAAAGTATTCCAGCCGAACACCTCCTTCATAGCTTGGGATTCGATGGAGGGCTAAGTTATATTTTGTCCCGCCAGAAATAGTGTTGCAACCCTCTTACAACCCTCTTGTTTGATCCAGCCGGATGGCTCGCTCTCGGACACGGCCAATGGCGGTCGCTTGGGAAACGGACTGGGACTCGGGCTGACTCGTTCATTCGCCCGAAAGGCTATGACCAGCGATACAGGCGAGCAGCAACAGTTGCTTAACGAAAGACTGAGGGAACTGGATTCCGAGCAGAAGGAGTTGGACAAGTTGCGCAAGTAGAGCGCACCTTCGTCTACCCGCTGGCCATGCTTCTGCTGCTTTTCTGTACGGGCGTCACCATTCTTCATGTGGTCCAAAATACTTTGGAGCTACTTATTGGAATTAAAGCGCTGCCACTGAGCACGAGGCAATTCACTCTGGGCATCTCATCGCTGTCAAAACTGGGACCCTTTGGCGCCGGCCTGGAGGTGTGTCTCATCTTCTACCTAGGCCACCTCCGTCGTCGGCTTCTACAGCATGCCCGAGAAGCGATGCGATAATATTGGGCGAGAAGGCGCGATAAACCTCTGCAACCGTTTTCATATGAAATCGCTTGAAAGATGTCAGAGTGATAGCGAAGCGAGTTGCGAGTTCAAACGATAAAGCGAGAGCAAAGCGAGAGAGCAGTTTGCAACCTGCTTTATCGCTTCAAATAGCTCAGAACGTACAATTGTTTTGTTGCATTCTGAGCTTTATTTTCAGATTTGTCTACATTCATGCGTTTTGTTTCCTTTTAATTGCAATTCGCAGACGTTTTATCTCATAAAATTTCGCAGAGCGTACCATTTTTTGTTGCATTCTGAGCTTTAATTACAGGTTTCATGCGTTTTGTTTCCTTTTTATTGCATTTGGTGTCATTTATAAGAGAACCTAAATGGACATCGAACATTTAATAAGTGAAGTCTTTTTACGTCCAGCTCTATGGGACCAAAAGAGCAAAAATTATCACAATAGAATATTAGTCGAAAAAAATTGGACAGAAATTGAAGAAATATTGGAAACATCGAGTAAGTAAAGATTTATTAATAACTACAAATTATTTGTATTTACAATAAATTTTCTAATTAATTAGCCTGTTTTTAATTTTACATGATTTAAAGTTTCGGCGTTGTTGTGATTTTCAATGCCAATATGAAAATGTTTCGATTCTATATTGATATCATAAGGCCCTTCAAGGTAAATGATTGTATTATGCAAAATGCATATACTCTTTACAATTACATAAACAAAATCTGGATCAGTATCTCTTCTTGAATATGGTCTTAAAAGATTTTCTAGAAGTGGATAAGCCTCATCACCCACAAAAACATATGCCATCTTAGTGTTTGTTCCAGGTAACCAAGAATCTGGCGAAATGAATTGTCGAGCCCTTAGCTGCATATAGAGTTGTGATGCATTAAATGTTCCACCATCACTTTGTTTTCCATAGCCTCCAACTTCTATGGCAATAAATTTGCAATTGGCATCTGTCACTCCTTGGAGTACTATAAAAAAGTACTTTTTATAATTATAAAACATAGACCCGTTATGAGGTGGGCATCTAATTCGTACATATGTGCTTTCCATCAATAGCCCCAGCACAATTTGGAAAGTTCCACAGCCTCCAAAAGTTGTCTGCCGTCTTGCTAATTATTTCCTTCGTGGGCTGAGGCATATGTAGCGGTTGTAGCTCCTCCTAAAGAGCTATTACAGTCTCTTTCACTACAACTGAAACAGTAGTCCTTCCAATTTTAAATGAATATGCCAATGATGAGAAAGATGCTCCAGTAGCTAAAAATCTGTAATTACGGATAATTTTTGACGTAATTCTAATTAATTAATTAAATTTTTATTTCAGAAGACGGCTTAAAAAAAATGGAAGAACATCAGGGACCAATTCCGCAACGAATGGAAAAAAATTCCTGTTCCGAAATCTGGAGATGCTGGTGTTTCAGAGGAGGCTTACACCAATTATACTTCTTAGCCTTATTTTAAAAGCCTACTTTTTTTAAAGGACCAAATGAAACCCCGTAAAGCGGTTGGGAATTTCGATGCATTGGAGGCATCTTCCTCACGATTTTTTCGGGTGACATCTGAATCGTCTCTAGATGAGCTCATCTCTGAGGAGATTCTAGAGTAATGTGAAGATGAACCCCCAAAGAAAAAGCAAAAGAAATTTAATGCCTCTGAGGAATTAGTGGCTATGGAGCAACAAAAATTAATGCTGGTTGAAAAGAAAATTCAAAACAACAAAGAAAAAGATGACGACGATTCATTCTTTGATAGTCTTATACCATATATGCGAAAAATGGATACAAAAACTAAATTATTATGCAGAATGGAAATCCAAAAAACAGTTTTTAATTTTTCTTTCATAAATAATCCTGATACCGATTATAGTTTTATATTTACATTTCTTTTATTATATTCGCCGGAATCGTTCAGTGCCATCTGAACATAACCGGACGTTGGGGATGGGGAGGTAGGTATGGTACATAGGAATATGGGCCTGGACGCTACCGATAATACCAAATTGTAATATAATATACTTGAAATACAATGTAATATAGCTATCATAATACATACATAATAGAGGGCTGCATGAGTTGCAAAAAAACAAAATTCGAATGAACAATGCTCGAAATGCTTTGAGTAAAATAGAATGCTCAATCGAATGAATTTGAGTGAGTAAGTGCGTTCCGGCTAGACTCGGACGCACAACATCCAAACGAAAAAAAAACAGGGTTTGAAAAGCTATGCTGCTCCCGTAGTATTTTGTTTTCATATTGCTATTGCTGTCACTTTGACGAGAGCAGTAGCAGAGTCGTAGCAATGAAATTGAAAACTTTGTGCTATGCTCTGCTCCGAGATTTCTGACTTGCTACCTACATCCAAAGGCTATAGCAGAAAATTTTAGAAAATGCTCTGGGGACTAGTAGCCATAGTCAAAATTTTAGAGCAAGATGAGAGCAGAGAAAATATAATTTTGATATGTGCACGGCTCTGAAATGTATTATATTTTTAACGATTTTTTAATGCTGCTTTAAAGTGGAAGGTAGGTAGGTTCAAGTGGTGTGGCTTCATCCTAGAGCCTCCAATTAGAGCTGAGCTCCATTTTGGTCCACTCCTACTGTAGTCTACTAATAGTCAGTACCAACCTGAGTCAATAAGGAAGCCTAGGATTGGAGGCCTTGCTCGAAGAGGATTAGTGCCACGCTAATTATGCAGAAAACAACAAAGGAAAATAAAAGTAACGTTGCATAATAATAAAATGTAACAATTAAAAAAAAAACAAGAAAGGAAGCTAACTTCGGCTCACCGAAGTTTGTATACCCTTGCAGAGTTTAAACAAAAAATTAAGAACGAAATTCTGAAATAATAATTTGTTGCCAAATCTCAAATTTGATGGCAATGGTTTGAAACACGGCTAAGCTATGGTTTTTTTTATTTTCCTGATTGTTCCTAAGGAAGCTATAGGATATAGTCAGCCGATTTTCATGAAATTAAAATCAAAATTCAGAAATACTAAAATATGGCTAAATATCAAATTTGGTGAAAATATGTTGAAATCTGACAAAGTTATGATTTTTTCTTTTATTTTCCTGATTGTTCCTATGGAAGCTATGGGATATAGTCAGCCGATTTTCATGAAATTAAAACCGAAATTCGGAAATAATACTAAATGGGCAAATATGAATATGAAAATTGGTTGAGAACTGACAAAGTTATAATTTTTTTTCGTATATTTTTACGATTGTTCCTATGGCAGCTATATGATATAGTCGTCCGATCCGGCCCGTTCCGACATATGTACGAGTGAGAGTATATAGAAGCCTAACTGCAAAGTTTCATTCAGATAGCTTTAAAACTGAGGGACTAGTTTGCGTAGAAACGGACAGACGGACAGACGGACATGGCTAGATCGACTCGGCTGTTGATCCTGATCAAGAATATATATACTTTATAGGGTCGGAGATGCCTCCTTTAATGCGTTGCAAACTTTTGACTGAAACTAATATACCCTGCAAGGGTATAAAAAACAAAACAATGTAGCTCAGCTCGCTTCTCTCAAAGCTTTCACTCTGCCACCTTCTCGCTTTGCTCATCGCTTCTCGCATCGCTTCGCTTCTCGCGCTCACTCTGAAATCAGCCTAAGACATATTATCGTGTATTTCAACTCATCTCGTTGGTCACAAAGTCAAGTCTTAATATCCATTTCGTACATGTCTTTTCATTATTTATATGTACATCCGTGTATCTGTGGGCTATTTTATTTATTTAAGATTCTAACATTGTTCCTTAAGCAGCGCGCGCCGACTGACTTGCGCCTTCATTACATTTTACCGCATACTCAGCTCTGTAACCAATATTCACCTAATCACACACTTAAAAGCGTCTAAAACGTATGTGATAAATATAATAATAATAAACAAAACATTTTACTAATTAAAAAAAAAATACGTTCCAAATTTTTTATGCAAATTTGTCTGCAAGATTTAGGCTGGGATGATAAGATTCCCAGGGAAATGAATCAGAGGTGGCAGGCGTTTCTCCGTGAGTATTCCGACCTCAACCAGATCCGCGTTCCGAGATGGGTATGTTATCAGCCTGAAGTCAAAGTGGATTCTGAATGCGTCCCAAAAGGCTTTTGGAGCGGCGATCTACGTGCGTGTCGAGGTTGGTCAGGAAACCGTTTCTAACCTCCTCACATCCAAGACAGGAGTCGCTCCAGTAAAGACCGTGTCACTTTCCCGAGAAGAGCTCTGTGGGGCCGGGCTGTTAGCCGAAATGGTAACAGCTATTCTTCCCAATATGCCCACACCAAGTTTTGACATACGCTGCTGGACCGATTCGACAGTCGTCCAGGCCTGGTTACGGAAGCCTGCGTGCAACTGGACCACGTTTGTAGCCAACCGAGTGGCCAAGATCACGCATGCAGTACCAGTCGACTGCTGGGCACACGTTCGATCTGAACTAAATTCCGCCGATTTAACTAGTCGAGGCGTGTCCCTACTCGAGTTAGCGGATAGTCAAGGCTGCAAGGGCCACAAGAGCTATGGCCAGCGCATAGCGATGTGCATCCAAACACAGAGCTCGAGGAGCGGGGAGGAACTTATTAATAAGTACTGCTCGAACTGCCTCGCTCACGAGCACTCAGGAGGGACCTACCGCAGCACCAAGGGCTGCAAAACGTGTGGAGATGACCACCACACGATACACCACATGCACGAGGAGCTGCCATCATCGTCTCGGCCACGTCCTGAACGCACAGAGCGTCAGCCCGTCTTCAAGGCTGCATATCGGCTGCCCATCACGCAGGCAAGCAAGGACGAAGTCTGTACGGCAACCCTTCGATCCCGCACGGTCGACTTCCGGCTCGAGGTCGTCTTAAGGCTTGATCCCAGCCTTAAGATTCGGACGTCCGTACGGGCTCTGAGCGACACCATCCGGGCCAAGTTCAACATCGAACATCGACCATTTCCCTCGCGTTGGGCTCAGACTTGTTCCCCAAGCTGATCCAACTGGGGTTCCTGAAACTGGAAGATGGGTTGCCCGTCGCGCAGTGCACCGTCTTCGGATGGACCGTATCCGGAGTCTGCAAAAGGGGGGGGGGGGAGAATGTTCGCGCCACAGAGGCGCTTAGTTTTGAGCGGCAGTGTGGGAGCGAGCGCTGCACTGGAGCTTGCACTCCCGCTCACCTGCCCTCTCAGTTTCTCTCCCGCTCCCGTCTTCCAGCGGAAATCTACCACTCCGCGGTCCCGGGCCTCGTCCACTCTTAGGTGTAAGTTAGTCTTAAATTGAAGTTGTGCAATTAAAGGAATTATATTGTGAAGTGAAAATCGCCGCTTGTTCTACTTTGGAATTTGGGATTTTCGAGCAGCAACTTTTCCACCTAAGCATTTCAACGGCCATGACGACCAGCCCCACGAGAGCCGAACTTATCTAGAAGGAAGCCGCCCACTCCATTTTAATAATAATCAAACAAAAATCGAAATAAGTGAAGATGGAGTAGAGAGGGGGAGGGGAGGGGAAGGGATCTATGACGTGGAGGTAAAAAGGTGTGTGGATGGAATTATTTAGGGGCAGCTACGGAAAATTCTGCTAGTAGTTTGCTATGGCAGGGAGGGATTCAGAGGATCGTTTAAATTGTGTATGTATTTAGATGTCAAACTGTTTTGGAGAGTAGTTTTTGTGCATTTTTAGTGTTGTTAAATGTCCTGTGCTCGTAAAAGAAGAAGGATATTAAAAAAATGTTTGTCGGTTACGCGTCTTAGTGGGCCGGATCAAGAACCTACGATCTGAGCTAGCCAAGACGATGCCCAAGCCGTTGGCAGCACGCCCAGGACTTTGTTTGGTCATAACAATATTGTGAATACTGTATTTTGTTTTGCTAAGATTTCGATCATTTGACATCGTTAAATCAAATTGATATAAAAATTAAATTGATTTATTTTTTAAATCCGCAAAATTTATTTTGAAAGCTCAACACAAAATCATAGGATAATGATTAATTTTCATCATAAATAGTTCGGAAGCAACTTTCGAATAAATGATCGATCGGGAAATACATATATCACCAAAATTAGTGCTAAACATACTAGTATAGTTCGCATTCACTTTTATATGATGCGAGCGCATCTAAAAATGCTCCCCCAAGTTTTAATTTCTGCCTGCACTCCAGGAGTGAAACCCCCTTTGTTTTTTTTAGGAAATTGTTAACCAATCACTGTGAAGCTTTGGAGATAGATTAAAATAATATCAAAGATGATACAAAAAATATTTAAATAGCCACATATTACAAAATGAGAGACTTATGCCAGGGCAGACGCAGCGCCTATATTTTGAAGGTGCCCCCATTATGGACGATTCAGCCTGTAATCAAAGTCGCAAATTCAAAAACCAAATTTATATGTATTAAGAATAAGTATATCTTATATTTGTACCGAGAAACCCAAATGAAATGAAGCCACAAAAAAAAAAATGCAGCACAGTTTAAACATAAAATTTCGGTTTTCAGAGAGTAGGTTTGATTTTCAACCCTCTTAAAAAAAAACTAAAACTTATTTTTTTTAAAACATCTAGATTTAAATAGAAGATACATTTATGTTGATTATAATACTTTTTGATTCATTCCGATATGTGCCATTTGCCATGTCGTTTTTTTGACGTGTGTACGTTTACACTTGTGTACCTCGAGTACACGCTTCATTTGAGGCACTTAGAATTTGAATTCGATAATAATACAGTACAGTACATTCTACAGTATATTCTAGAAATAATTAACTACTCTAGAAATAATAAACTATTTATTAAAGCAATAAAATTTTTCAAAAAAAAATTTAAGGTTTTCACTTAATAAAAAAAAGTATTCTATGAGAAAATTCGATTTTTTCACTTGATATCTTATAAAAAGGCGAGGGGGTGGGCGTGGCACATTGTCCACTACATATATAAATTTTAAAATAATTGACTGTCTATTGCCGTAAATTATTTGATTATCTTATTTGGTTAAAAACTTATTGTTTTTACAGCCTGTTCAGTCGGGGTCATAAGTATGTATGTAGTCATAAGTATGATATTTAAGACACGACACACATAATGTAATAATTCGTCAGTCGCAGCGACATGCATTTATCGTAAATAAAGTATCAATTACCAGGTCAAGCGAATATGCATGGTCGGCTGATACGAGGAAATGAACTGAGGCAATGGTCTCAGTTCCTAACACTAACCCACATTCACAGTAACCGCACACTATTTTGTATACGTTATTTCTGTTAGCATAAGCACTTTTGTACCTATAAATATTATTAAGTTTCACTAATAAAGTCAGTAAGAGTTCTACCTCAACCACGAGCTTTTATTCATGCATCAGAGGCTGTCGCTGTGTCTTCAGACCCTCACCCAACTCAACCGTCCACCTAGTTCCAAGAGCTAGTTGCGACAACAAAAGGCAATAGTTTATGCACTATCTGCCAGGCATCTAAGCCTCCTTACACAAACATTTTGGTGACCCCGACGAACACGCTAACCGTGGACGTCAACCGCAGGAAATCCGTAACTCTTGGGATTGTCCTAACTTTTCACTCGCCATAAAAACCATTTGGTGAGCCCTGACTCACAGGAAATTGTCCTGAATATGTGAAACCAACAGGAAGGACTCCGTAACTATTGGGAATATTCCAGAATTTCACTCTTGCCATAGAAAATTGGTGAGACCAACAGGGAAAGTTCCGTCACTTCTGGGAACTTTCTTTTTTGACACTGTCAAGAGCCTTCAAATCCTTTCTAGACTTCTAGATCCTCCAAGTCTATTGACCAGTTGTTAATTCCTTCGACCACACACGGTTGCGAATAGGAGCGTATCCAGCTGTAAAAGCGAATAAAACACTCCCACCGGTCGGGAATTTAAACAATTGTCAATATGTCTAACAAGGAGGAGCAAGCAGTCAAAGAGACATTAGACTTGCAGGAAGAGATCAGTCAAAAGATCGCAAGGCTTATCCGCAACTTTAGAAAAGATTCAGCGGATAGAAAATTAAATGCAACATATTACCAAACAAAGTTGGTCGCAATCGATGAAGTATGGAATCGATTTGCGGAGAACGACAAAAATATTCCCGCAACATATAGAACCGAAGAATATTTAAAGTTCTACGTCGACTGTCGTGAATCATACGACAAATACAGAAATATTATAGTCGACTCAATGGCTCAGAGCTCAAGCAATGCCCCAAATCAGGCAACCGCGAGCAATGGCCGGGAAACTGCAGACGTTGCAAGCTTAGCGCAACCTGCACGTAAACTGATATCAGCATGTCGGCGACAAAAAGCAATCGCCGACTCAATCAAACGGGCTCTGAAAGAATGTTCAGAGACCGGCAGGGCCGTATCAAGGAGTTCAATAAACTCATTGTGGTCTCAATACCAAGAGATCCATTTCTCAATCCATGAAGAGTACGAAGACCCGGTCAGGGAGGGCTACGACATGCAGTCGTTCCTCCGACTAGAAAGGGAAGTACAGAAAGTCCTGGGGGCACAAACCAACACATCAAGCAATGAAGATGTACACTTGCCCAGAGTCAGCATCCCCAAGTTCGATGGGGATCTACTCAAATGGACGCAATTCTTTGATTTGTTCAAATGCATGGTCCATGATACCAGCATGCCCACAGTCAGGAAGATGTGGTACCTTAAAACCACTGTGACTGGAGAGGCAGAGAGACTTATAAGGCAAATCGATCTGAAAACGGAGAGCTACATGAGCGCATGGGAAATATTAGTTGATGCATACAACAATCCCCGCCATGTAGCAGATACGATTCTCAATCGCCTTCTGCAACAACAAACAAACAGTGACGACCCAAGTGACTAAAGGAGTTGTATATTACAACAATTGAGTCTCTGGCATCATTAAAGGGACTAGGCATTGATGTATCCAGCTGGGATACAATGATAATTGCCATCTTAAAACAAAAATTGGATCTTGCGAATAGAGCCCTATACGAACAATCGTTAGACGGCACAAGAGAGCTTCAAGGGCTCGATACGATACTAAGTTTCGTGGACCAGCGAAGTCGCGTGCTGGGAACAGGCAAACGCAGTCAGCAGCAAAAAAGGGAACAGATGAGCCCATCTTGCACTTCTGCTAGCGCAGGAAGGCAACCAAGTTGCCCCTTCTGCAAACTGAATCATTTGCTATACAAATGCAATAATTTCCGCAGCAAACAATCCCCGCCATGTAGCAGATACGATTCTCAATCGCCTTCTGCAACAACAAACAAACAGTGACGACCCAAGTGACTAAAGGAGTTGTATATTACAACAATTGAGTCTCTGGCATCATTAAAGGGACTAGGCATTGATGTATCCAGCTGGGATACAATGATAATTGCCATCTTAAAACAAAAATTGGATCTTGCGAATAGAGCCCTATACGAACAATCGTTAGACGGCACAAGAGAGCTTCAAGGGCTCGATACGATACTAAGTTTCGTGGACCAGCGAAGTCGCGTGCTGGGAACAGGCAAACGCAGTCAGCAGCAAAAAAGGGAACAGATGAGCCCATCTTGCACTTCTGCTAGCGCAGGAAGGCAACCAAGTTGCCCCTTCTGCAAACTGAATCATTTGCTATACAAATGCAATAATTTCCGCAGCAAAACGGTACCGGATCGACTCAACTGGGTACTAAAACAACAACTGTGTGTGAACTGTTTTAAAAGTAGCCACAAGGCAAAGGATTGCCGAGGCCGTATGTGCTTTAAATGCGATAAAAGGAACCATACAGTGCTGCACCTGGAGACTTCATCAGGTGAGGCAACAGAGCCACAATCACCTTCTGTAGGAGCATCCAGCAACAAAAGCTACAATTTGCTGGCTACAGTTAAGGTATTGGTCAAAGCAAGCAATGGTCAGGTGGCCACATTCCGAGCCTTGCTGGATTCAGGATCACAAATCAATCTGATCTCTGAACGAATGGCCTCCAAGCTCTCTCTGAAGCTACACAATGCATCGTTACGCATCGAGGGTATCAGATCAATCCGAAAACAAGTCGGGCTAGAGCAAATGTGCTCATGAAATCGATGCACAACGATTTCACTTAACAGGTAGAAGCCTTTGTTCTGCCACATTTCATAGCTGACCAACCAGCTCATGATTTGAGTACATCCCACGTACGCATTCCAAACAACGTCATCCTGGCCATAGTAGAATAAGTATAAGGTAGTCTCGTCGCCGGCAGAATTGTTTCGGGCTTACTCCCCAATTGGAAGTGAAAGGTTGTGTGCGGACGAATTTTTTGTCAAAAAATGTCATATAAGGCTAGATGTTAAAAAGTTTTATTTTAAAATTCGCATATTTTTTGGAATTAAGAAACTAAACAAAAACTAAGTGTAAACAAAAAACTAAGTTTCTAACTCTAAGCTACTCAAAATAAAATTATAAAAAATTATATTGCATGCAATTTCAAACCCCATGAGCAGCATAAGGGTTAAACAACACACACTTTTTCTGTCTCTTTCGCACTTTCAGGAAAGCACCCTCTCACTTGACTGCTCTGACTTGCAAGCGCTAAATACTATGCAAACGGAACGAGCATATGGAGCGGCAGTGTATGTACGAGCGACATACAAAAATAATCAAGTATCAGTCCGGTTGCTATGCTCAAAGTCGAGAGTGGCGCCATCCGCCAAGGAGACTCTACCGCGGCTAGAATTATGTGCTGCAGTCTTGGGAGCTGAACTGACCCATAGAGTCAGAAAGGACCTACGTTTGCCTGAGGAGAAGGCATTGGGGTACTTCTTGACTGATTCAACAGTAGTCCTCTCCTGGATAAATGCGTCTGCGTCCTCATACCACACGTTCGTGGCCAATCGAATAGCAAAAATACAAGCGGTGTCGCATCAAGCGCAATGGCGTCATGTGTCGTCCGCAAATAATCTAGCAGACGTACTATCAAGAGGAATTGCCGCAAGCAAGTTAGCAGAACACAACCTGTGGCTATATGGACCCCTGTTTCTGAACGGCTCCCGAGACAAGTGGTCAAAAATACCGACCATCGATCGAAAACAAGGCAGCTTGCCAATCTGCCAGGATCAACTAGGAAGCGAGCTATACAGTTGCAATCACAGCAACTCCTTCCACAAGTTGCAACGCATTGTAGCATACATGATGCGCTTTTGTCATAAACAGAACCAATCTCCTACGACTACGCTAAGTGTCGGCGAGCTGGCTCATGCCAGAACGATCATCTTCAGCACGATTCAAAAAATTGAATTCAGTGCTGAGTATAAACAACTTCGCATCCACAGAACAGTGGACAAGAAAAGCTCAGTCGTCTCGTTGTCTCCAATAATAGGAAATGACGGACTCATCAGAGTCGGAGGAAGGTTGGAAGAATCCAACCTTCCATATGCTGCCAAACATCAAATCTTGTTTCCGTACAATGATACGATTGTGAAGATGCTGCTACGAGAGATGCATGAGGAAAACATGCATTGCGGAGCACAAGCATTGAGGGCCATAGCCAGACAACAATACTGGATTTTGAATGACAAAACGATGGCCAGGAGCATCATACACAGTTGTGTTAAATGCACAAGAGCACGGCCCAAATTAATGCAACAAATCATGAGTAACTTGCCGGCGGATCGAATAACACAGGCTCGTCCGTTCTCCAATTCTGGAGTCGATTATTGCAGTCCCTTTTGGATTCACCACAAAATTCGTGGGAAAAGGCCAATTAAAGCATACATTGCAGTATTTTGCTGTTTCGCCACAAAGACATCTTGAGTTGGTAAGCGACCTAACAACGGACGCTTTCCTAGCCGCTCTCCGACGATTCTTGGGCCGACGTGGAAAGTGTCAGACCATTCACTGTGACAACGCCACGAACTTTGTTGGTGCCAACAACAAGTTAAAGGTACTGGAGGAAACGATTTTCACAGAGCAAGCCCAGAGCAGGATCATTAATCAGTGCAATAAGCAGCAGGTGGAGTTCAAGTTCATCCCACCGCGAGCACGGTCGTTTGGCGGGTTATGGGAAGCTGCTGTAAAATCAGCGAAAAAGCTATTAGTATCAGTCACAGCCACAGCATCCTTAACACTTGAAGAGCTCAACACGGTGGTCATTGAGGTCGAGGCGATACTCAATTCAGGGCCCCTCACCCCGATGTCAGCCGATCCAACAGATACTGCAGCGCTCACTCCAGGCCATTTCTTAATTGTCGAACCTCTAGTGGCACCGCCCGATGCAATTCTTGCCCGACCGGAAAAAACGTTGGAACTGATGGGAAATGTGTGACGCGTGCCGCGCACATAATATAAAGGTATTTAATTCGAATGCGCGGGCGCGCCAACCAACAGCCACACTGACGGCAAAGGGTCACACTGACAGAGAAGGGGCACACTAGGCGACGATAACAGCGGGCACACTAAACCACGCTAGGGCCTATATAAAGCGGACCACTGGCCTTGGAAGATCACTTAGCAGCCGACAGCGATCGGAAGCAGTAAGCCTCTTAGGAGCACACTTCCAGTAGTCAGCAGCCAAAGTCATTTTTTTGGGCGACCCAAATCTTTCTTTGGGTTGTTTTACATAGTCGATAGACTTTCGAGTCGCGGCAACTAATTCGGCTTGCCGAATTCTTTCTCTCTGAAGACTTTAGAGTCCGACCGTCCTCTCTCTCTGAAGAATTTCGAGTCCAAGCCATCCTCTCTCTCGTAACCGACCGAGTCCACCGCGTCTCTCTCTGAAGACTTCCGAGTCCACTGCGCATCTCTGAAGTCTTCCGAGTCCCACTATTCTCTCTCTGCAGACTTCCGAGTCCACCCATCTCTCGGAGGGCTTTCGAGCACCGGGCGATACACCCATCTCTAGGTGGGCTTTCGATCACCGGGCGATCCGCTAGCGCTCTCGGAGGGCTTTCGAGCACCGGGCGATCCGTTAGCGCTGAAACGAGGACCATCTAGACGCGAGAGGCCCAGACGACCGAAGAGACGGCGCTACCGAGTCCCAACGCAGTGCATCCTCAACTTTGTCAACCCATACTTGAATAAAGGTCTGAACCTATTAAATTTAACCGAAATCTCTTCACTGTTCTCACTGGGAAACGGGCAACTTCTCTTACAGCTATCACTCGGACTAACAATTATAGGCGGATCCTGGCTGTCCCTGAGCTATCTGGGGAACTGAGACGGCAGACCGTCACAACTGGTATCCAGACTTAAACAATCGTTCTGGAATCAGTGGTCCATGGAGTACCTCCAAGAGCTCCAGATGCGCACCAAGTGGAAAACTATGGCGCAGAATGTCAAGGAAGGACTGCTAGTATTGGTGAAGGAAGACAACGTACTGGTAATGAGCTGGCCCATGGGACGAATAGTGAAGACATATCCAGGCAAGGATAACCAAATCCGGGTCGTAGATGTAAAGACCGCATCAGGGATCTACAAAAGGGCAGTTACTCGTTTGGCGCCGTTGATAAAAGAAGAAGTAGCCACAAAACGGCCGCACAGCGCCAGCGCGGACACGGCGCAGGCAGAAGAAAGCCCTGTGCACAAAAGGAAAGCATCATTTCCAATCCTCCCAACGTTACTGGCGATGCTGCTGATCCTGCCGTTAGCAATGGGACAGTCAATCAACATAACTCAGTTTGCAAGCCAGCCAGGAATATTCTACGAACGGCTCGGCACATCCAGAATGGCAATCTCCGAATGGAAAATAATTGTATATTACGATTTAAAGCCATATTGGAGCGACATGGAAATATTGGCCACCGGGATAGCGGAACTGAAACACAAATGTTCAGAACTCCGAAACATCAATGCTTGTAGATCAGTGTCTGAGCATTTTCAACATGTATACAGCGAACTGCAATCAGGAAATGAGTTGATCCATCATTCCCGGCAACGAAGAGCACCACTTGACATAGTTGGAAACGTAGCGAATGACATGTCCAAGGTGATCAAAGAGGTCAAGTCCAATGACGACGTGTTAATGATGCTCTTGAAAAATCAGACGTCAATCTTGGATTCAACAATATACATAGTCAGGACGAGCATTTCAGCCACTAACGATCGGATTAGAACACTAGAGACCCAGATAGGTACAATCAATCTGGAAAGAGGAAAGTACCAAGGCGACCACCTACAACAAACATTAATGAGTCTGACAACACAACTAACACTGGTGGCAACCGGATTGCAGCGGATGCAAAGTGAGATAGCTGATGTGCTCACTGACGTGCGCCATCGAACCATCAGTCCAATACTAGTGTCTCCCAAGCAACTAAGGGAGCAACTGGATCAGATTCGAGAACATATCCCACCGGATCAACTGCTTCCAGTAGCATCGGCTAATGTTATCCAGCTTTATAAAATTATGCATGCCGAAGGCACCACAACGAGCAGCCACGTCATATTCAAGATATCGCTGCCACTGGTTTCTGTAACACAACAGGAAATATTCAGCATTATGGCGATCCCAACATGGAAGGCTGGAAGCTGGCAGCAATTCAGGCTACAAACCGAAATCAGAGCCGTCAATGCCCATAGAGATCAGTTCATGGGATTGACCAAGGACGAATTCAAGCAGTGTCTAGAGCTGCCACACGACGAGCACATCTGTTTCAACCATCAAGCCACATTCAGCGTGGAAAATCGGTGTGAATTCCAGTTGTTTAATAACAAGACGGAAATTATCTGCGAGATCTCCCAGTCGAGGGCCGAGCTGTGGTGGTCAGCAACGCATCAGCAAAACAGGTGGATGTTTGCCACACGCAGGCACGTTGAACTTCAAGCGGTGTGCAAAGGAACATCGTTCACAGTGCATCTTAACGGAACAGGCTTATTGTCACTGGCCCCAGGCTGCACTGCACGCAACTCAAAAATTAGCGTGAGCACATTCAGCACCATAATCAGCGAAACGAAGGCTACATTTATTCGTTTTGGCAATATCACAAGGATTGACCGTAAGAACCCACCTGAGCCACGTCAAGGAACGGCAGCCAAGGAAGTCAACTTGTAGGAGCTGGGCACTTTGCAACACCAGTTGGACAAATTAAAGGAGACCACTTGGAAAGATCAGACCAGCACTACTCAACATCATCAAGTAGTCGCTTATATGGCCCTAGCAATGTCAATACTATTGGGCATTGCATGGGTTTTCAGACGAAGGGTCTGCAAATGGACACCAGCACGCCGGGCTTCCGAAATCAAGCAGAACACTCACCAGTCACCACCAGAACCTACCCCACGAAGTTTCGCGTTCGACCTTAGCGAAGGTTGAACACTTGTTCAACGGCCGGGAGAATGTTCATTCGCAGCAGTATGTAGTCATAAGTATGATATTTAAGACACGACACACATAATGTAATAATTCGTCAGTCGCAGCGACATGCATTTATCGTAAATAAAGTATCAATTACCAGGTCAAGCGAATATGCATGGTCGGCTGATACGAGGAAATGAACTGAGGCAATGGTCTCAGTTCCTAACACTAACCCACATTCACAGTAACCGCACACTATTTTGTATACGTTATTTCTGTTAGCATAAGCACTTTTGTACCTATAAATATTATTAAGTTTCACTAATAAAGTCAGTAAGAGTTCTACCTCAACCACGAGCTTTTATTCATGCATCAGAGGCTGTCGCTGTGTCTTCAGACCCTCACCCAACTCAACCGTCCACCTAGTTCCAAGAGCTAGTTGCGACAACAAAAGGCAATAGTTTATGCACTATCTGCCAGGCATCTAAGCCTCCTTACACAAACATTTTGGTGACCCCGACGAACACGCTAACCGTGGACGTCAACCGCAGGAAATCCGTAACTCTTGGGATTGTCCTAACTTTTCACTCGCCATAAAAACCATTTGGTGAGCCCTGACTCACAGGAAATTGTCCTGAATATGTGAAACCAACAGGAAGGACTCCGTAACTATTGGGAATTTTCCAGAATTTCACTCTTGCCATAGAAAATTGGTGAGACCAACAGGGAAAGTTCCGTCACTTCTGGGAACTTTCTTTTTTGACACTGTCAAGAGCCTTCAAATCCTTTCTAGACTTCTAGATCATCCAAGTCTATTGACCAGTTGTTAATTCCTTCGACCACACACGGTTGCGAATAGGAGCGTATCCAGCTGTAAAAGCGAATAAAACACTCCCACCGGTCGGGAATTTAAACAATTGTCAATATGTCTAACAAGGAGGAGCAAGCAGTCAAAGAGACATTAGACTTGCAGGAAGAGATCAGTCAAGAGATCGCAAGGCTTATCCGCAACTTTAGAATAGATTCAGCGGATAGAAAATTGGTCGCAATCGATGAAGTATGGAATCGATTTGCGGAGAACGACAAAAATATTCCCGCAACATATAGAACCGAAGAATATTTAAAGTTCTACGTCGACTGTCGTGAATCATACGACAAATACAGAAATATTATAGTCAACTCAATGGCTCAGAGCTCAAGCAATGCCCCAAATCAGGCAACCGCGAGCAATGGCCGGGAAACTGCAGACGTTGCAAGCTTAGCGCAACCTGCACGTAAACTGATATCAGCATGTCGGCGACAAAAAGCAATCGCCGACTCAATCAAACGGGCTCTGAAAGAATGTTCAGAGACCGGCAGGGCCGTATCAAGGAGTTCAATAAACTCATTGTGGTCTCAATACCAAGAGATCCATTTCTCAATCCATGAAGAGTACGAAGACCCGGTCAGGGAGGGATACGACATGCAGTCGTTCCTCCGACTAGAAAGGGAAGTACAGAAAGTCCTGGGGGCACAAACCAACACATCAAGCAATGAAGATGTACACTTGCCCAGAGTCAGCATCCCCAAGTTCGATGGGGATCAACTCAAATGGACGCAATTCTTTGATTTGTTCAAATGCATGGTCCATGATACCAGCATGCCCACAGTCAGGAAGATGTGGTACCTTAAAACCACTGTGACTGGAGAGGCAGAGAGACTTATAAGGCATATCGATCTGAAAACGGAGAACTACATGAGCGCATGGAAAATATTAGTTGATGCATACAACAATCCCCGCCATGTAGCAGATACGATTCTCAATCGCCTTCTGCAACAACAAACAAACAGTGACGACCCAAGGTCACTAAAGGAGTTGTATATTACAACAATTGAGTCTCTAGCATCATTAAAGGGACTAGGCATTGATGTATCCAGCTGGGATACAATCATAATTGCCATCTTAAAACAAAAATTGAATCTTGCGAATTGTTCTATACGAACAATCGTTAGACGGCTCAAGAGAGATTCAAGGGCTCGATACGATACTAAGTTTCCTGGACCAGCGAAGTCGAGTGCTGGGAACAGGCAAACGCAGTCAGCAGCAAAAAAGGGAAGAGAAGAGCCCATCTTGTACTTCTGCTAGCGCAGGAAGGCAACCAAGTTGCCCCTTCTGCAAACGGAATCATTTGCTATACAAATGCGATTATTTCCGCAGCAAAGCGTTACCGGATCGACTCAACTGGGTACTATAACATATAACTGTGTGTGAACTGTTTTAACAGTAAACACAAGGCAAAGGATTGCCGAGGCCGTATGTGCTTTAAATGCGATAAAAGGCACCATACATTGCTGCACCTGGAGACTTCATCAGGTGAGGCAACAGAGCCACAATCACCTTCTGTAGGAGCATCCAGCAACAAAAGCTACAATTTGCTGGCTACAGTTAAGGTATTGGTCAAAGCAAGCAATGGTCAGGTGGCCACATTCCGAGCCTTGCTGGATTCAGGATCACAAATCAATCTGATCTCTGAACGAATGGCCTCCAAGCTCTCTCTGAAGCTACACAATGCATCGTTACGCATCGAGGGTATCAGATCAATCCGAAAACAAGTCGGGCTAGAGCAAATGTGCTCATGAAATCGATGCACAACGATTTCACTTAACAGGTAGAAGCCTTTGTTCTGCCACATTTCATAGCTGACCAACCAGCTCATGATTTGAGTACATCCCACGTACGCATTCCAAACAACGTCATCCTGGCCATAGTAGAATAGTCTCGTCGCCGGCAGAATTGTTTCGGGCTTACTCCCCAATTGGAAGTGAAAGGTTGTGTGCGGACGAATTTTTTGTCAAAACGTTAACCCTTGTGTGCTACAAAATGTCATATAAGGCTAGATGTTAAAAAGTTTTATTTTAAAATTCGCATATTTTTTGGAATTAAGAAACTAAACAAAAAACTAAGTATCTAACTCTAAGCTACTCAAAATAAAATTATAAAAAATTATATTGCATGCAATTTCAAACCCCATGAGCAGCATAAGGGTTAAACAACACACACTTTTTCTGTCTCTTTCGCACTTTCAGGAAAGCACCCTCTCACTTGACTGCTCTGACTTGCAAGCGCTAAATACTATGCAAACGGAACGAGCATATGGAGCGGCAGTGTATGTACGAGCGACATACAAAAATAATCAAGTATCAGTCCGGTTGCTATGCTCAAAGTCGAGAGTGGCGCCATCCGCCAAGGAGACTCTACCGCGGCTAGAATTATGTGCTGCAGTCTTGGGAGCTGAACTGACCCATAGAGTCAGAAAGGACCTACGTTTGCCTGAGGAGAAGGCATTGGGGTACTTCTTTACTGATTCAACAGTAGTCCTCTCCTGGATAAATGCGTCTGCGTCCTCATACCACAAATAATCTAGCAGACGTACTATCAAGAGGAATTGCCGCAAGCAAGTTAGCAGAACACAACCTGTGGCTATATGGACCCCTGTTTCTGAACGGCTCCCGAGACAAGTGGTCAAAAATACCGACCATCGATCAAAAACAAGTCAGCTTGCCAATCTGCCAGGATCAACTAGGAAGCGAGCTATACAGTTGCAATCACAGCAACTCCTTCCACAAGTTGCAACGCATTGTAGCATACATGATGCGCTTTTGTCATAAACAGAACCGATCTCCTACGACTACGCTAAGTGTCGGCGAGCTGGCTCATGCCAGAACGATCATCTTCAGCACGATTCAAAAAATTGAATTCAGTGCTGAGTATAAACAACTTCGCATCCACAGAACAGTGGACAAGAAAATATGAGTGTTGTTTCTACTAATTGTTCGGGTTGGGTGGGTTCCTCGGGCGATTTCTTTCGCTAACTTTTGAGAAAAACAAGGTGCCGTTATGGCGGCTGCACGTGCGTCGCTACCGTCGTAGTTTCTGGCAATTTCTGGCCGTTGTATGTGCATACATATATGTATGTATACCCACGCTAAAAAGTCTCGTGTTCGGCCGGTGGGTCTTTAGTCCACCATAGTAAGAATTCCTACATGCTCCATGTCCTGACGGTCCCTGTTTACGGGCGCCATTCTGTAAGAATGCACTACGGCCGAGATGAACCTCAGCAGCCCAGAGTCCCATTCAGAAAATATTTATTTAATGGAAACGCCAGAACATGAGGGCGCCGTTTTCTTTGAGATTTGTAGGGGTGGGTTTTGCCGACGGCCACAAAATTGCAGATTCTTATTGCCCACGCTGGTGCGGGGAAAATGCTACCGGCCCTGGAATCGCCCAGCGGCCGGACCCTCCACTAGAGACTGGGGAAACGAGGCTCTGGTGGTCCCAGCAGCCTGCTCCCACGCCCGCAACCCTGACCTAGAAACCACGGCTTGGTTCACCCAAGCGCCGCAGCCCGGCGGCTCCGCCTGGTGTGTCCACGGACGGGCTGCCTCCCCAACTATGCCCCGTGACTCGCGGTAGCCCGCGGATGCGCCCGGGCTAATCCCTGCGGCGGCTTTCTGAGATTAGGCTACGGCTTGGGAAGATCCCAACGGCCGTCGCCTCGCCAACGCCCGGAATTAATCTCAGCAGCGTGGCGCTCCTGGTCCCGTCCTGCCCAGCTCGCCGTCTTGGAAACCCAACGGCGGTCAAGGTGGGAAGGAGGGGACCCAGTGGGTCGTGGTTGGCTAAAAAGAGTATAGGGAAATAATAAGACCGGTGCCATTTCATATGCCTAGCTTAATATTTTATTCTCCATTTTGGTCACCGTGTTCTATGTCTAAGTTTCTACTTGGTTTTATTTGTTTTATTGTATTTTCCCTCCTATACCGCTGTTCCCTAGCACACACACTCACACCCAAATGATTGCCTTACGTAAGGGCGTAGGCGCCTCACTCACCAGTAACCGGTTGACGCTAACTTGTACGTCCAAGTCTTCGTATTTCCTGCTCGTTTGAGGGGTCCTCGTTGTCCTTGTTATCCTGAGTCCTGGTTTTGTCGTTGCTGGGGGTCGTCGTCAATCACTTTTATCACTCGTTACACAAAGTTCAACTTGTTCCTGGGGTGGTTCTACCGCGAGTGATTTGAATATCATATTTCAATCTGATCTTGACCCAATTTCCTATTGTCTCCGCGCGACTGCGCTGCCGCGCTTCAAGGCACGCGCCATTCCGCATTCCATGCATTCTTGCATATCTGCGATCTTCCTTCCCGCTCTGCCTGCAGCGCGCAGGTGGCTGCGGCGCTATTTGCCCTCTGCCACGATCGTGGCTCAGCTGGCCGCTGATTAGCCGGTCCAGCGTTTCGTTTCCCCGGATGTGGCTCTGCCAGCCCATCCTGATTCCTTGTCCCGTGTTGCGGGTGACGTCAGCGCTGATGTTTCTGGTGACGTTACGCGGCCGGTGTGTGGCCAGTGTGTGCTGGGCTTCCTTAACCCTAACGCCTACCTATCCTATGCCTATCAAACTTACAGCTACAACTTAGGGCTAATATGTACAGTTTATGACTAATATTTACATTTTCTTATTTACAATAAATGTGACATCGTCACAACTTTGTGTTGTGTCTGGAATATTATTACTTATGACTAAATACTGCTGCGACTGAACAGTTCTTACTATTTGAAACCGGGAAATTACCAAGGACACCGCAGATACCCATTGGACTGGACGCAGTAATCATATGCATACTGTAATTCGAGCGTTAATGTTTTGAATTTAAAAAGGGTCTACTGCAGCTTCGCCCTTAAACTGCGGCAAGGCATCTTACGACCTAGGGTTGCCCGGCCCTAGGAAGCCACCGTATGAACACAGCTGAATTGGCCCCTGCAAACCTGGAAGTCAGAGGGCACGGGTCGCGTAATACTCCTGACTTGGTAGTCCGGATCTGCCCGACTACCATTAGTCAGCGTTCTTGGTTTAAGTCCAACTAGGCTTAAACCAAGGACCTGCTGTGTGCCCTATCGGCTGACGGCCGCGACGAGTCAAAGTTTTTATATTAATTTTTTTTTTTAATTTTTCCCTGTAAATCAAAATAACTACAGTATTTAATACTAAGAAATAAAAAAAAAAATGAAAGCACAGAACTATACTTAATAATTTAAAATTAAAAAAGAATTGTCTTATGCCTTACGGCAGAATTTTTTTTGGAAATTGTTAACCGGTACTTGTGAAACCTTAGAGATATATTAAAATAATATCAAAGATAATAAAAACAATACTTAAAAAGCCACATTTTACAAAATGGCAGCGCAGATGCAGCGCCTAGGCTTTCGAGGTGCCACCATTATGGACACGATTTAGCCCGTAATCAAAGTCGCAAATTCAAAAACCAAATTTATATGTATTAAGAATAAGTATATCTTCTATTTGAACCTAAAAACATAAATGAAATGATGACAAAAAAATGCATACTGTGCTGCATACATACAATTTCGGTTTTCAGAGAGTAGGTTTAATTTTCCACCCTCTTAAAAAAAACTAAAACTTATTTTTTTTTTTAAACATGTAGGTTCAAATAGAAAATACATGCCAAAAATTTGATGTGTAGAAAACGCCGTTTAAAGTTTTTGACGTGTGTACGTTTACACTTGTGTGCCTCGGGTACGCGCTTTCACTTAGAATTTGAATTCGATAATAAAACTTTTACAGTATTTTTTAGAAATAATTAACTATTCTAGAAATAATAAACTTTTTATTAAAGCAATACAAATTTTCAAAAAAAAATTTTAGGTTTACATGTGTATTACCCCTTAAATAAATCGTTTTCTATGAGAAAATTCGATTTTTTCACTTTATACCCTATAAAAAGGCGATAAATTTTACAATAATTGACTGTCTAATGCCGTAAATTATTTGATTACCTTCAACCTACATCCTAAAAGAAAGCTATAAAGAATGAAGTCCTTCTACCAACTCATTTGAATCTTCCCAGAATACATAATTGGGTTAATTCCTTTCAAGTGTCATGAATCTATATAGACTCGGCGACGGTTTAATAATTTGGGACTATTTTAATGCTCTCGTACCTTTCACTTGTCCAGTTTCACTTTGGCCCAACATTTCTGCGGTACACATCAGTTTTTACTACATTTTCTCTGCATATTTCCAGATCATCTGTATTATAATTTTTTGGAATGTGATGGAACTGTACAAATTATAATCCTTCAATGAGTCGTCAGTTTTATCTAACATCAAATTTAATTTTATTATTTTATATATTTATTTAATTATTTTCCAATATTAATTGACAAGATTGTCTTATCCAAAATGTGTTTTCTTGGTAGTTTACTAAAATTAAGCTTTTTCAAACTCTCTTCAAGCAGCGGTTGATGAGGTGCTAACAATTTTGATGTAAAGTTGATAATTAACTTTTTGGCTGAGCAGTCTTTTGGTTTGCTTACACGGGTGATAGTTGATGTGAGTGACGATAAGGTGGTAAGAACAAAGAAGAATTATTATCATGGTCCTATGGTTGATTTGTTCTCATCAAGAACTTCTCATAATCGCCCAGACTTTTCAACCTCCAATCCAATGGTTTGTATTTACCATATTTTAAATTTTTACTGTTGCCGTGTAAAATGTAAATTTCTCCTTGTTCATATGTGATGTTTTATTCTCAATATCTAATTTAGTTTTATTATTTAATTATCAAAATTCTTTATTTTTAAAGCTATCTAAATGAAACTTTGTAGTTAGTCTTCTCTATACTCTCACTCGTACATAAGTCGAAACGGGTCGGATCGGACGACTATATCATATATTTGATTTGTCCACTTCGTATTATTCCTGAATTTCGGTTTTAATTTTATAACAATCGGACGACTATATCCCTGGTGTGGCTGCCTAGCATTTTTGTCACGCACGCCCCTACGTAGGCCACACTTTTGGCGTTCAATAAGGAAAATAAGTGAAAAACCATAACTTTGATCTTTTTCAACAAATTTTTATTAAATTTGCAATTTGACCACTTTTTATGATATCAGAATTTTGTATTTATTTTTTTTATTTTATAATATACAGGTTTTATAGATTTGTGCGAGTGCGATTTTCTGTAACAGGCAGAAGGAGGCGTGGCAGACCCCCAAAAGTTACCTAAATATTGATCAGGACCAGTAAATGAGTCGATATAGCCATGTCCGTCTGTCTGTCTATATGAACGCCTAGATCTCAGAGACTTAAGAGCTAGAGACACCAAACTTGGGATTTAGACTTCCTATATCTGCACGCAGATCAAGTTTGTTTTAAATTTTTGTTTCCCCCCGTTTTGTAGGATCTATTTGAAAAAACCATTTTTCTCCTAAATTTATAAAGTTATGTAACCCATATTCTGTATTCCAAAATCTGTATGTATTTTATCAAAATGCACAGATTGTCCAAATTTCAGTTCGATCGTGCCATAATTTGCGGAGATATAGGCTTTTTACTTTATACATATTATGTATACAAGAGCAGCCCAGCCAGAGGGCTCCAAATAAATCAAAAGTTCATTATACATTTTAGTTATGTTTACAATATTATGAAACTAAGATTATCCGTTTCAAATTGGTTAGTGGTACAGTTGTCTAAGCTGCAGTCCACCAGACATGGTTTTCGTTAATAGAAATTATTTGTCACGAGTTCCAGTATTTATTTTTCTTATTTTTTTTATTTTTGTAAATTAAAATAAAAACATTTTTTAATACTAAGAAATAAAAAATGAAAGAAAAACTCTATACTTAGTTTTTTTAAATTAAAAAAAATGTCTTATCGAACACAGGCCAAATGCTTACAAAAATGCATGTGCAGTTTTACCCACTGAGCTACCGACTGTGCTCTTGGTGAAGATGACATTTGCATTATATGTATGTTAATTTGTCTCTGTTTTCTAGTTTTTTGACTTCTTATTCTTATTTCTTTCATATGATTTTGGCGCTTTGTAATGGTACAGGGTATTCTACTGTTGGGACACCCGACTTTATGTCCATATTGTTTATTATTGTTCACAAGTTCATTTAATGGTCCATTTATAGGTTTAAATGTGTTCTCCAAGCCCATAATATTCGGTGTTTTTAAATGTTTTAACTCGGAAAATTTTAAATAGTTAAAAACCTAAAATATTTCAATTCGAAAGTTCAATAATGGTTTTAAGTCTTGGGGATGGAAATTTATGATTTATAGTGAGAAATTGTACCTGATCTGATAATTATCTAATTTCAATCAGACCTGGTACTCGTATTATCAGGTCTGATAAACAGATCTGTTCTGATAGCTCATCTGATAAACAGATCCGTATCAGGTCTGATCTTTTCTACGTATTATAATTTAATCTGGAAATAAGAGCTGTTAAACAGAAATTCCCCAGGCTTTTGCCAATAGGAAATTATTATATTTTATTTTACATTTGAATTTTATTTATTTTAAAAGTTTATAATTTGATTATATTTTATTCTAAAAAAAAATATTGTGTAAGTCATTTATCATATAAATTCATACAGTTAATTTTAAACCTTAAAAGACCTTAGTTCATTGTAAAATTAAGTAATTTATAAAGTCATACAATTCATTTTGAAAGTAATGTAAGTTTCTACATTTCAGTTTTTTAAAACCATAGTTCCTTTAGAAATTTGTTATAAATTTTTTAGTTATTTAGTTATTTAGTTATTTTTTAAACCTTTAAAATGCAAAACTCGTAATATCTCGAAACAAGACCAATATGACTATACCTCATTTAAAATTATGGGCTTATAAATATAAAAACAATAGATACATTTTTAAATTTGTAAAATAAATGGCAACTGACTAAAAGGATATTTAGGAATCTATTAAGAGTATAGTAGTATATAGTAGTCTTATTTAAAAGATTAAACTAGTATTTTTCATCAAACTATACATATTTATACTCATTGATTTTGCAGAGAAATAATATATAAGGGTTTTTATCACCTTAATTGTTTTCAAAATAAGCACTTTACCTAGCTATCACCTACATCTACTACCATATAGATCCTGCGCGCGCACTTGTTTATTACCTTCATGAATTCTGCTTTTGTTATATTCATATCTACGAATTCCTTGTGTCTGAGGAGATATTAAAAACCGTTTTATTTATATTTTAACAAAGTACATACAATAATCAGGTATTTAAAATATTAATTACTATAAAATGTTTATTAATTAATGTTTCCGTGTTCGCTTAAACATTTCATAATACCTTATAGATAATAATAAGTCATATATGGCAAATTGTCTGATGTCGCATGCGACGTTCGTACGCATTCGAACTAAAAAAAATATATGTGACAAGACTTTATTTTAATTTATAAAAATTGTAATGTAAAGCTCTTGGTTAGCACTATAATGGCGCTAAGATCGATTTTTGACAATTTCGACGTATTCGCACGCGACAAAACCAAAATTCACATTTCGAAATTTTGAGTTAAACCACGGATTTCAGCGAAACGTGATGAAAGATTTTAATGCAATCAATTTAATTGTATTATGCAATCTTAATACTGTACTTTGTTTGACTTAAAAATATGAATTAGTTTTTTATATCTAGTTATATAAGTAAAATTTTGCAGTTGGTCTTCTATATACTCTCACTCATATATATGTCTTAACGAGCCGAATCGGACGACTATATCATAGGAATAAAAGGAAAATTTTTAGGAAAAATTATTAACTATGTCAGTTTTCAACATGTTTTCATCAAATTTGAGATTTAGCCATACTTTATTATTCCTGAATTTTAATTTTATGAAAATCGGACGACTAAATCATATAGCTGCCATAGAAAAATAAGTGAACCATAACGTGGCTTTTTTTCAATATATGTTTATTAAATTTGGAATTTGACCACATTTAATTACACAGGTCTACTAAAATTGACCTTAAAAAAACAACTTGAATAAAACCTTCAGATTGTGAAAGATCTCGGTCTATATATTGCTAGTTCGAAAATCAAAAAAAATTCTCACGTACCAATTTTGAGGAAATCGCCCTCAAAGTACCAAAAATGACATTTTTTGACACTTTTCAAACACTTTTCAATTTGGACTTAAATGAAAGGCCAATCTTTCCCCTTTCAGATTTCGGGTGGGTCTTGAATTTAGGACGTCAGGTTCAGGAGCTATATCGCTTTTTCTGAACTGATTTTTGAGCCCTTTTTTTGCTATGTTGTAGCCCTATATACTAGCAATATACAGACCGAGATCTTTCACAATCTGAATGTTTTATTCAAGTAGTTTTTTCTTGTAGACCTGTGTTATTTAAGAATTTCGTTTTAAATTTTTGTATTTAATTTGTAATCTGCAAGGGTATACTTCGGTTAGCCGAAGTGAGCTTCCTTTCTTGTTTGTTATTATTTACACTTAGAAACTATATTCTAAGTTGTAGTGCTAACTGAATAAAACTTAACTGGAAGACTCTTTTTTTGTCTTAATATGTATTTAAGTCAGAAAAGAATCCGACCACTACATTAAATAGCTGCTATAGAAACAAAATTGAAATTAAAAGGAAACCCAGAAAGGAAGCTAACTTCGACACTCCGAAATTTATATACCCTTGCAAATTGCATTGAATCTTAAACTAAAAACGGCATTTTTGGAATAATAAAATATAGCCTAATCGCAAATTAATTGAAAATATATTGAAACGAACGAAATTATATTTTTGTTGTATTATTTTTACGATTGTTCTTGTGGAAGCTATATGATATAGTCGTCCGATTTGTATTAAATTATAACCAATATACTGGAATACGACAGACGGACGCGCCTAGATGATGCTGATCAAAAATATCTATATACTTTATAGGGTCGGAAATGAATCCTAATGAATGAATTATAATACCCTGCATGGGTATAAAATCAACCCAGGGTTGACTTCTTTCATTAAAATTACCTATTTTCAGTTTTACAGTTACACTTTTGCATTTTCTCTACAAAATTATCATCATAAAACTGAAACCGAAACTCGAAACTTCTCACTGTCGACGAAAATATATTGTAAAACTGCGATTACTACTATTATTTCGATTAATTTTCCTATTGTTCCTATGGCAGCTATATGATATAGTTATATACATATATGCATCCGAAATTCTGAAATAAAAAAATAACAATTTCCCAGAGTATTTAGACATATCTATATTGAAAAACTGTGAAGCTTCCAATAAAAGCGGTATTAATTGGGTAGAAGATATTACATATACATAAGTGTCAACCGATAATGTTTTTATCAGGCATAAGGAAGCTTCTCAAACCATATAAGAATTATATAGTCATGTTCCGAATCATCAGTCGGTTTCTTCGTCAGAGTGTAACAACAGATTTTAGAGACTATACGGACTCAAGTTTATTTTAAATCTTGTAAAAATCTTGTTTAAATCTTAAATAAAATGTATTTATAAAGTTTGTGGTGGTCCTAACAATTTCAGTATAAACAAGAAATGAAGTAAAGTTCTGTGTGCCGAAGTTTATATACCCTTGAAGGTTGTAATATTGCAATATCAGATTGCTTTAAAACTACTTTGCATAGAAACGGAAAGACGTTGAACAGAAGGATGGTTGGGCGTAAGGAAGGACGGATGCATAGAGGAACGGACAGACAGACGAACATGGCTTAACTTACTCGGCTGTTGATGCTGAGGAAGAATATATGTATATGGGCAAATCCCACGTGTCGCGCGCTGCATTTGCACGATTTTAGCTAATGAAAATCAATTTTTTGGGGGGTTTTTTACAGATTTACCGTAAACTTTTTGTATGTGTTTAGAGTGAATTGAGAGTTCTTTCGGAGGGTATAAGGTTTAATTTCACTAGAGTCACTGTTTAAAAATAATTAATAAAATTGTGACGTGTCGCACGCTACACAAAGTGGGAGCTAGTTTCAAACGCAATTTTTAGTGAATTATGCAAAATAAACCCTATGAAAGTTAATATCCTAAAGAAAGTTTAGAATATTATAAGACAAAAACCGATCGCTTGGTCTTAATAATGTTTGCGGTTTTTTAGCAAAGCCGTAAACCCATAGTGTCGCACGCTACGTGTCGCTCGCTACACTTTTTCCACTGGAATTAACATAAGACAAAAATCTTTTTATTTTAACAAAACATTATGTATTACATAAATTCATAAATGTGCTTAACAATTACTTTGATATATTATGTATTTATTAACAATTTTTATTTATAACAATATATAATATGTAAAGAAATGTTCAATGGTTACAAATAAATATTTTTAATTTTTGAGTCTTCCGTAAACTCCATAACAATACATTCTCCTCATATAATGCAAAATAATAATTGCTTTTAATTTCCGGTATGCTCGATACGTGAGCCCATCTCTCCAGCAGCAAACTTTTTGCATTTCGAATGTAAGTGCTACTTACATACAAAATGTAAATGCTAGGTATATTTTTCCTAGCCAATTTGAAGAAGTCATGGGCATTGTTTAAAATGAGATTCTTACATTTGACCATTTGCCTAGCTTTTCTCTTTAAAACAGAACCAAATCCGTCAACAGCGCCTTTCAGTGAGAGGTTGCAAAGAAATTGCACTTAAAGTTGGAAACATTAAATTCTTTCCGGAAATGTTGGAAGCCCCACATGAAAATAACCGTTACAGATAACAATCTCCAATAGATTTAATTTTCAAATCTGATGCTCTTTTTATCAGTACGTGAAAAGGCAAGCAAAGTGAGAAGAAAACAAGATGGACATACAGTCGGGTGTCCCGACAGTAGAATACCATGTACCATTACAAGGCGCGTCCCAAAATTATATAAAAGAAAGAGAATAAGAATACAAAACTGAGACAAATTTACATATAATGCAAATGTCTTCCCATTCAAGAGCAAAGTCGATAGCTCAGTGGGTAAAGCTACACATACATTTTTGTAAGCAATTGGCCTGGGTTCGAATCAACCGCAGGCATAAGAAATTTTTTCATTTTCAAAACATTAAGTATAGTTCTTTGCTTGCATTTTTTTATTTTTTAGTATTAAATACTGTAATTATTTTAATGTACTGGAAAAAAAAAAAAAAATTGCTAAAAATAAAAAAGATTTCGCTCGTCGCCGACGGGATTCGAACCCGTGACAACTAACATTTGAAAAAGACTTCAGCTTAGCCAGCTGCGCCACCAACCAATTCAAAATGAGTAATCCTATTTTCATAGTAATATGAACATAAGTAAAATGTTTAATGAACGTTTTGATTTATTTGGAGCCCTCTGCCTGGGCTGCCTCTTGTACACGTAATGTGTATAAAGTAAAAAGCCTATATCTCCGCTATTTATGGCACGATCGCAATAAAATTTGGACAGTCTGTGTATTTTGATAAAATGCATTAAGCTTTTTAATATGGTTTACATAACTTTATAAATTTCGGAGATATACGTTTTTTTCAAATAGCTCCTCCAAAAAGGGGAGCAGCAAAAATTTAAAACAAACTTGATCTGCGTGCAGATATAAGAAGTCTAAATCCCAAGTTTGGTGTCTCTAGCTCTTATAGTCTCTGAGATCTGGGCGTTCATACAGACAGACGGACAGACGGACAGACGGACAGACGGACAGACGGACGGACGGACGGACAGACGGACATGGCTATATCGACTCCTTTAGTGGTCCTGACCAATATTTAGGTAACTTTTGGGGGTCTGCCACGCCTCCTTCTGCCTGTTACAGAAAATCGCACTCGCACAAAACTATAATACCTTTGTACCTTTGGTACATGGTATAAAAAATACGGTTTTTGGTTTTTGAATTAAATTAATTAAAAATGTGCAAAAAAATATATTCATGTAAATACATAATTTTAATTTTGTATGTATATAAAAGTACAAAATAATTATGATTTAAAAATTAAGTGGAATAAACATTTTTTTTCACGCTAGCTATATGAAGAAAAAAACGGTTTTTTCGTGTCGTACGCTACAGCGCTAGGACACTACTTTCAAATTAAAATTTAAATTTCTGTAAAAGAAAAATATTTTTTTGCACTATGTTAAAATTAATGTCAAATTTGGAATTTTGAAATTTGTTAAATTTTGGTATAAAAGTGCACACAAAGAGGTTTGGTTGGGTTTGATAAAAATTTGTGCATTTATAATGAAATTTCTTTTTTGCTAATTAATTTTTTATGTATATTAAATTACAATGGTAGGTAGGTATAAGTGTTGAGGCCCAACCTGGGCCTCCAATTAGGTCTGGGCTCCTATTTGCTACATACAGCTGTCGGGCACCAAAGTGGCGTAATCTTCTGTGGTTTTGCGCCGGGCAGAAGCAGAGAAGATGTTCCGGAGTCTCCAGCTCCGTGGCTTGCTTGTAGCTTCTTCAGATTGCATTGTATGGCAGTCCCATTTTCATTGCATGCGGATCGCAATGTTCAATGCCCAATGTCCTGTGGCGACCGCCATGACTCTGCTGATATCCTTTTTGCTGTTGGATAACTGTTCCTTTTGTTCGATTTTTATCAAAACTCGGACAACATTTTTTTGACCTTGTTGGCTGTTTGTTTGAATTGGTCGTGGATCCTTGTCTGGATCGAGTTTAGGGAGATCGGTATTTCTGTGTCCGTGCTAGGCCCCGCTGAGCCTGTTCTTGCCATTTCATCTGCTTTTTCGGTCCCAGAGATATCGTTATGACCCGGTACTTGTATTATTATTAATTGTCTTCGCAAGTCTACGAGCCCCGACCACTATTAATTCGTACGGCAAGCTTTTTTACTCGTATATAATGTTCAGCAAAAATAAAAATTATTTTTTATAGTATTATGACTTTATTCTCTTAAGTTTAAAACAAAAAACTTGTATTGAACATCAACAACAACAACAATAATATTTATTTCTGTTAATGTGTCAATAAACTGATAATATAAATGCGACCATTATTAATTCGTACGGTGCGTTTAATATTAAGTTTTTATAAGAAATACTTGGTTGTTTTTAACATCGCCTTAGAGTCCCAAACCTCTTGGAGTTTATATTTTAATTCAGACAGTGTTCTTTGAGGCTCATTTTTTTAGTTTTCTTTTCATTATTCCCCATATATTATCGATAGGGTTTAGGTCCAGACTATTTGATGACCAATCTGAGACCTCAATGTTCTTATTCTGCAGCCCAGATTTGGATCGTTTAGCAGTATGAGATGATGCTCCATCCTGCGAAAAGATGTATTCGCCCCAGTCAGCCAGCTTTGGTATTGATGACAGAAAGCTTTCTTCTAGTATGTTAACATATTTTTCTGCGTTGACCATCCCATCAATAAAGTGCAATTAGCCTAGTCCTTTGGCAGACATACAACCCCACACCATAATGCTGATTGGGAACTTTACTGGTCTTTTAAGGCAGTCTTTATGGTAGGATATTAATATTATTGTTGTTGTTGTTGAAGTTCAATACAATTTTTATACCCTTGCAGGGTATATTAGTTTCCGTCAAAAGTTTGCAACGCAGTGAAGGAAGCATCTCCGACCCTATAAAGTATATATATTCTAGATCAGGATCAACAGCCGAGTCGATCTCGCCATGTCCGTCTGTCCGTTTCTACGCAAACTAGTCCCTCAGTTTTAAAGCTATCTGAATGAAACTTTGCAGTTAGGCTTCTATATACTCTCACTCGTACATATGTCGGAACGGGCCGGATCGGACGACTATATCATACATATAGCTGCCAGAGGAACGATCCGAAAAATTTTCAAAAAAAAATTATAACTTTGTCAGTTTTCAACCAATTTTCACCAAATTTGATATTTGCCCATTTAGTATTATTTCCGAATTTCGGTTTTAATTTCATGAAAATCGGCTGACTATATCCTATAGCTTCCATAGGAACAATCAGGAAAATAAAAAAAACCCATAGCTTAGCCGTGTTTCAAACCATTGCCATCAAATTTGAGATTTGGCAACAAATTATTATTTCAGAATTTCGTTTTTAATTTTTTGTTTAATTTCTGCAAGGATATACAAACTTCGGTGAGCCGAAGTTAGCTTCCTTTCTTGTTTTGTTTTAAAGTCATAATACTATAAAAAATCATTTTTATTTGTGGATACCTTATTATTGACAATATCGTTTGCTGAACATTATATACGAGTAAAAAAGCTTGCCGTACGAATTAATAATACTCTACCTCTTATCCAGTCTTCTCTTGTAGGGTATGATGTTGTGAGTACTGCACTGCGGCTCTTGTGCACGCTGCTCTTTGTATCCTTATGAGTTTCGAAATGTTGTAAGCCCTGGTTAGTGCTGGCCACCATACCAGGATTGGCCGTACCACAGCTGTGTAGAGCCATATAATAATTCTTGGGTGTAAGCCCCACTTGTTTCCAAACATTTTCCGGCAGGGGTAGAAAGCTATAATAGCTTTCCTGACTCTTTCTGCAACGTTTTCCTTCCATGTGAGCTTGGGGTCCAGTATCACTCCTAGATACTTTGCTTGCTCAGATAGTGTTAGCTCTATGCCACTTACACTGGGCATGTTGAAGGTGGGAACCTTAGTTCTTCTGGTGAAGAGCATTAGTTCTGTTTTGGAGGGGTTTATACCTATTCCACAGGTTTTAGCCCATTCATTTAACTGCCCCAGCGCGCTTGTCATTATACCACTGATAACGTCAGGAAAGGGTCCTGCTACTAGTAGTACCACGTCGCCTGCGTAGGCCACTGCTTTTATTCCTCACATATTGAGTTCTTTCAATATGCTGTTCATGTTTATCAGCCAGAGTAAGGGTGACAGTACCCCTCCCTGAGGCGTGCCTCTCTTTTCTTCTCGCGTGAGGTGAGTGCCACTCAGTTCGGCTGGGATCATCCTACTCGTTAGCATAACTTCGATCCACTCTCTGATGCCTTCCTCAATACCTAACGAGGTAGCATAACTTCGATCCACTCTCTGATGCCTTCCTCAATACCTAACGAGGTAGCCCAGAATAGAATCGGTGTTCACGTTATTGAGCGCGCCTTCGATATCTTGAAGTAAATAGATTTGTTCGGTTATATTAAATGTTTCTTTATTTGCAGTTTTGATTATAGCGAACAGCTATGGTGCCGCTCAAAGGGTTGGATTCAATCTGTTCTTATAATATTCCTTAAAGTCTAATTAAGGCTAAGTCTCATTGCTGCGCTGCTCGCAGGCGGCGGCAGAGAGATGGTTATTAATGTATATACTTATGTATATAAACATATGCCCTTTCTTATGTGAGGAGCGCGAGGGGTATGCACATGCGGTCCGTTCATGTTGCAATTATGCCGACGCTAACACTTTCTGTGTATGGCCTGAGCCATAGCGATCGGTTCATATTTCGGCCACTTAGAGTTTATGACCGCGACCATGAATTATGTAAACACTGCAACAAAGTGTTACAGTGTGTACCCTTTAAGTATTGTTGGTACAGTGCACACTACTTCTCCCTCCTTTTGAAAAATAACGTAATATTATGAAGTTATTTTGTGTTTTGGTAGATTACGTGTCTTACCAAAAATTAGCTCATATGGACAATAACTATGTGCCATAGAGGGGGTCGTGTTGAAATAAAAGACAAAATATTGAAGCCATACGTCCCAATCAGTTTTATTAACCGATATGTAAGATCCTATATACTCATTAAAAGTTCTATGACTTATTTCTATTGTTCCAACTGTCTGGTGGTGGTGTGCTGTAGATGTTATATTTTCGATTTTCAAATATTTGCACAAGTCATTTATAATGAAATTCTTATATTCTGTTCCCATGTCCGTAATGAACGTCCTCATTGGACCGCACTTCAGAATAAAAGATTCGAAAATTGCTTTAGCGACAGTTTTTGCATTTTTGTTTGCAATTGGTATGGCACATACATATTTTGTTAAATCACATATTAAAGTGACTACATATTCATTACCATTTTCTGATTTTGGAAGTGGACCAACAGTGTCCACTATCACTCTGTCGAAGGCATTTATTGGTGTGTCTGTTATCGTTAAAGGGGTCTTTGTATGAGATGTAACTTTCGATTTCTGACATTTAGGACACTTTCTTACGTACTCAGTTATATCTTTAGACATACCTTTCCAGTAATAATGTCTTCGTACTTTGGCCAAGGTTTTGTATATGCCAGTATGACCTCCTTGGAAAGGATCATCATGAAATTTAGACAGTATAGCTTCTTTGTCTTTTAGACTTTTTATTTGGGTCACCGGGTTGAGTAGCGCTACTCTTAATGATTTTAATTTTTTATTGCCCATTAGCTTGAAATTTTCTATCGAAATGTTTTCAAAGATATTTTCCCACGGTGCCAATTTTATGTGGCTGATATTATTCATACCGGCTTGCGTTTCAAGCCTTTGGAAAAATTGACCTAAATCAATAACTCCATTATTATATAAATCGCTCACATCATATCTTGCGATTATTTTCTTACCATGCTTAAGGAAACATAGCATATCTTTAATCTGCAATCATTGTTTATGACGTCGTAAACGCTGGGCTTAGAAGCTTTTTCAATAGTTTCTATTCTATTTCTTTGTTATCTGCGCGGATTTTCTTTCTACTCTGGTATCACTACAAGTCAATACAACTTTTTTAATATTACCGGTTATGTTTTGTAGTTCCTTGATGGTTATTCTTGATAACGCATCGGCTACATAATTATCTTTACCCTTTAAATATTCGACTGTGAAGTCATACTCTTCTAATTCGAGCCTCATACGCGTCAGTTTTGAACTGGGATTGATCATCGAGAATAGATAGGTTAAAGGGGTATGGTCGGTTTTTATTATATATATATGGTCTAAAATGAAGTATTGCCTAATGTATTGCAGTTAATTCCTGCTCAGTAGCACACTTTTTACTTTCTTCTTTAGTGAAAGATCTGGATGCATAAGCAATGGGAAGTTGGAGTCTATTATGGTTTTGAGTTAAAACAGCTCCACATGCTTGTTTGCTTGCATCTGTAATTTTACAGAATTTTTTAGAGAAATCTGGATATTGAGGTAAAGTGGGTTCCATGAGTTTTGTTTTTAGATACTCAAATGCATTTTGACAATCATCTGTCCATTCGAAAGGAACATTTTTTTTACATAATCTACTTATGAGCCGTGAAGGTAGGTAGGTAGGTGTTTGTGTAAGGAGGCTTAGATGCCTGGCAGATAGTGCATAAACTATTGCCTGTTTGTTGTCGCAACTAGGTGGACGGTTGGGTTGGTTGAGGGTCTGAACTGTCCAACTGGTGTTGCAAAGTGCCCAGCTCATCCAAGTTGACTTCCTTGGCTGCCGTTCCTTGACGTGGCTCAGGTGGGTTCTTACGGTCAATCCTTGTGATATTGCCAAAACGAATAAATGTAGCCTTTGTTTCGCTGATTATGGTGCTGAATGTGCTCACGCTAATTTTTGAGTTGCGTGCAGTGCAGCCTGGGGCCAGTGACAACAAGCCTGTTCCGTTAAGATGCACTGTGAACGATGTTCCTTTGCACACCGCTTGAAGTTCAACGTGCCTGCATGTGTCAAACATCCACCTGTTTTGCTGATGCGTTGCTGACCACCACAGCTCGGCCCTCGACTGGGAGACCTCGCAGATAGTTTTCGTCTTGTTATTAAAGAACTGGAATTCACACCGATTTTCCACGCTGAATGTGGCTTGATGGTTGAAACAGATGAGCGCGTTGTGTGGCAGCTCTAGACATTGTTTGAATTCATCCTTGGTCAATCCCATGAACTGATCTCTATGGGCATTGACGGCTATGATTTCGGTTGTTAGCCTGAATTGCTGCCAGCTTCTAGCCTTCCATGTTGGGATCGCCATAATGCTTAACACTTCCTGTTGTGTTACAGACATCAGTGGCAGCGATATCTTAAAGATGACGTGGCTGCTCGTTGTGGTGCCTTCGGGATGCTTAATTTTATAAAGCTGGATAATATTAGCCGATGCTACTGGAAGCAGTTGATCTGGTGGGATATGTTCCCGAATCTGATCCAATTGCTCTCTTAGTTGCTTGGGAGACACTAGTATTGAACTGATGGTCCGATGGCGCACGTCAGTGAGCACATTAGCTATCTCACTTTGCATCCGCTGCAACCCGGTTGTCGCCAGCGTTAGTTCCGTTGTCAGACTCATAAACGCTTGTTGTAGGTGGTCGCCTCGGAACTTTCCCCTTTCCAGATTGATTGTACCTATCTGGCTCTCTAGTGTTCTGATCCGATCGTTAGTGCCTCAACTGCTCGTCCTGACTATATTGTTGAATCCAAGATTGACGTCTGATTTTTCAAGAGCATTATTAACACGTCGTCATAGGACTTGACATGTCATCGGCGTACCTTGAGTCCAGAACGCCAAATAGTAAATTCGCTACGTTTCCAACTATGTCAAGTGATGCTCTTCGTTGCCGGGAATGATGGATCAACTCATTTCCTGATTGCAGCTCGCTGTATACATGTTGAAAATGCTCAGACACTGATCTACAAGCATTGATGTTTCGGAGTTCTGAACATTTGTGTTTCAGTTCCGCTATACCGGTGGCCAATATTTCCATGTCGCTTCAATATGGCTTTAAATCGTAATATACAATTATTTTCCATTCGGAGATTGCCATTCTGGATGTGCCGAGCCGTTCGTAGAATATTCCTGGCTGGCTTGCAAACTGAGTTATGTTGATTGACTGTCCCATTGCTAACGGCAGGATCAGCAGCCTCGCCAGTAACGTTAGGAGGATTGGAAATGATGCTTTCCTTTTGTGCACAGGGCTTTCTTCTGCCTGCGCCGTGTCCGCGCTGGCGCTGTGGGGCCGATTTGTGGCTACTTCTTCTTTTATTAACGGCGCCAAACGAGTAACTGCCCTTTTGTAGATCCCTGATGCGCTCTTTACATCTACGACCCGGATTTGGTTATCCTTGCCTGGATTGTCTTCCTTTACCAGTACTAGCAATCCTTCCTTGACATTCTGCGCCATAGTTTTCCACTTGGTGCGCATCTGGAGCTCTTGTAGGTACTCCAAGGACCACTGATTCCAGAACGATTGTTTAAGCCTGGATACCAGTTCCCATCTTTTGACCAACGTTTTTTCCGGTCGGGCAAGATTTGCATCGGGCGGTGCCACTAGAGGTTCGCCAATTAAAAAGTGGCCTGGAGTGAGTGCTGCAGTATCTGTTGGATCGGCTGACATCGGGGTGAGGAGCCTTGTATTGAGTATCGCCTCGACCTCAATGACCACCGTGTTGAGCTCTTCAAATTTTAAGGATGCTGTGGCTGCGACTGATACTAATAGGCTTTTCGCTGATTTTACAGCAGCTTCCCATAACCCGCCAAACGACGGTGCTCGCAATGGGATGAACTTGAACTCCAACTGCTGCTTATTGCACTGATTAATGATCCTGCTCTGGGCTTGCTCTGTGAAAATCGTTTCCTCCAGTACCTTTAATTGGTTGTTGGCACCAACAAAGTTCGTGGCGTTGTCACAGTGAATGGTCTGACACTTTCCACGTCGGCCCAATCGTCGGAGAGCGGCTAGGAAAGCGTCCGTTGTTAGGTCGCTTACCAACTCCAGATGTACTGCTTTTGTGGCGAAGCAGCAGAATACTGCAATGTATGCTTTGTCTGGCCTTTTCCCACGGATCTTGTGGTGAATCAAAAAGGGACTGCAATAATCGACTCCAGAATTGGAGAACGGACGAGCCTGTGTTACTCGATCCGCCGGCAAGTTACTCATGATTTGTTGCATTAATTTGGGCCGTGCTCTTGTGCATTTAACACAACTGTGTATGATGCTCCTGGCCATCGTTTTGTCATTCAAAATCCAGTATTGTTGTCTGGCTATGGCCCTCAATGCTTGTGCTCCGCAATGCATGTTTTCCTCATGCATCTCTCGTAGCAGCATCTTCACAATCGTATCATTGTACGGGAACAAGATTTGATGTTTGGCAGCATAACCTTCCTTCGACTCTGATGAGTCCGTCATTATTACTGGAGACAACTCCTATTACTGGAGACAACGAGACGACTGAGCTTTTCCTGTCCACTGTTCTGTGGATGCGAAGTTGTTTATACTCCGCACTGGATTCAATTTTTTGAATCGTGCTGAAGATGATCGTTCTGGCATGAGCCAGCTCACCTACACTTAGCGTAGTCGTAGGAGATCGGTTCTGTTTATGACAAAAGCGCATCATTTATGCTACAATGCGTTACAACTTGTGGAAGGAGTTGCTGTGTTTGCAACTGTATAGCTCGCTTCCTAGTTGATCTTGGCAGATTGGCAAGCTGACTTGCTTTACTTAACGCTCCAGATCGATGGTCGGTATTTTTGACCACTTGTCTCGGGAGCCGTGCAGAAACAGGGGTCCATATAGCCACAGGTTGTGTTCTGCCAACTTGCTTGCGGCAATTCCTCTCGACAGTAAGTCTGCTGGATTATTTGTGGACGACACATGACGCCATTGCGCTTGATGCGACACCGCTTGTATTTTTGCTATTCGATTGGCCACGAACGTGTGGTATGAGGATGCAGACGCATTTATCCAGGAGAGGACTACTGTTGAATCAGTCCAGAAGTACCCCAATGCCTTCTCCTCAGGCAAACGTAGGTCCTTTCTGACTCTATGGGTCAGTTCAGCTCCCAAGACTGCAGCACATAATTCTAGCCGCGGTAGAGTCTCCTTGGCGGATGGCGCCACTCTCGAATTTGAGCATAGCAACCGGACTGATACTTGATTATTTTTGTATGTTGCTCGTACATACACAGCCGCTCCACATGCTCGTTCCGAGGCATCGACAAATGTGTGCAACTCTTGCGTGACTGGTACTCTTCCTTGAAATATATGCCTTGGTATTTGCATAGTATTTAGCGCTTGCAAGTCAGAGCGGTAGTTTTTCCAGTCCAGCTGAAGGTGTGGAGGTAACTCATCGTCCCAGCCCATCTTTAATTCCCAGTGCGTTTGCATGAACATCTTCGCCTTGACGACCACCGGAGCAAATAATCCCAGTGGATCGAATATCTGGGAAGATTCTGAGCTGACCACCCGTTTTGTGATGGTTGAGGCTTCGCATTTTTGAGATCGTCCACACAACTGATCCCTTGGAGGCATCCAAAGTAAGCCCATCGTCTTAACACTGTAATGCTGAAGTGTTTCATCTAACTTGACGTTGGGGACAATATCTTCTCGCGGAATTTGGGTCAGTATTTCATTGTTATTGGAGCACCATTTTCGGAGCTTGAATCCGGACGGCAGCAGTATTTTGTTCAATTCCTGCTGCATCTGGATCGCCTCTGGAATGCTGTCTGCTCCTGTAAGACATAGAAATCATGCTTGAGTATAGCTGACCCAAGCGGGAACTGACTCTTATTTTTCTCAGCCAGATAATCCAAGCATTTTGTAGCAAGGAATGGCGCTGAAGTGGTACCGTACGTGACGGTCTTTAGTCTGTAGAATTTCAGATCGTCAGAGGCCTTCTTCCTCCATACGATCAGCTGATGAAACTGATGATCAGGATGCATCCATACACCAAGTATGGATCATCTTTTCTATGTCCGCGGTAAACACATATCTATGGGTGGGGAATCGTAGCAGAATGGCGAATAGTTCGCTCTGTACCGTGGGTCCAGCATATAATATGTCATTTAATGATTTATTACTTGACGAAAACTACCCGCAGTTTGGTGGTACTGCTTTCGGGCTTCAACACACAGTGATGCGGAATGAAGTAATGATCCGATGGTATGTGTGTGGGAGATACCAGTTCATATGTCCGAGACGTTCGTATTCTTCCATGAAGTCTACGTATCCTTTCCAGACTTCTGGGGGTGTTCGTCGCTCCAGTGCCACGAACCTATTGGTTGCTGTTTTCTGAGATGCCCCTAGGGCTGAAGTGCCCTCAGAGAATGGAAGTTTTACAATGAATGTTCCATCTCTTGCAACCTGAAGATTTGCTACGAAATGAGATCTCCCGGCCACAATCCATCCCAGCTTTGTATTCTGGGGAATTGGGTCTTCTGGTTTTATCCGCTTTTGATCTGGCAGTATCAAAGAATAATAGTGCTCTGCGCCGATAAGCATTTTTTTTTCCTGGCTTGTCAAAATTTGGATCGGCCAGGATGACATTGTTAGGAATGTGTACATGGGATGTACTCAAATCATGAGCTGGGCTATGATATGTGGCAAAACAAAGGCTTCTACCTGTTGAGTGAAATCGTTTTGCATTGATTTCATGAGCACATTTGCTCTAGCCCGACTTGTTTTCGGATTGCCTCCAATGTAATGACGCATTGTGTAGTTTCAGAGAGATCTTGGAGGCCATTCGTTCAGAGATCAGATTGATTTGTGATCCTGAATCCAGCAAGGCTCGGAATGTGGCCACCTGACCATTGCTTGCTTTGACCAATACCTTAACTGTGGCCAGCAAATTGTAGCTTTTGTTGCTTGATGCTCCTACAGAAGGTGATTGTGGCTCTGTTGCCTCACCTGATGAAGTCTCCAGGTGCAGCACTGTATGGTTCCTTTTATCGCATTTAAAGCACATACGGCCTCGGCAATCCTTTGCCTTGTGGCTACTGTTAAAACAGTTCACACACAGTTGTTGTTTTAGTACCCAGTTGAGTCGATCCGGTACCGTTTTGCTGCGGAAATTATTGCATTTGTATAGCAAATGATTCAGTTTGCAGAAGGGGCAACTTGGTTGCCTTCCTGCGCTAGCAGAAGTGCAAGATGGGCTCATCTGTTCCCTTTTTTGCTGCTGACTGCGTTTGCCTGTTCCCAGCACGCGACTTCGCTGGTCCAGGAAACTTAGTATCGTATCGAGCCCTTGAAGCTCTCTTGAGCCGTCTAACAATTGTTCGTATAGGGCTCTATTCGCAAGATCCAATTTTTGTTTTAAGATGGCAATTATGATTGTATCCCAGCTGGATACATCAATGCCTAGTCCCTTTAATGATGCTAGAGACTCAATTGTTGTAATATACAACTCCTTTAGTGACCTTGGGTCGTCACTGTTTGTTTGCTGTTGCAGAAGGCGATTGAGAATCGTATCTGCTACATGGCGGGGATTGTTGTATGCATCCCATGCGCTCATGTAGTTCTCCGTTTTCAGATCGATATGCCTTATAAGTCTCTCTGCCTCTCCAGTCACAGTGGTTTTAAGGTACCACATCTTCCTGACTGTGGGCATGTTGGTATCACGTACCATGCATTTGAACAAATCGAAGAACTGCGTCCATTTGAGTAGATCCCCATCGAACTTGGGGATGCTGACTCAGGGCAAGTGTACATCATCATTGTTTGATGTGTTGATTTGTGCCCCCAGGACTTTTTGTACTTCCCTTTCTAGTCGGAGGAACGACTGCATGTCGTATCCCTCTCTGACCGGATCTTCGTACTCTTCATGGATCGAGAAATGGATCTCTTGGTATTGGGACCATAATGAGTTTATTGAACTCGTCGATACGGCCCTGCCGGTCTCTAAACATTCTTTCAGAGCCCGTTTGATTAAGTCGGCGATTGCTTTTTGTCGCCGACATGCTGATATCAGTTTACGTGCAGGTTGCGCTAAGCTTGCAACGTCTGCAGTTTCCCGGCCATTGCTCGCGGTTGCCTGATTTGGGCTTGAGCTCTGAGCGATTGAGTCGACTATAATATTTCTGTACCTGTCGTATGATTCACGACAGTCGACGTAGAACTTTAAATATTCTTCGGTTCTATATGTTGCGGGAATATTTTTGTCGTTCTCCGCAAATCGATTCCATACTTCATCGATTGCGTCCAACTTTGTTTGGTAATATGTTGGATTTAATTTTCTATCCGCTGAATCTTTTCTAAAGTTGCAGATAAGTCTTGCGATCTCTTGGCTGATCTATTCCTGCAAGTCTAATTTCTCTTTGATTGCTTGCTCCTCCTTGTTAGACATATTGACAATTTTTTAAATTCCCGCTCCTATTCGCAACCGTGTGTGGTCGAAGGAATTAACAACTGGTCAATAGACTTGGAGGATCTAGAATTCTAGAAAGGATTTGAAGGCTCTTGACAGTGTAAAAAATGAAAATTCCCAGAAGTGACGGAACTTTCCCTGTTGGTCTCACCAATTTTCTATGGCAAGAGTGAAATTCTGGAAAATTTCCAATAGTTGTGGAATCTTTCCTATTGGTTTGACGTATTCAGGACAATTTCCTGTGAGTCAGGGGCTCACCAAATGGTTTTTATGGCAAGTGAAAAGTTAGGACAATCCCAAGAGTTACGGATTTCCTGCTGTTGACGTCCACAGTTAGCGTGTTCACGTCGGGGTCACCAAAATGTTTGTGTAAGGAGGCTTAGATGCCTGGCAGATAGTGCATAAACTATTGCCTTTTGTTGTCGCAACTAGCACTTGGAACTAGGTGGACGGTTGGGTTGGTTGACGGTCTGAAGACACAGCGACAGCCTCTGATGCATGAATAATAGCTCGTTGTTGAGGTAGAGCTCTTACTGACTTTATTAATGAAACTTAACAGTATTTATAGGTACAAAAGTGCTTATGCTAACAGAAATAACGTATACAAAATAGTGTGCGGTTACTGTGAATGTGGGTTTGTGTTAGGAGCTGAGACCATTACCCCAGCTCATTTCCTCGTCTCAGCAGACTAGGCATATTCGCTTGACCTGGTAGTTGATACTTTATTTACGATAAATGCATGTCGCTACGACTGACGAACTATTACATTATGTGTGTCGTGTCTTAAATAACATACTTATGACTACATACTGCTGCGACTGAACAGTATGTATAAGTGGTAAGGCCCCCTGGGGCCTCCAATTAGAGCTAGGCTCCTTTTTGATTCCCCCCCCCTGTTCACTGTTCGTTGTCGCGCTAGTACCCGATTCAGTGAGGAAGTTTAGGATTGCCGACAACTTCAGCTCTCCTACACTGTCCAGCTGTCGGGCTCCAAAATGGCGTAATCTTTTGTAGTTTAGTGCCGGGCAGAAAAATAGCAGGTGTTCCGGAGTCTCTTGCTCCGTTGTTTGCTTGCAGCTTCTGCAGGTCGTGTTGTGTGGTAGTCCCATTTTCATTGCGTGCGATCCAATCGCCCAGTGACCTGTGGCGACTGCTGTGAGCCTGCTGATATCCGTCTTGGTTGGATAGCAGCTCTTTCGTTCGATTTTTGTCAAAAGTCGGCCAACATTGTCTTGATCTTCTACACTCGGTCTTCCTTGACCATTCCTTGTTGGCTGTCTGCTTGAAATGGTCGTGGATTCTTGTCTGGATCGAGTTTAGGGATATTGGTATTTCTGCATCAGTGCTAGGCTCTGCGGAGCCTGCTCTCGCTAGTTTATCCGCTTTCTCGTTCCCTGGGATGTCGTTGTGTCCAGGTTACTTGAACCGTATTTTCGTGTGCAATATTATTTAGGGCTACCTTGCATTCAGCCACAAGCCACGGTTTTCACGGAATATAGGTATTTGATAGCCGCATGGCTGTCCGAGTAGATCCGTATGGTGGTATCGCTGAGTCCTCGTCTTAATGAAAGTTTAGCTGCTTCCCTTATGGCGAGTTGTTCAGCCTGGAAGACCGTCGCCGAGTCTGAGAGACTAAAGGTCTCTTCAATCCCCCAGTGCTCGGCGAAGATACCAGCCCCTACTCCACAGCTTATTTTAGAGCCATCGGTGTAGAGGGATACCTCGTTCTCTACGGTTACTCTTCCCATGCTCCAGTCTTCCCTTGTTGGGTACGAGGTTGTGAAACCATTTCCGAAGTGCATCTCCGTAGTCATGTAGTCCATTCTTTCGTTTGTGTCCATTCTAATGCTCTCAAGTATCCTACCGTGACCTGTGCCGTGTTCCAGCAGTAGCTTGCCTTCAGTCTTACTGCACTCTGTGCGGCAGTGTCCTTAAAGAACAGTTCTATCGGCATTATGTTGAGGATGGCATTTAGAGCAGCCGCGGGGGGCATGAGCGTAACGCTCCTGTGGCTCCTGCGCATGCTGCTCGCTGTATTCTAGTGAGCTTCGCTATGTTGTGCTGGCCACCATACCAGGGCCCCGTATGTCAGAATTTACCGCTGTGTATAATAATCTTTGCATGCAACCCCCAGTTGTTCCCAAACATCCCATCCTGCAGGAGTAGAAAGCAATGCTTGCTTTCCTGATTCTTTCTGCAACATTCTTTTTCCATGTCAGTTTTGGATCTACTATCACTCCTAGATACTTTGCCTGACCAGATAATGTTAGTTTCGTGCCGCCTATACTGGGCATGTTGAAGGCTGGAACCTTAGTTCTTCTGGTGAAGAGCATTAGTTCTGTCTTTGTTGGGTTAATGCGTAGTCCGCAGGTTTTAGCCCAAATGTTTAGCTGCCCTAACGCGCCTGTCATTATGCCACTGATAACGTCAGGAAAGGGTCCTGATACTAGCAGTACTACGTCGTCTGCGTAGGCCACAGCTTTGATGCCTCCCATTTTGAGCTCTTCCAATATGGTGTTCATATTTATTAGCCAGAGTAGAGGTGACAGTACTCCGCCCTGAGGTGTGCCTCTCTTCACTGCTCGCGTGAGGTGAGTGCCACTCAGTTCAGCAGTGATCAACCTACTCGTCAACATAACCCTTATCCACTCTCTGAAGACTTCCTCAATGCCTAACAAGTTGAGGGAGCTCAGGATGGAATCGGCGTTTACGTTGTTAAACGCGCCTTCTATGTCTAGGAAGGCGGCCATTGTATACTGTTTATACCGTAGTGCCTTTTCGACGTAACCCACTACTACATGTAGTGCAGTCTCTGTCGACCTGCCTTTCCGGTATGCGTGCTGCGCATCCGAGAAGCCATCTTTCTCAAGTTTCTCTCGAATGTGAACATCCAGTAGTCTCTCTAGTGTCTTCAGGATGAAGGAGGTAAGGCTAATCGGCCTCTAATCCTTTGCTAGGATATGACCCCTTCTTCCTGGCTTAGGTATAAAAACGACTTTCGCTTCCCTCCACTGGAGTGGAATATACGTCAGTCTAATGCAAGCCTTGTATATGGCTTTCAGCCATCTACAGATGCTGTCTTTGGCTGTCTGTAGCATTGCCGGTATTATACCGTCTGGGCCCGGGCTTTTGTACCTTTCGAAGGAATCTATTGTCCACCGGATCTTCTCAGTGGTAATGATGTCCTTCGTTGACGTTTCTATCTGTGAGGTTCTTCCCTCTTCGGGTTCCCTGATCTCTTGCAAGTTTCCTGGAAAGTGGGTGTCAACTAGTAACTCCAGCGACTCCTCTATCGTCTCTGTTGCTGTGCCATCTGCCCTGTTAATCAGGGTGGGGCTTCTGTGTCCTTTGGCGAGAATCTTGCTTAGTCTCGCAGTATCTTTTACGCCTTCCAGTGACTCGCAGTAGCTCTGCCATGAGTCCTTTTTGGCCTCGTAAATCGCTTTCTTGTACGCTGTCTGCGCCTCCTTGTATGGTTCCCATTCCTTGGTACCAAGGTGTTGAAGGTCTTCCGCGGCCTTCTCCTGAGATTGCTGAGCTCTTTCGTCCACCATGTTGGATACTTCTTCCTCGAGAATGTGATCTTACAAGTCTCTTGGAAGGCATTTTTCAGTATGTTGGTGAGGTCCTCTACTTCCTTGTCGAGGGCCTCAGGGGAGGATTGTACCTTTATCCTCCTGCTGCCAATTTGCCCCAATCCGCTTTACGTGGGTTTCTTTTTGGTACCTGACTGCTAACCTGTACCGCTAGATCGAAGAAAATATATCTATGGTCGGAGAAGAAGTGTGGGTCGATACTCTCCAGTTCTCTACCTTGTAATTGCCTTGTTCAATTTGTAAGGTGATGTCTAGCACCTCTTCCCAGCCCTGGAAACTACCTGTGCTGGGAAAAATGAATGTCGGCGTCTTACCTATGTTACATATTGTAACGTTGCGACAAATAATGTTATCAAAAACGTGACTTACCTCTTTCATTTGTTTCCGAGCTTCCCCAGAGCGTGTGCCTTCCATTGGCATCGCATCCTAGCACTAGGGTCGTCTTAGTGTCTTCAGCCCTTTGCAGCAGCTTGACCACCGGCTCAGGCGGGGCCGGTTCGTCTTGCGCCATGTATGCCGAAGCTATCAGCACTCCGCTCCCATCCACTGTCACAAATCTGGCCACTGCTAGGTCAGGTGTGCTAAGATCGGGACAGAGAAAAGCATTAATGTGGTTTTTTATTACTATGTATGCTCTCGGCCTACCATTCGAGTTGGTGCACAGTAGTGTGTATCCGGGGATCCTAAGACCAGTGACTTGCTCGTCCCTGGTCCAAGGCTCCTGTATCAGACCGATGTCGATATCCCTCTCCCTCAGCGGGATCGTGAGATTGCTTGAAGCGTGCGTGCTGCGCTTCAAGTTAATCTGCACTATGCTCGACATCGATCGTAGTTGGTGTTGTGTCGGGGGTCTTATCGTCGATGACCATATCGTTCAACAGCTTGTTGGTGTCATCGACCTCCTCCAGTAGCTCGTCTGGTTCGGCAAGGAAGACCCTGATCTCTGCCTTTCTTATGCCGTACCTGACTTTGTGGTCTGCGGCCTCTAGCTGCGGCAGGCAGCGTTGGTTTATGAGCAGGAGGAAAGGTTGGCTCGTCTTCATCTCCTTCTCTGCCTTGAGGATGGTCCAGTCCGCCATATGGACATCCGGGTTCTGAGCCTTCAGAGCAGCGATCACCTTTACATGGTCAGTTTGCCCCTTGGTTAACCAGATGCGAGCTCTGGGTCCCCTGGGGATCTCCCTGCCGTGGACTAGCCTAATCTTAAGGCCAGCCCAAACGTTGCTGATCTTAGCCACGCTCTCCGCCAGAAAGTTCCTGGAGAACCCATCGTCGCACCTGATAACTCGGTTCCCCCTGACCACGTCCGAGAAGTCGAAGGAGGGGATGGGGCCGGCCGGCATGCTGACCACTCTGTCAGTTATCATGTCGTCTAACTTGGCCTTGATCACCTCCCACTTCTCCGACAGCAGGCGTCCGTCGTCGTGGTTCTCATCCACCAGAGCCATAGCCAGACTGTCTCTGACCACCTCGCTGAACTTCTTCGCCTTGCTGACGAAGCTAGTCACTCTCGGCTTACCGTGCGGGTCCTTCGCCCTCTTAGGTGCACTCTCGCTCACATCTTGCGAACGATTGCGCTTTGCCTGGGTGGGCTGGACTGCCACGGGGTTTTCTGCCTTGTAGCTCTCAAATTCTGCGATCTCCGCAAGGAATTTGGCTTTGTCTGCTGCATCACGGGGGTCGATCTTGCCCTCAGCCTCGTTCTTGGCTATCTTGCGCAGAATAAAGCGGGCTCTACCGACCATAGCCCGTCTTTGATGATGAGTCATCTTGCTCATGTCTCTAGTGGTGCCTTTATTGGGCCCACTGTTGTGGTCTGATTGGGGAGTGCTACTTGCTCTCCCATCGGGTCTCGACTGAGTCGTGGTGTCTTGACTAGAAACCGACGGCCCTTCTTCGTCGGTCCCCGATTTCTGGTGAGACCCTGAGACCAGACTCAGCCTTAGTGTCTCCTCCTCGTCCATCTTTGACTTTTTGTGGGATTTTTCCTCTCCCGGGAGGTCCGAAGCTCGGCGTTGGTTATTCATTTCAATTCATGATCGCCCGCTTTGCTCGGCTAGGCAAGCTCTGCGGTCCTGAGGGGGGTTGGGTGGGAGGGTTGACCGCAACTTCGCCTCAAAGCTGCGGTAAGGCATCTTACGACCTAGGGTTGCCCGGCCCTAGGAAGGCTCCGTGTGAACAAAGCTGGATTTACCCCTCAGCTGCGAACTTGGAAGTCAGAGGGCACGGGTCGCGTAACACTCCTGACTTGAGGGGAGACTACCATTAGTCAGCGTACTCGGTCGGGGCCCGACTAGGCCCAAACCAAGGACCTGCTTCCAGCCGCCCTCGCTTGGAGAGTATAGTCGCACTACCGATGGTGCACACAGTTATGGCAGATGACACAGCCATCTGTTGATCCCCCTGTGTACCCTATCGGCTAACGGCCGTGCCGTGAATAGTCGGCGAAGTTTCTTATAAAACGCCTATAATAATTACAAAACGCTACAAAGCGTCTAGCACTGTCCGCGTCATGCGGGACTGGGTAACTCATAATGACATCGTACTTCTTGTCATCTGGAAGTATTCCTTTATCAGTGCATTTATGACCTAGAAAAGTCATTTCATGCATAAAAAATAAGCATTTTTCTGGATGCAATTTCAGGTTATATTTACTACATTTCTCAAAAACATCTGTTAAGTTATTAAGTATATGTTTTTCGGAACAACCGATTACAATTAAACCATCCCTATAAAGGAATGCTTGGGTAGGTTCCAGACCAGAGAATGCAATAGTCATCATTCTCTGAAATGAATTAGAAAATAGCTCTTTAAGTCCAAAAGGTAATCGCGTGAAGCGATATGAGCCATTGCTCGTTGAAAAAGACGTTATATCTCTTGAACTTTTTTCTAGTTCAATTTGATGGAATCCTGACATTAAGTCAAGACATGAAAAATATTTAGCTCCACCTAGTTGATCCAAAATATCATCAATTCTAGGTAACGGGAATTCATCAGATAGTAATTTTTTATTAATCTAACGATAGTCAATCACTAATCGCCATTTCTTTGCATTTGACCCTGGGGATGATTTCTTAGGAACGAGTAATAATGGGTTGTTATATTCGGATACTGATGGTTCAACGATCCCGTCGGAAATTAACTTTCCTACTTTTTTTTGTATTTCATCAAGCTCACTGTGTGGGCTGCGATAATTTTTTATATAGACTGGTTCTTCATCTTTTAATCTCAGTTTTTGTCTATAGAAATTGTTTGTTGATATTGATTCGGTTTCTAATCCGAATATATCACTATACTGGGTGCATAAGCTGGAAAGCTGTGACTTAAACTACGGAGGGAAATTTTTCGACAACAGCTTTTTCTCTATTGTCAAGATTTGTATGTACTACATCGTAGTACGAAAGTGATTGATATATTAGGTTATTTGTTCTGACTACTTGGTCAGTGTTCGTCGTATGAAGTAACCTTATATAAGCGTTACTAGACGTTGCTATGGTATTTGCAATGTAAATACCATGCTAATTTTTCCTGATTTGGAATTAGTACACTGTCTTCTTGCGAGTTTAATTAAATTTTTTTAATAAATTGGGATCTTGCTGGCAGAAGAATTGAGTTGTTGCCAGAACTGTGAGCTATTGGTACGTTAATTGGATATTTCAAATTATTGGGTCTAATTATAAGCCAATCTTCAGATGGCTTGAAGTCTAGTTGACAATTGTACTTTTTAATGAAATCGAAGCCTAATATTCCACCGCATGGAATAGGAAATTGGAAATTTACGATATGAAAATCGTGTGGAATTACATACTTGGGAGTTTGTATTTCAACAGAAACTAAACCTTTGGATTTGGTTATTTCTTGACTTATTCCCTTTATGTATATAATATATATATTATAATATTGTCAATTTGGATATTATCAAAAATATCTAAAGTTTCTTTTAAAACTGAAATGTCTGCACCAGTGTATATTAGAAAAACTAGTTCTTTCCCTGTATTTACATTGGTAACTGAAACGAATATATTCTGACTGAGATTAATAGTGTGAACCCTTGCTTCTTTTAATTCTGAGTATTCAAAGGGTTCTGGGAGTTTCCCGATGTATTTTGGGAATTTCCCGATGTGTTCTGGGCAACTCGGACATTGCCTTGGTTGTTGCTGTGGCCTCGATTTAAGGCCTCTATAGTTATTTCAGTGTTTGACTGCCCAGTTGCCTCAGTGCAACTACTTACAAATTTGGAAACAGCATCATTCATTGTGTTGAATGTTCCCGCCTGCATGATAAGTTTTACCTTATCAATTGTGCAGTTCTTTGTCATTGTCTTTACAGCATGCTGAGTAGAATAATTCATTGCCAGTTCTAACGATAACCCGTCTGATATTTAGGCTCCTTCTAAGGCTTTCGTCATCTGTTCGATTTCCTGCGTATATTGGTTTGCGGTTTTGTTGCGTTGCTTTAGGTTCATCAGCTTTGCTGACAATACTTCCACAGTTTCGCCCTTGACATTGCCTTTCAACCTAGAAATCACCTGGGAAATCGTTGTTTCGTTTCCTATCAGATTTCTAGCAGCTCCTTTCAATTTGGTTTTTATTATTGATACTGCGAGTTGTTCATGCTCGCCCTTAATTGATTCTACGATTTCCAACGCATCTACGAAACTTGTTAGGTTTTCTGCTTTACCATCGAACACTGGTATCAGCTTGGATGCAGTATTTATGAAGTCAATATTGGTTTGCGCCATTGCGACGGGAGTGCTTTTAAAATTTTTTTGTGTTTTATTTAATTCATATTTAAGTATAAATCGTATTATTAACAACGTTATTTATATTTTATTTTTATGCTCTTATGCTCTTTCTTGGTTGTTTCTTGAAATATTTGGTGGTATTACATAGTTGCCTTGTAAACATTACATCCCAAATTAAATCTTCGGTATTTATTAGTTTAAAGCCCTTAAACATTGAAGTTATTCTTTCTTTGGGGCTCTCGGATTTAAAAACTAAATCTCCTGCATCAACGGCCCTTAGTATTTGTTGTAAGATCCTTTCCTTTGATTCGCTCTCTCCTCTTTTCGCTGAACCTTGTACAGTACTGGATGACCTTACACAACAATTGTCTTTATTTGCTAACATTTCTTCATACATCCTATCAATTTGCTTTTCGGTCAACTTCATCTTGGTGGTTAGTACACATATTTTTTTTTTAAATGGTGTGGGATATAATAACACTCTTGAATATAAGTGGTATTATTTGTCTTAGATTTTATCCAGGTCATTAACCCGGCTATATCTTTTCTATAGACATTTATTGTGCAGCTTATAGATTTTGTAGAAAAAATTTGCGCACATTATTACAACAATTATTATCAAAAGTACACGTACCCAATACAAGTCGATATTGTTGGCTTCTACCTTATTGATAACATTTGCAGTGGAATCCACCGTTTTTATATCCAACGTCATCTTTGTAGGTGGTACATACACCTTTATGCTATACTTTGGGTTACTATTACTATAACTTTCTATTGAAAATTTGCTTATTGCATTACTTTTCATCTATTTTAACAGATTTCTACCTATTGTTTTGTATAGCTTTACGGGCTATACGACTAATTGGGCGGAGAAGGTTCCGCTCAATTTTACAATTTATATTATATTATTAAAAAACAAGAAAGGAAGCTAACTTCGGCTCACCGAAGTTTGTACACCCTTGCAGAGTTTAAACAAAAAATTAAAAACGAAATTCTGAAATAATAATTTGTTGCCAAATCTCAAATTTGATGGCAATGGTTTGAAACACGGCTAAGCGATGGTTTTTTTTATTTTCCTGATTGTTCCTATGGAAGCTATAGGGTATAGTCAGCCGATTTTCATGAAATTTAAATCGAAATTCAGGAATACTAAAATATGGGTAACTATCAAATTTGGTGAAAATATGTTGAAAACTGATAAAGTTATGAATTTTTCTTTTATTTTCCTGATTGTTCCTATGGAAGCTATAGGGTATAGTCAGCCGATTTTCATGAAATTAAAATCAAAATTCAGGAATAATAAAATATGGCTAAATATCAAATTTGGTGAAAATATGTTGAAAACTGACAATGTTATGGTTTTTTCTTTTATTTTCCTAATTGTTCCTATGGAAGCTATAGGATATAGTCAGACGATTTTCATGAAATTAAAACCGAAATTCGGAAATAATACTAAATGGGCAAATATCAAATTTGGTGAAAATTGGTTGAAAACTGACAAAGTTATAATTTTTTTTTGAAAATTTTTCGGATCGTTCCTCTGGCAGCTATATGTATGATATAGTCGTCCGATCCGGCCCGTTCCGACATATGTACGAGTGAGAGTATATAGAAGACTAACTACAAAGTTTCATTCAGATAGCTTTAAAACTGAGGGACTAGTTTGCGTATAATCGGACAGACGGACGGACAGACTGACAGACGGACAGACTGACAGACGGACAGACGGACATGGCTAGATCGACTCGGCTGTTGATCCTGATCAAGAATATATATACTTTATAGGGTCGGAGATGCCTCCTTCACTGCGTTGCAAACTTTTGACTGAAACTAATATACCCTGCAAGGGTATAAAAATATGCATCGCAGTGCAATCAAAAAAAGTATGCAACGTAGAGCATGGGTTTATTCTGGAACGCTCTGTATCTTCTGTGGTTGTGGTGCTCTTCCTTGGCCCACGTCAGCTGGTCGTCGCCGGTTTGGCTTTGCTTACATTCCCTCGATGGCGCAGGTGTCGGTCTTGCCTCCCGCGCTTGGTGTCTGCTGCTGATGTCCTGGCCTTTGAGCTCAGGCGGCGCCGGTGCTGGCTTCGCACAGGCAGTCTTCTCCCTCGGAGGTGTAAGGGGCGGATTGCCTCTCACACACTAGTTGTGTTTCCTTGTGCATGTATATTTAGAATGCACACTGTTTAGTGGTCCAGGGCAGTCGGCGGGTCAGCTTGGCTTCCTTCTCAGTACTCCTTTATGTGACGGAGGTTTAGTTTTCGCTCCGTTTACTGCTTTTGCAACTGGGTGAGTTGTGTCTGTTGTCTTGGGCTTTTGTATATTTGATCTCAGGGAATCAAGTTCACATTGCAGCTTTACAGCTGTGGCCCATGGCGAGGGTGGTTGGTTTGTGTACAATAGCCACTTCAAGTGTGCTATTCTCTTCTGTATTTTATTTTTTACACCAGCCCGGCCCATCACTTTCACTCAGATTTATTATTATGTATATTATGTGTGTCCGCTGTAGATTCGCTGTTATTGTTGATTTCGTAGTTTATTAATTTTATGCCGTTTTAATCAGGGATTCTTTTGGGCATATTATTGCCTCCTGCTCCATCTCCTTGCTTATTTTTACATATTTGACCACTATAGGCCATGGATCCGTTATTTTTAAGATTTCACCATCTACAAGCGGAATAAGTCACGGTCGCCATTAAGTAAATAGATTTGTTCGGTTATATTAAATGTTTCTTTATTTGCAGTTTTGATTATAGCGAGCAGCTATATTGCCGCTCAAAGGGTTGGATTCAATCTGTTCTTATAATATTCCTTAAAGTCTAATTAAGGCTAAGTCTCATTGCTGCGCTGCTCGCAGGCCTCGGCAGAGAGACGGTTATTAATGTATATACTTATGTATATAAACATATGCCCTTTCTTATGTGAGGAGCGCGAGGGGTATGCACATGCGGTCCGTTCATGTTGCAATTATGCCGACGCTAACACTTTCTGTGTGTGGCCTGATCCATAGCGATCGGGACCATGAATTATGTAAACACTGCAACAAAGTGTTACAGTGCACTGCAGTGTGTACCCTTTAAGTATTGTTGGTACAGTGCATACTACAATCTAGGAAGGCGGCCATCGTGTATTGTTTGTAGCGTAGTGCCTGCTCGACATAATCCACGACTAAATGTAGTTCTGTCTCCATCGACTTGCCTTTTCGGATGTCTTTTCGCGGATGTGAACACCCAAGAGTCTCTCTAGTTTTTTAAGAACGAAGGAGGTGAGGCTTATCGGCCTATAATCCTTTGCTAGGATGTGTCCCCTTCTGCTTGGCAGTGGTATGAATACGACCTTCGCTTCCCTCCACTGAAGTGGAATATAGGTCAGTCTTATGCAAGCCTTGTATATGGCTTTCAGCCATCCTTGGCTGTTTGTAGCATTGCCGATATTATGCCGTCCGGGTCCGGGCTTTTGTACTTGTCAAAAGAGTCGATTGCCCATCGGATTCTTTTCGTGGTAATGATATCTTTCGTCGATGTGTCTACCTGAGAGTTTCTTCTCCTTTCGGGTTCCGATCACTCTCTCATGTTCCCCGGAAAGTGGGTGTCCGCTAGTAGCTAAAGTGACTCCTCTATCGTCGTTGTGGCAGTGCCGTCCGCCCTATTAGTAAGGGTAGGACTTGAGTGCCTATTTGCGAAAATCTTGCTTAGCCTCGCAGTGTCTTTTACGCCTTCTAGTGACTCGCAGTAACTCTGCCATGAGTCCTTCTTGGCCTTGTAGATGGATTTTTTGTAGGCTTTCTGCGCCTCTTTGTATGGTTCCAGTCTTTGGTTCCATAGCTCGTGTTGAAGGACTGCCGCGTTTTTTTCTGAGATAGCTGAGTTCTTTTGTCCACCATGGTGCGTATTACTTCTTTGAGAATGAAACCTTACATGTTTCTCGGAATGCGTTGTTTAGTATATTAGTACGGTCCTCCACCTCCTTGTCAATGGCCTTAGGGGATGATTGTACCTTGATCCTCCTGCTTCCTACTTTTGACTAGACAATTTCGCTGAATTTGCGTGGGATCCTTTTCGGTATCTGATGGCTTACCTGTACCGCTAGGTCAAAGAAAATATACCTGTGGTCAGAGAAGGAGTGTTGTGTCGATACCCTCTAGTTCTCGACCTTGTAATTACCCTGTTCTATTTGTAAGGTGAGATCTAACACCTCTTCCCAGCCTTGGAAGTTTTCTGTGCTGGGAAAAATAAACTTAGGCGTACGTTCTTTATTACATATTGTAATCTTAATTCCATCCACTGCCACGAATCTGGCCACTGCTAGGTCAGGAGTGCTGAGATTGGAACATTAAAGTGGTTGTTTATTACTATGCATGCTCTCGGCCTACCATTCGAGTTACAGCACAGAAATTTGTATCCGGGGATCCTTAGCCCAGTGACTTGCTCGTCCCTGGTTCAAGGCACCTGTATCAGGCCGATGTCGAATTCTTTCTTCCTTAGAAGGATCGTGAGATTTGCTGAAGCGTGCGAACTGCGCTTCAGGTTAATCTGCACGGTGCTCGAAATCGATCGTTGTAGGGATCGTATCTGGAGTCTTGTCGTCGATGACCATTTCGTCCAACAAATTTTGGTGTCATCAACCTCCTCATCTGTCAGCTCTTATGTCGGCCAACTTGGCCTCTATCGCCTCCCACTTCTCCTACAGCAGGCAACCGTCGTCGTGATTCTCGTCCACCAGAGCCATAGCCAGACTGTCTCTGGCCACCTCGCTAACTTCTTAGCCATGCTGACGAAGCTTGTCGCTCTTGGCTTCCCCTGAAGATCCTTCGCCCGGTTAGGTGCGCCATCAGCTCTTATGTCGGCCAACTTGGCCTCTATCGCCTCCCACTTCTCCTACAGCAGGCAACCGTCGTCGTGATTCTCGTCCACCAGAGCCATAGCCAGACTGTCTCTGGCCACCTCGCTAACTTCTTAGCCATGCTGACGAAGCTTGTCGCTCTTGGCTTCCCCTGAAGATCCTTCGCCCGGTTAGGTGCGCCATCGCTCATATCCCGGATCGGTTTGCCTGAGCGGGCTGGATCGACTCGGGGTTTTCAGCTTTTTAGACCTCGTATTCCGCGATCTCCGCAAGGAATTTGGGCTTATCTTCCACATCTCTGGGGTCGGTCTTGCCCTCTGACTCATTCTTGGCTATTTCGCCGAGAATGAAGCGGGCTCTGTTGACCTTCGCCCGCCTCTGATGGTGTGTCATCTTTATCATGTCTTTGGTGTAGCCTGACTGAGGCCCACTTTTGTGGTCAGCTTGATAAGTGCGGCTCACTCTCCTATCGGGTTCCGACTGGGCCTCGGTGCCTTGGCTTGGCATCCGCGGTACTTTCTCGTCGATCTCCGATCTTTGGCGAGACTTTGCGAACAGACTCGGCCTCAAAGCCTCCTTCTCGTCCATCATTGACTTTTTTAAGGTAATAAAAATATAGAATGTAGCTGCATATATTTGCCAATTCGTCTGTATTCATTAATACACTCATGCTGTCTTACTGTTTTCTGGTTCGAATTTTCGGTGCAATTCACACTGCGCAGTGGTTGCGCTTGTATGGAGCGACCGGCCATAAATACTTCCCGTTGAGATATTGGTGTGAAATTTTCCCCAAAAATTTAAAAAAATGTTTAAAATATATACTAAATAAATTGGTTCCATCGGACGACTATATCCTATAGCTCCCATATTACCGTAGTAAGGCTTAAGGTGCGCAAAGGTTGAAGCGCTAAAATGTTATCATTGGCATCAAAGACATGTACTATATTTAAATTATCTTATGTATACACTTTCAAAAGTGCAATTCCTCTGTCTTCAGCGCTTCAACTCTTCTGGAAGTATTTTTGCGCATTTTAAGCCCTACTACGGTAATATGGGAGCTATAGGATATAGTCGTCCGATGGAGAAAATTTTTTTAGTATATTTTTTAAACATGTTTTTAGATTTTTGGGGAAAATTTCACACCAATATCTCAACGGGAAGTATTTATGGCCGCTCGCTCCATACAAGCGCAACCACTGTGCAATGGTTGTTCCTTTTAACGTAGTCGACTTAGACATATCTGATACGCAATCAAGATTAAACGTATCTTTAATGAATTTGAGAAACTTGTCATCAGATTTCACGTTTTGGTTGAAGTCACCGCATAGAAGAATCGGCATATTAAGATCAACTTGCAGGAACGGTGGCAGGTACTGGCTGTTATGCACGTATGGAAGAAGTGCCTGGTGTAGCAACATTTCGATGTCTTGTATACTTGATCCTGGATGAATATAAACAGCACCGAGCATAAATTTGAAGGTAGTATCAGCGGTAAAGCAAGTAACTTCAGCCAAGCACAAGTCACCGCAGGTTTTGATAACTAGAGCGGTGTCTGTGAGCGCATAACGTGACGCTCCGCATAACGCTCTACGCGGAGCGTAACGCAGTTTCCTGAAGTGTCACCCGGTAAACCAATTTATAAGACGTTGTTACGTCAAAAAAGGAAAAAGAAGAAGGCGCGTGTACAATAAAAGAAGATACAAAATTATAAAATATTAAGTCATCTGGCGATGTGGTGTGGTGTTCGCCCAAAAGCCTTATTTAAGATGAAATACGCCGAGATACTCAACCTGACGATGGAGGAGCTCTCCGAGTGGCTTTCCGAGATATGAGTGCCGATAGCCGGAAAAGAGAACATCCACCAATTGCGACGAATATTAAGGACTATGGTTACGGACCAAGGTCAAAACGTATTAAAAGAGACGTGGTGGAAGGCGTGTGCGAGAGCGTGGTGGAAGGTGCGAGCGTGAGAAAGATTAGGACGAGATGGCTGAAAGCAGGAAGCAGATTAAGCTATCCAAAGAACGAAAGGATCTTGCCGAGTTGAAGGCGAAGGATACCGCCTTGGAAGGCAATTCCCTGAACTGCAAACCTGTGTTGGATATCAGGGATCTTGATGCTAATTTACGAAAATTTTCTGAGGACGATCACTTGTCCGTTCATGTATGGATCCGTGGCGGCTGCTATGCACGGATTAAACGACGTGCAGCGTTGGCAGTTGGGCAGTCGAATGCTAGAGAGCACGGCTCGCTCGTACATCATGCTTAAGAGACCCGCTACGTGGAAAGAACTTAGTGAACGTCTGCAAAAAACCTTTGGATTTCAGATGTCCAATCACCAAGTCGCGAAGCAGTTGCAGAACCGTTTAGGTTCAGGTTTAGATTTTAGCAGGGAACATTCGAGGACACAGAAATCATAAATTACATTGTTGATGGGCTGCAATATCATAGCGGATGTGCGGCACCATTCTTTTATTGCGCTTCTCTGGATGAGCTACACGAAAAGATGATGCGATATCAGATCGTTCACGTGGAGAACATGAGGAAGATACCGGGAGTACCTTTGTGTCCGGTTATTCCTTCGTGACAGACGCTTTCAGCAAAATCTACGAGTTCTGGAGGAGAGGCTGCAAACATAAGATGTTTCAATTGCCGACTAATGGGACACTTCAGCTGTCAGTGTCAGAAGCCGAAGCGCCCGGATGGAGCTTGTTTTCATTGCTTCGAAACTGGGCACCAATATCGGCAGTGCCCAAAACCGTATGAGAACAGCTGCCCTCTGCACTAGTGACGGGAAGGACGTGAAGGAAGACGACGACGATTCCGTTGGAGGAAGTTCCTTAATTCAATTAGTAAGCATAAGATTACCTAGTAAAGAGGGATGCATTGGTATAAATAACATTTTTGCGTTACTAGATACCGGAAGCCCAGTGTGTTTTGTAAGCAGGGGCGTTATTCTGCAAGCAGTGAAGGATGAGCACTAAGTGAATAGTAGTTTTCGCGGTCTCAGCGGCCAAAGTATTTTGACATATGGAAAGATAGAGATATTACTCTTGTTTAAGAATAAGAATTATAGACTAATTTCATATTACCAACGCCTATACTACTACGCAGTGATGAACTAAAGCTTTTGTCACTTAAATTAGCTATACGCAAAACTGTTACAGAAAATGTTTCTCATGAATTACCAGTAAAAAGTGCTACTGCATTATCATCTGTTTCAGTCTGTGCATCCCTATTTACTAGAAAGCAGAATTTAAATAAGATCATAGCTGAAAACAAAGATAGGCAATTATCTGTAAACGCAATTGCAGCCCCGGTGAAGCCTAAGGTGTTCCAGGAATGGATGCACGAGTCTTCGAATTTTCAAATATCCTCAAAGGAAAATGATTTTGTTAACGTAGGAGGGGAGTTTGGTGGTGCTTTGATGCGAGACTGCATTAAAATAATACAAAGCAAATTTGTTGGGAGGTTTTCTAAAAGTTAAGGTGTACCGAAATACAACATGTGTATTCGTCTTACGGACTCTACGCCATTTTACTGTGGCCCTAGAAGATTGTCATATTGAGAAAGAGAAATAGTTTCTGATACAGTTAATGATCTTTTGGCCAATAGTGTCATCTGACCGAGTAATTCGCCTTATGCCTCAAGAATCTGTTTTGATTACCGTGGATTGAATAAGAAGACAGCTAGAGATAATAGAATATCTTGAGGGTAAATCCATTTTCTTAGTTATAGATCTCAAGAGTGGGTTCCACCATAAAGGTGTTGAAGAAGAATCTGTGAAGTATACTGCCTTCGTGACTCCAGATGGTCAATTTGAGTATTTGAGGATGCCTTCTGGGCTTAAGAATGGTTCGGCTGTTTTTTAGAGATTTATTTCTGACGCTTTGAGAGACTTTGTCAATAATCGACAGATAGTTGTTTATATGGATGATATTATCTTAGCATCGTACTCTGTGGATGAGCATAAAACAATATTAGCTAAGTTTTTAGATCGACTAGCTGAGTTTAATCTCGAGATAAATTTTAAGAAAAGTAGTTTCCTGCAGAAGAGGATAGATTATTTAGGTTACGATGTTAGCATTCAGGGAATTTTGCCTAACGATACACAATTAACTGCTATAAAATATCCGGAGCCAAACTCTTAACCGACCTTCTAAGAAAAGGTGGGCCATTTCCAATGTTGGATCCTCAAACGAGTGCTTTCCTGGAGTTAAGGACATCACTATCGAGTCCTCCTGTTCTTTCAATTTTCAATCCTCAATTTGAAACCGAATTACACACTGATGCGAGTTCCCACGGATTCAAGGCTGTTTTAATGCAACGACAACTAGATAGGAACTACATCCTGTTTTCTTTTACTCAAGAAGGCCACTGCAGCAGAGTCTCGTGATCATAGCTGCAAACTTGAAACCTTAGCAATCATATATGCCTTGCGACGTTTCAGAATATACTTGGAGCATAAGCCCTTTTAAATAGTAACCGATTGCAGTTCTCTGGTTCAAACTTTGAGTAAATGAATTTAAAAGATCCTTGTCCTATTTCGTCCGTATCTGTTGTTTCCTTTGAACCTTGTGATTCTGTGGAACCTTCTTTCTGGACCTTGTAAAACTACTGTACCTTGTGAATCTAGAAAAACCTGTGAGTCCTGTAAAATTTCTGAACCTTGTGCAACTATGGATCCTTGGGAACCTAGAAGACCTGTTGTTTCTTGTAGTTCTAAATCCGTTAGATTCGCCTCGGATGTTGAAGAGATCGTTGGGATTGTAGGTGCCTCCCCTTATGACATTGATTTACTTCTGCAGACCGAAAAGATAAGAGATCCCGAAATTCTTCGATTGCAAGAGATGCTCGAGAATGGTGAAATTGCAGATTTCGTGTTGTTAGATGGGATAGTATATAGGTCGAAAAATCGTCAGGAACTGTGCATGTATGTTCCAAGCCGAATGCAGGAAGATATAATTAGGAAATTCCATTAGAAATTAGGTCATTTCGCAGCAGTCAAATGTGTTGACAAACTTAAAGAAAAGTATTGGTTTTCCGGTATGAAGAGAGTCGATCTGTTTATCAAGAATTGTTTACAATGCATTCTGCATTCACTTCCGAAGGTTATTCACAATAGAACCCTTCATAGTATACCTGAAATTCCGATCCCATTCGATACAATTCATATTGATCACCTAGGCCCCCTTCCGTCTATTAATTCAAAGAGAATACATTTATTAGTCGTCATTGATGCTTTCACGAAGTTTGTAAAATTATATCCTGTCAACTCTACCAGTACCGGAGATGTCAAAATATTGATAGACATGTTTTAAACATCGATGTTTGAAAACATCGATATATCGCTGGAAACATCGAATTATTTTTTATTTGCTCCAATTAGTAATAAAATGATTGATAAAATGATAAGTTTAAAACCTATATTTATTAAATAAAAAGAATAAGAAGTTCATAAATCTTAAACAACAAAAAAATTATAAAGATAAAAAAATAACAATGAGAACTTCATGAATCTTCTTCTTCATGCAAGAACCCTTCCATTTTGTCACCAGTCCAGATCGAGGATCCGCCCAAATATGTTTTAACCTGTAAAAAACTGTACAAATGTTTAAAACATGGTAAAAATTCTCACATTTACTATGTGACTTACGTCTCTCTAGCATGGATTTTGTTAGTGAAGTTAGAGATAAGAAAACATCGATGTTGGGAAATGTATATCGATGTATCCACTTTTTCAAAAACATTGATACTATCGATATAGACATCGATGTTTTTGCATCCCTAACCAGTACTAGAGAAGTAACTGCTCCTTTGAAAAATATTTTTAATACTATAGTCGACCTCGTGGAATCATTTCGGATAGAGGCACATGTTTCACGTCCTTTGAGCTTAAAGCACTCCTTGAGTCTAGAAATATAGAGCATATTAAAATAGCCACAGCGGCCCCGCAGGCGAGTGGTCAGGTTGAAAGTTTATCAGAGTCCTTGAATCAAGCTGTGTGGAATTTGCTATAAACAACTCCGTGCAGTGTAGTACCAGAAAGACCCCTAGCGTCTTATTATTTGGCTGTGAGCAGCGCGGCCCAGTAGTTGATGAGCTAACTGAGTATTTAGAAGATAAGTTTAGTTTGGAGAAACCGCGATGCTTGGATACCGTCAGGAATGAGGCAAATAATAGTATACGCCAATCACAAATCCGAAATGAGTCTGCACACAGATTAACGCATAAGGCACCTCCGTTGTATGATGTAGGCGATTTTGTTGCTATTCGTAATGTCGATGTGACTTCAGACCATTGTAAAAATTTTGCACCTAAGTATCGCGGCCCGTATATCATAAGTATAATATTTAATACACGACACATATAATGTAATAATTCGTCAGTCGCAGCGACATGCATTTATCGTAAATAAAGTATCAATTACCAGGTCAAGCGAATATGCATAGTCTTCTGAGACGAGGAAATAAACTGGGGCAATGGTCTTAGTTCCTAACACTAACCCACATTCACAGTAACCGCACACTATTTCTTATACGTTATTTCTGTTAACATAAGCACTTTTGTACCTATAAATGTTGTAAAGTTTCATTAATAAAATGAGAGTTCTACCTCAACCACGAGATTTTATTCGTGCATCAGAGGTTCATCATGCATCGCTATGTCTTCAGCTGCTCCTGACTTGAGGGGAGGCACTTTAAAGACGACCGCCCGACTACCATTGGTCAGCGTTCTCGGTTCAAGCCCAACTACGCTTAAACCAAGAACCTGGTTCCACCCGCCTTCATTTGCATTGTGCACACAGTTACGGCAGATGAGACAGCCATCCGTTAATCCCGGCTGACGGCCGATATATAACTATGATTATGATGAGCACCGTATTCCAAGCGCCTAGTGTAACCAATTTATATGGAGTATCGCAAAAACTTATCGATAAGAGCCCTATGTAAAAAACTAGATTTTTAAGAAAAGAATAGACGGTCACTTTAAGAAAAATTGGTTGCCTGTAAAGTCGGTATACGGGCGAAAGTTTTACGTGACAACGACTTTGAGTGGTAAAATAATTTTAATGTGAATATTCATTCGTATAGTAGGAAGAAGGATGAAATAATAGTAACAATTTAAAACATTTATTTATACATTTATTTATTTATACTTAACTTGTTCCTATCTAAGTGATTTTGTTGAGGATAGGGCGATGATAGGAGAAATATGAAATGAAAGAATAATGTGCCTAGAAAATGTCAAGTCAATGCACTGTGGTTGCGCCCATAAGCCAAAAATAAAAAAAAAAACTTTTCCAAACGGGTGCGAAAAGTAGCCAAATTATTTCTAAAATGTCCAAATCAATTTATGGTAAACTCGGTTTGACTCAAAATCTAATGAGATATCAAAAAAAAGAATGCAAAGAGCAAGCAACTGTTTATTTTTTTGCAGCGCAGCGGAGTTTTGTTTGCTTTTCGTCACAACAAAACTGAATTTCAAAGTTGTCTAACGTGTGCTAGAGAGATCCGATTTAAACAATTTAAAATGGATTTTAAAGTTATAGGTATTTACTTTAATAACTGTTTTTTTTTAAATAATTTGAGTGATTTTCTATTTTTTGTGTATTTTTAAATGATTATGCCTTTTTTGGTGTACTATGTGAACGGAATTTTTCAGGTTTAAATAGACTTTTAAATGTGTTACCCCCCGATTCCCCCTTTAAGAGTGATATCAGTATATTCGTTTATGTTTTAAGGTAATAAAAATATAGAATGTAGCTGCATATATTTGCCAATTCGTCTGTATTCATTAATACACTCATGCTGTCTTACTGTTTTCTGGTTCGAATTTTCGGTGCAATTCACACTGCGCAGTGGTTGCGCTTGTATGGAGCGACCGGCCATAAATACTTCCCGTTGAGATATTGGTGTGAAATTTTCCCCAAAAATCTAAAACAATGTTTAAAATATATACTAAAAAAATTGGTTCCATCGGACGACTATATCCTATAGCTCCCATATTACCGTAGTAAGGCTTAAGGTGCGCAAAGGTTGAAGCGCTAAAATGTTATCATTGGCATCAAGGACATGTACTATATTTAAATTATCTTATGTATACACTTTCAAAAGTGCAATTCCTCTGTCTTCAGCGCTTCAACTCTACTGGAAGTATTTTTGCGCATTTTAAGCCCTACTACGGTAATATGGGAGCTATAGGATATAGTCGTCCGATGGAGAAAATTTTTTTAGTATATTTTTTAAACATTTTTTTAGATTTTTGGGGAAAATTTCACACCAATATCTCAACGGGAAGTATTTATGGCCGGTCGCTCCATACAAGCGCAACCACTGTGCAATGGTTGTTCCTTTTAACGTAGTAGACTTAGACATATCTGATACGCAATCAAGATTAAACGTATCTTTAATGAATTTGAGAAACTTGTCATCAGATTTCACGTTTTGGTTAAAGTCACAGCATAGAAGAATCGGCATATTAGGATCAACTTGCAGGAACGGTGGCAGGTACTGGCTGTTATGCACGTATGGAAGAAGTGCCTGGTGTAGCAACATTTCGATGTCTTGTACACTTGGTCCTGGATGAATATAAACAGCACCGAGCACAAATTTGAAGGTAGTATCAGCGGTAAAGCAAGTAACTTCAGCCAAGCACAAGTCACCGCAGGTTTTGATAACTCGAGCAGTGTCTGTGAGCGCATAACGTGACGCTCCGCGTAACGCTCTACGCGGAGCGTAACGCAGTTTCCTGAAGTGTCACCCGGTAAACCAATTTATAAGACGTTGTCACGTCAAAAAAGGAAAAAGAAGAAGGCGCGTGTACAATAAAAGAAGATACAAAATTATAAAATATTAAGTCATCTGGCGATGTGGTGTGGTGTTCGCCCAAAAGCCTTATTTAAGATGAAATACGCCGAGATACTCAACCTGACGATGGAGGAGCTCTCCGAGTGGCTTTCCGAGATATGAGTGCCGATAGCCGGAAAAGAGAACATCCACCAATTGCGACGAATATTAAGGACTATGGTTACGGACCAAGGTCAAAACGTATTAAAAGAGACGTGGTGGAAGGCGTGTGCGAGAGCGTGGTGGAAGGTGCGAGCGTGAGAAAGATTAGGACGAGATGGTTGAAAGCAGGAAGCAGATTAAGCTATCCAAAGAACGAAAGGATCTTGCCGAGTTGAAGGCGAAGGATACCGCCTTGGAAGGCAATTCCCTGAACTGCAAACCTGTGTTGGATATCAGGGATCTTGATGCTAATTTACGAAAATTTTCTGAGGACGATCACTTGTCCGTTCATGCATGGATCCGTGGCGGCTGCTATGCACGGATTAAACGACGTGCAGCGTTGGCAGTTGGGTAGTCGAATGCTTGAGAGCACGGCTCGCTCGTACATCATGCTTAAGAGACCCGCTACGTGGAAAGAACTTAGTGAACGAAAACCTTTGGATTTCAGATGTCCAATCACCAAGTCGCGAAGCAGTTGCAGAACCGTTTAGGTTCAGGTTTAGATTTTAGCAGGGAACATTCGAGGACACAGAAATCATAAAATACATTGTTGATGGGCTGCAATATCATAGCGGATGTGCGGCACCACTCTTTTATTGCGCTTCTCTGGATGAGCTACACGAAAAGATGATGCGATATCAGATCGTTCACGTGGAGAACATGAGAAAGATACCGGGAGTACCTTTGTGTCCGGTTATTCCTTCGTGACAGACGCTTTCAGCCAAATCTACGAGTTCTGGAGGAGAGGCTGCAAACATAAGATGTTTCAATTGCCGACTAATGGGACACTTCAGCTGTCAGTGTCAGAAGCCGAAGCGCCCGGATGGAGCTTGTTTTCATTGCTTCGAAACTGGGCAGCAATATCGGCAGTGTTCAAAACCGTATGAGAACAGCTGCCCTCTGCACTAGTGACGGGAAGGACGAGAAGGAAGACGACGACGATTCCGTTGGAGGAAGTTCCTTAATTCAATTAGTAAGCATAAGATTACCTAGTAAAGAGGGATGCATTGGTATAAATAACATTTTTGCGTTACTAGATACCGGAAGCCCAGTGTGTTTTGTAAGCAGGGGCGTTATTCTGCAAGCTGTGAAGGATGAGCACTAAGTGAATAGTAGTTTTCGCGGTCTCAGCGGCCAAAGTATTTTGACATATGGAAAGATAGAGATATTACTTTTGTTTAAGAATAAGAATTATAGACTTGAAGCCTTTGTCATTCCTAATTTCATATTACCAACGCCTATACTACTACGCAGTGATGAACTAAAGCTTTTGTCACTTAAATTAGCTATACGCAAAACTGTTACAGAAAATGTTTCTCATGAATTACCAGTAAAAAGTGCTACTGCATTATCATCTGTTCCAGTCTGTGCATCCCTATTTACTAGAAAGCAGAATTTAAATAAGATCATAGCTGAAAACAAAGATAGGCAATTATCTGTAAACGCAATTGCAGCCCCGGTGAAGCCTAAGGTGTTCCAGGAATGGATGCACGAGTCTGCGAATTTTCAAATATCCTTAAAGGAAAATGATTTTGTTAACGTAGGAGGAGAGTTTGGTGGTGCTTTGATGCGAGACTGCATTAAAATAATACAAAGCAAATTTGTTGGGAGGTTTTCTAAAAGTTAAGGTGTACCGAAATACAACATGTGTATTCGTCTTACGGACTCTACGCCATTTTACTGTGGCCCTAGAAGATTGTCATATTGAGAAAGAGAAATAGTTTCTGATACAGTTAATGATCTTTTGGCCAATAGTGTCATCTGACCGAGTAATTCGCCTTATGCCTCAAGAATCTGTTTTGATTACCGTGGATTGAATAAGAAGACAGCTAGAGATAATTTACCGTTACCCCTTATCGAAGATTGTCTAGAATATCTTGAGGGTAAATCCGTTTTCTCAGTTATAGATCTCAAGAGTGGGTTCCACCATAAAGGTGTTGAAGAAGAATCTGTGAAGTATACTGCCTTCGTGACTCCAGATGGTCAATTTGAGTATTTGAGGATGCCTTCTGGGCTTAAGAATGGTTCGGCTGTTTTTTAGAGATTTATTTCTGACGCTTTGAGAGACTTTGTCAAGAATCGACAGATAGTTGTTTATATGGATGATATTATCTTAGCATCGTACTCTGTGGATGAGCATAAAACAATATTGGCTAAGTTTTTAGATCGACTAGCTGAGTTTAATCTCGAGACAAATTTTAAGAAAAGTAGTTTCCTGCAGAAGAGGATAGATTACTTAGGTTACGATGTTAGCATTCAAGGAATTTCGCCTAACGATACACAATTAACTGCTTTAAAATATCCGGAGCCAAACTCTTAACCGACCTTCTAAGAAAAGGTGGGCCATTTCCAATGTTGGATCCTCAAACGAGTGCTTTCCTGGAGTTAAGGACATCACTATCGAGTCCTCCTGTTCTTTCAATTTGCAATCCTCAATTTGAAACCGAATTACACACTGATGCGAGTTCCCACGGATTCAAGGCTGTTTTAATGCAACGACAACTAGATAGGAACTACATCCTGTTTTCTTTTACTCAAGAAGGCCACTGCAGCAGAGTCTCGTTATCATAGCTGCAAACTTGAAACCTTAGCAATCATATATGCCTTGCGACGTTTCAGAATATACTTGGAGCATAAGCCCTTTTAAATAGTAACCGATTGCAGTTCTCTGGTTCAAACTTTGAGTAAATGAATTTAAAAGATCCTTGTCCTATTTCGTCCGTATCTGTTGTTTCCTTTGAACTTGAGATTCTGTGGAACCTTCTTTCTGGACCTTGTAAAACTACTGTACCTTGTGAATCTAGAAAAACCTGTGAGTCCTGTAAAATTTCTGAACCTTGTGCAACTATGGATCCTTGGGAACCTAGAAGACCTGTTGTTTCTTGTAGTTCTAAATTCGTTAGATTCGCCTCGGATGTTGAAGAGATCGTTGGAATTGTAGGTGCCTCCCCTGTTGACATTGATATACTTCTGCAGACCGAAAAGATAAGAGATCCCGAAATTCTTCGATTGCGAGAGATGCTCGAGAATGGTGAAATGCAGATTTCGTGTTGATAGATGGGATAGTATATAGGTCGAAAAATCGTCAGGAACTGTGCATGTATGTTCCAAGCCAAATGCAGGAAGATATAATTAGGAAATTCCATTAGAAATTAGGTAATTTCGCAGCAGTCAAATGTGTTGACAAACTTAAAGAAAAGTATTGGTTTCCCGGTATGAAGAGAGTCGATCTGTTTATCAAGAATTGTTTACAATGCATTCTGCATTCACTTCCGAAGGTTATTCACAATAGAACCCTTCATAGTATACCTGAAATTCCGATCCCATTCGATACAATTCATATTGATCACCTGGGCCCCCTTCCGTCTATTAATTCAAAGAGAATACATTTATTAGTCGTCATTGATGCTTTCACGAAGTTTGTAAAATTATATCCTGTCAACTCTACCAGTACCGGAGATGTCAAAATATTGATAGACATGTTTTAAACATCGATGTTTGAAAACATCGATATATCGCTGGAAACATCGAATTATTTTTTATTTGCTCCAATTAGTAATAAAATGATTGATAAAATGATAAGTTTAAAACCTATATTTATTAAATAAAAAGAATAAGAAGTTCATAAATCTTAAACAACAAAAAAATTATAAAGATAAAAAAATAACAATGAGAACTTCATGAATCTTCTTCTTCATGCAAGAACCCTTCCATTTTGTCACCAGTCCAGATCGAGGATCCGCCCAAATATGTTTTAACCTGTAAAAAACTGTACAAATGTTTAAAACATGGTAAAAATTCTCACATTTACTATGTGACTTACGTCTCTCTAGCATGGATTTTGTTAGTGAAGTTAATGAAGAAATGTATATCGATATATCCACTTTTTCAAAAACATCGATACTATCGATATAGACATCGATGTTTTTGCATCTCTAACCAATACTAGAGAAGTAACTGCTCCTTAGAAAAATATTTTTAATACTATAGTCGACCTCGTGGAATCATTTCGGATAGAGGCACATGTTTCACGTCCTTTGAGCTTAAAGCACTCTAGAAATATAGAGCATATTAAAAAAGCCACAGCGGCCCCGCAGGCGAGTGGTCAGGTTGAAAGTTTGAACCGTGTTCTATCTCATATGCTAGGAAAGTTATCAGAGCCCTTGAATCAAGCTGTGTGGAATTTGCTATAAACAACTCCGTGCAGTGTAGTACCAGAAAGACCCCTAGCGTCTTACTATTTGGCTGCGGCCCAGTAGTGGATAAGCTAACTGAGTATTTAGAAGATAAGTTTAGTTTGGAGAAACCGCGATGCTTGGATACCGTCAGGAATGAGGCAAATAATAGTATACGCCAGTCACAAATCCGAAATGAGTCTGCACACAGATTAACGCATAAGGCACCTCCGTTGTAATGTCGTAATGTCGATGTGACTTCAGACCATTGTAAAAATTTTGCACCTAAGTATCGCGGCCCGTATATCATAAGTATAATATTTAAGACACGACACATATAATGTAATAATTCGTCAGTCGCAGCGACATGCATTTATCGTAAATAAAGTATCAATTACCAGGTCAAGCGAATATGCAAAGTCTGCTGAGACGAGGAAGTAACTGGGGCAATGGTCTTAGTTCCTAACACTAACCCACATTCACAGTAACCGCACACTATTTCTTATACGTTAGTTCTGTTAACATAAGCACTTTTGTACCTATAAATGTTGTAAAGTTTCATTAATAAAATGAGAGTTCTACCTCAACCACGAGATTTTATTCATGCATCAGAGGCTGTCGCTATGTCTTCAGACCCTCATCCAACCAATCCACTCCAACACGTCCACCTAGTTCCAAGTGCTAGGTGCGACAACAACAGGCAATAGTTTATGCACTATCTGCCAGGCATCTAAGCCTCCTTACACAATCATTTTGGTGACCCCGACGTGATCACGTTAACCGTGATAGTTAACTCACAGGATTCCGTAACTCTTGGGAACCTTCTTCGACACTGTCATCGAACGGGAAAGTTCCGTAACTCTTGGGAATCTTTCCACGTCGCTTCAATTCTCAGCGACAGCATCTGATGCAATTTCGTCCGACGAACACGTCAACCGTGGACGTCAAACTAACAGGGAAAGTTCCGCAACTCTTGGGAATCTCCCGCAGGAAAGAATCCGTAACTCCTGGGATCCTGTTTTGGCACTGTTATTACACTGTAAAGAGCCTACAATATTTTTCTATGTGGAAATCCCGTAAGTCTATTGAGCAGTTGTTAATTCCTTCGAGCACACACGGTTGCGAATAGGAGCGTATCCAGCTGTTAAAGCGAATAAAACACTCCCACCAGTCAGGAATCTAAACAATTGTCAATATGTCTAACAAGGAGGAGCAAGCAGTCACAGGGGTGTTAGACTTGCAGGATGAGATCAGTCAAGAGATCTCGATGCTTATCCGCAACTATAAGAAAGATTCAGCGGATAGAAAACTAAATCCAACATACTATCAAACAAAGTTGGCCGCAATCGATGACGCATGGAATCGATTTGCGGATAACGACAAAAATATTCCCGCGAAAGATAGAATCGCGGAGTATTTGAAGTTTTACGTTAAGTTTACAGAAACATTATAGTCGATTCGATGGCTCAAAGCTCGAGCAATGCCCCAAAAAAGGCAACCGCGAGCAATGGCCTGGAAACTGCAGATGTTGCAAGCTAAGCGCAACCTGCACGTAAAGGGCACAAAGGGCGATCGCCGACTCCGTCAAACGAGCTCTGAAGGAATATTCAGAAACCAGCAGGGCCATAACAAGGAGTTCAATAAACTCACTATGGTCCCAATATCAAGACATCCAGTTTTTGGTTCATGAAGGATGCGAAGACTCAGTCAGGGAAGGATATGACAAGCACTCGTTCCTCCGACTAGAAAGGGAGATGCAAAGAGTCTTGGAAGCGCAAACAAACGCACCATCTTTTGGCGGCCTATGGGAAGCTGCAGTAAAATCTGCGAAACGGCTACTGGTATCAGCCAAAGCCACAAACCGTCCACACAGCTCCGGTGAGGACGCAGCGAGGGTAGAAGAGATCAATACGCAGAAAAAGAGGATGTCCTTACCGATCTTCCCAACATTGCTGGCAATGCTACTCATACTCCCGTTAGCAATGGGACAATCAGTAAGCGTAACTCCGTTTGCAAGCCAGCCATGAATATTCTACGAACGGCTCGGCACCTTCAGAATGGCAATCTCAGAATGGAAGATAATTGTATATTACGACTTAAAGGAGCGACATGGGAATATTGGCTAACGGGATAGCGGAACTGAAACACAAATGTTCAGAACTCCGAAACATCAATGCTTGTAAATCAGTATATGAGCATTTTCAACATGTATATGCCAAGCTGCAATCAGGAAATGAGTTGATTCATCATTCCCGGCAACGAAGAGCACCACTTGATATAGTCGGAAACGTAGCGAATTCTCTATTTGGCGTTCTGGACTCAAGGTATGCCGACGACATGTCCAAGGTGATCAAGGAGGTCAAGTCCAATGGCGACGTATTAATGATGCTCTTGAAAAACCAAACATCAATTCTGGGCTCAACGATAAATATAGTCAGAACGATCATGCCAAGAACCAAGGACGAATTCAATCAGTTCCTAGAGCTGCCACACGACGAACACATCTGTTTCAACCATCAAGCCACATTCAGCGTGGAAAATCGGTGTGAATTTCAGCTGTTTAGTAACAAGACGGAAACTATATGTGAAGTCTCTCAGTCGAGGGCCCAGCCACGCGCAGGCTCGTTGAACTTCAAGGGGTGTGCAAAGGAACATCGTTCACAGTGCAACTTAACGGAACGGGTTTATTATCAATGGCCACAGGCTGCACTGCACGCAATCCAAAAATTAGCATAAGCAGATTCAGCACCATAGTCAGCGAAACGAAGGCTACATATATTCTTTTTGGCAATATCACAAGGATTGACCTTAAAAACCCACCTGAGCCACTTCAAGGAACGACAGCCAAGGAAGTCAACTTGGAGGAACTGGGCACTTTGCAACATCAGTTGGCCAAATTAAAGGAGACCACGTAAAAAGATCAGACCAGCACTACTCAGCATCATCAAGTAGCCGCTTATGGCCCTAGCGATGTCAATACTATTGGGCATTGCATGGGCTCTCAGACGAACGGTCGGCAAATGGACACCAACCCGCCGGACACCCGAACTCAGGCAGAACACGGAACAACCGCCACCAGAACCTAACCCACGAAGTTTCTCGTTCGACCTTAGCGAAGGTTGAACACTTGTTCAACGGCCGGGAGAATGTTCAGTCGCAGCAGTATGTAGTCATAAGTATAATATTTAAGACACGACATTTTTATCGTAAATAAAGTATCAATTACCAGGTCAAGCGAAGACTGCTGAGACGAGGAAATAAACTGGGGCAATGGTCTTAGTTCCTAACACTAACCTACATTTACAGTAACCCCACACTATTTTTTATACGTTATTTCTGTTAACATAAGCACTTTTGTACCTATAAATGTTGTAAAGTTTCATTAATAAAATGATTAAGAGTTCTACCTCAACCACGAGCTTTTATTCATGCATCAGAGGCTGTCGCTGTGTCTTCAGGCCCTCATCCAACTAAACCACCCCAACACGTCCACCTAGTTCCAAGTGCTAGTTGCGACCACAACAGGCAATAGTTTATGCACTATCTGCCAGGCAACTAAGCCTCCTTACACAAACAACCGTTATGAAATAACCGATGTAGATGATTGTCAACTGACGCAACTCCCATACACGGAAATCCTTGAAGCTGTCAGGCTAAAACCGTGGTTGCAAGTGTGTAATAAATCTATAGGATTGTCCTTATGATCGAGGTCGATCAAATGTCAGGTTGCCCGAATGTACCCAGCCAGCATTTGAAAGTTTGTTTTTAAAATAAACACCTAGAAAAGTCTTTTTCGAGTCGTTAAAATAACAAAAAAATGATACCAATTATGGGCGACTCGAAAAGAACTTGAATATAACTCGAAATACCAACTTCTCGATGATGAAATATTAAATAAATATGTTTCTTTTTATGTATTTTTACGTATATGATACGATTACACAAACGGGAACATATTTATTAAATATTTCAGTTGCTGTTCCGGTATAGGGAGCGACTTCCGACTACGGCGCCGTTTAACTGCAATTGTTAACACCAAGAATGAGTGAATATCATCTAAATCTTTATATATAGAAAGACTTTCCCGAAGCGAAAAACTTGTTTGGAATCCTAAAATGATGTTTCAGAATGATATAGCCCCAATATACACTCCAAGGATCGTAAAATCTTACGTTGGCCACTATATTCGCCTGGCTTAAATATACTAGAAAATGTGTGGGAATTGGTAGCAAAAAAGGCTATGACTCCGGCAAGCAATATTCAACTAAATGCGATCTTATTGATAACATCCAAAAGTCCTGATCAACCATTTACAAGGACTACATTAACAATTTATACCCAGCAGGATATATGAAGTTATGGATGATCGTGGAGGATTCACTGATTACAAATTTTAAGAAAATATGTCATAAAAACCTTTAATTCTTTAGATACTTTATTATTCAATTAAACTTTTTCCGAAAAAACAGCCAGAATATGAATTTATTAGAAAATGTGCTATTTAAGTGAAACAAATTTTCAGTGGCTGTTTTGGTACGTTTCGGTATTATTTATTTTTTTTTTTGTTATTTCTATTGAATTTACATTTTTAATTTTTTTAAGTTTTTTTTTATATATGTAATAAAAACAGGTTTCCAAAAATAAATATTACGGATTTTTAAAATTCCTAATTTATGAGTTATTCGGTGCGCTATTCAAGTGAAACAAATATTCAGTGGCTTTTTTCGGATTACGGATTTTTAAAATTCCTAATTTATGAGTTATTCGGTTTTTAGTGTGAGACTTGGTTGTGCTATTCAAGTGAAACGCAGTGTATATAAAAATTGTGACAAAAAATGTTCGCAATCGCATCACAAGAGAACGGCTGGGCCAATTTGGCTCAAATGTTTTTTCAGTTGTTTGTAATTGCCAGAAGGTTATTACATAAGAAAATTTGGAAAAACCTTCTGGAAAAGTCGCTAGCGGTATTTTTTATTTTTATTTTTTTGTTATTTATACTGTAGTAATAATATAGTGTACACATATGTTTAATCTTAGTAGAATTTTAAAGTTGAGTACTGCAAGACTGTAAATTTCATAACATAAAATTGAGCATCATACATGGAGTAACTAATTGCCTATCTGAAATAAATAAGTAGTTTTGTCCCTTTGGAGTGACGGTTATATGTACTATTTTTATGATCTACATATATCTACAGTCAGCAATGCCAAAAATACGCCAAGGGGCCAATTTGAGTCATCGAGCGGTTAATTCTACAGCCGCGCGAGATAGAAGAGCAAAGAGATCAGGCGAACAAATCGAAGAAGACAATGAAAATACGCGTGTAAGCATGGTACAGTTACATCAACAGTACTATATTGCAGAAATTACAGCTAATGTTAGTCGCAATGTTCCACTACCGCATTATGCTCACAGTTGCGGCAGGACACGGAGGATTTTTTTTTTGGTGCACCAGGTAGAACTGGCAAAACATTGTTATGCCCGCTGCAGAGCCCAAATCTTTGGCTCCGCAAATCTTCGTATCAAAATCTACCAGGATCCAACAATGCCCGGAATACCGGCCGTTGTTGGTAACAATTCGTTACGTAATCCTCTTACATCAGTCACACCTTCGTACTTCAAGATAAATGTCTCATTCCAGCTTTTGACACAATTTGCTCGGGTGACTTCTGGCCCGAGTACGTTATAGTCAAGGAGTCCGAGGCTCGAAATAAGTGAACACGGCCTGCGGGAATACAACTGCCCAGGTCGTCACAATCCTCAGTATCCGCTGTACCTTCTGTCCCAAAAAACTAACCTCTTCCTTACAACTTTCCTATCAGAATACTTGGGGTTTACGTAGTAAGCTCTCTAAATTGTATTCGGATAGCCTTTCTTTTGTATCCCAGGTGATTGTAAAACCTGAAACCTGGCTGAAGCCGGAGATCCTCTGCTCCGAAATTTTTCCGAGTAAGTACACAATCTATAGATTTGACCGTCTTGTCCAGCGTAGTGGCGGAGTTTTAATTGCCGTTGACTCCTGCCTCATCTCGGAACGAGTGGTATCTAATGACTTTTTGGACATCGAATTTATCTGCGTAAAGCTATGACTTACAGGTAGTTGCCTTTTTGTAACCTGCTCTTACATTCCTCCATCTTCGGAAGAGTCAACTTATTGGAAACTCCTTTCGGCAATTCAGGCAGTTTCCATAGGCTTTCTGATAGGGACCAATTTGTGACTTTGGGTGACTTCAACATACATGGAGCTCACTGGTCTTCCGATGGTGTGTCAAATGTCCTTCATACAGAGGCGCAGCATGACCTCATAAATGGCTTGCTTGATTTATCTGTGTCTCAAGTTAACCATGTCTTTAATTCTTTAAACCGCTTCATGGATCTATGCTTTGTCTCCGATCCTGCAGGCGTAAACCTAATTAGAGTTCCTCCAATGACGCAATCTGTAGATCCTTACCAGCCTACTTTCGATGTGACCATCGACACTGGGACAGTTTTAGCAACAACATCTGGTAGTAGTTTAAACAGAGTCCGCTGTTTCCGTAGGGCTAACTTTCAGAGGCTAAGCACTTTAATAGCAGAATTTGATTGGTCTAATCTTTACATGAGTATTGACATGGCAACAGCCGTTGATATCTTTTATAGTGCCATGAACTCATTTTTCTTCTTATGTGTTCCTGAAACCTATCCGTCGGTCTCTAATAAACCACTCTGGTTTAACAAAGAGCTGACACGTTAAAAAAAACGTAAAATCTAGGCTTTATAATAAATATAAACTTACTGGTTCAAGAACGGCTTTCTCATCTTACCTTAGTGCTCGATCTAGCTTTACCGTGCTTAATGCTCAGTGTTACAAAAATTATTTTTTTCCATTATTATTTTTAAGGTCCAGTTCACGCAGGACCCTAATCAGTTTTATAACTTTGTTAACTCTAAACGTAAACCCACGGTGTACCCTCCCTTTCTGTCATTTAACAATACCACTGTAAATTCTGATCAAGAAATAGCCAATCTCTTCGCTCAGTTTTTTAAAACTACATATCCTCCCTCGACATCTTCAGATCATACATTTTCTCCAGCTATACCCAGTTCGTACTTAATCTTCAGTCCTATTTTAAACGAAAGTTCACTTATTCATGATCTTCAACGAGTTAAGCCAGTATATTCGCCAGGTCCCGTTGGAATACCAGGCTCTGTGCTTAGGTATTGCTCCGAGCCGCTTGTCGAGAGTGTAATCACTCCTCACTTGCAACATCTTTGCAGATCCGTCATTTCTCCATGTCAGCATGGTTTTATGAGGCGAAGATCATCCACGACCAATCTTCTGGAACTAACCTTTTTCGTTATTAGGGGCTTCCAACAAAACTCAAACCGACGTTATTTACACGGACTTTAGTAAAAAAAAAAGGTTCTATTCAGAAACGTTCTATCCAATAGCCTCAGTGTCACTTCTGGAGTCCCACAGGGTAGCCACCTTGGACCCCTGCTATTCACATTGTTTATCAATGACTTGCCGCTGGTTCTAACTAAATCCAGAGTACTCATGTATGCGGATGATGCTAAACTTTGCTTGCAGTATAGGGACAGTTTCTGCCAACTTTATAACAGCTTCCAAGCATGGTGTCATGCTAACATCTCAACTACTCGAAATGCAAACTGATGAAATTTTTACGTGTCACTCTCCAGCTTGCCACTTATATGCTTAACGATTGCGCTTTGGAAAGAATTTCTGTTGTCGATGATCTGGGTGTCCGCCTAGATCCTAAACTTTCATTTTCAGATCTCCTGTATGGTTAACAAGTCCATAGAAGCCGCATTCAATCTGTCCAAAACAATTTTTTACTTTTCGCCCTCCGTGGCCTTCCTGGGATGCTAACTTTAGATTACCGTCTTACTCCAGTAGGAAAGCGGATTTGAAGCTCTGTCTTTTAAGCCCAGAGGAAGAGAGAGAGTGTACGGGAAACTTTAAGGCTGTAAGTGGAATTACACTGCCTCTTCAAAAAAAGAGCCTTTTTGGCGCGAACAAATAGGAAAATCCAAAAAAATATATATGCTACGATTATTATGATGTAAGATTTGTTGAAATTATGATGATGAAAGAGTTGTTGAAATTATGGATGAGAATTGATCAATTTTGTATTTAGCATTTTAAAGTATTTACTCAGTTAAATAAAAACACTTCTTTCGAATATAGTTTCTAAATTATTATACTTCATGTTCATTCAAAAAGTGGCCACACTGCTTTGATAAAATTTGATTTTTTATGTTCAATTTCTCATGTCACGAGCGCACCTAAAAATGCTCAACCAAAAAAGTGCCCAACGCCCCATAAGTTCAAGTTTTCACTTCTGCCTACACTCCCGGAGTGCAACCCCCCTTTTTTTTGAGTAAAACCATACTATAACTTAATAAAACCAGGTCTCCTATTTTTAATTCAAAATCTAACCTATTTATATCGTATCTAAATTTTTTTTTATTTTATTATTCCTTAGCATTAGTCTAGCTCTTTTATGTGTCTAAACGTAGATTCTTTAGCGTAATTATCTAAGTTATACAGCGGATCTTATTGGAAATTTTTCTGTTCTACCAAATACCAGTAGGTGAAGTATGGGCGTTTGACTCCCAATCAGATTTGTTAAGTTGTGACGCGTGTCGCGCACAGAATATAAGGGAAGCAAAGAAAGAAGTGTGAATTTAAATAAGCGCGCGTGCCAAGGGAAGGTCACACTGGCGGTGAGAAAGGGTCACACCGGAACGAAGAGGAGGGTCACAATAGAGTAGGGCCGATCGCGAAGGGCACACTAGATCACGCCGGGGCTTATATAATGCGAGCCACGGGCCTAGAAAAGGCACTTACGAAGACTTGCGAGTTCGGACCCCTTTGATTCTCTTCCACCGGGATCCACGGGTCACGACGAGAGCGGCCACGATGAGCTGCCTGACGACCCCCCGGGCCAAGCTAGTCCGATCGGAAGCCGCGTAAAAAATTACTTGTTACTCTTTATAACGCTGAATAAACAACTTAGATACTCTTACACTGAATTTACTCTGCTGTTCTCCCTGGGAAAAGGGTCTAAACCTCTTGCAGTAACCACAACCGAACCAAATTAATTCGCTGAACGGATCCTGGACATCCCTGCTCTACAGACCGTCACAAAGTGATATGTAGGACCGGATGAATTTATTGAATGTTCTATGACTTCTTTCTACGATTCCTACTGTATAATGATGGTGACGATTTTTACGTTTGACGATGTTACGTTTTTTTTTGTTCGTGCGAGTCCCACGCCCACCTCCCTCTCAACCGACCGCGGGGCCCAGCCGCGTGACGTACGGCACGAACGCGTTCTAGATAGACGTAAGAGAAGAAAAAATATAAAAGGACGAGGAAACCCTACAGGGTTCATGTACTTCAAACTCTCGCCTAAAGTAGTTAGCTACTAAAAGAATAATAGTTCTAGATGAAAGACGGGAACATGGAAATAGAGCTGGCCTAACAGGTAGGGGCTCTCCAAATCACCGTGAACAAGTTGATGTCAAAAGACGACGCCAAGCATCCAACGGTTAGCTAAAGACGGTAAATTAAGTAGGAGAAGTCTACTAGAGTAAGACGGTAATCTAAAGTTAGCATCCCAGAGTTGGCCACGGAGGGCGAAAATCAAAAAGTTCCTTTGGACAGATTCAATGCGGCTACTATGGATTCCGAATTGAGGACTCCAGACACATGAAACATACTTCAATATAGGGCAAAATAACGCAGTAAAGAGAGTCTTCGTTACATAAGGAGAATCGAATTCCTTCGACCACCTTTTAATGAATCCAAGCATGTCTTTGGCTTTGTTAACCATACAGGAAATTTGCTCGGAGAACGAAAGTTTAGGATCCAGGCGGTGGGTGTCCGGATCATCGACAATAGTAATTCTTTCCAAAGAGCAATCGTTAAGCACAGGCCCGGATTTACCACAGGGCAATCGGGGCAACTGCCTTGGGGCCCCCACAAACTGGGGGCTCCACGATTTTAAAATTTTGTACTACATAAAGGGCCCTAACAAGTCCTTTGCCCCAGGGCCCCCATACTCCTATATCCGGCTCTGGTTTAGCACATAAGTGGCAAACAGGGGAGTGACACGTAAAAATTTCATCAGTTTGCATTTAGAGCTGAGATGTAAATCGTTAGCATGACACCATGCTTTGAATTTATATTCGATTTTAGGTCTGATTGGCATGAACTGTCTGTATATTGATCATTGATAAACAATGTGAATAGCAGTGGTCCAAGGTGTCTACCCTGTGGGACACCAGATGTGACACTGAGGCTATTGGATAGAACGTTTCTGAATAGAATCTTTTGGGTCTTGTCACTTAGATAACTCGAAGTCCACTTAAGAAGATCACTAGGAAACCCCATTGAATCAAATTTCCTAACCAGAAGAGAATGATTAACCGAGTCGGAATACTAAAGTCCGTGTAAATAACATCGGTTTGAGAGTTTTGTTGGAAGCCCCTAATAACAAAAGAGGTAAGTTCCAGAAGATTGGTGTTGGTTGATCTTCGCCTCATAAAACCATTCTGAAATGGAGAAATGACGGATCTGCAATACCTAAGCACAGAGCCTAGTATTCCAACGGGACCTGGCGAATATACTGGCTTAACTCGTTGAAGATCATGAAAAGGTGAGCTTTAGTTTAAAATATGACTGAAGATTAAGTACGAATTCAGCATAGCTGGAGAAAATATATGATCTGAAGATGTTGAGGGAGAATATGTAGTTTTAAAAAACTCAGCGAAGAGATTGGCTAGTGCTTGATGAGAATTTACTGGAGTATTCTTAAATGACAGCGAGGGAGGGTAAAATGTGGGTTTACGTTTAACAAGGTTAACAAAGTTATAAAACTGTTTAGGGTTCTGCGTGAACTGGACCTTGCAACGGACGGACGGTAAAGCCAGATCAAGCACTAAAATAAGATGAGAAAGCCGTTCTTGAACCAGTAAGTTTATATTTATTATTAAGCCTAGAGTTTACATTTTTTAAGTGTGTCAGCTCTTTGTGGAACCAAAGTGGTTTATTAGAGACCGACGGATAGGTTTCAGGAACACATAAGGAGAAAAATGAGTTCAGGGCACTGTAAAAGATATCCACGGCGGTTACCATGTCAGTGCTCAGTCATCAAAAGTCACTAATTGGTCCCTATCAGAAAGCCTGTTGAAAACTGCCTGAATTTCCGAAAGGTGTTTCCTATAAGTTGGCTCTTCAGAAAATGGAGGAATAAAAGAGCAGGTTACATAAATACAACTCCCTGTAAAAGATAGTTTACGCAAATAAATTCCATGTCCAAAAAATCATTAGATACCACCTCTTCCGAGATGAGGCAAGAGTCAACGTCAATTAAAACTTCGCCACCACGCTGGAGAAGACGGTCTAATCTGTAAATTGTGTGCTTACTCGGAAGAATTTCGGTGCAGAGGAGCCCAGTGACGGCCTGGGCAGTTGTACTCCCGCAGGCCGTGTTGTCTTCCTTGGAGCCTCGTAACTCTTGACTAAAACGTATCCGAGCCAGAAGCCACCCGAGCAAATTGTTGTCAAAAAGTTGAGATGAAACATTTTATCTTAACGAATTGTTACCAACCACGGCCGGTATTCCGGGCATTGTTGGACCCTGGTAGATTTTTGTACGGAGACTTGCGGAGCCGAAGACTTGGGCTCCAACGGACACAACGGACAACCCGGAAATTGCTGGCTGAGCGGCTGCCGATTCGGTTACCGAATCTTTATTCGTTCCTGATCTCAGAACCATTAGAGCGGGGAACAGGAGCTGGGGCGCAGGAGAGTGTCACACAGTTGCAGCCGACGAGCAGCAGATTTTTTGCGTTTCGGCGACTCATTTAATAGCTTGATACTATTAAATTGAGCGTCAAGCGCGGAGAACAGGTCATTCGCCTTGCGAAAAGTTTCCATGATCTCAGAAAATCCACTCCTGGTCTGACGCATGATGGATGATATCTACTTCTCAACCGGTCGACAAGCCTCGCAAAAAAAGCGCAGGCCATTTTGCTGGACACTGCGTTTTTCGACCTGTCATCTCGATGCACTTTGCATGCACTACTACTCCGCAAAGCCAGCAATGGATACTAGGCTGGTCGGCCATAACATTTTTTTGGCACTTTTTTATATTACATACAATATTCTGGATCATTTTCACAGACCCTAGAACCACTGTGCACACTATCAAAAAAGCAAAGGGAGAGAGAGAGAGAACAAAAAGAGCGTAAGGGCTAGAATATGCGCAGCAGAAATCACAAGAGCGATGAGAGCTATGAACCACTTAGATGCATCTAACGGCAAACGACACTCAAGCGGGGAGAGAAAAATAAAATGGGATAAGAACAAAGAGGATAATAAGATAACCGTCTTAGCACAAACTAAAATGTTATTATTAATACAAATTAATTACACAGAAAAGTGCATGCACGTGCGGTAACAAAATGGATATATAGTAATTATAGAAGTTTGTGTTTGTTTTTTTGAAGTAAAATTAACACAAAAGTCGGATCGAAAAACAAAAACACTACCATCCGCTATAAAGAGAAAGATCGATTATGTTTTAATGTTTAAATACATAATTCCTCTATTAACCAATTTGTATATTCTTTTCCCATGTCCGTTATGAACATTTTCATTGGACTGTACTTCAGAATAAAATCTTCTAATATAGCTTTGGCTATCGCACTCTTGTCTGGTATAGGTATTGTGACAAGATATTCTGTTAGGTCGCAGATTAATGTAACACCATATTCGTTACCTTTTCCTGGTCTATAAAATGGACCAAATGTATCCACGATTACCTTATCGAAATCTCTTTGTGAAGTTTTTGTTATGGGTAATGGGGTCTTTGTGTGTTTATTCATTTTAGGCTTTTGGTATTTAGGACAATTTCTTATTTATTCTTTTATGTCTTTAGACATATTTTTCCAATAATCAGGTCTTTGGACCTTGGCCAAGGTTTGTGTAATGTCTGTATTACTTCCTTGCAATGGTTCGTCATGGTATGTAGACAATATTGCTTCTTTTCTATATTATTTTATATTACGGTCACCGGGTTGAGTAGCGCTACTCTCAATGATTTTAATATTTTATTGCCCATTTTCTTAATATTATCAATTGAAACTTGTTCAAAGATATCCATGATGCTACTTTGAGTTAGCAGATTTTGTTAATACCGGCCTGCTTTTCAAGCCTTTGGATGATTGACCTAAGTCAAGGTTTCCATTATTATACAAATCGCTGACATCATATCTTGCTGTAATGTTCTCTCGGTGTTTAAATAAACACGAATTATTATTTACATGCAAGGTCACTACTTATCATAATTCGTCATTATTAATAACGTTGTAAACGTTATGCTTAGAAGCTTTTTCTGTAGATTGCTTAGGCAATTATATTTGTTCTTTTCCTGCGCAGGATTTTTGTCTACTTTGATTTCTGGTAGTCAATTTCAGAATCTTATTATCCTTTTGGATGTTTCGTAGATCTTGGATTGTTATTCGTGATAATGCATCTGCGATATGATTGTCATTTCCTTTAAGATATTCAACAGTTGATATTCCTCCAAGTCGAGTCTCATTCTAGTTAATTTTAAGCTTGGGTTAGTCATAGAAAATAGATATGTTAGTGGTCTATGGTCTGTTTTGATCGTGTTTTCCCCAAATTTATGCTATAAAATGTTTAATTGCCCAATGTTTATGAAGAGGCTTAAATGCTTGGCAGATGCATAAACTACTATTATTGCCTTTTGTTGTCGCAACTAGCATTTGGAACAAGGTGGACGGCAGACGGTAGAAGTCTTTCGGATTTTATTAATGAAACTTAACAGTATTTATAGGTACAAAAAAGCTGATGTTAACAGAAATATCGTATAAGAAAAAATGTGGGTTACTGTGAATGTGGGTTATTGCTAGCTATAAGTGAAATGAGACCATTGAACTATTTCATTTCCTCATACCAGCAGACTATGCATATTCGCTTGTCCTGGTAATTGATACTTTATTTACTATAAATGCATGTTGCTGCGACTGAAGAATTATTACGAAATCTTTATTGTGTCTGAATATTATTGCTTATAACTAAATGATGCCGCGACTGTACATTTTTCCGGCTGTGACATTGCTAGGGCCACATAGGTAGTTATTTGATTATACTGAGCAGCGGTGATGTGATACTTCCAGTTGATCTCCTTGAATTTGGCTGATGTTGCAAAGTGCCCAGTTCCTCTAAGCTGACTTCCTTGTCTGTAGTTCCTTGGACTGGCTCGGTTGTTTCCTATAGGTCAATCTTTGTGATATTGCCAAAACGAACATATGTAGCCATCGCTGACCACGGTGCTAAATGTGCTTACGCTAATTTTTGAACTTCGTGCAGTGCAGCCCGGGGAAAGTTACAATAAGCCCGTTCCATTAAGGTGTACTGTGGAAGATATTCCGTTGTACAGCGCTTAAAGCTCTATGGGACTGTGCGTGGCAAACATTCATCTGTTTCGTTAATACGTGGCTGACCACAACAATGCGGAACTGAAGCAAAATATGCAAACATTTCGCTCTGCACCGTGGGTCCAGCGTTCAATATATCATTCAATGATTTATTGTCGTTTTACAGGACGCATCGAAAACTACCCGCAGTTTCGGGGTACTGGTTTCGGGCTTCAATACACAGTGATGTGGAATGAAGTAGTGATCCGAGGGTACGAGTGTGCGATGCACCAGTTTCATGTGTCCAAGGCGTTCATATTCCTCCATGAAGTCGATATATGCTTTCCAGACTTTTGGTGCCGTTCGTCGCTCTAATGTCAAGAATCTGTTGGTTGCAGTTTTTTGAGATGCCCCCAGGGCTGAAGTTCCTTCACAATATTGAAGTTTTACAATGAATTTTCCATCTATTATAACCTGTAGATTCGCTACGAAATGAGATTCGCAGTGAGCTTCTATTGGAGATCGAGCCTTCTCGTTGGTTTATATATTTTCTTGTGTCCAAAACCGTTCTAGAAGCGTATCAACCTGTTCTTCTGTGGTCGTCGCTTCACAAATCGCTGCTGAGTGGTGCTCAGCAGGACTTCTCCCAGCCATAATCCATCCAAGCTTTGTATTTTGGAGAATTGGGTCTCCCGGCTTTATCAGCAATTGATTTGGCAGAAGCGACCTTTACGGTTTGTCAAAATTCGGATCGGCTAGAGTGACGTTGTTTGGGCTTTGTAGTTATGAGGAATTTAATTTAATTTAATTGGTTGATAAGCTATCAGCGTAGATTTTTATAATACAAATTTAAATATAACTCCTATTTTCAATTTTTATAATAATATTTAAGAATAATAATTATTATTCAATTTTTATTAAAAAAAAATAAAAGTAAAAATTTTTCTTTTATTTATTAATTTTTTTTTTTGTTTAAACGTTGCTTTTATTTCTTGAATCTTATCTTTGCGAGACTAACAAGAGGTGTATCAAATCTTATATTTTTAACTTAACTAACAGTCGTATTGAATGATACAGAGTTAGACGGCCCTAAAATCGATGGTGGATGTTTTCGTTGCGAACATACCAAGGTGGCCCAGTGATTGTTCTCAAGATTTTTAATTGTGCGCGCTGTATGATGTCTATGTTGCTGCTTCCGTTCTTCGACAGCTGGGAGCCATACGTCCAGATTGGCTTAGGACTGAATTATAGAGTAGTAACTTGTAGTCCAGGCACAGTGGAAATCGTGAGTTTATGATCCAGTGGAGGCGACTAAAAATAGCGGTATCGTCGGCGACCGTTGACGTTCGTAGGAATATCCGCAGTATACAAAACATAGAGACTCGGGCCGAGTGCGCTTGCTTGAGGAACTCCAGCTTCGATGATGTAGTCGCCCGAAGTAGCTGCGTTGCATCTCACGGAGAATGCCCTATTGTAGAGGTATGATTTCAGTAGCTTGTGGGTGTATGTTGGCAAATACGTTTTAATTTTATGCATGAGCCCATTAAGCCAAACTCGGTCCGAATTTTGAGATAGGTCGAGAAAAATAGCGCTACAGTATTCTCGCTGTGCGAGGGCTGAGCGTATTTCGGATGTTAATCTGTTCACTTGCTCGATGGTTCCTTGGTTTCTGCGGAAACCAAATTGGTGTGCCGGTATAAAATTGCAAGCTTCCAGATGTGGTATTATGCATTTTTCAAACAGTTTAGACAAACAAGAGAGAAGGCTTATTGGTCTATACGATGACGGAATTGCGTTTTTTTCAGGCTCCGGTATCATTATAATGATGGATTTCTTCAATTTTTTTGGGGAAATAGCCAAGATTTATGATCCCATTAAATAGTTTGCAGACGACCTCCATAGCGCATTTTGGAAGTTTGATCAGGATCTTTGGTGTCAGTAGGTCACCTCCAGGAGCCTTTTTTGGTTTTAGCCCTCTTGTTTCTGCTCGGTCTTCGTCGCTGCGGTACAGCGGTGGATACTGAAGATTGTGACGACCTGGGCAGTTGTACTCCCGCAGGCCGTGTTCTCTTATTTCGAGCCTCGTACTCCTTGACTATAACGTACTCGGGCCAGAAGTCACCCGAGAAAATTGTGTCAAAGAGTTAAGATGAGACATTTATCTTGAATGACGAAATGTTTCTGGCATACGAAAATTCGAATTTTTCCACCTTGATATTACCGGCTTGGGTTTTGCCTTGTATATAGGCTAGAACATCTTCCGATGCGAGATCAGGGGCAAGCCTTGAAACAAATATTGTTCTCGAAGGTGGGACTGCTGTGAGGGTCTTCCGGGCATTGTTGGACCCTGGGTAGATTTTTCTTTGCGGAGATTTGCGGAGCCAAAGATTTGGGCTCTGCAGCGGACATAACATGCGGATACCCCAGCGTCCGATTCGGTTACCGAATCTTTTCTCCTTCCTGATCTCAGAAACATTGGAGCAGGGACCAGGAGCTGTGGCGCAGGAGAGTGTCACACAGTGTAAGCCGACCAGCAGCAGATTTTTTGCGTTTCGGCGACTCATTTAATAGCTTCATACTATTAAATAGAGCGTCAAGCGCGGAGAACAGGTCATTCGCCTTGCGAAAAGTTGCCATGATCTCAGAAAATCCACTCCTGGTCTGACGCATGAAGGATGATATCTCCTTCTTAACCGGACGACAGGCCTAACAACAATAACGCACGCCCTTTTTGATGGACACTGCGTCAGCTATTCGACCTGTTATCTCGATGCACTTTGCATGCACTACTGCATCGCAAAGCCAGCAATGGATACTAGGCTGGTCTGCCAAAACATTTTTTTGCTGTTCTTTATATTACCGACAATATTCTGGGACATTTTCACAGACCCTAGAACTACTGTGCACACTATCAGTACCAAAAAGCAAAGAGAGAGAAGGAGAACAAAAAGAGCGCAAGGATTAGAATATGAGCAGCAGAAATCACAAGAGCGATGAGAGCTATAAACTACCAAGATGCAGCTAACAACAACCGACATTCAAGCGAGGGAGAGAAAAATAAAACGGGATAAAGAACAAGAGGAAAATAATATAACCGTCTTAGCACAAACTAAAAAGTGATTATTAATACAAATTAATTACACAGAAAAGTGCATGCACGCGCGTTAGCGAAACGGTACATAATTATGAATATTTAGGTGATAAATTTGGATAAAACCCCGGTGGTTTGAAGTGTAAGTAACACAAAAGTCGGAGCGCAAAACAAAAACACGACCGTCCGCTACGAAGAGAAAGATCGAATATGAGCATTGTCCAGATATTTGGACACGATGCGGAAGTGCTCTTCCTTCCCTTTGGCAAGGGAACATCCATCACCATTCCCGGTCAACGTCGCAATTCGGTTGACCAGGGCACTCGAGCCTTGCGGTGTCTTGCACTGGTTGGTTTTTCTGGACCTCCGCCAGTGGAAAAATCTGTAACTACTGAATCTGCCTGGTTTTTCGTCGATCTTCTGTTCTCGGTTCATTTTTGTTTTATTGCCTGCCGGAGTACTCTGCGGGCTAAGCTTGCGCTTAATTTGGATGTAGCGATCCATTACAGTCTGTGTGGCCGGGCCCGCTTTGGCATTTTCCGAAGTTGTTGTTTTTGTACTCGCTGTAGTCGAATTCCTTGACGCGGGAGTCGGAGTGAGCAGAGCGGGTGAGCACGACTATGCCATTTCTCTTTCAGCGGTCAGTAGAGCTGAGTTGCTTTTAATCGCCGGTTTTTCCATTTCGGTATATTGGGTTACCCCAGATTTTTTGTTTGATTAACTGTTTTATTATTTTATTAAAAAACCTTTTATGTTGCAGTTTTCCCGGAGCACGGTCAAAGCACGTCCGCTCAGTTCGGTAGATCGAATTTAAATTTTATTTTAAAAATTGAAAATGAGAATTATTTTTGAATTAATTAACTAATTATTATTTTTTAATTTTTATTATAAATTTTTTAATTTTTTATTATAACAAGTAAGAAAGCAACAGTCGAGTGAGCTCGACTATGAGATACCCGCTACCCATACTTAAACCAGAAATGCGTCAGGACGCCAGAAAGAACAGTTAATAAAATTTTGAACATAACGGACAAATGCAAAAGCATACAAAAATACATACACATGTATCTATGTGTGTAAAAACGCGTCATTATTGCATTCAAGCGGCTAATAATTATTACCATTTATTAAAATTGCTTCTTGAATATCTTATAAGATTCTTTTCCGAACACAACCAAGAACGGAAAAGAATATTTAGTTGGTCTAATTGGTCAACCAAAGGAAGCCTGCTGCCAGCAGCCGTTTGTGGCCATACAAAATTATTTCTTTAATAACTTCGACAATTTTTATCTGATCGCAACTAAATTTTCAGGGATCACACAGACTATAGTTCTTAATATACATACCGAAATTCGCGACTCTAGCTTTAAAATTATACGCTTAATACGCTTTTTTATGATTTGCGGGGGCGGAAGTGGGCGTGGTAAAAATTTGAAACAAACTTGATCTGCGTGCAAGCATAAGAAATACTGTCGAAAAATTAGACCTCTATCTCTTATAGTCTCTGAGATCCAGTGTTTCATACGGACAGACGAACAGACAGACAGACAGACAGACGGACATGGCTAGATCGACTCGGCTGTTGATCCTGATCAAGAATATATATACTTTATAGGGTCGGAAATGCTTCCTTCTACCTGTTACATACATTTCCTGCCGGCACAAAGTTATAATACCCTTCTACCCTATGGGTAGCGGGTATAAAAATGAAAAATAAAAATTCAATGCGAATAACTTCTGAACCGAATGGTTACCATATTTGTGATCTGTAATTATGTTTCGCTCTTTTTTTCGATAAGAATGTAACTTTATTGTAAAAAAACGCATGCAATCCTTTGGAAACGGCTTGACGGGCAACTCCTAATTATAAAGCAAGCTCTTCTTGAGCTTGGCACGAATCCTCTTCGACCAAGGCCTTCAATCTTAGGGTTCCTTATTGACTTAGGTTAGTAGTGGCTACTAGAAGACTACGAAAGGAGTGGACCAAAATGGAGCTTAGCTCTAATTGGAGGCTCTAGGATGGAGCCACTCCACTTGAACCTACCTACCTATCTATCGTTTCATAATATTAAAATGTAACAATTAACAAAAACAAATACATGTGAGAGCGTAGCACATATAAAAATTTAAATTTGCTCTACTCTCATCTTGCCCTAAAATTTTTACTAAGCCTTCTAGTTCCCAGAGTATTTTCTAAAATGTTATGCTGTAGCACTTGGCTGTAGTTAACAAGTCAGAAAACTCGGAGCAGAGCATAGCACAAAGTTTTCAATTTTATTGCTACGTCTTGGTTACTGCTCTCGTCAAAATGACAGCGCCTGCTATAGCATAGCAAGATTTGTATGAATCTCGCTGCTATGGAGTTGTAAATGCAAGCCCTGACACTAGGTTTGTTCGGAGCATATTCAGAAGACGTGTAAGACAGTAATTAATTTGCATAATTCGTTCTATTCCATGGTTTTTATTTTATAGAAAGTACTATTGCTTTTGAGTATTTAAGAAATGTTTTAAAAGGGAGAATTCTAATCCATACATATCCATATATGTAAATTCTTATATGTTCCTCGGGGTCGATGAGACCAATTGATAAATTCTATGTTCAAAATTTGGGTCTTTATTGCAAACTTTTTTAATAAATTATAGTGTTATCTTGTTTTGTTTTATTATTATTTTTATTAATTTTTTTACGTGATTAGCAAATATTTCGGTGAATTTGAAAGTATATGCTTTAAAAATAATCGTTTTATATCTTCTCTACGTCATTTGCACGGCTCATATATCTCTTTCTATCTTTGTGTAATTTGTAAAGTTTCGCAAATAGATTTGCAAATAAGAGTACAACGATTATAATTATATATATTACAAGTTTCTATTTGTATTTTTTTGAGTTTATTTTATTAATTACATTGGCTGTGGAATCTACTGTTTTTACGTCTAACATTTTGAGTGTTTTAATTTTTATGCCGTTAATAAATGGGTTTTCTTTGTTTGAAAATGTAATGATGTATGTACTATTGTTTAGCATTCGAAAAAAATGTGTGTGTTATATCTTCGTATAGTTTTACGGGCTATACTTCTAATCTGGCAGAGAAGATTCCGCTCAATATTACAAAAATTTAGTTTTTATGATATATAAAGAACAATATACACTGCCGATCAACTGAATAGGTTCATGATCTCAGTGGTAGAAATTTATCTATAATTCCTAAAACAGTTTTCCGATTTACATATTTTTTTTTCTTAAATTCTTAAATCATATTAAAATTGAAATCTGAAGAAAAAATGTTCAAAAACATATTATTTATGCCTCATATATTTTTTCTTCTGAAAGCTTAACAAAATCAATGATTTTTTTTGGTTCAACTGAATAGGTTCAGCTGAAAGATTTTTAGTTTGCAATTAAACTAGGAGGCTAAATGACATATTTTTGATGCAAATTTTTAATTCCATATATTTTCTTTAAATTAATTGAAAAATGGGACGCGGGGACCAATTATCCGAGTCTGAAAAAGGCCAAGTTTAAGCCTATAGTGAAAATGGTCTTGGCAATCGCAAAATCGCTCAAAAAATTGGACGAAGCCAATTTTTTTTTGATAATTTTTTAAGAAACAAATAAGAAAATGTCAAAAACTTGAAAGGCGGAGTCAAATACCCCACCTCTGTGGCAGACAGAAAGCATATTGTGAGAGCTTGCGTCCAATTCGCACCTCTCAGCACCCAAAATAAAAGAATTTTTCGGTGTTAAAGTCAGTGTGTCAACAGTTAAAAGACTGATTTCATAGGCTGATCATCTAAAACAAATAAAACTTAAAAAAAAACCATAGGTAAATGATGCACGTAATGCTTCACGACTGCTCTTTGTGCACAAGCATATGAGCTGGCCGAGCGAGTGGCAGAATGTGGTCTTTTCCGACGAAAAAAATTTAATTTGGACGGACCCGATGGATACAATTATTACTATTACGTCTTCCTTTAGTGATAGTAATAATTATTACTCTTATTACTTATCCAAATTAAATTTTTTTCGTTGGAAAAGACCACATTCTGCCACTCGCTCGGCCAGCTCATATGCTTGTGCACAAAGAGCAGTCGTGAAGCATTACGTGCATCATTTAACTATGTTTTTTTTTTTAAGTTTTATTTGTTTTAGATGATCAGCCTATGAAATCAGTCTTTTAACTGTTTACACACTGACTTTAACACCGAAAATTTCTTTTATTTTGTGTGCTGAGAGGTGCGAATTGGACGCAAGCTCGCACAATATGCTTCCTGTCTGCCACAGAGGTGGGGTGTTTGACTCCGCCTTTCAAGTTTTTGACATTTTCTTATTTGTTTCTTAAAAAATTATCCAAAAAAAATTGGCTTCGTCCAATTTTTTGAGCGATTTTGCGATTGCCAAGACAATTTTCACTATAGGCTTAAACTTGGACTTTTTCAGACTCGGATAATTGGTCCCCGCGTCCCATTTTTCAATTAATTTAAAGAAAATATAAGGAATAAAAAATTTGCATCAAAAATATGTCATTTAGCCTCCTAGTTTAATTGCAAACTAAAAATCTTTCAGCTGAACCTATTCAGTTGAACCAAAAAAAATCATTGATTTTGTTAAGCTTTCAGAAGAAAAAATATATGAGGCATAAATAATATGTTTTTGAAAATTTTTTTCTTCAGATTTCAATTTTAAGAGTATTTAAGAATTAAAGGAAAAAAAAATTTGTAAATCGGAAAACTGGTTTAGGAATTATAGATAAATTTCTACCACTGAGATCATGAACCTATTCAGGTGATAGGCAGTGTATGTACATCGCAGTGCAGTGAAAAAAATGGTGCTTCGCAATGCCATAGAATAAAAATAGAATATGCGCTCTTTGAAGCGCTGTCGGCTGCACAGGCTGCTGTTTCTCCGTCCCTTGCGTCAGCTGGTCGTCGCCGGTTTGCCTATGCTGACGCTCCTTCGAGGCCGAAAGTGGCGGATTGCCCCTCGCGATGTTGCTTTCATGTGGTTTTAAACGCAGTGTCTGCATGTGTAGTTGCATATGACGTTCTCCATTGGTCCGGGCAGTCAGCTGGGCATTTTTTTCTTTGTTGTGGTACTACTTTTGAAGTTGGAGGTTTTGTTATTTGGCTTTGATTTATTGTTTTAATTCCTACTGAGTGAGTTGTGATTGGGTTTCAGTCTTGATTTTATTTTTTACATCCCATCACAATATACTCACTCAGATTTTTGTGTTCTTTTGCTATTTTAAATACTTTTGTGTTTCATTCATCCAGTTCCAGTTTCCAGCATAGCCCTTTGTCACGGTCGCCATGTAAATCGTTCTCGTAGATCAATAGAATTTAGGTATTTTTTATTTATTTGGATTGAGCAGCAAAGGTGCTGCTTCAACCTCTCGTGAGTTTCTTATTATATATCTTATATCATAAGAGCTATAGACGACTATGTCTTATAGCTGCGCTGCCAACAGCGGCAGCGAAGAGACGGGTTTATATTCTTAGGTATATAGCTATGCTCACTTGGATTTCAGCTCGAGGGTATATTGAAGTCATATCCATGAGAGGTCCGCATGTCGCAATTATGTTGATAATTGCACTTTCCGTTAGCCGACCAAAGTAGTAGAACGTGATCGCGTTGGCTGTACAAGCTTCATTTTAAGCTTGCGGGCTTTTGGCGGAACACGCGGAATATGGCGGCACGATGGAAATCATTTTCGCAGCTGTTCTGAGCGATTTCAGCTCGAAATCGGAGAAATTTCTGATGAAATTCCTATTACTGGTGTTAGCTTTCCGGGCCTTTATCCCTATCATCATACCTGCTCGGGCGCCATTTTTAATGAAGTTCTCCGGCCGGGGTATGTCTCAGTTGCTACATTTGTATAGAAGGACTGGAGTAATAGTCGGAATTCTCGTCACTCCGGGAATTGGTCGGCGGCGGAAGTCAGCGGCTGTTCCGACTGAGCTCTGAGAATGGCGGACCTGGAAATGCCCATGGCAGCTGGTTTTCTAACCCACTGTTTTGAAAAAGGCGTTGTCAAAAAATTCTCGAAAACCACTTGTCAAAAATAAACAAAACATATTTTTTTTAATTTTGCCGGATTTGAGAACGTTTTTACTAAAAAAAAAAATGTTTTTTGGGCCGAAAATCTGACTACAAATCTGTAAAATCGGCCGCAAAACAAAAATGGGGAATGTTGGGGGGAGCAAAAATTAGTTAAGAATGTGTGTGAAAAATTTCAAGCTGATCGGTTGGATAGTTTCCGAGAATTCTTTGACACCGACTTTCTTGAGAAAATTTCGAGTAAAATGCGATTAAAGTTTGAGAAGCATTTGTCCGTGTGCATATGCACATGCCATGCGCCCAGGGCTCTGAGTCGGAGCGTTCAAAAAATGTTATCTCCGTCAGTTTTCTCGTAACAACTTGAAATGTTGAATAAAACATTAAAAAAATTTGACAATTTTCTACCCGCATAAGCTCTTAAGGAAATAAGTCGCCAGGAAGGAGACACGATTCCTTGTGCAAAGAGCGTTCTGTGCTTTGAACTAAGTTTATGATGAGCCATGAACATCATCAACAACATAACAGAAGAGAGATCGGACGGAGACTATTTATTTCATTGGGCTCTTTATTAGGCTTGGATTTAGGAATACCGATAGATACAAAAATAATATTTGGAGTACCTTACGCGTAAGGAATATGGGGCTTTGTTTAAGCATTGGGAAGGATATTTCAGTTAGTGTGAATTTTTAATCCAACTGTTTTTCGGAAGCATATGCGAACGTGGTTGGTAGTTTTTGTCTGACAGAGGTGCTTATGCTGTATATATTCGGCTAGAAAATTACAGTCGCTCAGCGTGGTAGGTACGCAGCTAAACGCTTAATATCCATCCAAACTTTTTTAGTGAAAGATAATAGAAAGATTCCAACTCGTTCTGAAGACTATTTCGCTTAACCTAAAGTACACCCTTTTTAACATTGCATTGGCTTTTATTAAAAATAATTAGGAATTAAGTCGACAGATATTTCGAGAGTGCAAGGTTGAGGGAGGTGAGGGGTTTTTACACCTTGTTGAGTTAGGAATATATTCCTTAACAGTGGCAGAATGCCATAAAAAGTCTAGTTTGCTGGGTAACAACAGAAGCTTGCTCTTTTGCTGACAATTATAGAGCACGATGTACTGCGAGGCAGGAAAAATCAGTGAGAGTCTTTTTTGGGTTTTTACGAATTTGGGTTTTGTTCGGCGGTTTCGGGAGTTCAGGGAATTCCTCAGAGAACTTTACGTATGGGGGATTTTGTTTTAGGGCTCAGACTAAAGCTTTCAGAGCAGTTGACCCCAAATAGGGAAGGCAGAGAGGCCATAGTAGCAATTTTGGCAAGCTTTATTGTGAAGTAAGATACAAGTACGAGTGCCCGATAAAGACAAACGGGCAAAAAGAAAAATTGGAAAAAGATTACTGATCGTTGATAGACACTCAGGTCCGCACTCGGTGAGAGATAGTCGATGCTGATGGCCAAAAACTGTATAGCTGTAACATTAAAACATATATTTAAGATAGCTCGAAAATGCAAAATATTTAATATATAATATTATATAACTTAAATTTATTTTTGTGTGTAAAATATTTATCTGTATGTATTTTTATAGAATGCCTGCGGACCCATCTGAAGAAATGGCCGGACCCCAGGTCCCGAAAACAGAGTTAGAAGAGCTTCAAATAAAGGCGCAAGGAACTGCGGATGAAGTAAGTACCAAATAATACCAGTGATTCATTCTGTTTCGCTCAACTTTGTACCCGACCGAATAAAAGATAGAAATATAAAATATAATAGAACAAGAAAGGAAGCTGACTTCGGCTCACCGAAGTTTTTATACCCTTGCAGATTACCAATTAAATAAAAAAAATTTTAAAAAAAATTCTGACGTAATAAAAAGTGGTCAAATTCCATATTTAATAAATATATGTTGAAAAACAGCAAGGTTATGGCTTTTTCACTTATTTTCCTTATGGAACGCCAAAAGTGTTGACTGATTGTTCCTATGACAGCTACTTATAGAATATAGTTGTCCGATTTTCATGAAATTAAAATCGAAATTCTAATGGCCAAATATAAAATTCGTTAAAAATATGTTGAAAATTGACAAAGTTATAATTTTTTTCGGAGTTTTTTTTGATTGTTCCTATGGCAGCTATATGATGTAGTCGTCCGATCCGACCCGTTCCGACTTATGTCTGAATGAGAGCATATATAAGACTACCTAAAAAGTTTCATTTAGATAGCTTTAAAACTAAGGGACTAGTTTGCGTATAGTCGGACAGACGGACGTGGCTAGATGGAATATATGGCTAGAGGAATATATTTACTTTATAGGGTCGGAGATGTCTTCTGCACTGCGTTGCTAACTTCTGACTGAAATTATAATACCCTGCAAGGTTATAAAAAGTTCTTTTTGTTTTTCATTATTTTTTTTTCTTCCCCCGCGAGAGCGGGATATCGACTACGGCAGACCGAGGAGCTTGTTAAGCAGACCGAGAAATCACTCGGGTTGCAACAGATCCGTTTCTTTTAATGTGAGTTAAAGTTGCGACGTAGAACTAGCTGCCAATAGAAACTACGGAGTAAGGATACGACCGGCTACTGCTGTCGATCCGAGGATCCCCTTGGAAGCAGTACGATCTTAACGGCAGGATGTTGACGACACCTCGAGCGAGGGAGCGCAGCGTTTGCACCTACGAAGGTTTTCTTATTGTCCAACTAAACTTTTCGATTCCATCCTCTTCGAGGCACAAAACGAGCGAAAACTGCTAGAAATTTCCCTATGGAAAGGTCCAGTGTTGGTTTTAAATGGATCGCCTTCGTGGAGAAATACATTAACACCAACACATGTCCCTTGGTAATGAGACAGGCTCGTCCGGTCTAGTTTTTAGTTTCGAAGGTTCCGGTATAGTCCATGCCAGGATATTTAACCTTGCATGCGAAAATTATGGATTTAACCAAATGTTGGCATCCAGAATTTAGAGAGAATCTGATGAACCATTAGTTAATTCCCACCACTCAGAGTTAAGCGGTGAGTAAAATGAGCGAGCAAAATAACAGCTGTACGAAAGGGTGACCGGATTCTGTTCATCATATTGGAGTCCGTCACCCAACCACACGCTCTTATAAGGCCATGAGGATCAAGAAAGGAATTAATATTTGGAAGGAACTGGCACTGGTCGCCTTTGGCTCAGGCAGGCATACTCGAGCACGATGATCCCCGTTGACGCGTATTTGAAATTGAAGTGGTATTCTGAGTGAGCGCTGAACGAAACGGTAAACATAAGCGAAAACTCGAAATGCCTCTCGAGAATATCTTCTTGGGGTGCTCTTGCGACATAGATCTGACAGCTTGGTTCACTAGTTCAGTTAAGGGCGAGTCACCGCCCTGAGCGGACCACTTACAGCGAAGCAATTGGATCCGGCCTGGTTCCTGATTTGTGCCATCAGAGACATATCGGCAGGGTTATGTTCGATCCATCTTTTACTTTCGGTGGACTGAGTGGTCTTAGCCACCCTGTTTGCCACAAACGCAGACCATAGACAAGCTGGATTGCTCATCCATGCTAGCATAATTTATTTATTAAGGAAGGATACACATCTAAACTGAACATTTTTTGGCCAAAATTTAGTTTTGCTTCAATAAATAGTTTATTATTTGTAAATACACTGTAAAAGTTTAATTATAATTATCGAATTCAAACTCCGAGTGCTTTAAATGAAGCGTGTATGCAAGGTACACAAGTGTAAGCGCACGCATGTCAAAAACGTTAAACGGCTTTCCTACACTTCAAATTTTTGGGATTTTACCTACGCAAAAACTATTACAACTATTACTGCATGTTGGTAATAAAAATAATTAATTTTTTTTTTTAGGGTGGAAAGTCAAACCTAACTCTGTAAAAACCGAAATGATATGATATGATATATAAATGAATTCAAGAATAATAGCAAATGACTGTCAAATAAAGGCGTACCCTTACGTCTGAAGTGTAATATGTAGCTATACTATATTTATTATACAAAGAACATAGACACGAAAAGACTTATGCATTGCAAAAATTTTCCTACAGATATCCACAGCAATTGGTAGCAATGACGAAAGGCATTGTAGGGACCAAGAGCCTTATAAGGTTAAGCCGGTAATTGAAGGCAATATGTTCATGGATGAGCTTATGAATGAACATTGCATCGTGGCAGGTCCGACGGCCTTTCAGCAGGCAGGTCCAATAGGCGCAGTCTGTCTAACTAAGAAGGCAGACGACGATGTGGATCTCAATTTAGACCGCAAAGAGTTAACAAAAAAAAAAACAAAATTGTTTCTGTACCGATTCTATAAGGTCCCGATACTTCGCGTACTTGGGTGACCATACACAAGAGCAGTATATCAGAATGGGACAAATAAGAAAGACAAATAAAAGTTTAGTGGTGAAGGGATCGTCAAACTCCTCAGACCAGGGTTTAACATATACAAAGCCGCTTTCAGCTTTACCAATAATTAAACTAGTTTGATCGGCGAAATTTAAGTTGTGGGTAAACAAGGAATAATTAGCCAGGAAACAGTATTTCCGATAAAATCACATAATTTTGCATTTTGAGTTATTGAAAAACAACAAATTGTTGATGCACCAAGATTGCCTTTGGTTCAGATCCGTTTGTAAATGCATATGCGGTGCAGAATATGTAAGAGGTAAGCATAGCTTTACATTATCTGCGTACATCCTCACATGGAAATAAGCAACAGTAGAAGCGCAAGACATGAACCGGTGTGTATGCCTATCTCTCTCGCTCTGTCTCTCGCTCTTAGGCGGGCTAACTGTGCCCTAGTGGAAGGGACGCGTGCCTCTCACTCGCTCTCATTGTGAGCGCATAACGCGGAGCGTAACGCAGTTTCTTGAAGTGTCATCCGCATAGGCTGTTATCTTTGGGGCTTTCCTCTTGAATCCCTTGATCAGGTCGACCACCAGGTTCCATAGGAGGGGCGATTAGACTCCACCTTGTGGTGTGCCCCTGTGTGCTCCCTTCACCACGGTGGCAGTGCCCCAATTGTACCCGCCTGCAACTTAGCAGGTTACGTACCCAGAAGTTGATGGCGGTGTGCGTTTCACTTGCCTGTAGGCGGCCCATTATTGCGTTTGTACTGACGTTGTTGAAGGGCCCGGATATGTCCACCAACGCTCCGAGGACGTATTCTTTAACATGCAGAGCTTTCTCGGCGGTGGCTATTAGCGAATGTAGTGCCGTCCCTACGAATTTCCCTTTTGTATAGGCATACTGATGGGTTGACAGTAGTCCTTCCACATCGTTCCTGATGTATAGTTCCAGCAGCTTTCCTAGTGTTTTCAGTAAGAAAAGGTAAGGCTTATCGGTCTGTAATCCTTGGGGCTCACATGACTACTTTTTCCCGTTTTGGGCAGGAAGACAATCCGAGAGGTCCTCAATTGGATAGGGATATAGCCCTATTTCTGAAGACGGGTGGTTTTGGAGAATATTCAAAGTCGTATTGGAACTGGATTTACTTGTGGTCTGAGAAGGATGGTCTCTCAAGGACTTTCCATTCTTACCATGGTACCTTGCCCTGCTACTAGTGTTAAGTCTAGCACGTTAGAGGAGGTAGGACCCACGAAGGTATGTACTTCCCCTACGTTTGTTACGTAAAGATTGGAACAAAGTATAAAGTCTAAAAGTGACTCACCCCTTTCGTTAATGTCGGGGCTGCCCCACACGCAGTGGTGTGCATTGGCATCTGCGCCGACCAGTATTTGCTGGTCCTTCGGGCTGGCTTCCACCAGACTCCTGAGTTCCTCCGGTGGGGCTATCCTGTCGTGAGCCATGTAGCAGGAAGCTACCAGTAGGCGCTTCTTCTTGCTTTCAAGCATTACCATAGTCAGATCATCCGTGCTGTAATGAACATAAGGTAAGCTTGGAAACCCTTCCGTACAAGTACGGAGGTTCTTCTTCTGCTGTGTGTATAACACGTTGAGTGTTGAGGACTTTAGTCCGGCAATGGAGTTGCCCGAGGCAATCCACAGCTATATTGACGGACCCTTGCTCCATGGCTATTAGGAGTTCCGCCGCCAGCTCTGGGCGGGTTGACTATGACTTTCACATCACCGTCCTCTTCCTCCTCATCCGAGACGTCCAGAGTCATCTCCTGGGCTGCGTCGATGATGGAGTCAAGACGGGTTTTGGCGCTGCAGCAGCTTCAGCGCCCGGTCACCTTGGATTGCGACGAGAAAGAGTACCTTTGCCTTTGGGATGAATGGGATTAACTCCCTATCCACTACCTCGAGCTTGGCCCCCTCCCACAACGCCTCCATTTGGCTTACCTTTTGCGTCAGCCACTTCTGAGTCGGGTCGTCCATGCACTTCAGGATTTTGACCCCGTTCAGCCACCCTGCACCATCGAATGAGGGCATAGGCGCTGGGGAGTCAGCGACTACGTCACTACGGTCAATGAGTGCCACGATCAGATGTCGTTGTTCACCTCACTGAATTTTGCTTACCTCTTCAGAAGTTTCGTTGTTTTGGGCGGGGGACCTGCCTGCTTGGGCCCGCGTTTCCGATTGCTCGCTGGAGCTTCTGTTGTGGCGCTCTCTGCTGAGCGTTGCCTTTTGCTGGCAAGCAACTCCTTTACCTTATTGGCGAATCCGCCCGTTGATTTCATATGAGGACGAGTGGCATAGTATAACCTCCCCTCTTCGATCCTTTGCTCAGCCCAGGCTAGCTTTGTCTTCTTGGGAGAGACTCGCTTTGTCCCGGAGCCGGCTCTGAATCGCGAGGGCAGCCTTATACTGCGCCCTCGCCGTTTCGGCCCGTCCCTACGCGGGGAGCTGGTACCTGGTTTCACTCGTCCTTTTTTTTGGGCTGCTCGCTTATCGGGTCCGTGTCTGTATCGACTGCGGCACCTGAGCGGTGAAGCTTTCTCTAAGAGGTTTTTGTGGCAGTAGTGGTTGCATACAGCCCCGGTTGCATCCTTTTTCTCCATACTTCGGAAAATACTGGTTAGTTTTCAGGGGAACCACCCACTAGCATTTTATGCCTTCCGTCAGGCACCTCCAACCATGTTAATGGTTCATCTCCTCCTGCTTTGGACAGAAGGAGTTAAACCGAAGCCTTAGCTAGACACTGTATTAGCTCGGATGGAGCAAGCGGCGATGTATTACCCATTGCACAGCCAAAAAAAAAATAATATTCAAATTATACCCAAGCATTGAACTACCAACTGCGCTCTCTCGTACTCTCTCTCTCTCTCTCTGACTCTCTGTACTACATTAATTTAGTTGCGGCTGATTTTGATTTATTTTTTAAACATAAAAATTAAAAACTTAAAATAAAATTTAACTTAACAATAAATTAAAATTAAATTATGTCAACACAACACACACAAATAAACCCCGCCAAAGCGTTCACGGCGCTGGGTTTTAGGAAAGTGGAATATATATAAAACTGAGAACTGATTATCACGAAGATTTAATTGTCTGAATATTCTTTCTTTTTAAGAAAAATAATACTGATATATGTCGATTACCAATAAGAAATTTTATCCAGTGAATTCTGATACTGAAAGGGATTTATATGGTAGTTTTCCTGAAGCTCTAGGTCAATTCTAAAAAAAAACCTTTCGCGTAGGCAAATTATTCACCGCAAGCAAAGCAGCGGACACCTTGCTAGTCTGAAATAAAGGCAATCACCCCAATGAATCGAGTTTCCTAACCAGAAGAGAATGATTAACCGAGTCGAAAGCTTTACTAAAGTCCGTGTAAATGACATCGGTTTGAAAGTTTTGTTGGAAACCCCTAATAACGAAAGAGGTGAGTTCCAGAAGATTGGTCGTGGTTGATCTTCGCCTCATAAAACCATGCTGACATGGAGAGATGACGGATCTGCATAGATGTTGCAAGTGAGGAGTGATTACATTCTCGAAAAGTTTGGGGATTGCAGATAACTTAGAGATACCTCTATAGTTACTGGCATCCGACTTGCTACCTTTTTTATGGAGAGGAATAACAAATGATTCCCTCCAAATAAGGGGAAATTCTGAGGATTCTAAAGATAAGGTAAACAATTTTAGAAGGGAGTTACACAGCGTCTCGGAGCAATACCTTAGCACAGAGCCCGGTATTCCATCAGGACCTGGTGAATATATACTGGCTTAACACGTTGAAGATCAAGAATAAGTGAGCTTTCGTTTAAAATAGGACTGAAGATTAGGTTCGAACTGGGCATAGCTGGAGAAAATGTATGATCTGAAGATGTTGAGGGAGAATATGTGGTTTTAAAAAACTCAGCGAAGAGATTGGCTATTGCTTGATCAGAATTTACAGTAGTATTATTAAATGACAGCGAGGGAGGGTACAACGTTGGTTTACGTTTAGAGTTAACAAAGTTATAAAACTGTTTGGGGTCCTGCGTGAACTGGACCTTGCAACGAGTCAAATAATTTATATAACACTGAGCGTTAAGCACGGTAAAGCTAGATCGAGCACTATGATAGGATGAGAAAGCCGTTCTTGAACCAGTACGTTTATATTTATAATAAAGCCTAGATTTTACGTTTTTTAAACGTGTCAGCTCTTTGTTAAACCAGAGTGGCTTATTAGAGACCAACGGATAGGTTTCAGGAAAACATAAGAAGAAAAATGAGTTCATGGCACTATAAAATATATCAACGGCGGTTGCCATGTCTGAACTCATGTAAAGATTAGACCAATCAAATTCAGCTATTAAAGTGTTTAGCCTCTGATAGTCGGCCTTTCGGAAACAGCGGACTCTGTATAACCTACTACCAGATGTCGTTGCTAAAACTGTCCCAGTGCCGATGGTCACATCGAAAGTTGGATGATAAGGATCTGCAGGTTGCGTCATTGGAGGAACTCTACTTAGCTTTACGCCAGCCGGATCTGAAACAAAGCATAGATCCAATAAGCGGGTTAGAGAATTAAAGACATGGTTAACTTGAGATAAGGATAAATCAAACAAGCCATTTATAAGGTCATGCTGTGCCGCAGTCAGGAGGATATTAGACACACCGTCAGAAGACCAGTGAGCTCCAGGTATGTTGAAGTCACCCAAAGTCACCAATTGGTCCCTATCAGAAAGCCAGTTGGAAACTGCCAGAATTGCCGAAAGGTGTTTCCAATAAGTTGGCATTTCCGAAGATGGAGGAATATAATAGCAGGTAATATATATACAGCTGCCTGTAAAAGATAATTTTACGCATATGAATTCAATGTCCAGAAAGTCGTTAGATACCACCTGTTCCGAGATGAGGCAGGAGTCAACGGCAATTAAAACTGCACCACCACGCTGGACAAGACGGTCTAATCTGTAAATTGTGTACTTACTCGGAAGAATTTCGGAGCAGAGGATCTCCGGCTTCAACCAGGTTTCAGTAAATATAATCACCTGAGATGCGAAAGAAAGACTATCCGAATACAATTTAGAGAGCTTACTTCGTAAGCCTCTAGTATTCTGATAGGAAAGTAGTAAGGAAGAGGTTAGTTTTTTGGGACAGAAGGTACGGCAGTGGACACTGAGGATTGAGACGGCCTGGGCAGTTGTACTCCCGCAGGCCGTGTTCTCTTCTTTCGAGCCTCATACTCCTTAACTATTACGTACTCGGGCCAGAAGTCACCCGAGCAAATAGTGTCAAAGAGTTGGGTTGAGACATTTATCTTAAAAGATGAAATGTCTCTGGCATACGAAAATTGAAATTTTTCCACCTTGATATGTCTGGCTTGGGTTTTGCCTTGTATAAAGGCTAGAACATCTTCCGATGCGAGATCAGGGGCAAGCCTCGAAACAAATATTGTTTTCGAAGGTGGGACTGCTGTGATGGTCTTGCGTAACGAATTGTTACCAACTACGGCCGGTATTCCGGGCATTGTTGGACCCTGGGTTGATTTATCTACGGAGATTTGCGGAGCCAAAGATTTGGGCTCCGCATCGGACACAACGGACGACGCGGAAATTGCTGGCTGAGCGGCTGCTTCAGATTCGGTAACCGGATCTTTCCTAGTTCCTGATCTCAGAACCATTGGAACGGGGACCAGGAGCTGTGGCGCAGGGGAGTGGCAGGAAATCGGTTGCTGCGTCTCACACAGTTGCTGTCGACCAGCAGCAGATTTTTTGCGTTTCGGCGACTCATTTAATAGCTTCATACTATTAAATTGAGCGTCAAGCGCGGAGAACAGGTCATTCGCCTTGCGAAAAGTAGCCATGATCTCAGAAAATCCACTTCTGGTCTGACGCCTGAAGGATGATATCTCCTTCTCAACCGGTCGACAGGCCTCACAGCAATAACGCAGGCCCTTTTTGCTGGACACTACGTCAGCTATTCGACCTGTCATCTCGATGCACTTAGCGTGCACTACTGCCTCGCAAAGCCAACAATGGAAACTGGGCTGGTCTGCCAAAATATTTGGGACATTTTCACAAACCCTAGAACCACTGTGCACACTATCAGTACCAAAAAGCCAAGAGATAGAGAGAGAACAAAAGAGCGCAAGGTTAAGAGAATGAGCAGCAGAAATCACAAGAGCGATGAGAGCTATAACGGCTTAGATGCAGCTAACAGCAAACGACACTCAAGCGGGGGAGAGAAAAATATGTAAAAACGAGAAAAAGAATAAGGAGGAAAATAAGATAACCGTCTTAGCACAAACTAAAAAGTGATTATTAACACAAATTAATTACACAGAAAAGTGCATGCACGCGCGATAGCGAGACGGTATATAATTTTAAATATTTAAGTGATGAATTCAGAGGAAACCCCGGTGGTTTACAATAAAATTAACACAAAAATCGGAGCGCAAAACAAAAACACGACCGTCCGCTATGAAAGAGAGAGATCGAATTTATGCTTGCTTTGGTTTCCATGTTAATGAGGGTCATTCACGGAAAAATTTTATTCAAATGAAGGCAACTAAATAGGTAAATAAATCCAGCAACCCAAATGTTAAGTAGAATTGAAAAATGAAAAGCTTTGACTGAAATAGAAGCCAGAGATTCATTTATACCACATGCATTTTTACTTCCAACATGGCCAAGTACACATAATAACAATAATTTTAACCAATTATATAGTATGTACATTTGGTAATTAGTTTATTAAAAATAAAAATCAGAATTACAGTTTCATACATATATCAAAAATACACTGCCTCGTGGGGCCACGCATAGGCCAGTATGGCCCTTAGTTGCCCGGGACTTTTTCCTTGAATGGACCTGGAGTGGTTTACGCGGTATTGAAGTCCTTGAGGATCGAGGCGCATTTCGCGAAGGCGAGCAGTTCACCTGGCGTTCTCATTGAGGCCTCTTCTAGTGAGGTCAATATTGGGGCGCCTAAGTACCTTATTCTCGCCCGTGTCAGGGCCGGGCATTTGCAGATGAGGTGTTCCAAGGTTTCGGTTGCCTCGAATTCATCACATTTCCTGCAGTTGCCGTTGTCGGTGATACCCAGATTGACTGCATGTGCCGCGGCCAGGCAGTATTCCCACCAGTAATCTGCAGTCCTTCCTTGGGAGTTGCAGTACGTAGAGGCTGAATTTTTCGTTGCGCTCTCTGCACATGATCTTTGATGTTTTGCAGGTTCCGGAGTTCCTTCTCCATCTGCTTCTTGCACGCGCGTCTGCCTGCCTCTCTAGCTCGCTTTGGAGCGTTCTTAGGGAGACAGGGACGTTTTCTGTTCTGTCGCTCGTCAATCCGACGCCTTCCTTTGCTAATACATCTGCGTACTCGTTGCCTTCGATGCCCTGGTGGCTGGCAACCCAATAGATCCGCACTGACGTTATCGTGCTTAGGGTATCTAGTGCTTTCCTGCTTGCCAGTACATTTTTGGAGCACACCACCGACGATTGCATGGATCTGATCGCGGCTTGACTGTCTACGAACAATTTACCGCCTCATGTGGGCGGTCTATTCTCTGCACAACAATTAATAGTTATAATTATTTTTTTGGTTTTGCTTGACCATTCCCAAAATACTGCACTTTTTTGCGTGCACTTGAATAGGGACAGACGTGATTTCTTCATTCTGTGCCAAAGTCCATTCGGCAAAGTTTTTTATTTGTCAACTTACATACTGTTTAAATATAAATAAAACACAATGGGCCGCGGAAAAGCTCTAACTGCTGTTGAAAAAGGCAAAATAATTGCGTATAAGGAGTATATCTTACATACAGGCAAATTGCTGAAAAAATGGGAAAAACACTGCAAATTTTGGGAATAACTTGAAAGGACGCACCAAAAAAGTCCTTTCATCAACTGCAGAGCGCCGAATAGTTCGAGAATTTAAATGCAAGTGTGGATACAGTACGGAGAGTTATTCGACAAGGTGATCATCTGAAAAGATTAAAACTAAAAAAAAAACCTCCATTAAATAACCAAGGAAGGGATTTTTGCTTCATCTTTGCATGTTCTCAAATGTCTTGTCTTGTCAGAAGGAATGGCATACCGATGTGTTATCGGATGAAAAGCGCTTTAACTTGGATGGACCCGATGGTTTTTCATATGACTTTCATTATATGCGAAAAGAAGAACACTTTTTGTCCCGTCATCATAGCCGTGAGAAAGGTGTAATGGTATGGGGTGCTATTACATACTATGGGACATGCCAGCTGCAGATTGTGTCTTCTAAAATGAACGCAACGCATTACAAAGGCTTGCTCGAGAAAGCGTTTCCTGAGGCTAACAACATCTTTGGACCATTATCTTGGACTTTCCAACAGGATGATTCCCCAATCCACACGGCACGAGTGGTATAAGCTTGGATTTGGCAGCAAAACGTGGATCTTATGGAGTGGCCCCCATATTCTCCGGATCTCAATATAATTGAGAATGTGTGGGGATGGATGACAAAAAAAGTATACGAATCTGGGAGACAATACGAAGACATACAGACATTAACAGATGCCATCAACACAGCCTGGAGTCAAATATCCTTAGATTACATGAATGCTATATGACTCGATTCCTAATAGGATTTATGAAGTTATATCCAACAAAGGAGGCCACACACATTATTAAAATTGTTTAATTCGATATATGTTTAATAAAAAAGCCTTAAAGTTAATAAAATGTTATGTATAATTCCTTAAAAACCAATTTTTAGTTCCTGTCCCTATTCAAGTGCATGCAAAAAAGTGCAGTATTTAGGGAATGGTCAAAGCAAAACCAAAAAAATAATTATAACTATTAATTGTTGCGATCTCTCTCTAACTTCAATAGTTTGCCTATGTTCTCTTCTTCAGAAATCAGCAAAGCACATGCCAACAGCTTTAGTAGATTAAGAGAAAAATGAAAAGAAACATAAACAAATTCTTGTCCCTATTCAAGTGCATGGCAGTGTATTTTCACAAAACCCAAGAGAGGAAACATGCCGATATTTGTATTCCTTGCAGATTACAATTAAATTATAAAGTCAAAAAATCATCAAGTTTACAAATTTTATGAAAATATGTTGAAAAACAGAAAAACAATGATTTTTTTTCCTGATTTTTTATATGTCAGCTATAGGATACATGCTGTGTCCTCTTTTAATAAAGTTGTACCAGCGACTTTAAATAAATAATATTTTTTATTCCATTCAACTTGTAACTTAAAATTAAACAAAACGTGGTTCGGTTATTCTCTTAACATCCGATCAGAGAGAGATTTTGGTAGCGTCTGCTTTTAGCGAGAAGTTGTAGAACCATTTTTTTTTTGGAATTGATTACACCTTTCAGTATATTATATGGAAAAAAGTCAGATACTAGTATGTGAGTCCGCTTCTGGTTACTTTGGTCACCTTACCAATGCTACCGGATCCCACATTCGGCCTTCCTGACGCTTGATTCGACCCGAATGGTTTCATATATTCTGCAACTGTCTTAGTCCTAAATGGCCCTTTTCCTTGTTCTACTCTGTAGTCTTTGTAGCCCTTTTATTCTCTGTTTGAATATCTTGAATGTTCTGTCTTGCTTTCTCTCGCAACTTTTCCCATTCATCGTCTAGCTCGGAAATCAAATCAATGAGTTTATTTATTTATTTATTTATTGAGAAAATGGCAAATAGCTGCCATATAAGGCCGTACCCCTACCTCTGACCGAAGAAAGGAGTGTTTTTTAAAGATGTGCTCCGACTCACATCAGGTGGTCGGAGGTAAGGATAGGTATCGTAAAATACAATCTGAATTAAAATCTAAGGACATCTCAACATGTAACAAATGGTAATTCTCATTATACAAAGAACATAAAACACGAAAAGGCTCATACATTTCGAGGTTTGTCCTACAGACCTCCAGGGCGATAGGTCGAAAGTGGCGGGAAGGCCTTGTAGGAACCGAGAGCTTTATAAGGTTTAAAAGGTAATTTGATGAAATGTGACCATGGATGAGTTTGTGCATAAACATTACACCGTGGCAGGTCCGACGGTCCTTAAGCGTAGGCAGGCCTAAAAGCCGCAGTCTGTCTAAGTAGGAAGGCAGACGACTTTGTGGATCCCAGTTTAAACCACGAAGAGCAAACAAGAGGAATTGTTTCTGTACCGATTCTATAAGATCCTGATATTTCGCGTACTGGGGTGACCAAACACAAGAGCAGTATTCCAAAATAGGACGAACAAGAGAAACAAATAGGAGTTTGGTGGTATAGGGATCATCAAACTCCTTGGACCAGCGCTTAACAAAAGCGAAGACACCTTTAGCTTTACCAATAGTTAAACTAATGTGATCGTTGAAATTCAAGTTGTGGGTAAACAAAACTCCAAGGTCTGTAACTGAACAGATGCATTCAAGTGCACCAGTCTCTAAGTAATAATTGGCATGGAAACAGTTTTTCCGATAAAATGACATATTTGCATTTTAAGTTATTAAGAAACAGCAGATTGTTGATGCACCAAGATTGCATTTTATTTAGGTCAGTTTGTAAAAGCAAATGAGACTCAGAGTTAGTCAGAGGCAAGTATAGTTTTACATCATCAGCGTACATCATTACCTGAGAATGAGCAACAACATTGGGCAAGTCGTTGATGAAAATTACAAAAAGAAGAGGTCCGAGATGGCTCCCTTGTGGAACACCTGAAGTTACGTGAACTAGATCCAAGAATAAGCCCTTAAAAGCAACTCTCTGAGTACGGTTAGATAAATATGTTGCAATCCAGTCAGTCAGTAAAGGAGGGAAGCCCAATAATAAAAGTTTTTCCAGCAAAAGCTGGTGATTCATTGAGTCAAACGCTTTGCTGAAATCTGTAAAGATAACTTCAGTCTGGGTATTGTATCTAAAAGCGTTTCGAATAACAGCACATAACTCAAGAAGGTTAGTAGTGGTAGATCTTTGTTTCATAAAGCCATGCTGCGAGGAGGACAGAAATGAGCTGCATTGGTGCTTCAGTTGAGCTGTAATCAGTAGTTCAAAAAGCTTGGGAATCGGACTAAGTTTTGCAATACCTCTGTAGTTCTCATCATTTGACTTGCTACCCTTTTTATGAAGCGGAAGTATAAAAGACACCTTCCAGCTATCGGGAAAAATTGACATGTTAAGAGATAACTGAAAGAGCTTAGACAAGGGACTACATAACGCATTAGAGCAGTTTCTCAATACACAACTAGGCACAAGATCGGGACCAGAATAGAAGGATGGCTTGAGAGATTTTAAACTCCGAAGAACATCGTCCTCGCTGATTGTGGGCATAAAAATGCAGTTGGAGTGCGGAAGAGAATAATAATACAACGACGTTACATCAAAAGTAGTAGTAGAATACTGAGACTGGAAAAATTTTGCGAATAAGTTCGTAATATCAAACTCAGAGGAAGCAGACTCAGTTTTAAGATGAAGACGGGACGGGAAGAGCTGTGATTTACGTTTAGAATTGACGAAAGCATAAAATTGCTGCGGATTTGTCTGAAACTCACTTCTGCACCGATTTAAGTGATTGTTGTAACATTCGGAACTATGCGTCAAGAAATCGGATCGAGCTACTAAATATTTAGCTCGGTCGGCTTGAAGTCCGGTTCGGCTGAATTTTTTAGAGTCTGGACTTCACATTTTTTAGATACGAAAGACGACGGGAAAACCAGGGGGGTTTGTGTGAGCTAACAGGAGAGGGAAATGACGGGACAAATGTATCAAAACATGAATATAAAATGTCATAGAAACGTTCAAACAGGTAAGAGGGATCGTCAGTATCATTTAAAAAGGTCCAGTCTATTGAGGATAAGTGATTATTCATATCAGTGAAATTGGCTTTGCGGAAGCAGCGAAAAGTTGCAGACAAGAGAGAGGGTCAATTCTAGAGACATATGCATTGGCGAAGTCCGACACAAAAATAAGGTCTAAGATTTTATCACAGCAGTTTTTGATATTTTTTAATTGTCCTAAAGAGAGGTCAATAAGTCCGTGAATGAAGTCGTGAGGGACAGAGGGAATGAGAATATTAGAGTCAGGTGAGGCTATCCAGGATATGAAAGGGAGGTTGAAGTCACCAATAACAATGAAGTGGTAATTTGCACCTAGAGTAGAGTGGATGTTCTGAATTAGGGATAAGTGCTGAGAATATAAATCGAAGTCAGACCTAGGTGGAATATACGAGCCAGACACATAAACAACATAATCGAAAACTTGAATGCGAACAGCAACAAATTCCAAAGTGCAGTCGAGGTCAATTATCGGAGCCAAGTTAGAGACAAGATTTGATTTAACGGCGATAAGAACACCGCCGCCGATGTGTGAAGGACGGTCGCGCCTATAGACAACATAATTGCCTGCAAACAGTTCAGTATTACAGGCAGAAAAGTTTAGCCAGGTTTCAGTAAAGACAATAACGTCGGCGTCAAAGGAAACTCTATTGACGTGCAGTATGCTGAGCTTCCCCAGTAAACTGCGAACGTTCTGAAAGTGGATAGAGAATGAATCAGTTAGTTTTTTGAAGGCAAAGCTACGGGAGTCTGAGTCGCACGAGCACGAGGATTATTTTTTTTAATCAATTCATGAACTATGGCATGTATAGGCCAGACGGAAAGATCAAGAACCCTGTCTAAGAGACCCCCAGAAAGTGCAATTTTAAACGAAGATATATCACGTCTTTGTTTAAAATTTAACTTTGAGACAATAAATTCGGTGCCAGAAACATTCAGCTTGCTGCTCAAATGGGTCTTAACGTCATTTTCGGAATTACCAGGGTTCAGGCGGGAAACGAAGACAAACTTCCTGGGAGCAACGCCGGCAAGAGGCGCCGGTTTACGCAACTCCCGAGATTGCGGAGTGCTGTAGTCCAGGCATGGTGAAAGGTGATGAAGAAACGGAGACCGCCGGTATCACAGGATGAACGTCTCTGTTGCAATCTACCGCTGACACATTAGAAGCGGCAGCGCTGAAAAGCTCCTTGAAACCAGCCCCCAGAGACTGGAACTCAAGATGAGTTTGCCTCATGAACGTCCTCATATCGGATTTGATATGTAGACAGCTTGGGCACGTCCAGTCCAATCCGACGTGATCTCGAAGGCGATCCGCGATCCGTGGGCCGATATGCCCAAGATCGGCGCAGCCAGGGTGGGCGATATTGTCGCAGAGCCAACAAAAAACTGTGGCCTACCGCGGGGTGATTTTGCGGCCGTTTGGGCATTCAGTTGCACAGGTAGCCATAATTAGTGTAGTAAGAATATTAAATAATAATAATTCGTAAAAAAGCGTACGAATTAAAAATTGAGGGAAAGATTATTTAATTTGCGCGGCGAAGGAAACGATCAAAACAGAGATCGAGCGAGAATAATCAAAGCTTTTATTTAAGCGGCACAAAAGCAGTAGTTTGATTATATGTTCGCGGTATGCAGAAACGATTGCACCAACAACAAAGGTGAAACGGAATGCAGCGGTAAGCGGTAAACGCACAGCACACGAAAACAAAAGGAAAATAAATAGAAAAATAAAATAAAACCGAGTTTGTTTTCGCAGATTAAAGTCACTATCTTTATACGAAAAGAACCAGATGTTTTGGGTAAACAAAGACCGTCAAAACACGGATCGGTTACCAATAATTTGGACTTTGAGAATCAGAAATACACAAGAAAAACTTCGAAAGAAGGGAGAGCGATGGGAAACACGACCGACTCAAAGCTTGACTCAAAATTTTTTCAACTCCTGATTACTATATGATATATATGACACACTGTCAACGACAACAGACGTATTTTTGTATCGCTCCGCCAAGTGATTTTAAAATATAGTGAAAATACCCGAATTTAATTCGCGAAAAGACGCTCTGGGTAAGCATGGGTACAATTGCTCGTGTTGCCCATGAAAAATTTTAAGATTAGTGTAATAAATATATATATAAATAAATAAAATTATAAATTATATATTAAAAGCCAACGTGTCAGAGTGCAAGCTCTGAAAATGATTTAAATGAGCACAGCTCGGCAAGAACAACAAGACAACCGTCGATTTTTCTTAATAAGAAACAATGCTTACCTCTGTATACGAGCTGATGAGTCAATAGTACCAATGGAAACTTCAACATTGCAAGTGAACACAGCAAGAGCGCGCTCACTCTCCCCTGCATTACTATGTGCAAGCGACACAGCATCCAATAAGCCGTGCCCAATGCGGCCCAACCAACACAACAACAACTGCCGTCACTCAGCGCCCGGTATCGTCAGCTCTGACTGGCAAGCTTCCCTCCGAAAAATGCTATCAGAACGTAACAGAGGTAACATAAATGAAACAAGAAAGGAAGCTAACTTCGGCACACCGAAGTTTGTATACCCTTGTAGAGTTTAAACAAAAAATTAAAAACGAAATTCTGAAATAATAATTTGTTGCCAAATCTCAAATTTGATGGCAATGGTTTGAAACACGGCTAAGCTATGGTGTTTTTATTTTCCTGATTGTTCCTATGGAAGCTATAGGATATAGTCAGCCGATTTTCATGAAATTAAAATCGAAATTCAGAAATACTAAAATATGGCTAAATATCAAATTTGGTGAAAATATGTTAAAATCTGACAAAGTTATGGTTTTTTCTTTTATTTCCCTGATTGTGCCTATGGAAGCTATAGGGTATAGTCAGCCGATTTTCATGAAATTAAAATCAAAATTCAGAAATACTAAAATATGGCTAAATATCAAATTTGGTGAAAATATGTTGAAATCTGACAAAGTTATGGTTTTTTCTTTTATTTTCCTGATTGTTCCTATGGAAGCTATAGGATATAGTCAGCCGATTTTCATGAAATTAAAATCAAAATTTAGGAATAATAAAATATAGCTAAATATCAAATTTGGTGAAAATTGGTTGAAAACTGACAAACTTATAATTTTTTTTTGAAAATTTTTCCGATTGTTCCCATGGCAGCTATATGATATAGTCGTCCGATCCGGCCCGTTCCGACATATGTACGAGTGAGAGTATATAGAAGCCTAACTGCAAAGTTTCATTCAGATAGCTTTAAAACTGAGGGACTAGTTTGCGTAGAAACGGACAGACGGACAGACGGGCATGGCTAGATCGACTCGGCTGTTGATCCTGATCAAGAATATATATACTTTATAGGGTCGGAGATGCCTCCTTCACTGCGTTGCAAACTTTTGACTGAAACTAATATACCCTGCAAGGGTATAAAAACCTTTGGATTTCCCTTTTATCCCGAGGAATTGGAAAATCAGCAACCGCTTTGATTTTTTCCTCACCAGATTTGATAGTGCCCATTTCCACTATATATCCAAGGAAATTTACTCTCCTTCTATACCATTGCTCCAATTTATACGCAAACTACTTTCTTCTGCTACTTTCAAGACTCGCTTTAATTTCTCCACGCCTTGTTCTACACTCTTGCTGGCAATGCTCACATCGTCCATGTACTCTACTACATTATCATTTCTTATTACCTCTCCGCCATTATGGTAAACACTGCTGGCGAATTTGTGATACCAAAAGGTATAAACATGAACTCGTACTGCCCACTCATGGTTACAAATGAAGTGTATTTTTGAGATTCTGGTGACAAGTAACATGAAAGAATCCATTGGTCAAATCCAGGGTCGTGAAAATCTCTCCACCCTGAAGTTTTTTAAGAACGCAATCCATGTGTGCTGTTGGGAAATTATCTCTAACAATTTTTTCATTCAGTTTCCGGTAATCGTAGCTCAAACGCTTCTTTCCATTCTTCTTATCTACCAAAACAACTGGCGAAGCAAACTCTGACTCACTTGGCTTAATTATACCTTCTCTAAGCCATTCTTGCACTTGATCATCGACTATCTTTTGATCACAATAGGCCAAACGTCTTGGATGTTGAAATACCGGCAACTCGTCCGTCAGAAAAATGTTATCTCCGCAGGCGAACTTTGATTTCTCATCAGTTTATAATTCTCCACCTATAATTCTACCTCGGCCGCAACACTTTCATTTACATAAATGATCAAATTCCAAGCTTGACTTGCTATTTTCGGTGCTTAACATGCAAAGGCTGCCAATTATCTGGATACAGGAACTTTCGGTTGTCTGAACTTCATTTGGCTGCATACTTTGAACCCTTTTTGAAAACACGATTCCTTTCTTTGTGATCATCTTATCAACGTTTTCCAAAATAGTAGTGCCTAAAATTGCATCGAACTTCATGTCCTCATCTGAGATCACGTGGAACTCGATCCACATTTCTATGCCATAACTGGCGCTTTGAAGCTGCCAAAAGTCAGCACCTGACTTTCTCCAATTCCGGTCAAAACTCTTTGCCTGCCCATCAAGCTGCCAACGTCTACACCAAGCTTTAAAAATACACGCCTACGCATCAAACACAACTCTGCTCGTGTATCTACAAGTCCTTTAATTCAACATTTGAACAAAATACGGACTTTAGCTCTAAACCACAAGATGAACGAGAATGCTTCGGAGTTATTTTCTCTGTCTGAACCACATTAGTTCTTTCTTCCGTTTTGATTTGAGACTCCGCCCTACACTGCGCTGCTCAATGCCCCGATTACAATTGAAACACTTCTCTTATACTGGACAGTCTCTGTTCATATGAGACGGATCTCTACACTTGAAACATTTTCGAACCGAATCTGGTGTCTTTTCGTTGACCGACTCTTTGGCTACCTTACTTCCCTGGAAAGTATGCTTGCTGTCTGGCTTATACGAACTTCTTGCCTTCTGGTATGCTTCAACCTGCCATTTCAACTCTTTTAGATTTCTAGCTTTATATAACTTTGATTTATTCGATCTAGCATCTGGTATCCCTTCTACGAAGTACTCGATTAGACTTTCATCTTCCAAACATATAGGCTTAGCTATTTCCATTAGAGCATATAAAAACTCCTGCAATGATTAACCCTTTTGCTGAGGACATCTTCTCAACCTGCGATTAATCTCGGCTGTAGATAGCTGCACTCCGAACTCTAGTAGCAAAGCTGATTTCAAACTTTCCCAGTCCATAATATTTCTCTGACTACGTTCAAACATTTTAGCTGCTCCACCTAGTAGCTGTTTTGCATAAACATACTGCTGCAACGGGCTCCACTCTACGGTAGCCTCTGACAACTTTCTTCCACTCGCAATACCAATATCTCGCTTCTCCCTGTATTTTACAAAAGAAACCTGCTGAAAATTTCAGTTAATATGATGACAAAATTGTGCGTTAACTCTAATTATTTTCGATACAATTGTATTCAAACTAACAGACCTGCTTTTAATTCTTTTCTTCACATATACGTACAGGTTGTAACTTAACCTGCGAGGACCATGTATCCTCTCTTGCTATCTCGCATCTCTTCACGTTCACCGCTTTCGATAGCGTTCGTCTTTTTCTTCTCCACACTGCTATTTATGACTCTGCAATAATTCCAATTGGAATCCTTTTTTCTGCTTTCAAAATCACGTGCCCTTGTTCTCGCCAATAAGGTTGTGCTCGCACGCACCGACGATGTTCTGCTGCTCCCGCTCTGTACCTTCCTCGTCTTCTTCACTGCTTTCTCCACTTCTTGATCCTCTCTAGCCTGTTCGGCTCCTGATCTTCGTGCTAAGGTCCTTCCCAACACGATTTGGTGATTTCGTCTGCTCGCTTGCTATTCTGCTGCTCCGCTGTTCTCTGCAACTGTACCGCTGCCTCTGATTCTGTTTTCTCCAGCCAGTCCGCTGCTTTTGAACTTGTGACTTTTCAGCCTGGTATTCTGCTGCCCTGCAACTGCTGCTTCCGCTCTACACCTTTCTAGTCGAGGTTGTTCTTAATCGGACTCAACTGGCCGTCTACGTCTGCCACCAATTCTGTGTTCCAATCCTGGCCAACACTTTCTTGCCCGCACGCGCTGCTAACGCAACAAGTTCCAATGTCTTGCTTGACCTCGTCCGTCCTGCTGCTCTAATTTCCGTTCTTTACCAGCCAGATCCGATGCATCACCATTTGGACACCGCCACTCGCTTTCGTCGTCGTCCCTCGCTGCTTCCGTCGACTCGGCCATGTGTGTCTGCTTTTCACCTTCAGATGAAATTCTTTTCGCGTTTATCGCTGTCTCTGTCACTCGTTGTTCAATTTTCGTTTCTTTTGAAAACTCGTTACCAGTTTGAAAATGTTCTTAATTTATCTTACACTGCACCGCAGAATGTTTTGTTAATTATATTTCTCGTGGGTGAAATATTTTATTTAAGGTCCAAGTTTCGATATATACGGACTGAGCCCCCAAAATGCTGTATCCTCTTTTAATAAAGTTGTAACACCGACTTTAAATAAATGATATTGTTTATTCCATTCAACTTGTAACTTAAAATTAAACAAAACGTGGTTTTGTTATTCTCTTATCAACCGATTGAAGCGAGATTTTGGCGGCGACTGATTTTAGAGAGAAGTTGAAAGACCCTTTTTCTTGGAATTGATTACACCTTTCAGTATATTATATGAAAGGAAGTCAGAGACTAGTATGTGACTATGGTCATCTTACAGTCATCCGAATTTCATAAAACTAAAACCGATATTTTGAAGTTATAAAACCGGACGGACATGGCTAAATCAACAATTGAAATGTGCTAAGCAGGTTTTTTATCCATCAGTACTTTTTGTAAATTTGCTTATTTAACCGTTTTTATAAATTGTCTCGTTTCAGTCGCTGGAAAGTACCCGACGAATGCTGGCACTTTGCGAAGAGGTAAGCAAATTAAAATGCTTAATTAAGTATAAAACAAAAAAAATTTTTATTGCGTTAAAAAGTTCATATATATTGTCGAAAATGTATGACTTTTATTTACATTCGGGTCCATTGATGTAAATGCTGTAAATTGATTTTTTTAAGCATTCGTTTAGACATTTCAAGTTCAGCGCGCCAAAAAATTTTCAAATGTATAATGCTATTCTTAGTTCTTCGAATTTCGGGCAGTATTACTTCAGTTTTTTCAGCATTGTTAAAAACAAAAATATCATTAAAATGACACGGCTAGAAGATCTAATTCAACAACATAATCGCTCATAAACCGACAGTAATTATAATTTCCTTGTTTTGTCATATTGCTTTAATATATTTGTTCAGTCGTAGCAGTATGTAGTCATAAGTATGATATTTAAGACACGACACACAGATTGTAACAATTCGTCAGTCGCAGCGACATGCATTTATCGTAAATAAAGTATCAATTACCAGGTCAAGCGAATATGCATAGTCTGCTGAGACGAGGAAATGAGCTGGGGCAATGGTCTCAGCTCCTAACGCTAACCCACATTTACAGTAACCGCACACTAGTTCTTATACGTTATTTCTGTTAGCATAAGCACTTTTGTACCTATAAATATTGTTAAGTTTCATTAATAAAGTCAGTAAGAGTTCTAACGCCAACCCAAGAGCTTTTATTCATGCATCAGAGGCTGTCGCTGTGTCTTCAGACCCTCAACCAACCAAACCGTTCCCCTAGAACAATTCATGCACTCACACACTCCAAACCGTCCACCTAGTTCCAAGTGCTAGTTGCGACAACAAACAGGCAAATAGTTTATGCGCTATCTGCCAGGCATCTAAGCCTCCTTACACAAACATTTTGGTGACACTCGCCAAAAAACATTTTGGTGACCCCGACGAACACGTCAACCAACAGGAAGGATTCCGTAACTCTTGGGAATCTTCCTGATTTTTTCACACTCGCCAAAAAACATTTTGGTGACCCCGACGAACACGTCAACCAACAGGAAGGATTCCGTAACTCTTGGGAATCTTCCTGATTTTTTCACACTCGCCAAAAAACATTTTGGTGACCCCGACGAACACGTCAACCAACAGGAAGGATTCCGTAACTCTTGGGAATCTTCCTGATTTTTTCACACTCGCCAAAAAACATTTTGGTGACCCCGACGAACACGTCAACCAACAGGAAGGATTCCGTAACTCTTGGGAATCTTCCTGATTTTTTCACACTCGCCAAAAAACATTTTGGTGACCCCGACGAACACGCTAGCCGTGGACCCCCGGGAAGATTCCGTAACTCTTGGGAATCTTCCTGATCCTTTCTTAGGAACCTTCTTCGACACTGTCATCGAACGGGAAAGTTCCGTAACTCTTGGAACCTCCTCGACACTGTCATCGAACAGGAAAGATTCCGTAACTCTTGGGAATCTTTCCACGTCGCTGCAAGTCTCAGCGACAGCTTCTGATGCATTTTCGCCCGACGAACACGCTAGCCGTGGACGTCAACGTAGGGAAATTTCCGCTAACTTATAGGAACCTCCCGCAGGATAATCCGTAACTCTTGGGATTTCCTAATTTTCACTCGCCATAAATACCATTGGTGAGCCCTGACGCACAGGAAATTGTCCTGAATACGTCAGAACCCCAGGAAGATTCCGTAACTTTTGGGAGTCTTCCAGGTTTTTTCACTCTTGCCAGAGAACAATTGGTGAGACCGACAGGGAAAGTTCCGTAATTCTTGGGAACCTCCCGCAGTCAAGAGCCTGCAATCCTTTTCTATGTGGAAATCCCCCAAGTCTATTGACAATTGTCAATATGTCTAACAAGGAGGAGCAAGCAGTCACAGGGGCGTTAGACTTGCAGGATGAGATCACTCAAGAGATCTCAAGGCTACTCAGGAAAGATTTCGTAACTCTTGGGAATCTTGGGAAAGTTCCGTAACTATTGGGAACCTCCCGCAGGAAACAATCCGTAACTCTTGGGATTTTCCTAACTTTTCACTCGCCATAAAAACATTTTGGGAGTCTTGGGAAAGTTCCGTAACTATTGGGAACCTCCCGCAGGAAACAATCCGTAACTCTTGGGATTTTCCTAACTTTTCACTCGCCATAAAAACCATTTGGTGAGCCCTGACTCACAGGAAATTGTCCTGAATACGTCAAATCAACAGGAGAGATTCCGTAACTCTTGGGAATCTTGGGAAAGTTCGTAATTCTTGGGAACCTCCCGCAGTCAAGAGCCTGCAATCCTTTTCTATGTGGAAATCCCCCAAGTCTATTGACAATTGTCAATATGTCTAACAAGGAGGAGCAAGCAGTCACAGGGGCGTTAGACTTGCAGGATGAGATCACTCAAGAGATCTCAAGGCTACTCAGGAAAGATTTCGTAACTCTTGGGAATCTTGGGAAAGTTCCGTAACTATTGGGAACCTCCCGCAGGAAACAATCCGTAACTCTTGGGATTTTCCTAACTTCACTCGCCATTAAAACCATTTGGTGAGCCCTGACTCACAGGAAATTGTCCTGAATACGTCAAACCCACAGGAAAGATTTCGTAACTCTTGGGAATCTTCCAGAATTTCACTCTTGTCATAGAACATTGGGAACCAACAGGGAAAGTTTCGTAACTCTTGGGAACCTCCCGCAGGAAAGAATCCGTAACTTTTGGGATTCTGCTTGACGCTGTCATTACACAGTCAAGAGCCTTCAAATCCTTTCTAGAGTTCTAGATCCTCCAAGTCTATTGAACAATTGTTAATTCCTTCGACCACACCACGGTTGCGAATAGGAGCGTATCCAGCTGTCAAAGCAAATAAAACACTCCCAACGGTCAGGAAATTAAACAATTATCAATATGTCTAACAAGGAGGAGCAAGCAGTCAAAGAGGCATTAGACTTGCAGGAAGAGATCAGTCAAGAGATCGCAAGGCTTATCCGCAACTTTAGAAACGATTCAGCGGATAGAAAATTAAATCCAACATATTACCAAACAAAGTTGGTCGCAATCGATGAAGTATGGAATCGATTTGCGGAGAAGGACAAAAATATTCCTGCAACATATAGAACCGAAGAATATTTAAAGTTCTACGTCGACTGTCGTGATTCATACGATAAATACAGGAATATTATAGTCGACTCAATGGCTCAGAGCTCAAGCAATGCCCCAAATCAGGCAACCGCGAGCAATGGCCGGGAAACTGCAGACGTTGCAAGCTTAGCGCAACCTGCACGTAAGCTGATATCAGCATGTCAGCGACAAAGGGCAATCGCCGACTCAATCAAACGGGCTCTGAAACAATGTTCAGAGACCGGCAGGGCCGTATCAAGGAGTTCAATAAACTCATTGTAGTCCCAATACCAAGAGATCCATTTCTCGATCCATGAAGAGTACGAAGACCCGGTCAGGGAGGGATACGACATGCAGTCGTTCCTCCGACTAGAAAGGGAAGTACAGAAAGTCCTGAGGGCACAAACCAACACATCAAGCAATGAAGATGTACACTTGCCCAGAGTCAGCATCCCCAAGTTCGATGGGGATCTACTCAAATGGACACAATTTTTTGATTTATTCAAGTGCATGATACACGATACCAACATGCCCACAGTCAAGAAGATGTGGTACCTGAAAACCACTGTGACTGGAGAGGCAGAGAGATTGATAAGGCATATCGATCTAAAAACAGAGAACTACATGAGCGCATGGGAAATATTAGTTGACACATATAACAATCCCCGCCGTGTAGCAGATACAATTCTCAATCGTCTTCTGCAACAACAGACAAACAATGACGACCCAAAGTCATTAAAGGAACTGTATATTACAGCCATTGAGTCTCTAGCATCATTAAAGGGACTAGGCATTGATGTATCCAGCTGGGATACAATCATAATTGCCATCTTAAAGCAAAAATTGGATCTTGCGAATAGAGCCCTATACGAACAATCCTTACACGGCTCAAGAGAGCTTCAAGGGCTCGATACGATACTAGGTTTCCTGGACCAGCGAAGTCGAGTGCTGGGAACAGGAAAACGCAGTCAGTCAACATAACTCCGTTTGCAGCCAGCCAGGATCATTCTACGAACGGCTGGGTACATCCAGAATGGCAATCTCCGAATGGAAAATAATTGTATATTACGATATAAGCGCAACAACTAACAATGAACAGGGGGAGTGGACCAAAAAGGAGCCTAGCTCTAATTGGAGGCCCCAGGGGGCCTCACCACTTATACCTACCTACATTACGATATAAAACCATATTGGAGCGACAGGGGAATATTGGCCAACTGCTTCCAGTAGCATCGGCTAATATTATCCAGCTTTATAAAATTATGCAGGCCGAAGGCACCACAACGATCAGCCACGTCATCTTTAAGATATCGTTGTCACTGGTGTCTGTAACTCAACAGGAAGTGTTCAGCATTATGGCGATCCCAACATGGAAGGCTGGAAGCTGGCAGCAATTCAGGCTACAAACCGAAATCATAGCCGTCAATGCCCATAGAGATCAGTTCATGGGATTGACCAAGGATGAATTCAAGCAGGTCTAGAACTGCCACACGACGAGCACATCTGTTTCAACCATCAAAGCCACATTCAGCGTGGAAAATCGGTGTGAATTCCAGTTGTTTAATAACAAGACGGAAACTATCTGCGAGGTCTCTCAGTCGAGGGCCGAGCTGTGGTGGTCAGCAACGCATCAGCAAAACAGGTGGATGTTTGCCACACGCAGGCTTATTGTCACTGGCCCCAGGCTGCACTGCAGCACCGTAGTCAGCGAAACAAGGGCGGCATATGTTCGTTTTGGTAACATCACAAGGATGGACCTTAAGAACACACCTGAGCCACTGCAAGGAACGGCAGCCAAGGAAGTCAACTTGGAGGAACTGGGCGCTTTGCAGCACCAACTGGCCAAACTAAAAGAAACCACCTGGAAAAATCAAATCAACACTCCCCAGCACCATCAAATAGCTGCTTATGTGGCTTTAGCAATGTCAATGTTATTAGGCATTGCATGGGTTTTCAGACGAACGGTCAGCAAATGGACATCAACACGCCGGGCTCCCGAACTCAGGCAGAACACGGAACAGCTACCACCAGAACCTACCCCACGAAGTTTCGCGTTCGACCTTAGCGAAGGTTGAACACTTGTTCAACGGCCGGGAGAATGTTCAGTCGTAGCAGTATGTAGTCATAAGTATGATATTTAAGACACGACACACATAATGTAACAATTCGTCAGTCGCAGCGACATGCATTTATCGTAAATAAAGTATCAATTACCAGGTCAAGCGAATATGCATAGTCTGCTGAGACGAGGAAATGAGCTGGGGCAATGGTCTCAGCTCCTAACGCTAACCCACATTTACAGTAACCGCACACTAGTTCTTATACGTTATTTCTGTTATCATAAGCACTTTTGTACCTATAAATATTGTTAAGTTTCATTAATAAAGTCAGTAAGAGTTCTAACGCCAACCCAAGAGCTTTTATTCATGCATCAGAGGCTGTCGCTGTGTCTTCAGACCCTCAACCAACCAAACCGTTCCCCTAGAACAATTCATGCACTCACACACTCCAAACCGTCCACCTAGTTCCAAGTGCTAGTTGCGACAACAAACAGGCAAATAGTTTATGCGCTATCTGCAAGGCATCTAAGCCTCCTTACACAAACAATATTATTTTTCATGCAAATTACTTGAAAAATTTTTTATCACATTTAAGTACTTTAAGCGTGGCTCCTATCACGTGCTAGTTACCACGAAGTTCCACCAACCATTTTGTCGCAGGCATTTTCCAGGTGTTAAACTTCGATAGTCATAGCCAAAAGTAAAAAAATGCTAGGCACATCTAATTGATACGTTTCTGCTAGTATCTTCGCCATTGTGCCATGAGAGTGTGGTTACGGCTGATGCGCAAGGTAGCGGTTTCATTGTCTTGGGAAGAAACCTTGTCGAGACGATCTACAATGGACGCAATTGCCTTAAGGTCCCTTTACGGACGCCAACCCTGCATAAAGTTTAGTTAAGCTGAACGGAGCCCAGGAAGATAGACATGGAAGAATAAGTGGTGTCAAGTCTCCGCAGAAGGCGAAGGCAAGGTTTTAACCTCTTTGCTTGCAGACGCAACCTTCTGCTGGCCCGAAGATTCCTTGTAGCCTCACACTCTGCTAGCAGGTCCTTTGTTGCCAAGGAACCTCCCTATCACCGCTTATCTTTTCTAAACATAAAGTTTTTGTCCGAAACGAGATGCCACTCAAAGTTCAAAGCTTATGCGGCTAGCGCGTCAAAATTGATGTAAAGCGAAAAGAAAACTCTCACTATCGCGAATTTGGAGAATTAAATTGTGTTCAGTCAATGAGATCCAATTTAATATCCACTATGATTTAAGTTGAATATTTTGCCATATCTAATTAGCGCCGGGATCACAATATCGAATTTGATACAACTGAATTGAATTCTTATTAAAATTACTTACCAGTGTTCACTGCCAGTACCGATTGTCGGGATCTTAGCATCGCGACCCGTCGTTACTCTTTAAAAGTTTAGAGAAGAGAGTGCCATTTTTGCAGTTTATTCCGTATTCGTTATTACCCTTTTCCAGATAACTCTTAAAGTACTAGGCTAGCGGTTCGGTGTACAAATGGGTCAGAATATGGTTTTTAAACAACGCACTATGAGAAAGTGCAATTTTTTTTGCATAAAATCGAATTCTAAAAATATTAATGCAATTTTTTTAGGTTTATTTTTAGAGGTTAAGAATATTTGGTTTGTTTTTATTTTTTAATTTGACCGCACAGTATACATATAGCCTGATATCTTTATTAGATCTCGTAATAAATAATAAAGATTTCTTACACATTTAAAAGCGTTCACTTAGGGTTGCTTTTTGTTTGTTTTTGAAGTCTATGGTGCTGTCCCAGTGTTGTCCAAATAATAACGATTTTTTACTGATTTTATAGCGTACAATTTGACAATGACGCTTAAATACTAAAGTTGTCCCGTTCTCGCAAATTTCTGTTAAATAACAGTGTTCTTACGCAACTGGCCAGTCTTGCAACAATCTCCACCTTCTAATTCCTCTGCTAATTAGGCTGATATTTTATGTCAGCGGACTTTATTGTACTTTGCTCACATCCATTGGAGTTACCCACCTAGAAGTGTGTCTGTGTCAGAACTTCGGAATTCTGGAATTCCAACAGAATGTATGTTAACGGCTTTGAGTAGTTTAGCCTACATCAGGGATCCCCAGACCAGCATTCTCAAACATTTCTGTCAGGATTGCATTTTTGCCAGTTATTTGATCTTTCGTATCAACCGAATCCAGCCAATCGTCAACAAATTCACTATAAAGATAGGAGATATTAAAAACGTCGATTACACAGGCCGACAAAAAAAATTAAAAGTCGTTAAAAGCGGCTGATCCTAAAGAATTTTGGTCTGTACATGGCTAGTTGCCCTATAGACATCTTGCTTGCACTTGTACAGAACTGTCAACTCTTTATTGAAATCTCTAATTTTTGCGACCTGGTGAATGTCTGAAAGTTATTTTGTAGGTGCATCGAGATCTCTAAGATATATCTGTGGAGCTGCCCCATTTTGTCCTTGATGGCCTTTGGATTTATTATTTTTTTCTCTTCTGTGCGGAGGCCTTCACCTTTGCAAATTAATACAATTGCCCAAATCCCAAAATATTGTATTTGGCTCTGCCTTATATAATTTTAATAATGCACAGTATGTGTATTTTTAATGGTGGCATCCATAATTTGAAATATATGAAGGAACTGCAAGAGATAGCGAGAATCAAATAGTGATATCCTAAAAAATGTTATATTCGAAAAGAATATTTGCAGAATTTGCCGTTAATAAACTGTTAATTATTCTTAAAAAAAAAATAAAATTAGTTGGTCAAGCTTTTTTTATTATTCTTGTTGAAAATATACCAAATGTATGTATAAATTAGTTCTTTAGTACACACAATCTTCGCTGGTCGTCTGGCGGGTCCCTCGCAGTTGTAGATAAGCGCAGGTGGAGCGGGCGTCAGGTCACGATTGCTGCTGGCCGGCTGGCCGAAGATTTCCCAATGATGATTAGGGAGATTAGGTTGGGAGGACGACTGTCCTCCTTTTACCTTCTGGCCTAGGGACTCAGAGAGGTGGTGAAATAATAATGTTTTAATGACAGATTGTCGGAGTTAATTTTATGAGCGATGGCTCTTTATTCAATGAGTGTAAAATTAGAACTGTATATATGGAATAAACTTATAGCTAACAAAGCTCACAGCGGCCACGCAAATATGCAGTGTTTGCCGTCTGTGCACGAGCATAAGGCCCATTGCTTGGTCAGCAGTTTGGCCGGAGCGTGGATATAACGTCGACTACTCCCCCTTCTAAGTCAAGGCCGCCCTCGGCCGTCTGTAGTTCAGTGATAATCTGCCTAATTTGACCTGCGGATTTACTTGCCTTAGTGAAAAATGAGCCCGATGCAGATGAGTGCACAGCATATTGCTCCTGCAATAGTTGGTGCGAGACGTGTTCGGTGTCTGTCAATCTCTTCTCTGAACTCCTTGATAAACTCCAAGTTTCGTTGACGCAAACGCTGAAGATACGGGAGGCTGAGGACATCTTGGGTGGCGGTGATGTTCAATAAGGGAAGACTTGCTGTCCCTGGAGCTCTCTTCTGGGTGTTATTGTGGTTGATGAAGAGTGTGTCATTTATAGTGGCCTGTTTGTCAAAGGTTATGAGGTGTGCCATGAGTCCAGGTTTATGTGCCGTTGTCCACTCGCACTTTGGCCGACCTATCAACGATGATAATAATTCCTTCGTCTACGTAGGTTATCAGATGCAGGTCACTCTCTTGTACTCGGCAGTGTGCAGTTCTTTGGCGCACGAACTCTCTAAAGCTAGGCGGCAGAATGTGGCTCTCGGTGATTCGGAGCAGTTTTTGATGGCGTAAATTCCTCCGCTGCATTCGGCTATGACATTGTCTACGATCTGCAACATCGTCCCACCATGGGCAACTGGGAAAATAGTGATCTTGCAGGCTAATTTAATTTTGGGGAATTGAATGATAAAGTGTAAAATGTTAGCGGACTGCAGAATCTTTACAGACGAAACGGACAAAAGATCTCCTATAGGTGTGTCGGTGGGTTCCTCAAGCCAAACTGTTTTTAAGTCTTCGTGATCTAAAATGTTCGGACTAACAATGTTAATCCTGGCTAGGGTTATTGCAAGCATTAAATTTTGTAATTCCGCCATCAACATGCGGTTTCTAGCAAACAGTGTCTCGTATAAGTGTCCAGTGTCTACTTGTAAGTTTTTGGCTGATCTCAAAATTGATTTGACGGTTGAGGTAGGTTTATTAATTTGGTCTTGGATTTTGGTGTTAATTTGGATCTGTCTATTGCTAGACTCGACTAACTTCATTTCGGAAAACCTGATTTTTTCTAAGTCGCTGGCATCCGGTGTCCCTGCTACAACCTTTAGCATAGATCCTAAGAAATCCAAGCTCCTAGCTACTCTGTGATGAACGCCCAACGACTCTAACAAGTCCTGGAGGTGGGCGGTATTCACGCTCAAAAGCTTCTTCATATGGGCTAGCGGAAACATGTCTATCATGTTGGTTGTCTCCTCTATTACACGCCCATATTCTGAGAGGTTTGCTGTGTGCGTGACGTAAGCAAACTCCTCCCATACTGGGATTTCACCATCTACAACGGGGATGTACCTGGCCTGTGAATAATCGGTAACGTGGGCCGACGCCAAGGATAGGAGTATGCAAAATGTTGGTCCGATGCTGTGAAATTAAACTTTAGCTATTTTTATGCTTATGGAGGGGTTTCCCACCACCTATAAAATGAACTTAAAATAAACTATGCCAGTGGCTATAAACCTAAAGTAAAAAATAAAGTGCGCCAAGTGCCTTGAAGGTGTAATAACTAATGAATATAAAAACTAAAGTGCGTCAAGTGGCTTGAAGGTGTAATATAAAATATAATATACAAAATGAATATAAAATGAATATAAAAAATGAATAATAAAAAAAACCATAAAATCATTGTTAGTTATATCATTTAAGATTGTCCTTGTGGACCAACCTCCCCGTAATGAGGACCGTGGTCCCCAGGTCTGCTTCTAAGGCTCTCTCCTCACACAAGGGTGTGAGTTTATTTCCTAGCCTTCTATTGGATTTTATCAATACCTTCTTGCCGACTTCGAATACTCTGTGTTGTCGGGAGGCGTTTTCCCTGGTCCTGAGCGTGTTTTGTGCCTTAATGATTCTGTTCCGAACTTCCGTCTGTGGGTCATCTGGGTGCTCCTGCACGATGTCAACTGGTCGTTTGTCAACGACAGAGTGAATTGACTTATTATATTTGGCGGTTGCCAATAGAATAATTTCTTTGGTATCAGTTATGCCCTTGTCGATTTTTAGGCAACGGGCAAGCTCCAAAAGGGTGCTATGAAAGAGCTCCACTTGCCCATTTGACACGCTATGGAGTAGCGGTGCATTGGCAATGCTAACGCCAAAATCTTTGTCAAGCATGGCTGAGATAGTATGCGAGTTTAATGAAGGTTCATTATCGCAGTGGACTACTTTGGCCCTAGGGAAAAAATGTATAATCTGTAGTATGCCGTAGTATAATCGCATGCCGCCTCTTGTTTCCAAAGAGGACGAAGCTGCGCTTTAACGGAAAGCGTGCCTCCTTCAGAGTTATCTGGTTCTGGAAGCAGTTTAGGGGCTTATCCGTCGTTTCGATTGTGTGCGTCAAGGAGAGCTCGCTGTGAACAGTGGCTGCGCACGATTGCGCTTCTTGCCCTCCATGACGCTAATTTGTTACCGTGACAATGCATCGGCAACCAAATTTTCCTTGTCGGGTTTGTAGAAAATACGCGCCCCTGATTCATCAATGCGCGCATTTCACCTTTTAATCTTAGTATTCGGATTGGATTTCGATACTGCAAAGGTTAGCGGCTGGTGGTCGGTAAAGATGATGTCTTTAACCGCGTACAGGTAATGCCGTAGCTTGACCAAAGCCCAGACTATGGCTAAGAGTTCCCTCTCGTTGGTGGCGTAGTTAACCTCCCTGTCTTTCAATGTCCTTGAGATCATTGTTATTGGGCGTCCCTCTTGGGACAATACTGCGCCAATGCCATGGGCCGAGGCATCTGTCGTTAGATCAAATGCTTTTTTGTAGTTGGGGTACCTTAGCATCACGTCGTCGGATACCAAGATGTTTCGTAGTCTCTGGAACGCTGGTTGCTGCGTCTCAGAGAACTGAACCGGAATGTTTCGTGACCTGTGTCTACTAACTGTTCCATTTTCCCCTTTCAGGATGTCTGATATAGGCCTTGCTATTGCCGCAAATTCCTTAATAAAACATCGGTAGTAACTGGCTAGGCCTAGAAATGATCGTACCTCAAAAACATTTTTGGGTTCCGGAAATTTTTTTATGGCCTTTACCTTTTCTGGGTCTATTGTAGCACCGTTACAAGTGACTATAAACCCAAGGAAGCTCACACTTTTCTTAAAAAAGATGGACTTTTCTACCGATACCCTCATGTTCGCATCGTACAGGCTCTTAAGAACCCAATCTATGTGCTTGATGTGAGAGTCCTTGTCTTCCGATGAATAATACGTCATCAACGTAAACATAGCAGAACTGCCGATTTGTTCCCGTAGGATGTCATCGATTGTCCTCTGAAAATTGCTGCCTGCATTTTTGAGGCCAAACGGTAGTCTGCGGATTTCGTATTTTCCCCCGTTCTGCGAGAATGATTTGGTGATAGCCAGACTTGAGGTCCAGCGTGGAGAAATACTTAGCATTACCTAGGTTGCCCAATATCATGTTTATATTTGGCATGGGGTACTTGTCGGACACTGTTCTTTCGTTTAGCTTGCGAAAGTCAATAACTAGTCGCATTTTTCGGTTGCCTTGCTCATCGGTCCCTTTTTTATCCACAACCCATATCGGGTTGTTGTAATGGGATACCGATTTCTGAATTATCCCGTTTCTAAGCAGATCCTCAATCTCTTGGTTGACGAAGTCCGCTGCTCCCATTAGGTACGGGTATAATTTCGCGTATATGGGCTCCGCACTAACCGTTCGGATGGTAGCTACCACCGATGTGTTGTAAGACAAAGCCTCGTTAGGGTTTGCAAAAGCCTTTTTCCTTTTCAGAATTTCTACGAACGCGTTTCTGACTAAAGGTGGCGCATCTGAGCAGTCCACTTCGGTAAAATTGACGTCGGGGCATGGGTGGAAATAAATGTTCTCTTCTCCATTGCCCCATCTGAGGTGGCCGGATGCCATAAAAAGCGATGCCCCTGACTGTTTAAGTAGGTCGAGGCCAATGACCGCATCAAAGGAAGACAAATCAGGTAAGATTAACAACTTGGCCTTTTTTGACGCACCCGTGTCGATGAGGAACTTCATTTCTTTCCCCGCTACTCTTCGTCTGATGACGGGCAGCAGGGATTTTCCCCTAAAAAATTAATCATTTCTAAATCATATTCATAAATGGCGTCATCGTCGACTTTGGCCACCGCGCTAGAGGCTGCGGTTCCGTACGTGCCCTCGGCCTGATCTACGCTCTGAGCGATATGATTAACCCTCTGTCTTTTGTGAGGGCCTGAACAACCGGAGGGGGCCGGCTTCCTGTTTTGGTGGGACTGTGCCTGAGTGGATTGTCTCAACCTGGGCATAGACGGATCAACCTCCATGGGTTCTGGTGTGCTTTCACGACGCCTGTCGTTATGCGGAGCCGAGTGCACCTGAGCCTTAAACTGTTTAGTAAAGTGTGGGTTTTTGCCCCCGCTTACTTGGGAGTGCGCTTGGTAGGGCGTTTGTTGGCGTTCTTGCGCCTTTGGAAATTGCTTTCTATCCCTATCCTCCAGGCTTTTTGCAAAACGCTGTTGCAAAGGTGTACCTTTCGTGGTTTGACTCCACTTGCCGAGCTAATGCCAACGCAGTTGGCATGTCCTTCGGCTTCGCCGAGAAGAGGACATCGGAGAGACTGCGCTTGAGACCCGAAATAAATATACGGAGCGCATCATCCCGGATCGCATAGGATAGGATTCTTGCCGCCGACGCTTCGTACGATATGGTAGCTTTGTTGGTGATCAAGGTGAGCTTCTTCTCAACCTCGTCGTAGTATTGCAATAATGTGAGGCTTCCTTGTCTATGGGTACCCATCTCCTGCTCGATGACGTGTATCTGGCGCTTGTCACTATATGTAAAATCGAGGCGGTCTATGATCGCATCGAAATTCAGTGGCACCATACAAGGATAGCACCGCATCGGCAGGGCCTCTAATTTTACTCCTAATAATTACTACCGCTTGGTAGTGGCGTGAGCTATTTACATAATTTTTAAATATAAAATATGCGACTGTTGCCACCTGTCGCCAAGATACGCATGTCTCCTGTACTTCCGTAAATTCGGGCAGGCATTTCACCGCGTCCAGCGGTTCATTACATTGCCTTCTATGGTGATGGATTCGTATATTTTAATAATAGTGGTTGCCGCCTGTGCGGGTGTGACTTGCGCCTGAGCGGCCAACCGATCTATAGTTTGGCGCAATTCCTCCTCCCTACGCATAGCTTCGCCGGATGCCTCTGCTAGGGCATGGGTAATGGCGGCCTACATGGTCTTTACTGGAGGGGGTTAGCGAGTGTCCGTATTGGAGTTAAAGCGCACTGAGGTCCTGGACTATCAGACTCTGAGTCGCTATCGGATCGATTATTTTCCCTATACCGTAGGAAAGGCGAGCTTATATGTGACAAATTTAATTTGCCCTGCTAAAGGATGCATGCGCGGCCGTATCGAGTTCACAGCAGTGGAGTCGGGACAATAAAAAATACAAAGTAAAAAGTCGACTGCGAAGCTAATACCGAGAATTTCTATTCAAGCGAACCGACATACAAAACTGAATTAAATGTCTGCACACAGAAAATGTATTTTAATATTTATTTTTTAAATAATAAATGCCCAATAAAAATTCAAATTTGGTATATCCGCAATATTTTTATTGCCTCACTAAAAATATTTGCAGAGTAACAGCATATAATGTCTGTTTGGGTACACAATGCGAAAATAATTTAATTGTTCGGCGAAATAGCAATGCGCCGGACAACACGAACTATGAGCGAAAAATTAATTTTTTTTACGTCCTATTTGCGACGGATAATTATTTTGTTAATTAAATTTTTTCGCAGTGAAAACATGTGATAATATTATAATATTTATTTATTACACAATGGGTTTTCGGGTAAATCTTTTCCACCGGATAAAATAAAAGAATTAAACACCAAAAACCTATTAGTCGTCATATTCAGTATTGAGATTTTTGAAAAACACTCTTCAGACTGGTTTATTTGTATATTTAATATTTTAACACTGGTCCGAACTCACTGGTCCACTGTCACTGTTCAACTTCCGAGTTGATATAATTCCGTCCGCTAGGGTAGTTAAATACCACTAGTTGAGCGCCAATTAGTTCTTTAGTACACACAATCTTCGCTGGTCGTCTGGCGGGTCCCTCGCAGTTGTAGATAAGCGCAGGGGGAGCGGGCGTCAGGTCACGATTGCTGCTGGCCGGCTGGCCGAAGATTTCCCAATGATGATTAGGGAGGTTAGGTTGGGAGGACGACTGTCCTCCTTTTACCTTCTGGCCTAGGGACTCAGAGGGGTGGTGAAATAATAATGTTTTAACGACAGATTGTCGGAGTTAATTTTATGAGCGATGGCTCCTTATTCAATGAGTGTAAAATCAGAACTGAATATATGGAATAAACATATAGTTAACAAAGCTCACAGCGGCCACGCAAATATGCAGTGTTTGCCGTCTGTGCACGAGCATCCGGCCCATTGCTTGGTCAGCAGTTTGGCCGGAGCGTGGATATAACGTCGACTATGGTCAACGACTCTGGTCTGGCTGACCACAGTTAACTTATATATATAGATAGGAACAAAATGACTCATCCCTAAGATGTATCAATATTCTTATGTCTCTAAGCCTATGCCGCAAGCGCGTGTATCGCGCGTTAAAACTCAATAAAATTACTTCATATTATTACTCTTAAAACTCGATCCCTCGTTTAATTTTCATCAGGTTATGATCTCAGAACGCTTAAACTGCGTGTAGAGTAAGAGAAGTGAAAGTAAAATGGATATTTGTGAAAAACCAAATTTATTGCATCAGAAAACTCTCGTTCGCGGAAACTAACATTTCTGTGTATGCGAGAGTATGAGTGTGTGAGTGCGAGCAGTACAGTTAATGGAGATAGCAACTCGGGAATGAAAGAGGCAACGAGCGAACTAGCCGAAAAGTGAAAGAAGTTTCTGAAAAAGTGATCCCCGGCGAAGAGCACCAACGTCACAAGCCAAAGTAAAAGAGAAAAAGAGAATTATATCTGATTATATGCATGTAAGCGAGGCTGTGTGGAAGAAAATTCTTTGCAAGCCCAAATATATCGTATTGTAGTTAATACATAGAAATACTGAGCGAAAGAGTTTCGACTTGCGCAAGTGAAACAATTAATTGACCGTGTATAAAATACAAGTCCATGGACAAAATAAAATGTAAAGTATATATAAAGACTGCGTAATCTTTGTTTTTACAAGCCGTGGGAAAGAAATATATATATGTATGTATATATATATATATATATATAATAAGTAAATAAATAAATAATAATTCAATTATTATTTTCTTCCTTTTTCTAATTAGAAAAATATAATTTAATTAAAAATGGCAGAAAATAATTTGAAACCATTTTTATGTGAAACCATTCATAAGTCGATACTCCGAAATGAATGGGAAAAATGGTTCAGAGTGTTTAAAATATATCTGGAAGCTGAATCGTGTCACCGAAAACCAAGAAGAATAAAATTTTCCACATAGGTGGTGTAAAACTTCAGACCGTTGCATTCTCATTACCAGGTGCACTAATAGAGTATAATGAAAAGCAGGAAAACGATGTTTTCGCAATCTTGGTTGAGAAACTAAATACATATTTTTCGCCTAAACAAAACTCGACGTTTGAAAGGCACTTATTTCGGAATTTGACACCATTTAGACTTTTCTAAATTTGTTTTACGATTGCGACAACAAATGTACAAGTGCTCGTTTGGCGAATCCAAAGTAGAAATTGAAGAAATTTGTCTAAACGACCAAATCATCGATGCTTGGGCTCCACTGGAACTTATAAAGAAGCTTTTAGGTAAAGAACACTCTTTAGCCGAGATAATTGAAGCGTGTCAAGTCGAAGAACAGATAAATCCGAAGCCATGTTGGTTAAGCCTACCTTTAATACGCCGTGCAAAATCACAACTCAAAAAACAAAGCCAGAGTGTTCGAGTGTTCGAGGTGCGGTCGAATAACGATATTTCCTGCCCAGCGCGAATGGCCAAGTGTAATATGTAATATATATGTGTAACGTAGAACCAGAGCATATTTTTAGCCTAAGAACGGGAACATAAAAGGCGACAATTTGATGTGCGTTCCGTAGAGAGATCCCAAACGGAAAAAGGAAAGTGCAGATTGTTTTAGGGTTTGGATTGACAAAGAAGAAGAATTCATTAATTGCCGAATTAGGGGCCATGAAATTTGCCTTATTATTGATTCGGGGTCACGATTCAACCTCATTAGTCAGACAGATTGGGAGATGCTTAAAAAGAAAAACGCAACAATGTTTAATGCCAGATCACACTCACAAAAACAATTCCGGGGATATGCCTCTGAACAATTACTTGAAGTAAATTGCATTTTGAAGCACCCATGTCGGCAATTCCAGATTTCGAGGTGATTGGTACATTTTTTGTCATTACTAGGCCGTGAGACAGCCATTAAGCTAAATGTTCTTCGTCTCGGCTTAAATGTCAATCGTGTAGAAGAGACAAAACCATTTCCCAAATTGAAAGGTGTTCAAATAAAACTATGGATTGATCCTGAAGTTAAGCCAGTTCAGCAGCCATTTAGAAGAATTCCAGTAGCCGAAGAGATCGATGACGACATCAGTGGGAGCATCACAGAGGAGGCGAAGATGCATAGCAGTTAGTTAACAATGAGCAGCCGTACAAAGCAGATGTACAAAATGTGAATAAAGATAATATGTTGAGTTTTGGTAAATAAAGTGTTTAATTCTGGTAACCCCTGGGTCAATACACGACACGTGGAAAATTCAAATTCAAGCTCTTTTAATTAAGAACGATGTGGAAATATGTGAGTGGTCAGCTAATTAGGCCAGCGAATTCTCCAGAAAAAGCCTTAGAGTGGGACCCAAATGACGCCAAAGCGAAATCTGATTTAATTCTGTCCACTTCCACTTCTGAGTTAAGGCAAAAAATAAATTATGAAACATCAAAACAGTTATGGGAAAAACTGGAAAGCATATACCGGTCAAAAGCTCCGGCGCGAAAAGCACATTTGCTAAAAACGCTCATATTGCTAAACGACCTAGAAAGCGGGTGCTAGTGATGGAACAGGACATATCTGAGGATGTCATAAAAAAAGACAACGTATTTCTCAGCGAGCAGTATGATCTAAAAGATGAAACCGCTGCGCTCTCTTGCCCTGACTGTGAGGAAGGGAAGGCAGCAATGCTACATGCTACGCTCTGGACAAAAACGAAACATGGACCTTAGTGGATCGACCAGAAAACGCAGAAATCATCAAGACGAAACGTGTTTTGCGCACAAAGCGGAGTGCTAATGGTGGAATAGAAAGGCGGAAGGCGAGACTTCTCGCGAAAGGTTTCGCGCAAACACCCGGTATAAGTTACGGCGAAACCTTCGCGCCTGTAGCACGCATGAGCTCCATACGTATGCTCATGGGTTTTTCGGTCGAACTCGGAATGCAGATCCGACAGTTGGATTTCATCAGCGCATACCTCAAGGGCGAAATAGCCGAAGACGTCTACGTGGAGATACCAAATGAGTTTGAAAAGATCCTAGATGGCGATGATCGCAAAAAGTATGCTACAAATAAAGTTTGCAAAATACAAAAGGCGCTGTACGGTCTTAAGCAGTCTGGGAGGCAATGGTACAAAAAGCTAGATGAAAAACTACAATGTTTGGGACTGCAGCCAATAAAAAGTGATCCTTGCGGGTACACCATAAATAAAAACGAAATCCTTGTCATTGTGTTGATATACGTGGACGACTTGATGGTGGCATCTAACTATGAAAGGGCACTCATTGCATTAAAGGCGGAACTGGCAGGGTTGTTCTACATAAGGACATGGGATTACTCAAGTACTGTCTTGGAATTGAGTTCGAGCATGGAACTCAGTACAAAATGTGATGACTCAGATGTAACTCCCAAAAAATTTGTTCTAGTTTCAGGGCTACAACATAGCAAAAAAGGGGTTCAAAAATCAGTTCAGAAAAAGCGGTATAGCTCCTGAACCTGACGTCCTAAATTCAGGACCCATCTGAAATCTGAAAGGGGAAAGATTGGCTTTCATTTAAGTCCAAATTCAACTTTGGTACACGCGCAGTTTCTGTGTTATTAGCGTTTGAAAAGTGTCAAAAAGGTCGTTTTTGGTACTTTGAGGGCGATTTCCTCAAAATTGGTACGTGAGAATTTTTTTTTTTACGAAATGTATATATATATATCGATAGGAACAAAAGTACTCATCCCAAAGATGTATAAATATTCTCTTGTCTCTAAGCCTCTGTCGCAAGAGCTTGTGTCGCGCGCTGATACTCAATAAAATTACTTTATATTATTTCTCTTAAAACTAGATCCCTCGTTTAATTTACATTTTGTTTTATTTATTAGTTTTATTACCTTACTTGATATCAAGTTAGCAGGGCAACTCCAAAAATCCTTCACATTTCCAAACTCTTTTTTAGCCAGAATATGCCATTAAAAAATAAATTTGTTGTTAATTTTTTTATATTTTTTATTTATCTTTTAAAAACCTGCATCTGCCCTGCTAAGTTGAAATGAAGTTAGCAGTGCAACTCCTGAAACCCGACACATTTGCAAAATATTTTTTAGACTGGATTGTCCGTTTATTATTCGTGAAATAATTAAATTTCTTCCTTTTCTTTTAAAGTTTTTATTGTGACGGACTGTATCAGTCCCCCGAAAAACATACACACGATGTGTATCTATGTAAATTAAGTGACGTCTCTAGATTAAGTTTAGCATAGGGCAGATATGGATATCGATGGATAGTTTGGATAGGACTGATTCGAGTGTTGCATTGAGGCACTCCACTTGTCGGTTTTAGTCTAGAAGGGCCATGCATAAAATTCGATGCTTTCGTTGGTACAATACTGCTAAAATTCGTCGGATGTAAAAGCGGTACCTCAGTCGGAGATGATTTGCGCAGGGTTGCGATGACGTCTTTTGAACATGTTGTAGAGGGTTGACTTTGTCAAGGTTCATAATCGAAAGAAGAAGAGGAAATTGAATCATAAAAACAAAACCGTCGTGGCAGTCGCGCCTGCGTCCAGTAATCTTCAAGTACTGCAGAGTACCAAATACTTGCATATCGGAAAGTTTAGTGAAGCTACTGATCTTACTGCTGTGTCCACCTATGTTTCCAACAAACCAAAGGTGAAAGCTAATGCAGTCTCGTGCTACTAATTTGAGCAGTAGTACGAGGAAGTCTTAAATAAGTAAGTCTTTAATTTAATTTTGGCCGTGCTCTGTTAAGGTTAAAAGATTTATCCACAGAGAGGAGCTAACAAGGAAGATACTATTGTAGGACTGGCTGGAGATGGAAGATCTTCAACTCCTATACATTCGCCAAAATACCCCCAGTGATCGGCACCAATGGTGTCGATGTTCTCTTGGATTATCCCCTTCATGCGCCTTCTCGTTATTGGCTACCGCATGTGCTTAGGTCAAAGCCCTTTTCACCTGCACCCATCGCCTGCTCGTCTCCCATCGCACACTGTCTGCTCGTCTCCCATCGCACCCACAACAATACCAGCCTGAGCTTGAGCTGTCCCTTTTGCGCGACGTTCACCATAGGCGGAGCTCGACCGCAGCTCGCTCTTGGCAGTTATGCTTGCCACTGCCCTTGCTTCTTCAACATCAGCTGCGCTTGGCGTCTGCTGGGCTGTTTTATGCTGCTTCGTGCAATGGTTCACCGTTGGATCACCCACTTTGTTGGTGGGACCGATGCTCTTAACTCTCTTAAGGCTCTGCTACACCTACTGATGTTACTGGTGCATCCCTCTGCCTGCATTGCTCACTTTAGTGCTATCTCATGCACTCGTCTCGTTGCTTTGGGCCTTCTGGATGCTGCTGACACCTCACTTAAAGGTACGAGCCAAATAGTTGCTTAAGGCAGCCACTGGGTTGCTAGTTCATGAGTCGCCCAATTCTGTAATGATGGCTCCGACGGTGCTGCAAGCTTCGGAAAATGCGCCGCATTCGTCATCCACGTATTGCAATGGCTCTAACCGGAAAATATTTTTTCAAAAAATGTCTGACATGCGAACAAAATCTGAGGCTGTGTACAGAAGCGCCTTTTTTCATTTTGCGTTGCTAAAATCAAATAAGATTCGTCCATTTATAGGATATTTATAGCTTTATTTTTATTGATTTGCTCAAATAAAAATATTTTGAAAAATCTGAAAAAATAATTTTCACTAAAAATAAACCAATATTGGGGGAATTACTAATAGCTCAAGAATTTTTGGACTATAAACATTTGATTCCTTATCCTTTCGCGTCTTAAAATTATTCAAAACAAAAAAATTCAGGATTTTAACGCTGCAAATGCCTTACGCGCTACGGGTACCCCTGAAGCGTTTTCACCCATATCTCGTGTTTGACCCTGAGTTGTTTCACTAGATTTGCTCTCAAAGGTGGAGTCGCAGCTCAACGCAGACTTTCTAAACGGATTATGGTTCAGGAAAGATACAAGGAACAGACCTATATAGTGTAGTTGAGAGCTTTGAGAGCAAAAAAAAATTTTTTTAAGTCAACTTTTAATTTTTTCTATAAATTTTGAAACCGGAAGCGGAAACTAAAAGGTGGGAAAACATGGGCAAACGATGGACCATCGATTCCAACTTTAAATTTAAAAAAAAAAAGCGAACCCAGCTTCTTTAAGCTGTATGGTACTATCCTTTGCAAAAATATCGAAATCTCTAACGGACCTTTTGAAACAAGGAGGCCCATTCCTACTTAATGAAGAACAATTAGAGTTTTTAGGTCATTGAAAACCGTTTTATCGAATCCTCCAGTATTAGCGATCACAGATGCTAGCTTGCATGGTTTCGGCGCCATCCTTATGCAAAGACAAGGTAATGCATGATGTACCCAGTATTGTTTTATTCAGATAAAACTAATGAATCTGAGTCTAGGTATCATAGTTTTAAGCTGGAAACCCTAGCTATTATTAATGCAGAGCATAGACATTTTAAAATAGTGACAGATTGTAATTCCTTAGTGCAGACATTGAGTAGGAAAGCCATAAACCCTAAGATAGCGCGATGGTCAGTGGAATTAGAAAACTATGATTATTCAATAGTTCACAGACCAGGTGTTAATATGCCTCATGTTGATGCGTTGAGTAGACAAGTGAAAGTATTAGATGACCTTAGAGATAATAGTGAATATAAAAAAAATTCCATAGAGCTCCTAGCGAAATCCGTACAGAATATTGAAAAAGCCGTAAAGCCGTAGAATCTGTAGCGAAATCCGTAGGGAACAGTCGGAAACTAGAGGAGTATAATTCTTGCATAGAGGATAGTAAAGACAGCTGGGGTGTAGAGTCAGATGAATTGGAATTTAGAGAAAAAGCCATATTAGAGTCGATTAAAGTAGTGGGGGTAGTAGGAGCAACACATAGGGATATTGACCTTATATTGCAAACTGAACAAATGCGTGACCCTGAAAAATAATAACAGCCGTAGAGGAAAGAAGTTGCACTTCGTTTGGACTACTAGGTGGTGTAGTTTATAAACATAATAGTGATGAATCCTTATGACTGTATGCTCCGAGTTGCATGGAAGAACAAATAATTAGGTTATCACATGATAAATTAGGTCCCCTAGCTGCTGAAAAATGTATAAATGACATAAAAAGAAACTATTGGTTGCCAAATATGAAAAATAAAGTAAGACATTTTATAATAAACTGTTTACCGTGTACTACTGTGGGCAAAAAGGTGACTTTATTTGTTCTTTAACCCGTTTTATTTTAAAACGGGTTCCCCGGAGTGGATTCTTGAGTTTTAGGATTAGCCAGAAGTCCCACGGAGCCAAATCAGGCGAATACGGTGGCTGCGGAAGGATACGCGTCGAATTCTTGGCTAAATGGTCACGAAGAACGAGTGCATTGTGAGACGGTGCGCTATCGTAAAGCAAAAACCAAGTTGTTGGCCAATAATTCTGGTTGTTTTATACGAATTGCTTCACGCAAACGACGCATAACGCTTAAATAATATTCCGTCTTAACAGTTTTGCGAGGTGGAAGGAATTTTTAGGGCCCCACACCACGAAAATTGAAAAAAACTGTCATCATGACCCTGATTTCTGACGTTCTCTTTTCGGAATTTTTTTGAAGCTTTTGTACCACTTTTAAACATTTTTCTGGGACGTGGTAAAATCACCAAAGGCTTTCCGCAAAAATCCTTAACGTTTCCGCAGCCGAAATTTCTTTCCGCCAATCAAAATTTGATGACACTTCTCAGAACAATTAAATCAGACATTGTAAAAATGGCCTAATGCACTCTTGAGCGTTTGGTAAACACAAGCGTAAATATAGTACTGATTCTGACTTTGGCATGAAATTACCCCCAGAGGCCCAACCAAACACTCCTAAACACCCTCTCGTGGCGGTGGCTGACTTGGCCGCCACGTCAGGTAATGCACCAAGCCAGAAGGAGCTATCGAGCAAGGGCGACCCGGCCGCTTTTAGAAAAAGCAGCCTGATAGCGCGCTCCCCTCCCCTCGCGCCCTCTACGCCGCCGGGGAGAAGCGGAGACGGCGCCCCAAACGACTCGGTCAAGAGAGGGTGGCCCGCGGCATCAGCAGCGCCAAGAAACGGTGCTAAAAAAACTCGCCCAGCTCCTCCAGAGCGGACCCAGGCGCGGGAGCAGCGGCGAGAGAGGTCGGAAAAGCCAGCCGAGGCCGAGACCGGGACTAGTGGCATCCCATGGAGCACGGTAGCCAGCAGGAGGAAGCCGCGTAGATCGCGTCCCGAGGCGGTGATAGTGGAGGCAGCAGGAAGATCGTACGGCGAAATCCTAGCGCTGGTCACGCGAAGGGAGGACAGCCAGCTGAAAGACCTCGGAGGAGCAGTTAACAAGGTGCGACGAACGGCCAGGGGCAACCTGTTACTGGAGGTAGCCAAGGGCAGCACCGAGACTGCAGAGTCCATGAGGGACAGCATCGCTCGGATCCTAGGCGACGCGGCGGAAGTGCGGGCCCTGACCGAGGTCTCGAAAGTTGCCGTGTTCGAGGTCCGGAACCTGGACGCAATCGCGACTGAGAGCGAGATCCGTGCTGCCTTCACGAAGCAGTACCAGCTCAGTGAAGGAGTGGTTAAAGTTCGGAGCCTCCGCCCCGGGTACGGGGAGTCTAAAACGGCGGTGATCAGCCTCCCATGCTCTTTGGCGAAGGAGGTGCGCAACCGAGGCGAGATCCGCATAGGGTGGACGAGGTGCAGGGTGCGGGAGCGCGAGGGTCCCCCACGCTGCTTCAGGTGCCTAGAGCTCGGGCACATCGCGATCCGGTGCAAGAGCCTGGTGGACAGGAGCGGCTGCTGCATTAAGTGCGTCGAATCAGGGCACAGGGCAGCAACATGCAGCAAGGATCCTGCGGATCAAAGAGCGACCAACCAGCGTCCCGGCACCCTTAGCGGCCGCACCAACGCAGAAGGTGCTGGCCCCCCAAGGACGACATGCAGTTGATTCAACTCAACTGTAATCACTGCAGGGCGGCGCAAGATCTGCTGCTGCAGACGGTGCGCGAGGTAGTGGCGGACGTAGCTATCCTGAGCGAACCCTACAAGGCGGGGAAAGGAGCGGACTGGGCCAAGGACTGCACTGGCAAGGCGGCCCTATGACTCTGCGGCAACTCGCGACGGCGGATGTCCAACATCCGGGCAGCTGATGGCTTCGTTAGGGCGGAGGTGGCCGGCTACTGGATATACAGCTGCTACCTGGCGCCAAGCCTGGCGCTAGGGGAGTTCTGCCGAATCCTGGATGACCTGAGCTGTGATCTGCGCGGGAGACCGAATGTAATAATCGGGGGAGACTTCAACGCCTGGGCAGAGGAATGGCGTACCGTCCGGACACTTTGTGTACGCAGGCTTTCGCCAACGCGCTGGAGGGCATGTCAGCCGAATCGGCCGGGGGAGCCAGCGAAACGGCCGACCGCATGGCATAACTTTTGGAGCACGCATGCGACCAGAGCATGCGGCGGAGAGGGACGTGTCGGAGGTACCAGAGTCCTGTCGTCTGGTGAAGCGACGAGATAGCCGACCTCCGGTCAGCGTGCCTGCGTGCCCGGCGTTATCTCACCCGCGCGCGCGGCACCGTGCCAGTCGCCGAGCACAACGAGGTCTACAGAACGGCGAGGAAAGCCCTCAAAACGGCCATAAGGGACGCCAATCGCGAATGTTTTCTGTGGCTCTGCGACGAGGCGGAAAACGACCCCTGGTTAGGCGCCTACAGGATGGTGGTCAAGGGACTGAAAGCGGGCAGCGCAACTCCTTCGGACCCGGTAGCCCTGGACGGCATCGTGCATGCGCTGTTTCCGAGAGGAGAGCCGGTGACAATGCAGCCGGTTGTGGAGCGTCTCTTCAACGAAGCCTGCCAGATCTCGGGGGAGGAGGTGACCAGGACGGGCAGGACCGTTCGCCCCAAGAAGGCACCAGGGCCGGACGCCGTGCCCAATAGGGCCCTGAGGCTGGCTATGGCACTCCACCCGATGGAGTATGCTTCGCTTTACTCCAAGTACCTAGCGGAGGGGGTTTTTAGATAAGCAGAGAAGGCGATCGAGGGATCGAGGTGGAAAGGTGGTTCCAAGAGCTACTGTCTAGTGGTCACGCTAGACATAAGGAACGCCTTCAACACCGCGGACTGGAACCGCACGCTGGAGTCTCTCGCCGCTCTGCGCATCCCTGGGCACCTGCTGGAGATAGTGAGGAGCTATTTCAGCGAGAGGGTGCTCACCGTTCACACGGACACGGGCTCCAGGGTATACGAAGTCTCAGCCGGCGTCCCGCAGGCCTCCGTGCTGGGACCCCTACTCTGGAACACCATGTACGATGGTGTCTTGCGGCTCCCGATGTCCGGCGATACCATCGTCGTGGGTTTTGCCGACGACATAGCCGTGGTCACGGTTGCGAAGGAGCTCAAGGCAACGGAGGAGAAGGCCAACGAGGCTGTCAAGGCCATAGAAGCGTGGCTCTCTCGCGCCGGACTGGAGTTAGCGGCGCACAGGACGGAGGCGGTCCTCATCTCAAGCCGGAAACTGGTGGAAACGGCGGAGGTCAGCGTCGGCGGAGCCGTGATAAAGTCGCAGAGGTTCATAAAATACCTCGGCGTTCTCCTCGACACACGGCTCTCGTTCAAGGAGCAGCTCGAGTATGCCAATAAGAAGGCCAGCGGGACCGTTGGAGCGCTGTCCCGGATGCTGCCGAACATCAGACGGCCCAAACACGCCACAAGGAAGCTGCTGGCAAGCGTGGTCACCTCACAGCTGCTGTACGCGGCGCCGGTGTGGGCCGAGGCAGTCGAGACGAAATCCTACGTGAGGGGGATTGAGTCGACTTATAGACTGTGCGCTATACGAGTGGCCACCGCATTCTGAACGATTTCGGACGATGCAGTGCTGGTCCTAGCCGGTATGGTACCACTGAGGGAGCTGGTGCAGGAGAAGACGGACCTTCGCAACGCGCTCCGCGGGAACCAAGGATCCGATGGTGCTCAAAACGCCGAGCTGAAGAGCGCCGCCAGAAGGAGGAGCTATGCAAGCTGGCAGGCCAAATGGGACGGCTCACAGAAAGGACGATGGACACACCGGCTGATCCCCAACATCGAGCCCTGGATGGAGAGGAGGCACGGGCAGGTATACTTCTACCTGACCCAGGTGCTCAGCGGGCATGGCTGTTTCCGTGCCTACCTCAAAAGGTTTGGCCACGAGCAGGAGGACGGCTGCCCAGAGTGCGGATCCGGGATCATTGAAGATGCGGAGCACGTCTTCTTCGAGTGTCGCCTGTTCGACGAAGAGAGGGACGAGCTGGAGGCAGCAGCAGGGACAGCAATCAGGCCGGAGACGCTAGTGTCGCTGATGCTGGCAGATCCAAGGGTCTGGGACGCCGCGGCGGAGTTTTCGGCGAAGACGATGAAGGCGCTGAGGACCCAGGAGAGGGCGAGAAATGAGAGGACGGGCTAAGGGACCTTCCGTTGCGCGAAGCATTGCTTTGCGGCCGTACCGCGCAGCGCGGGCCCCTGCCCCGTCATGCACAAACTGTGTTACCCATATGTTAGATGTAGTACAAAAATAGCTCCAGGATTATTATCCTATCCTATCCTATTAACGAATATAAAAAAACAAAAAAAACCCCCAGATGTCATTAATAGTCCTGGCTACTAAAAATAAAAAGAACTAGTCCGCCATCTCAACCCCGCGAGCTTTAAATTAAAAAGTCACCTTACTTTTTGCCCACAGTAGTATATTACACTCAGTACAAAAAACCAGAAAAGCCGTGTATACCTTTCCATGCGTTACATATAGATCATTTAGGACCCCTGCTTACAATCGAAAAAAAACATATTCTTGTATTATAGATTCATTTACGAAATTTTTGAAACTATTCACAGTACTCGTGAAGCAAAAGACTCACTTAGTAGGTATTTTGAGTTCTATAGCCGTTCTATAGCGAATTATTTCCGACCGAGGATCTTGTTTTACCTCCCTAGAGTTTTCGACCTTCCTTCAAGAACGTGACATAGAGCATATCAAGGCATAGCCACAGGTGCACCTCAAGCCAATGGGCAAGTAGAGAGAGTGAACAGAATCTTAACACCTATGTTAGGTAAATTATCTGAGCCAATTCAGCAGGCAGATTGATGTTTGGGGGGCGCTTCTGTCGCAAAAAGATATCCAGGAGACAAAAGCAGGCTCAGTATAAAAATTCCACGTCGCGATCCAGGCGCTGGTGCCGTACCGTGTCGCTTCTCGGCAGCCAAACACAGAAAAAACAATTACACTACTAGGACTAGGTACCTCGAGTACATCTGATCTCCGGTGCGTGGGCGTGGAGGTGTAAATAACTGGCAGAATATGACGGAGAAAAAAATTTGAATCAGTGCTGATGCAAAAATAGAAGGCTAGAATGGACTTGTGCCATTCACGATGCTGATGGTCTCGTGCGAAACAATTTAAGCACAGTTGTTTCCTTCGGACATAGTTCGATCGCTCATCGATGCGCATTTCGGGGAATCGCGGACACGAACGGAGTGCGTGGTTTTTCCTGGAACACAGGTCACAAACCCTAGTTGCTGGAGCCACCTGTTCTTCGTAAGACTAGAGCCTGCGCATAGGTGGGGGGGGCAAGTGACGATCTTGTCGGAAGGTTCTCGGAGCCACTAGGCCTCACGTCGTCGATTGCCTCAAGAGTACGATGTCGCTCGGTCAGGAAATTATCCAATTCCTTCCAGGTTGGAATTTCGGCCTTGTTGTGTTTGTTGGATTTGTTGCTCCCACATGGAAAGTGTGATTTTGGGGAGCTTTGAGGAAACCATAAAGACAGTCCCAAGCTTCCCAACCTTGATGGAGGACATCTCAAGGGCTGTCATGGTGCCTTGCAGCTCTTTCAGCGCGACTCCGGACTCTTGAGGGACAGCCTGGATGTTGAAGAGGATCTTCAACTGGCTTTTGACCAATAGCCGCCGGTTCTCAAAACGGTTAGTGAGGCTTTGCCACGCCGAGACGAACCCTTCGTGGGAAACCGGCGTCTTGGAAACAATGGCGAGTGCATCACCACTCGTTTTTAACAGCAAGTGGAACAACTTCTCAACGGGGGTGAGCCGTGAGTTGTGGATGTAAATCGCAGTAAACAAGTCCACCCGCAAAGACCTCGGTGTCTATTGGCGGTAGCCGGGAGCCTGTAGACGGGGGCCTATGGACACTGGAAACCCGAGTAGACTGGGAAGAGCCTCTTTCTATTCACTCCTGAAGCTGGGCAACACACATCGAATAGACAGACACTGTCGAGGTGGCCCTACTGTTATCGGTCACAGAGAACAGTTCGGAGCAGCTCTCATAGCTCTTCTCCACCTTTTCCTATAGGGCATGGATTTGGTCGCGACGGACTTAGCACATATACGGGGACGGACTTGACCTTTCTGTAGTGTCAGGACTGTAGATGTGTGCTTCAAATTGACTCACACGGTCAGATGTGGAAATTAATTTCCTCAAGACGTTGCCTACGTCGAATAAGGGAGTCTCGATGTAGAACCTGGGCTAATATCCCCAGAAGGTTCGGTACATGCACTTGGAATGGCAGTGGAACGCTTTGATCTAATCTAATCTAAGGGGCCCGTAGCGATGCCGTGGGGGATCTAGTCGAATGGATTAATGGAATCGGATGTGGATTCTTGTCCCCCTACGGGCATACTCTGATTCGGACTGAACTGCCGATCAGCTTGTGTCTGCGAAATGGACTACAAATGCTTCGAATGGAATGAATTGGAAGCCAAATTGGAATCAAGCAGTATTTGGAAATAGCGGAAATATGAATATGTATGTGTGACTCGTGCTTAGGTATCGTATTTTTAGCTGACTCGGATTTAAAGAGGCACTTGAAAAGCTGATCTTGGAGAATTAATTAAATTGGCTACTTAATGAGGTGGAATTAAGACCTTGGCTTTTGTTGGACGAAAAAATAATATTGAAATAATTAATACTAATTAATTTATAATTAATTGTTTTCGAGATTAATTATTACGTTGCCGGAAAGGTAGACTTAAAAACCTTAATCTTTAATTAATTGTTTTCGGATTTAATTATCACGAAGCCGGAAAGGTGGAGTTGAAACCTCTGCTTTTATTCGGACGGAAAGTTGATAATTAAATTATTAATAATTTTCGACTTTAATTATGACGTGGCCGGAAAGGTAAAATTAAAACCTGGGCTTTCTTCCGACCGGAAAAATAATAATTAAATAATTTTTAGTAGTTAGGCTTATAATGAATTGCTTTCTCAATTTATTTATTACCCAGCCGGAAAGGTGGAATTGAAAACCTGCACTTTTGTTGGGGAAATGTTCACTAGGTTATGCTGTCGGCAGAACAGTGCAAAGGCCACCCAAGAGAAGAAAAAAAAAACACAGCAAAAACAACAAAACGGCTGCTGCGGTGGCTAAGTTGTAACTTTTTAGGAACACAATCACGGATTTGCAGTGAGCTGTCAACATATAGCCAACGGTACAGTGGAGTGTCGAGAAGTGGACTGTATACAACTTGGGGGAACACACAATGGCACAGATAGGGGGAAAAAAATATCACGACAGCGGCGCACTGTTCGGCGAACTTGAAAATTCCCAAAACTAATTCATACCAGCTGGCCAATATTAATTATGGATTCTTTTGCCACCACACAATTTCACTATTCACTTGTAATTATGGATGCACATATGCCTCGACCGTTGGCAAGTTGGTGGATAACTGGGGAGCCAAAAAACGGCGAGGAATATGGCGACGCACACAAAGGGGAGATGAATGGAAAATGTTGTAGAATTTTGAAGACGAAGTTGTTGTGTCGGAAAACTCGGACTTGGAGTTGACAAGGAAGGAAAAAACTTGCAGTGTGAACGAAATTTTATGTTCGAACCACTGCTGAAGACCGGCAGAGAGACAAAGACGAAAAATGTACTTATCCTTTTGGATAACGATTCCAAATCCGTTGAGAAAAGAATTTTCTGACCATTTTTGCATTTCCGTTTTTGCAACATACAAAAAAGTGCAATTGGTTGACTTTGAGGTAATATTACACAAAAACTATACAACCAATTGGTTTTAAATTATAGACACATTCATAAACTGTAAATTAAACCGAAAAAACGGCAGTTTGGGTTTGGCTTGTATAGGTAAAAATTTTCCTGTCAGGTGTCCATTTTTAAAGTAGTCTAGAACTTTTGAAGCACCACGAAGCACTCAACTACACTATATAGGTCTGTTCCGTATATTTTTCCTGAACCATAATCCATTTAGAAAGTCTGCGTTGAGCTGCAACCTTTGGGAGCAAATCTAGTGAAACAATTCAGGGTCAAAAAACACGAAATATGGGTGAAAACCCTTCAGGGGTACCCGTAGCGCGTAAGGCATTGGCAGCGTTAAAATCGTGAATTTTTTTGTTTTGAATAATTTTAAGACGCGAAAGGATGAGGAATCAAATGGTTATGATCCAGAAATGCTTGAGCTAATAGTAATTCCCCCAATATTGGTTTATTGGTTTAAAATATAGGATTATCTAATTTGGTTCAAAAGTTATGATTTTAGCAACGCAAAATGAAAAAAGGCGCTACTGTGCGTCGTGGGTAAAACAAATGGGCGCATTCGCATCAGTTTTATTTTGCTGCATACATTAGACTAACTCTCAACTTAACATAAGGGCCACGCTCCCGACTGATAAGCTGAGCTTAACTGTGCTGGAGCGGGCCCGAGTGGTGGAAAGCGGGCCAGCCATCCCTAGCTAGGTGTGGGCCGAGGCAGTCGAGACGAAATCCTACGTGAGGGGGATTGAGTCGACTTATAGACTGTGCGCTGTACGAGTGGCCACCGCATTCCGAACGATTTCGGACGATGCAGTGCTGGTCCTAGCCGGTATGGTACCACTGAGGGAGCTGGTGCAGGAGAAGACGGACCTTCGCAACGCGCTCCGCGGGAACCAAGGATCCGATGGTGCTCAAAAGGCCGAGCTGAAGAGCGCCGCCAGAAGGAGGAGCTATGCAAGCTGGCAGGCCAAATGGGACGGCTCACAGAAAGGACGATGGACACACCGGCTGATCCCCAACATCGAGCCCTGGATGGAGAGGAGGCACGGGCAGGTAAACTTCTACCTGAACCAGGTGCTCAGCGGGCATGGCTGTTTCCGTGCCTATCTCAAAAGGTTTGGCCACGAGCATGAGGACGGCTGCCCGGAGTGCGGATGCGGGATTATTGAAGATGCGGAGCACGTCTTCTTCGAGTGTCGCCGGTTCGACGAAGAGAGGGACGAGCTGGAGGCAGCAGCAGGGACAGCAATCAGGCCGGAGACGCTAGTGTCGCTGATGCTGGCAGATCCAAGGGTCTGGGACGCCGCGGCGGAGTTTTCGGCGAAGACGATGAAGGCGCTGAGGACCCAGGAGAGGGCGAGAAATGAGAGGACGGGCTAGGGGACCTTCCGTTGCGCGAAGCATTGCTTTGCGGCCGTACCGCGCAGCGCGGGCCCCTGCCCCGTCATGCACAAACTGTGTTACCCATATGTTAGATGTAGTACAAAAATAGCTCTAGGATAATAAACGAATATAAAAAAACAAAAAAAACCCCCAGATGTCATTAATAGTCCTGGCTACTAAAAAAAAAAAGAACTAGTCCGCAGTAGTATATTACACTGAGTACAGAAAACCAGAAAAGCCGTGTATACCTTTTCATGCGTTACATATAGATCATTTAGGACCCCTGCTTACAATCGAAAAAAACATATTCTTGTATTATAGATTCATTTACGAAATTTTTGAAACTATTCACAGTACTCGTGAAGCAAAAGACTCACTTAGTAGGTATTTTGAGTTCTATAGCCGTTCTATAGCAAATTATTTCCGACCGAGGATCTTGTTTTACCTCCCTAGAGTTTTCGGCCTTCCTTCAAGAACGTGACATAGAGCATATCAAGGCATAGCCACAGGTGCACCTCAAGCCAATGGGCAAGTAGAGAGAGTGAACAGAATCTTAACACCTATGTTGGGTAAATTATCTGAGCCAATTCAGCAGGCAGATTGATGTTTGGGGGCGCTTCTGTCGCAAAAAGATATCCAGGAGACAAAAGCAGGCTCAGTATAAAAATTCCACGTCGCGATCCAGGCGCTGGTGCCGTACCGTGTCGCTTCTCGGCAGCCAAACACAGAAAAAACAATTACACTACTAGGACTAGGTACCTCGAGTACATCTGATCTCCGGTGCGTGGGCGTGGAGGTGTACATAACTGGCAGAATATGACGGAGAAAAAAATTTGAATCAGTGCTGATGCAAAAATAGAAGTTGGCTAGAATGGACTTGTGCCATTCACGATGCTGATGGTCTCGTGCGAAACAATTTAAGCACAGTTGTTTCCTTCGGACATAGTTCGATCGCTCATCGACGCGCATTTCGGGGAATCGCGGACACGAACGGAGTGCGTGGTTTTTCCTGGAACACAGGTCACAAACCCTAGTTGCTGGAGCCACCTGTTCTTCGTAAGACTAGAGCCTGCGCATAGGTGGGGGGGGCAATTGACGATCTTGTCGGAAGGTTCTCGGAGCCACTAGGCCTCACGTCGTCGATTGCCTCAAGAGTACGATGTCGCTCGGTCAGGAAATTATCCAATTCCTTCCAGGTTGGAATTTCGGCCTTGTTGTGTTTGTTGGATTTGTTGCTCCCACATGGAAAGTGTGATTTTGGGGAGCTTTGAGGAAACCATAAAGACAGTCCCAAGCTGGTTGGGAAACCTTGATGGAGGACATCTCTAGGGCTGTCATGGTGCCTTGCAGCTCTTTCAGCGCGACTCCGGACTCTTGAGGGACAGCCTGGATGTTGAAGAGGATCTTCAACTGGCTGTTGACCAATAGCCGCCGGTTCTCAAAACGGTTAGTGAGGCTTTGCCACGCCGAGACGAACCCTTCGTGGGAAACCGGCGTCTTGGAAACAATGGCGTGTGCATCACCACTCGTTTTTAACAGCAAGTGGAACAACTTCTCTACGGGGGTGAGCCGTGAGTTCTGGATGTAAATCGCAGTAAAGAAGTCCACCCGCAAAGACCTCGGTGTCCACTGGCGGTAGCCGGGAGCCTGTAGACGGGGGCCTATGGACACTGGAAACCCGAGTAGACTGGGAAGAGCCTCTTTCTATTCACTCCTGAAGCTGGGCAACACACATCGAATAGACAGACACTGTCGAGGTGGCCCTACTGTTATCGGTCACAGAGAACAGTTCGGAGCAGCTCTCATAGCTCTTCTCCACCTTTTCCTATAGGGCATGGATTTGGTCGCGACGGACTTAGCACATATACGGGGACGGACTTGACCTTTCTGTAGTGTCAGGACTGTAGATGTGTGCTTCAAATTGACTCACACGGTCAGATGTGGAAATTAATTTCCTCAAGACGTTGCCTACGTTGAATAAGGGAGTCTCGATGTAGAACCTGGGCTAATATCCCCAGAAGGTTCGGTACATGCACTTGGAATGGCAGTGGAATGCTTTGATCTAATCTAATCTAAGGGGCCCGTAGCGATGCCGTGGGGGATCTAGTCGAATGGATTAATGGAATCGGATGTGGATTCTTGTCCCCCTACGGGCATACTCTGATTCGGACTGAACTGCCGATCAGCTTGTGTCTGCGAAATGGACTACAAATGCTTCGAATGGAATGAATTGGAAGCCAAATTGGAATCAAGCAGTATTTGGAAATAGCGGAAATATGAATATGTATGTGTGACTCGTGCTTAGGTATCGTATTTTTAGCTGACTCGGATTTAAAGAGGCACTTGAAAAGCTGATCTTGGAGAATTAATTAAATTGGCTACTTAATGAGGTGGAATTAAGACCTTGGCTTTTGTTGGACGAAAAAATAATATTGAAATAATTAATACTAATTAATTTATAATTAATTGTTTTCGAGATTAATTATTACGTTGCCGGAAAGGTAGACTTAAAAACCTTAATCTTTAATTAATTGTTTTCGGATTTAATTATCACGAAGCCGGAAAGGTGGAGTTGAAACCTCTGCTTTTATTCGGACGGAAAGTTGATAATTAAATTATTAATAATTTTCGACTTTAATTATGACGTGGCCGGAAAGGTAAAATTAAAACCTGGGCTTTCTTCCGACCGGAAAAATAATAATTAAATAATTTTTAGTAGTTAGGCTTATAATGAATTGCTTTCTCAATTTATTTATTACCCAGCCGGAAAGGTGGAATTGAAAACCTGCACTTTTGTTGGGGAAATGTTCACTAGGTTATGCTGTCGGCAGAACAGTGCAAAGGCCACCCAAGAGAAGAAAAAAAAAAAACACAGCAAAAACAACAAAACGGCTGCTGCGGTGGCTAAGTTGTAACTTTTTAGGAACACAATCACGGATTTGCAGTGAGCTGTCAACATATAGCCAACGGTACAGTGGAGTGTCGAGAAGTGGACTGTATACAACTTGGGGGAACACACAATGGCACAGATAGGGGGAAAAAAATATCACGACAGCGGCGCACTGTTCGGCGAACTTGAAAATTCCCAAAACTAATTCATACCAGCTGGCCAATATTAATTATGGATTCTTTTGCCACCACACAATTTCACTATTCACTTGTAATTATGGATGCACATATGCCTCGACCGTTGGCAAGTTGGTGGATAACTGGGGAGCCAAAAAACGGCGAGGAATATGGCGACGCACACAAAGGGGAGATGAATGGAAAATGTTGTAGAATTTTGAAGACGAAGTTGTTGTGTCGGAAAACTCGGACTTGGAGTTGACAAGGAAGGAAAAAACTTGCAGTGTGAACGAAATTTTATGTTCGAACCACTGCTGAAGACCGGCAGAGAGACAAAGACGAAAAATGTACTTATCCTTTTGGATAACGATTCCAAATCCGTTGAGAAAAGAATTTTCTGACCATTTTTGTATTTCCGTTTTTGCAACATACAAAAAAGTGCAATTGGTTGACTTTGAGGTAATATTACACAAAAACTATACAACCAATTGGTTTTAAATTATAGACACATTCATAAACTGTAAATTAAACCGAAAAAACGGCAGTTTGGGTTTGGCTTGTATAGGTAAAAATTTTCCTGTCAGGTGTCCATTTTTAAAGTAGTCTAGAACTTTTGAAGCACCACGAAGCACTCAACTATACATACTATACTATACAACTATACAACTATATAGGTCTGTTCCGTGTATTTTTCCTGAACCATAATCCGTTTAGAAAGTCTGCGTTGAGCTGCGACCTTTGGGAGCAAATCTAGTGAAACAATTCAGGGTCAAAAACATGAAATATGGGTGAAAACGCTTCAGGGGTACCCGTAGCGCGTAAGGCATTTGCAGCGTTAAAATCGTGAATTTTTTTGTTTTCAATAATTTTAAGACGCGAAAGGATGAGGAATCAAATGGTTATGATCCAGAAATGCTTGAGCTAATAGTAATTCCCCCAATATTGGTTTATTGGTTTAAAATTATCTAATTTGGTTCAAAAGTTATGATTTTAGCAACGCAAAATGAAACAAGTAAGAAAGCTACAGTCGAGTGAGCTCGACTGTGAGATACCCGCTACCCATACTTAAACCAGAAAAGCGTCAGGACGCCAGAAAAAACAGTTAGTACAATTTTGAACATAACGGACAAATGCAAATGCAAGTGTATTATAATCACATACATACAAAACTACATACACATGCATCTAAGTGTGTAAAATCGCGTTATTATTGCATTTAAGCGGCTAATAATTATTACCATTTATAAAAATTGCTTCTCGAATATCTTATAAGATTCTTTTCCGAACACAACCAAGAACGGATAAGAATATTAAGTTGGTCTAATTGGTCAACCAAATGAGGCATGTTGTCAGCAGCCGGGTGTGGCCATACAAAATTATTTCTTTAATAACTTCGACAATTTTTATCTGATCGCAACCAAACTTTCAGGGATCACACATACTATAGTTCCTAATATACATACCGAAATTCGCGACTCTAGCTTTAAAATTATACGCTTAATACGCTTTTTTATGATTTGCGGGGGCGGAAGTGGGCGTGGTAAAAATTTGAAACAAACTTGATCTGCGTGCAAGCATAAGAAATACTGTCGAAAAAAAATTAGAGCTCTATCTCTTATAGTCTCTGAGATCCAGTGTTTCATACGGACAGACGGACAGACAGACAGACGGACATGGCTAGATCGACTCGGCTGTTGATCCTGATCAAGAATATATATACTTTATAGGGTCGGAAATGCTTCCTTCTACCTGTTACATACATTTCCTGCCGGCACAAAGTTATAATACCCTTCTACCCTATGGGTACCGGGTATAAAAAGGCGCTACTGTGCATCGTGGGTAAAACAAATGGGCGCATTCGCGTCAGCTTTATTTTGCTGCATACATTAGACTAACTCTCAACTTAACATAAGGGCCACGCTCCCGACTGACAAGCTGAGCTTAACTGTGCTGGAGCGGGCCCGAGTGGTGGAAAGCGGGCCAGCCATCCCTAGCTAGCCTGCGCAGATCGGGAATGCCGAGAAGCGGAGAGCGGGAGAACATAGGTTTGCTCGGAGGTTGGTGCGCGGTTTAAGTTAGAACAAAACGACCTAGATCCTATCCGTTCAGATGCCATAAAAGAAAATCCTTGACTCACAATATAAGAATGAACAATATTATGCGAAAAAAAAATTAAAGCTCCAATAGAATATAAAGTTGGAGTTTTTCAAGCGAATATGCATAGTCTGCTGAGTCTCAGTAGCTAGCAATAACACACATTCACAGTAACCCACACTATTTATTACACGTTATTTCTGTTAACATACGCATTTTTGTACCTTGTGACGCGTGTCGCTCACATAATATAAAGGTTTTAATTCGAATGCGCGGGCGCGCCAACCAACAACCACACTGACGGCAAAGGGTCACACCGGCAGAGAAGGGGCACACTAGGCGGCAATAACGGCGGGCGCACTAGGCCGCGCTAGGGCCTATATAAAGCGGACCACTGGCCTTGGAAGATCACTTAGCAGGCGACAGCGATCGGAAGAAGTAGGCCTCTTAGGAGCACACTTCCAGTAGTCAGCAGCCAAAGTCACTTTTTGGGCGAACCGACTATTCGGAATCGGTTTGCAATAAATAAGCCGATAGACTTTCGAGTCGTGGCAACAATTCGGCTTGCCGAATTCTCTCTCTGACGACTTTAGAGTCCACCCGCCCTCTCTCTCTCTGATGACTTTAGAGTCCACTCTCACTTTCTCTCTCTCTCTGAAGACTTCCGAGTCCCAAAATCATTCTCTCTCCCGTAACCGACGACTTTCGAGTCCACCGCGTCTCGCTCTGAAGGCTTTCGAGCCCAAACCATTCTCTCTCCCTCGTAACCGACGACTTTCTTACTTGAATAAAGATCTGAACCTATTTAATTTAACCAAACTCTTCACTGTTCACATGCATCAGAGGTTGTCGCTGTGTCTTCAGACCCTTATTCGCCCAACCAAACCAACCCAATCGTCCACCTAGTTCCAAGTGCTAGTTGCGACAAAAAAAAAAGGCAATAGTTTATGTACTATTTGCCAGGCATCTAAGCCTCCTCACAAAACAGTAATATTGACACAACACCAGGAATTAATAAAAAATACGCACCTAAGTACCATGGCCCTTACAAAGTAAATAAAGTATTTGATAATGTCCGTTATGAAATTGTAGATGTCGATGGTTGTCAATTATTGTCAATTAACACGATTACCATTTAAGAGCATATTAGAACCAGCGAGATTGAAACATTGGACAAACGTTGCAAATCAGACCATAGCATTACTATTGTAGATCGAGGTCAATCATAAGTCAGGTTGGCCGAATGTAAATGGCGTATAAATATTAAATATTAGAAGAGTCGCATGCGTCAAGCGACCGCAACGTTCAACCAAAATCCACAAAATGCGTACATTGCGTCAAAAGTTACGCCAGACGTCTTCTTCGCCAAAGCTGCGAGGTCCTCATTCGGTCCCCTAAACACCACCAACGGATTCTCCTATGCCGATGCTCTACGATCTGGAACGGAAAATCCAATTCAGCCTAACTCACAAAGCACTCAACAGGCCCCAAAACGGCCACATAGCAAAACGGAAACTATGATGCTTACCTTCCAACAAAGTATGATAGAGTTTATGTCATTCATGAAAACGACCATGCAAACACTAGTTCAGAACCAGATCTTGGCTGCTTGTAGAACAATAGTCTAAATAATCTATGCAGACTCTACGAATATCAATGTGGAACGCAAATGGTGTCTCATGGCATAAACTAGAATCACAATTCTTGGCAGAAAACCATATTGACGTTATGCTACTGGTGGAAACGCATCTTACAAGCAAATACAACTTTCAAATAAGAGGCTATACAATCTACCGCACAGATCATCCATATGGAAAAGCCCACAGCGGAACTGGAGTCCTAAAAAGCCGCAGGAGACTACAATGCCAAACATACGCACTGGGGATCACGCGTAGTGACTATCAAAGGCAATTGTAGAATGCAATTATAAATGTGAGAAATAAACTGGACTATGTTTCCCCTGGAAGTCCCACATTCTGGCCAACCGATCCACGCAAGCTCCCAGACCTTATTGATTTTGTGGTGACAAAAAACATACCTCGCAATCTAATTAGTGGCAAAGCAGTCTCCGACTTATCATCAGACCACTCGCCTGTGCTTTTAACGTTCTTCAAAGCCCAGAAATAACCGAATACGCCTCCAGCCTGACGTCGCCAAAAACTAATTGGCTTAAATACAAAAAGTACGTGAGTGCCCACATAGAACTCGCCCCGGAGTTTAACATGGAATCGGACATCGACTACACTACGAGCGCCCTGGAAGAAGTACTCGTTGCGGCAGCTAAAATCTCTACTCCTCAAGGGAAGGAAGTAGACCGAAACAAATACTAAAAATCCAATCAGCAAATCGAACAGCTCGTGCGAGAAAAGAGGCGCACGCGTCGTGAATGGCAAAACAGCAGATCACCAGCATCAAAGCAACGCCTTCATTCCGGCCGAACGAAATCGAAAAAGTCATTAGAGGGCTAAAACCAAATAAGGCTCCTGGTGGTGACCTACTGACACCAAAGATGCTGATCGAACTTCCAAAATGCGCTATAGAGGTTGTCTGCAAAATATTTAATGGGATCATAAACCTTGGCTATTTTCCAAAAAAGTGGAAGAAATCCACTGGAGAAGACCACAAAATTCCGTCATCGTACAGACCAATAAATTGTTTGAAAAATGCTTGTTAACTCGAAAGACGCTCAGCCTTCGAACAGCGAGAATACTGTAGTGCTATTTTTCTCGACGTATCTCAAGCTTTCGACCGAGTTTGGCTTAATGGGCTCATGAATAACATTAAATCGTATTTGCCAACATACACCCACAAGCTACTGGAATCATACCTCAATAGGGCATTCTCCGTGAGATGCAACGCAGCTACTTTGGGCGACTACATCATCGAAGCTCGAGTTCCTCAAGCAAGCGCACTCGGCCCGAGTCTATATGCTTTGTATACTGCGGATATTCCTATGAACGCACAACTAACAACGTCAACGTTCGCCGACGATACCGCTATCCTTAGTAGCTTCAGATGCCCAACGCAAGCAACAAACCAACTGGCTAATCATCTAATAGTAGTGGAAAGGTGGCTGTCCGACTGACGCATTAAAATAAATGAACAAAAGTGTAAACATGTTAAGTTTACTCTCAATAGACAAACATGCCCTCCGCTTTCACTTAACGGTATGCAGATCCCCCAAGCTAACGAAATAACATACCTTGGTGTCCACCTTGACAGACGACTAACCTGGCGCAAGCATATCGAATGCAAGAAGATGCACCTGAAACTGAAAGCCAGCAGCCTCCACTGGAACATAAACTCACGATCACCACTGTGCCTGGACTACAAGTTACTACTCTACAATTCAGTCCTAAAGCCAATCTGGAACGCGCGCAGCAGCAATATAGACATCATACAGCGCGCACAATCAAAAATCTTTAGAACAATCACTGGGACCCCTTGGTATGTTCGCAATGAAAACATCCACCGGAATCTGGGCATCCTCGCAGTGAAAGACGAAATCCAGAAGCAAAAAGAGTCCTACAAAGAAAAACTGATTTCGCACCCAAATATCCTCGCTCGGGGATTGACCCGGATTTCTAGCAGATCCCGCCTGCGACGCAACGACCTCCCAACCCAGCAATCGATTTTTAGGGCCGTCTATCTCTGTATCAGTGAATGCGACTTTTAGTTAAGTTAAAAATATAAGATTTGATATAATTCTTATTATTCTCGTTAAAAAAAAAAAAAACCAAAATATATTAAATACTAACACTTATATCGATAAGAACTATTGTTATAGCATTAAGAGTTATCGATATATGGAGAATGTAGAATAAGATCGAATAAAAAGAAAACACTTAGAATGAAGACCAAGCAGCAGAAAGATCGTGAATAAAGAAAATATTAAATATTGTTACAGATCTTCGCTTAACAAATCCATGCTGACATGAAGAAATTATTGATCTATAAAGGTGATGCAAATGTGGAGTAATAATATTTTTTAAAAGTTTAGGGATGGCTGAAAGTTTAGAGATTCCTCTGTAGTTGTTGCTTGTTACCTTTTTTGTGGACAGGAATAATGACTGATTCCTTCCAAATAAGGGGAAAGACCGAGGTTTCTAAGAATAAGGTAAACAATTTCAGAAAGGGAGAGCACAGCCCGGTATTCCGTCGGGACCCGGCAAATAAACTGGCTTTACACGATGAAGATCTTAAAGGAGAGAGACAGTAAGTTGTTTAAAAATACCGGCAAAAACGGCAATTGCCTGATCGTCATTTACTCTTGAATTTTTAAAAGAAAGCGAGGAAGGATGAAGGCTAACGTTTAGTGTTAACAAAATTATAAAACTTTTTAGGATCCTGTCAAAATGGATCCTGCAACGTATCAAATAGGCTTAGAGACGTTTAGCTGTGGCGACGGCGTAACAACGACAGAAACAGAAAAAAAAAACAATTAAATAATGAAAATAAAAGGGATTAAATGCATAAATTAATATAGCTGCATGCACACGCGAAGTGAACGGAAACTATAAGGAACAGTGTAGAAGTTTTAAAAAAAAACCACGATGGTTCTAACTCAAAGTTACAAAGTTACCCAAAACGAGAGCGCAAGAAAAAAATACGACCGTTCATTTGGAAGAAGAAAGATTGTGTGCCGTATCGCAGAGCTGTGAAAAATATTCAAAAAAGACCTATTTTTTACCAAAAATCCCGCATAAGCCCTTAACACTGCTTTGCGAGAACGAGACAACTATTATTTTTTATTTTTTACGCCCGAGTCCCACGCCCACCTCCCGCCCAACCGACCGAGGGGCGCAGCCGTGTAACGTACGGTACGTTTGCATTCTAGATAGCCGCGAGAGAAGCAAAATAGATAAAAGAACCAAGAAAAATTAGGATACAATTCGGACTAATTCTACAAGCAATAAAGTTTTTAGTTTTTTTGTAGTCAGTACATAAAATCCTAAAAGGTTCATGTAATTCACACTCACGCCGACAGTGGTTAACTTCTAACGGAATATATGTTCTAGATGTTAGTCGGGGAACATGGAAATTGAGCTGACCTAGAATGACGTTTAGACTCAAGCCGGACACCTAGATCATCTACAGGAGTAATTCTGTCTAAACAGCAGTTGTTAAGTAAATAAGTGGCAAATAGGGGAGTCATGCGAAATTGTGATCAGTTTGCACTTAGAGCTGTTGAGATGTAAATCGTTAGCATGACACCATACTTGGAAGTTATCGAGAACCGATTGTAAGTTTGTTTGGCATGAACTGTCCTGTACTGTAGGCAAAGTTTAATGTCATCAGCGTACATGACTACTTTGGATTTGGTTAGTGCCTGCGGCAAGCCATTGATAAAGAATGTAAATAGCAGTGGGCCAAGGTGGCTACCCTGTGGGACGCCAGATGTGACACTGAGGCTGTTGGATAGAACGATTCTGAACAGAAACTTTTGAGACCTGTGACCAGAAGATCACTAGAAAACAGCAGAGAATGAAGTTTTCTAACCAGAAGAGAATGATTAACCTTGGAGCAGCCGAAGGGGATCGTCTCCGGTGAAAACCTTAGAGCAGCGGGATGAGGAGCGGATTTGGTTAGTGCCTGCGGCAAGCCATTGATAAAGAATGTAAATAGAAAACCGCATAGAATCAAGGTTCCTAACCAGAAGAGAATAAATAATCGAGTCGAAAGCTTTACTAAGCACGGGCGTTTGTCACTGGTGGCTGCTCTGCCGATGGCATTGGCAGGCGGCGGACTCGGTTGCTGGCTCTGGCGGCCGCTGATCGTCAATGTCGATGTTTCGCGGTGAACAGCGTGGCGCGGGCATACACTGTCGGCGTCGCGGTGGCGAGATACTGGCACTGGTATATGCAAACGGACAAATGCTTCTCAAACATAAAACCCCTTTTTTCTCAAAACTTTCTCTAAAAAATCAGGATCGATAAATTCTCAGAAACTATGCAACCGATCGGTTTAAAATTTTGCACACACAATCTTTATTAATTTTTATTGCTTATTTTTCCATTTTTTTTTAACTAAAAGCGTCCTCAAATCCTTAAATTAAAAAAAGAAATTTAGACACGCTGTGTCTAATGGAATTCATTCGGTTTTTTTGATTTTCGGCATTATCTTTAGTATTTTATTTTATATTAGTCAGATAAACTTTATTGGGATAATGTGCCCAGGGTTTGAATTTACTACTCCATTGCAGCGAGATTCATAAAAATGTTGCTATGCTATAGCAGGCGCTGTCTTTTTGACGAGAGCAGTAGCAAAGCCGTAGCAATGAAATTGAAAACTTTGTGCTAGAGCAAGATGAGAGCAGAGCAAATATAATTTTGATATGTGCTACGGCTCTTACATGTATTTGTTTTTGTTAATTGTTACATTTTATTATTATGCAACGTTACTTTTATTTTCCTTGGTTGTTTTCTGCATAATTAGAAAATTAATTAAATGCCTCCAATCCTAGGCTTCCTTATTGACTCAGGTTGGTACTGACTACTAGTAGACTACAGAAGAAGTGCACCAAAATGGAGCTCAGCTCTAATTGGAGGCTCTAGGATGAAGCTACACCACTTGAAGCTACCTACCTTTCACTTTAAAGCAGCTTTAAAAAATTGTTAAAAATATAATACCTTTAAGAGCCGTAGTTTGCTCTGCTCTCATCTTGCTCTAAAATTGTGACTAAGGCTACTAGTCCCCAGAGCATTTTCTAAAATTTTCTGCTATAGCCTGCTGCTATGGATGTAGGTAGCAAGTCAGAAAACTCGGAGCAGAGCATAGCACAAAGTTTTCAATTTCATTGCTACAGCTCTGCTACTGCTCTCGTCAAAGTGACAGCAATAGCAATATGAAAACAAAATACTACGGGAGCAGCATAGCTTTTCAAACCCTGAATGTACCTCATCTTCGTTTCAAAAAATTCCAAAAATTACCTATTTTTTTGGCAAAAAAGACTCGCATAAGCCCTTAAGAGAGCCAGAACAGCCACAAAAAGATGACGGCCCACAACCCACAAAACTTGATGGTGCTTCCCAGAGACTTTTGACTTTCTCTTTAAGATCGTTTTTATTGGGGACTGCTGGACGGGGAAGACCTGCATCGTGGACGGACTCAAAAAAGAAAACAAACGGACTCAAGAAAGAAAAAATTACACAGACCTACTATCGGTTGATCAACGGGGCATCAAAAAGCGGTCTTCCTTCTCTAACCTGCAAAAGTGGATCGAAGCGGTGCTCAGGTACATAGCCTACACTATGGTGATCATTCTGATGGGCAACAAGTGCGATTTGAATAAGCAGCGTAAGGTAGAGGACGCGCATTAAAATGGAGACCTCTGTTAAGGAGAACATGAATGTGGAGGATGCTTTCCGCTGCCTGGTAGGGAACATTTGGTTTATGACGGTCTGCGGTCTCAATTCGCCAGATAGCTCAGGGACGGCCAGAATCCGCGTACAATAGTTAGTCAGAGTGGTAGCTGTAAGAGAAGTTGCCCGGCTCCCAGTGAGAACAGTGAATAGAATTCGGTTAAATTAAAGAGCGTTTAGATCTATTCAAGGTTTCTCTACAGAGTTGATAGACTGAGTTCGAGACTGCGGCTTCGTAGATCGTCGGGATTCTCGCGTCTCGAGGGAAACCGCACCGCCGGTGGTTCTGGATCTGCCAGTCGTCGGTAGTCGTCGAGTCGGCCACGCTGGGGGGGAAAGCCGAGGGGTCCGGAAACCTGTGTAGAGAGGGAGAGAAGAAAAGAGAAATAGATGGGGGGGGACTCGGAAGTTTTGCCCGTAGATATGTGGACTCGGAAGTCTCCCGAGGGTACCGCCGTTGGACTCGAAAGTCTGCAGAGATACGCGGTGGACTCGAAAGTCCTCGGTTACGAAAGAGAGAATGGCTTGGACTCGAAAGTCTTCAAAGAGAGGCGCGGTGGACTCGAAAGTCGTCAGAGGGGCGGGTGGACTCTAAAGTCGTCAGAGGAAGGGCGGGTGGACTCTAAAGTTGTCAGTGGAAGGGCGGGTGGACTCTAAAGTCGTCAGAGATAAAATTCGGCAAGCCGAATTGTTGCCGCGACTCGGAAGTCTCCGGCTCCCGATCGCTGTTGGCTGCTAAGTGATCTTCCTAGGCCAGCGGCCCGCTTTATATAGGCCCTAGCGTGGTCTAGTATGCCCGCCCTTATCGTCGCCTAGTGTGCCCCTTCTCTGCCGGTGTGACCATTTGCCGTCAGTGTGGCCGGATCTCGGCGCGCGCGCGCATTTGAATTCGGATGGCCCTTTTCTTTTCTCTTTTGACTTCATTTCTTTCTTCCTTTTTCCTTTCTTACATTTCTTAGCTTATATCTAATTCTTCAGTAACATTTTGTTCTTCTTTCTTTTCATTTCATTTTCTGTCTTCTTACATTTCTTGCTTATCTAATCTTATTTTCTATGTATTTCCTTCTTTTCTTCAGTTTACATTTTTCTATTTTTCCTTCATTTATTTCTGTTTTACTTATTTTATTCTTTTTGTGCGCGCCCGCGTCATAGGTTTGCTATGACATCTGTGAAACATATTTAGTATACATTAAGTCATAGAACAGACAACATCTTATTTTTTCATCATGTTAAAAATGTCGAATTTTGCACTAGAAAGGGATAATCTGCGGAAAGCATTATTTTTTTATTTAAAGACAAGGAAGAAATCATGGGTTGATCCGGGACAACCATCAACATCGACTGCAAAACCACATCGATTCGGCAAGAAGACAATGCTGTGTGTTTGGTGTGAGACCGTTAATACTGATCGCTACCGACAACAAATGATCAATTTTAGCCATGCATTGATCGAGAAACAACCAAAATGGGCCAGAAGACACGGCAAGGTAATTTTGCTCCATGACAATGCACCTGCACACAAAGCAAAACTGGTCCAGGATACAATCAAAACACTTGGCTGGGAGCTGTTACCCCACTCGCCGTATTCACCAGACTTGGCTCCTTCCGACTACCATTTCTTTTCATCTATGGGACACGCATTCACGCAGCTCTTTCATTCCTACGAGGACGTTGAACACTTGGTGTCTGGTTGGTATTCTTTATTGGCGTGGTATCCACAAATTGCCAGAAAGGGGGTCAAAATGTGTAGAAAACAATGCCCAATACTTTAAATAAAATTTTTTTTACTTTTCCATTAATTACACAGGCTGGTAAAAATTGACCTTTTTACTTTAAAACCTGATGATTGTAAAAGACCTCGGTCTATATATTGCAAGTTCAAAAACCAAAAGCCTTCATCACATATCAATTTTGAGGAAATCGCGCTTAAAGTACCAAAAATTTCCTATTTAGGCACTTTTCAAACGCAAATAAAACAGAAACCGCGCGTATACCGAAGTTAAAACTGAACTTGAATAAAAGCCTGATCTTTCCCCTTTTTGAATTTCAGATGGATCCTGAATGTAGGACGTCAGGTTCAGCAGCATGCTTAGATGCTTGGCAGATTGTGCAGAAACTATTACCTTTTGTTGTCGCAACTAGCACTTGGAACTAGGTGGACAGGTTGGTTTGGTTGATAAGGGTCTGAAAACACAGCGACAGCCTCTGATGCATGAGTTAAAGCTTTTGTTTGAGGTAGAACTCTTACTGACTTTATTAATGAAACTTAACAGTATCTATAGGTACAAAAATGTTTATGTTAACAGAAATAACGTATAAGAAATAATGTGGGATACTGTGAATGTGGGTTATTGCTATCTACTGAGACCATTGCCTCAGTTAATTTCCTCATATCATCAGACTATGTATATTCGCTTGACCTGGTAATTGATACTTTATTTACGATTAATGCATGTTGCTGCGACTGAAGAGTTGTTACATAATTGTAATTGTGTCTGAATATTATTGCTGCCGCGACTGTACATTCTCCCGGCCGTTCTAAAGGTGTTCAACCTTCTCTCAGTTCGAACGAAAAACTCCGTGGGGCAGGTTCTGTTGCGGGTTGTTCCGTGTTCTGCCTGGGTTTGAGTGTCCGGCGTAGTGGGGTTCATCTGCCGATCGTCCGTCTGAGAGCCCATGCAATGCCTAATAGGATTGACATTGCTAGGTCCACATAGGCTGCTATATGGTGCTGAGGAGCGTTGATTTGATCCTACAGTTGGTCTCCTTTAATTTGCCCAACTGATGTTGCAAAGTAGCCTTCGTGAAAGTGACTTTGGCTACTACTGGAAGAGGCTTACCGCTTCCGATCGCTTTCGGCTGCTAAGTGATTTCCATTGGCCATTGGCGTGCCCTAGTGTGCCCGCCGTGATCGCCTGCTTCCTCTTCTTCGCCGCCTTTGTGTGCCCCTAGCTGCCTGTGTGACCCTTCCTTGGCGCGCGTGTGCATTCGAATTTAAATGGTTCCTACTATGTGCGCTATGTACGCGTCACAATATAGTTTCAGTTTTGTTGTTAAATAACTGAAATTCACACCGATTTTCCACCCTGAATGTGGCTTGGTAGTTGAACTCGTCCTTAGTCAATACCATGAACTCTGATCTCTGTGTTAATTGACGGCTATAATTTCAGATTTCAGACTAAATATCTGGCAGCTTCCGGCCTTCCATTTCGGGATAGGCATGATGCTGAACACTTCCTGTTGTGTTATGGACACCAGCGGCTGCGATATTTTAAAGACGACATGGTCGCTAGTTTTTGATTTTGTAGAGTTGGGTAACATATTCCGATTATACGGGAAGCACTTGATCTGGTCGGATATGTTTCCGGATCTGATCGAGTTGCTTGGGAGTTACTAGTATCGGACTAAAGCTTGCTGTAGGTGGTCACCTTGGTATTTTCCTCTTTCCTTATTGATCGTATCTATCTGGTACTCTAGGGTTTTGATACAGTCGTTGGTGGCTGAACTGCTCTTTCTGACTATGTTTATAGTAGAGTCGAGAATTTATGTTTATTTTTTTATTAATATGTCATCGTTGAACTTGACCTCCTTTATCACGTTGAACATGTCGTCGGCGTATTTTGAGTCCAGTACGCTAAATACCGAGTTTGCCACGTTTCCGTCTATATCGAGTGGTGATCTTCGTTGCCGGGAATGATAAATCATCTCATTCCCTGATTGTAGCTCGCCGTGTACAGGTTGAAAATATTCATATACTGATCTACAAGCATTGACGTTTCGTAGTTCTGAACATTTGTTCCGATATCCTGGCCGACAATATTCCCATGTTGACCCAATATGACTTCAAGTCGTAATATACAATTATCGTCCATTCTGAGATTGCCATTATGGAGGTGCCGAGCCGCTCGTAGAATACTCCAGGCTGATTTACAAACGCAGTCGCGCTTACTGATTGTCCCATTACTAATGGAAGAATGAGTAGCATTGCCAGTAATGTTGGGAGGATCGAAAATGACATCTTCCCTTTCTGCGTATGGATTTCTTCTGTCCGCGCTGCGTTTTCACTGGAGTTGTGCGGACGTTTTGTGGCTACTTCTTTCAAAGGTGCCAAACGAGTAACTACTCGTTTCAATGTGCCTGATGCCGTTTTCACCTCTACTACTCGGGCTTGGTTGTGTTTGCCTGGAAAATTTTTTACTATCCGTCCCAAAGGCCAGCTCATTACCGGCACTTTGTCTTCCTTTACAAGTACTAGTAATCCTTCTTTGACATTCTGCGCCATGGTTTTCCATATGGTGCGCATTTGTAGCTCTTGTAGATATTCCATGGACAACTGATTCCACAATGATTGTTTGAGCCTAGATACTAACTCCCATCTTTTTACCAGAGTTTTTCCGGGTAGGGCAAGATTCGTATCAGGAAGCGCTACTAGTGCTTCATATGAAATTGGGGTATCATTTTAAAATACATATAAAAATAATTTGCGAATAGTTTCAGACTCAAGCTCAACTTTAAGTGTTTTTGTCCGGTTGCTGATACAACACCTGAATATGTTATTATTATTATTTTTATCATTATTTTAATTATTATTATTATAAAGGACAAAAAAGGGAGATGCCATGTTCTAACACAAATCCGAAACTGGACGATATTCAGTTGACCCCAAGTGACGACATTCAGACTTTCCAGAAGAAACATGAATGTATTGAAGACAACGCATAGCAAATAGGAGGAAACCTTAAAAAAGCAGGAGACTTTAACTCAAAACCTCGAGAATGGGGTATGGCATCAACTGACTCTCGAGGCCGTAGAGTCCTAAATATGGCTGCAAGAATCGGAATGCTCACAGCCAATGTAGGGACAATGCCGACATTCAATAGAATAGGAAACAAGGGCACAATCCCCGATGTAACCCTAGTGACAGAGAACTGTGCGCATAAGCTCGCCGACTGGAAAGTCCTCGACACCTACAACGGAAGTGACCATAGCTATATAATTTTTAACATAGCGGAAAACAAAGTGACAAGAGTAGCACCAACGAGAAAAGGATGGAACTTTAATCGATTAGACAAAACAAGGCTGATATAAGGAATTGACGCAATACAGATCAGACGGAGTGGCGGCAACCGTAAAACAGGCTTGCAATGCTGCACTGCCAAAAATGGGCAAGCCTTGCAGACAAGGACAAGAAGCGTATAGGTGGACAGACGAGATAAATGCTCTTAGAGAAGCGTGTATCAAAATCAGACACCGCCTCACGAGGGGGGTTTTTACAGAGCATGAGAACCAATTTACGAAATCCAAAAGGACTTAAGTACTGCCATCCGCAACAGCAAAATGAAGAAATAGAAATGCTTCTGCAACAACGTCCACACGTACCCATGGGGGCTGGGGTATAAAATCATGATCGCAGAGAACAAGACCGGAACTGGAGGAAGAGGAAATGGACCATATAGTCAAAACACTATTCCCCGCACATACAAATAACAAAACGAGAACAGCTCAACCAATGGCAACAAAAAACATATCGAGCTCTCGAGCTACTGAAAGCGGCAAAATCGTTAAAAAGGAAACAGGCACCAGGGCGCGACAACATCCCAACAGAGGTCCTAAGAGTGATTGCGAAGAATAGACCTCAAATGCTGTTGGATATGTATAACGCGTGCATTACCAGCAGGATATTTCCAGATACCTGGAAGCTCCGACGATTGGTTCTGATAAGTAAGGGCAAAGGAGAACCCCTAACCCCATCAGACAATCGTCCACTTTGCATGCTTAACACAACCGGGAAGCTACTAGAGAAACTGATTAAGCCACGACTATCAGAGGTGGGGGTCTTTCCCCGATGCAGTATGGTTTTAGAACAGGCAGATCGACCATTGGAGCAATTCAAGAAGTCGTTAACCAAGCGCTCAGTAGCCAACAAGGCAACCACTTCTCACGAGCACGCACAGCGAAAGTTAACGCAAGTACTGAACTCACATGATCTGCAACTGGCGGATGAAAAAACCGAGCTACTGCTAGCCAGCAGAAAAAAATTCCCTCTAGAAATAGGCATGAGAGTAGGAGAAAACATAATAAGGACGCAGAAGGTTAAAGTACCTAGGAGTTAGACTGGACTCAAAACTGACATTCAGTGCACACATACAAGAGACGAGAAAGCGGACGACCGAGACTACAATCAAGACGGAAACTGTTAATGGAGATAAACCACGCAATCATGCTGTACGGATGTGAGGTCTGGGCAGAAACCCTAGAGGCAACGGTCAGGTTAAAACCTCTACTGAACGTGCAAAGAACCATGGCTTTAAGAATCGCGAGCGCGTATTGAACGGTATCCGGCCCTGCTGCACTAGTAATAGCAGGCGCGATACCAATCGACCTCCTGGCCAAAACGCGAAGACAGACCTACGAGAGAAGACGGACAGGAGAGACGGTGAGAGCATTAATCGAGCGAACTAGAGAAGAAATCCTACAACAATGGCAGGAAAGATGGACAGCTCAGGAAAGAGGAAGATGGACAGCTAGACAGCTAGTATAGGAATAGTGTTTTGACAAATGGACCATATAGTCAAAACACTATTCCCTGCTCACACAAATAACAAAGAAAGAACTATTCCGCCAATAACTGAAGAAAATATCGAGCTCTTCACAGTCGACGAGCTGCTGAAAGCTGCTAAAACCTTAAAAAGGAAAAAGGCGCCAGGGCCAGACAACATCCCAGCAGAGGTCCTAAAAGTGATCGCGGAGAACAGACCGCAAGTCCTGTTGGATATGTATAACGCGTGCATTACCAACGGGAAATTCCCAGATATCTGGAAACTCCAACGATTGGTCCTGATAAGTAAGGGTAAGGGAGATCCCCTAACCCCATCAGCTTATCGACCACTCTGCATGCTTAACACAACCGGGAAGCTACTAGAAAAACTGATCAAGCCACGACTATCAGCAGCGATCGAAAGAGGGGGTGGTCTTTCTCCGATGCAGTACGGCTTTAGACCAGGCAGATCGACCATTGGAGCAATCCAAGAAGTCGTTAACCAAGCGCGTAGTAGCCAACAAGGCAATCACTTCTCGAGACCGGTAGTTCTCTTAGCAACACTAGACGTTAAAAACGCATTCAACAGTGTCAAATGGGACAACATAATTTATGCTATGAAAAGACGATTCCAAATCTCAGGATACCTGATGCGGATAATAGAGAACTATCTTGACAACCGATGACTACTATACCAAACGAAGGCGGGAGAGAAATGTATAGAGATAACCTCAGGAGCGGCACAAGGATCAATACTTGGACCTGAGCTATGGAACATCAGCTACGACGAAATTTTTCACCTGGACATGCCCGAGGACACGACTATTGTGGGATACGCAGACGACATAGTCGCAGTCATTACAGCTCGAGATACCGAGTACGCACAGCGCAAGTTGACGCAAGTAATGATGCGGGTAAAAAGATGGCTGAACTCACACGATCTGAAACTGGCGGACGAAAAAACCGAGCTACTGCTAGTCAGCAGAAAAAGAATCCCTCTGGAAATAGATATGACAGTAGGAGAAAACTTAATAAGGACGCAGAAGGTTATAAAGTACCTAGGAGTAAGACTGGACTCAAAACTGACATTCAGTGCACACATACAAGAGACGGGCGACCGAGACTACAAAGGCGCTTAGCAGACTCATGGCAAACGTGGGCGGCCCCTTACAATCGAGGCGAAAACTCTTAATGGAGATAAACCACGCAATAATGCTGTACGGGTGTGAGATCTGGGCAGGAACCCTCGAGGCAACCTGCAGGTCAAAACCTCTACTGGAGGTGCAAAGAACCATGGCTCTACGAATCGCGAGCGCATATCGAACGGTATCTGGCCCTGCGGCATCAGTAATAGCAGGCGTGATCCCAATCGACCTCTTGGCCAAAGCGCGAAAACAGATTTATGAGAGGAGGCAGGCAGGAGAGACAACAAGAGCGTTAATCGAGCGAACCAGAGAAGAAATCCTCCAACAATGGCAGGAAAGATGGGCAGCCGAAGAGAGAGGAAGATGGACAGCTAGGCTGCTACCAAACTTGGTAGCATGGTCGGCAAGGAAGCATGGAGACGTGGATTACTACGTTACGCAGATGCTGACAGGCCACGGATACTTTGCCGCTTTTCTACACTCTATAGAGAAAAGGACGGATGCAAGATGTGTATATGGAGATGCAGAGATCGACAATGCTGAGCACACCATTTTCCAGTGCGAAAAATTCGGCCCTGCGCGCAGCTGCCTGGAAGAAGTTGTTGGGACATTAACCCCCGAAAATATCGTCATGAAAATGATAGCCAGAGAAACAGGGTGGAAACACATCGCAGGATTCGTGGAGAGCATCCTCAGAGCAAAGAAGCCAGATTTGGATGGATCAACCGGGTAATCTGGACGCAGAATAAAGATGAGTGCGCATAGCGCTGAACTGGCGCCACCTCGAAGTAATGCGAAAGCTTTTCCGAGGTGGAAACACGGCCAAAGACGAGGGGGGGGTTTTAGTGGGTGCAAGCCCCACATACTTTTGTTTGCGACGATTATTATTATTATTATTATTATTATTATTATTATTATTATTATTATTATTATTATTATTATTATTATTATTATTATTATTATTATTATTATTATTATTATTATTATTATTATTATTATTATTATTATTATTATTATCGCAAAGGCACCCCGACCGGGGTGACGGGCCTGACACACCCGCGATCCCTAGTCACGGCACGACCATGGATAGCACAAGGACCAATGCCTGGAAACAACGTTTTGAATTGAAGATTGCGGGCTGACGAATGCGGCATTCTGTTACCTCAGTAAGCAAGAGTGACATCTTGCGGAAATGGCTTTCAGGACAATGCCCCCTTCGCCTCCGTCCAAATAAAACTTAGCAAATCTCCAAGTACGTTCGAACCGCACACCGATGGCTCGGTGCTGCAGGCGCAGTTGAATGTATTCCTGCTTAGAGTCTGTCCTGGCTCTGAACACAGACGCCCATGAAGCTCTGTGTCAACCCTCGCGTGAACCTCACTGCTTGCATAGGGACCCACGGGGACTTTTTGGACTACTGCACATATGCGGGGAGATAGCGGCTTAGAGTTTGGACCCACTCACACAAGATGATCAACGTACAACGAAAAAATGACAATGAAGGAGACGTATTCAGGAAGAGTAGCTTGATGACAAGATCACCGGACAACAACGAGACGATGATAAGCCATCCAAATCCTAACCTTGCGGACAAGGACAACTTAGAGGCTGATTATGGAACAACCCCCACACCGACGCAACAGACTCCTCTGATTACACAGACTTCAACGTTAAGCTCCCCACGACAGGAGCTGATATACAAGATGCAGGCATTAGAAGATAAGGCCTTTTCACAGTGCAAATCAATCTTAAGGAAAATGAAGATTGCAATGCAGAAACAAAGGAACATCAGCATGGACGTTAAGGATGGCACCTCAGAACTGAGTGAGCTCTTTGATGTCATAGAAAACTACAGATCGAGTTGGAAAACCGCAGAAATGGAGCGATCAAAGGAAACGAGGAAAGCCAAAGAACACATACCTGGCAATACATCGAGCGAAACCCCCGTTTCGACACTTAAGAAGAGGACGGCCTCTAGCCCGGCGGCGCAGGAGATGAGCAAGAAGGTGCGAAATAAACAGCCAAATGACGGATTCCAAATGGTCCCATATAAGAAGGGGAAAAAAGGAACCAAAACTAACGAAGGGCACGCAAGGCACAACGAAGCTGAGCGAACAAAGAAAACGTCCAGCGCAAGAATGCGCGATCGCCCCGAAGCCGTTCTAGTCAGGCCGGCAGAGGGAAAGAGCTACGCCGAGGTGTTGTGCAACCTTCGGAATAACCTTAAGCCAGAGGAATCCGACAGCAATATAATGTCGGTCAGAAAAACGAAGACAGGCGACATGCTCCTGGAACTCGCCAAAGGAAGCAAAACGGACAAATTATGTCAAACCATTAAGGATACTCTTAAAGAGTCCGGAACAGTAAAGACCATGAGGCAACTGGTTAAACTGGAAATTAGAGACATCGACAGCATCACACAAGAAGACGAAATAATATCAGCAATCAGAGAAGGTATAGGCGACACATGCCAGGAAATCATTATTCACCTGACAGGAGTAAACAGCTCAGAACAAAGACGAGCTTTTGTCACGCTACCAACGAAAGACGCCTTAAAATTTTGACGGAGCAACGAATAAAAATAGGGTGGACCCGGTGTCGAGTTAGGCGTTGTCTTGATATAAAAAGATGTTTCAAATGCTTCGTGGTTGGACATTTGCAAAAGGATTGCAAAGAACCGGATAGAAGAGACCTCTGCATTAGATGTGGTGAAAGCGGTCATAAAATTAAGACTTGCACTAAAGCTCCGAGATGTTGTATCTGCACATCAAAGAACAGGCGCGACGTTGCACACCTCCCTGGGTCAGCGCACTGCCTCAGCGTGGCCAGAAAAGGAAAGCCATGAAGATTCTTCAAGCAAATATGCATAGAAGCAGAACGGCAAATGACCTGCAGCACCAAATTGTGCTGGAAAACCAAATTGACGTTCTTATCATTAGCGAACAGTATAAGAAACGTGACGAAGGTTTTTGGATAGAAGACGACACAAAGACGGCGGCAATCTGGATTCCGGACCCTACCACGCTTTCACACAGAAGCGACAAAAAAGGAAGATGCCATGTTCTAACCCAAATCAGAAACTGGACGATATTTAGCTGCTATTTGACCCCGAGTGACTACATTCAGACCTTCCTGACGAAACTTGAATGTATTGAAGACAACGCAAGGCAAATAAGAGAAAACCTTATAATAGCAGGAGACTTTAACTCAAGAGCTCTAGAATGGGGTATGTCATCAACGGACTCTCGAGGCCGCAGAGTCCTAAATATGGCTGCAAGAATCGGTATGCAAACAGCAAATGTTGGGGCAATACCGACATTCAATCGAGTAGGGAACGAAGGCACAATCCCCGACATAACCCTTGTGATAGAAAACTGCGCGCACAAACTCTCCGACTGGAAAGTCCTTGACACCTACAACGGAAGTGATCATAGTTATATAACGTTCAACATAGCGGATACCGGAGTGACAGCAGTAGCACCAACGAGAAAAGGATGGAACGTTAACCGACTAGACAAAGCAAGGCTGATACAAGAAATTGACGCAAGGCTGAACCATCAGAGCGGCGGTGACATAGTTAGCAACAACATGGCGACCATAAAACGGGCCTGCAAAGCTGCGATGCCAAAAATGGGAAATCCTCGCAGACAAGGACAAGAAGCGTATTGGTGGACAGAAGAGATAAAAGAGCTTAGAGAGGCGTGTATCAAAAACAGACGCCACCTCACTAAGGCCAGGCGGAGGGGCGCTTTTACAGAGCAGGAACGCCAATATAAGAAATCCAAGAAGGACTTAAATACTGCCATCCGGAAAAGCAAAATGGAGAAATGGAAATGCCTCTGCAATGACGTCAACACTGACCCATGGGGGCTGGGATATAAAATCGTGATGAAAAAGCTGAGAACAAAAAGCACAGCGCCGGAACTGGAGGAAGAGCAAATGGACCATATAGTCAAAACACTATTCCCTGCTCACACAAATAACAAAGAAAGAACTATTCCGCCAATAACTGAAGAAAATATCGAGCTCTTCACAGTCGACGAGCTGCTGAAAGCTGCTAAAACCTTAAAAAGGAAAAAGGCGCCAGGGCCAGACAACATCCCAGCAGAGGTCCTAAAAGTAATCGCGGAGAACAGACCGCAAGTCCTGTTGGATATGTATAACGCGTGCATTACCAACGGGAAATTCCCAGATATCTGGAAACTCCAACGATTGGTCCTGATAAGTAAGGGTAAGGGAGATCCCCTAACCCCATCAGCTTATCGACCACTCTGCATGCTTAACACAACCGGGAAGCTACTAGAAAAAGTGATCAAGCCACGACTATCAGCAGCGATCGAAAGAGGGGGTGGTCTTTCTCCGATGCAGTACGGCTTTAGACCAGGCAGATCGACCATTGGAGCAATCCAAGAAGTCGCTAACCAAGCGCGTAGTAGCCAACAAGGCAATCACTTCTCGCGACCGGTAGTTCTCTTAGCAACACTAGACGTTAAAAACGCATTCAACAGTGTCAAATGGGACAACATAATTTATGCTATGAAAAGACGATTCCAAATCTCAGGATACCTGATGCGGATAATAGAGAACTATCTTGACAACCGATGACTACTATACCAAACGAAGGCGGGAGAGAAATGTATAGAGATAACCTCAGGAGCGGCACAAGGATCAATACTTGGACCTGAGCTATGGAACATCAGCTACGACGAAATTTTTCACCTGGACATGCCCAAGGACACGACTATTGTGGGATACGCAGACGACATAGTCGCAGTCATTACAGCTCGAGATACCGAGTACGCACAGCGCAAGTTGACGCAAGTAATGATGCGGGTAAAAAGATGGCTGAACTCACACGATCTGAAACTGGCGGACGAAAAAACCGAGCTACTGCTAGTCAGCAGAAAAAGAATCCCTCTGGAAATAGATATGACAGTAGGAGAAAACTTAATAAGGACGCAGAAGGTTATAAAGTACCTAGGAGTAAGACTGGACTCAAAACTGACATTCAGTGCACACATACAAGAGACGGGCGACCGAGACTACAAAGGCGCTTAGCAGACTCATGGCAAACGTGGGCGGCCCCTTACAATCGAGGCGAAAACTCTTAATGGAGATAAACCACGCAATAATGCTGTACGGGTGTGAGATCTGGGCAGGAACCCTCGAGGCAACCTGCAGGTCAAAACCTCTACTGGAGGTGCAAAGAACCATGGCTCTACGAATCGCGAGCGCATATCGAACGGTATCTGGCCCTGCGGCATCAGTAATAGCAGGCGTGATCCCAATCGACCTCTTGGCCAAAGCGCGAAAACAGATTTATGAGAGGAGGCAGGCAGGAGAGACAACAAGAGCGTTAATCGAGCGAACCAGAGAAGAAATCCTCCAACAATGGCAGGAAAGATGGGCAGCCGAAGAGAGAGGAAGATGGACAGCTAGGCTGCTACCAAACTTGGTAGCATGGTCGGCAAGGAAGCATGGAGACGTGGATTACTACGTTACGCAGATGCTGACAGGCCACGGATACTTTGCCGCTTTTCTACACTCTATAGAGAAAAGGACGGATGCAAGATGTGTATATGGAGATGCAGAGATCGACAATGCTGAGCACACCATTTTCCAGTGCGAAAAATTCGGCCCTGCGCGCAGCTGCCTGGAACAAGTTGTTGGGACATTAACCCCCGAAAATATCGTCATGAAGATGATAGCCAGTGAAACAGGGTGGAAACACATCGCAGGATTCGTGGAGAGCATCCTCAGAGCAAAGAAGCCAGATTTGGATGGATCAACCGGGTAATCTGGACGCAGAATAAAGATGAGTGCGCATAGCGCTGAACTGGCGCCACCTCGAAGTAATGCGAAAGCTTTTCCGAGGTGGAAACACGGCCAAAGACGAGGGGGGGTTTTAGTGGGTGCAAGCCCCACATACTTTTGTTTGCGACGACAAACAAAAGATGCGGCAGGCATTCCCCCTCCTCAACCCAAAAAAAAAAAAAAAAAATTATTATTATTATTATTATTATTATTATTATTATTATTATTATTATTATTATTATTATTATTATTATTATTATTATTATTATTATTATTATTATTATTATTATTATTATTATTATTATTATTATTATTATTATTATTATTATTATTATTATTATTATTATTATTATTATTATTATTATTATTATTATTATTATTATTATTATTATTATTATTATTATTATTATTATTATTATTATTATTATTATTATTATTATTATTATTATTATTATTATTATTATTATTATTATTATTATTATTATTATTATTATTATTATTATTATTATTATTATTATTATTATTATTATTATTATTATTATTATTATTATTATTATTATTATTATTATTATTATTATTATTATTATTATTATTATTATTATTATTATTATTATTATTATTATTATTATTATTATTATTATTATTATTATTATTATTATTATTATTATTATTATTATTATTATTATTATTATTATTATTATTATTATTATTATTATTATTATTATTATTATTATTATTATTATTATTATTAACACGGCCAAAGACGAGGTGGGGGTTTTAGTGGGTGCAAGCCCCACATACTTTTGTTTGCGACGACAAACAAAAGATGCGGCAGGCAATCCCCCTCCTCAACCCAAAAAAAAAAAAAAAAAAAAAAATTATTATTATTATTATTATTATTATTTTTTTTTTTTTACGGTCAACAATACAAAATGTTGGGTTATAACTTTTCTCTGTGGTAACAGAACATTGAAATTAAAATGATGTAGAAGCTCTGCTTATTTTATGCTCCTTCAAGTTTGGCCGTTTATTTTGAGTGAATATGAATTTGTAATCTTTTCTGATAACTATTCTTATTTATAGCAAAATATATTATTAATATACTCCACCCTACATGCCTCTTATTCCTTACATATTTAAACAATAATAACACATTTATATACTTATACACTTTCACAAATTATTTACATTTCAATTTGCTGCACAACAGAGCAAGGAAGCAGGGATACGTACACTTGTAGCCCTTGATGATCAAGGAGGTGAGTCCAGACCAATATATCACAGACAATCTATAATATCTATAACAAAGCATTAAAACCAAGTTCTTTTGGGCAACATACAACAGCATACTCTTGTTATTACCTCAAAATATATTACTATTTTTTGTAAGTTATTAAGACAAATACATAGATATACATATATACTAAATCAAATAAAAATTTCCTTTGAAAGTAACTTTTAATTCAAGTAACCCACGACGTATACAAGCATTCTTTCATTAAGTTTTTCTGAATATAAGCCCCAATAATTTTTAGGTTATTGCGGTTAATTTCCGGAGGAGTTTGGTTTTTGTTCATACTTTTGTTACATACTGAAATTAACTATAAATTATTATAGATTTAATTAAAAGATCGAAGACAAGTTTGAAGTTTTCCAACAAGTTTGACACTATTCCCAATGCCTTTATTTTTAATGTTTATTCTATTAATACGTATTGTATCCTCCTTGCCCTCTTACAAAAAGGTGAATAAACAAGTAAGAAAGCTACAGTCGAGTGAGCTCGTGAGATACTGTGAGATACCCGCTACCCATACTTAAACCAGAAAAGCGTCAGGACGCCAGAAAAAACAGTTGATACAATTTTGAACATAACAGACAAATGCAAATGCAAGTGTAATATAATCACATGCATACAAAAATACATACATATGTATCTATGTGTGTAAAACCGCGATATTATTGCATTCAAGCGGCTAATAATTATTACCATTTATTAAAATTGCTTCTCGAATATCTTATAAGATTCTTTTCCGAACACAACCATGAACTGATAAGAATATTTAGTTGGTCTAATTGGTCAACCAAATGAGGCATGCTGCCCGCAGCCGTTTCTGGCCATACAAAATTATTTCTTTAATAACTTCGACAATTTTTATCTGATCGCAACCAAATTTTCAGGGATTACACCGACTATAGTTTTTAATATACATATCGAAATTCGCGACTCTAGCTTTAAAATTATACGCTTAATACGCTTTTTTATGATTTGCGGGGGCGGAAGTGGGCGTGGCAAAAATTTGAAACAAACTTGATCTGCGTGCAAGCATAAGAAATACTGTCGAAAAAAAATTAGAGCTCTATCTCTTATAGTCTCTGAGATCCAGTGTTTCATACGGACAGACGGACAGACAGACAGACAGACAGACAGACAGACAGACAGACAGACAGACAGACGGACATGGCTAGATCGACTCGGCTGTTGATCCTGATCAAGAATATATATACTTTATAGGGTCGGAAATGCTTCCTTCTACCTGTTACATACATTTCCTGCCGGCACAAAGTTATAATACCCTTCTACCCTATGGGTAGCGGGTATAAAAAGTCCAACATCCACAATTCAAAGAAAGGGAGATCTTTAATGTTTATATCAACAAGTTCACTACTCGACATAATAAAATGTCGGACTATATCATTTCATTTTCTTCCAAAACGAAAATAAGGCAAACTCTTTTTTTTCTTAAATTTTTTGTCGGTCCTTTAAACAGCGTGCATTTTACAAATGTAGTTTAATGTTGCCTCGGCCAGCTGATTTCAAGTCTAATAGTGTCAACTTATACTTTTAGTTTTCTCCTTGTCTTTTCTTTTGTATTGATTTAATCTTTACTACAGCTTGCAAGGTTGGCTCAAGTTTCTTCAATGTATATAAACTACTTACAATGGCTACTTAAATGACAACCTGTTTTCCCTTGCAATTCTATTCAGATATTTGCAGCGTCGTCAGCCTGTCGGCCTATTAATCTATTCCTGCGTCTGTCCTTTTCTAGTCTGTCAGTTTTGAAACTATAATCATTATATAAGTCGAAACGGGCCAGATTATAATGTATAAACTTAAGCGTATAATAACATTTTTTTAAGTTTTTGTCGAGATATGGCCATTTATTGTTTTATTTTAAAATTTTAGTTTTTATCAGGTGTAAGGGAAAATGAAAAACTGTGCCACAATATTATTATTGCCATGCCATTATGGTAACCCAAATATACATATTAAGCGTCCCAGCAGATAAAGTTTGGTTGTAAAGATAAACTGAACATTTTATGGCTGATGCAGGTGTGATAATGTGGGAGTCTTTCAATCCGCACTAGAACGGTTCGAAGAATATTGATGCTATGACGCTAGAGCGGCAGAAGTTTCGCAAAAGGCGTGCCGTTAAGAGGTTAAGCAACAATGAGGAGGCATATGATACTGTGAACTGTGAACATCGCAACTAACCCTAGGGAGATGTCAACCTTCCCGCAGCGGATAGATTCCGTGGCAAACCCTTCAACGGTAGGTTCAGTTTCTGTGTTACTTTGGTTGCTGAGCTCTCGAAAAACATTTCATCTGCTATGGCAAGATCAGGGAGCTTCCTAAGGCGATCTCGTGGAATCGCTGGACAGCTGAAAAAGGATACAAGCGGTAATTTTTAATGGCAGCGGTGGAGGGTTGAGCTGAAATTTTCTAATTGATATTGAAATCATGGGTCTGAACTGTTTTGAACGGGAGTTTGATCAAAAGTCGGTCAGTACTAAATGCTGCTTTGGAACATGAATCGATCAGAGCCCGTACTTGAAAGTAATGCTCCGCCACGGTGAGATAAATATTTCGTTGGTTAGGAGAGCTTTTACACTTTTTCCTCTAAAAGCGGCTAGATTTAGACTGCGCAATATAATCTGACAGCACTGATGCTTTGAGCAGCAGAGCCGACGGCATTTGCCGAGGCCACATGAAGTCTTCATACTGTCTGTATACTGGAGGCGCTGCCGGCTGAGGCTCTTCCTGACCCATGGGCTTGGGACGTGCCGACCACTGCTCTAGACCCAACCGACGCTGCATACAGCACATCTCTATCTCTCTCTCCGCCTCTAGAACTGGCCAATATCAAAAGACTTTGCTACTACCTGGCTTTGATAGGCCATTTACTAGGTAATGGCACCTTCCCTTCGTGTTTATATCCCTAAAGGATGCAAAAGGATTGTCTTTGCTGAAACGTAATATATTCCGTTGTATGTATTTGTCTGTTTGGCGAATCATGCCTCATTGTTTTGGCTTCGGGTCATATTTTATGACATTAAAAACTATCTTGAAAGAAAATTTGCCCTTCTCTCTAAGCCAAATAAGGACTTCTCTTTCTCTCATAGAAAAGTGAGGTTCTGTATCCACTAAAATGAACTTTTAACTGGCTATATCTTCTGAAATGTCTAAATTACCCATTGCAAAAATTTGTTGTTCAAAAACACGAATTTTTAATGAAACAAACTTTTTATCAAAATAGTGTTTTTATACCCTTGTAGGGTATTATAATTTTAGTCAGAAGTTTGCAACGCAGTGAAGGAGACATCTCCGACCCTATAAAGTATATATATTCTTGATCAGGATCAACAGCCGAATCGATCTATTTGATATTTGGCCATTAAATATTATTTCAGAATTTCGGTTTTAATAGTTAAAATAAATAGTTAAAATCTTAGCTCCGCCCTTTCTTAACATATTTTCAACAAATTTGATATTAGGCCACTGTTTATTATTCCTGAATTTCGGTTTTAATTTCTAGCATCTTCGCCACGCACGCCCTGAAGTAGGCAACACTTTTTATTATTTCAGAATTTTGCTTTTAATTTTTTGATTTAATCTGCAAGGGTATACAAACTTCGGTGAGCCGAAGTTAGCTTTCTTTTTTGTTTATAGTATTATTCTATCTTAAAGGTTTAGGAAGTAGGCACTGCTATTTCCATGAGCACAGCTGTATATCAGAGACCTGCAACGAATATAACTTTTTTAATCATACTCGAGTACTGATTCAGTACTCTGTTTGGTTTATTCCGTTTGCTTTGGGTATACGTATTGGACTTTTCGTTTCCAACTCAATGTTAACGAACGAGTTTCAATCACGAGTAATCGGGCCGTACCTGATTTTTTCACGAACGTTACCAATACCCAAAGTTCAATCTTACTCTAACATGTTAGATTTGAATTCTATCCTGTTTTCGGTCACATTTTGTCCTTGTATTATAACATTGTGCCGGCAGGAAATGTATGTAACAGGTAGAAGGAAGCATTTCCGGCCCTATAATGTATACATATTCTTGATCAGGATTAACAGCCGAGTCGATCTAGCCATGTCCGTCTGTCCGTCTGTCTGTCTGTCTGTCTGTCTGTCTGTCTGTCTGTCTGTCTGTCTGTCTGTCTGTCTGTCTGTCTGTCTGTCTGTCTGTCTGTCTGTCTGTCTGTCTGTCTGTCTGTCCGTCTGTCCGTATGAAACACTGGATCTCAGAGACTATAAGAGATAGAGCTCTAATTTTTTTCGACAGTATTTCTTATGCTTGCACACCAATCAAGTTTGTTTAAAATTTTTACCACGCCCACTTCCGCCCCCGCAAATCATAAAAAAGCATATTAGGCGTATAATTTTAAAGCTAGAGTCGCGAATTTCGGTATGTATATTAAGAACTATAGTCTGTGTGATCCCTGAAAATTTGGTTGCGATCAGATAAAAATTGTCGAAGTTATTAAAGAAATAATTTTGTATGGCCACAAACGGCTGCTGGCAGCAGGCTTACTTTGGTTGACCAATTAGACCAACCAAATATTCTTATCAGTTCTTGGTTGTGTTCGGAAAGCAATTTTAATAAATGGTAATAATTATTAGCCGCTTGAATGAAATAATGACGGGTTTTTACACACATAGATACATGTGTATGTATTTTTGTATGCATGTGATTATGTTCAAAATTGTATTAACTGTTTTTTCTGGCGTCCTGACGCTTTTCTGGTTTAAGTATGGGTAGCGGGTATTATTAAAAACGATAGTTTTGCGGATTTCAGGTGGACAAAACGTCCGATTTCAGACTCAAGAACGATAAGAAAGTAAATCACCTGCCATGTGTTTTGTGGCAGCAAAAGCTATCATTTTCGGAACCCGCAAAAGATATCGTTTGCGGACCTTTTGTAATATCAATAGCTGACACTCTTTTAATATTAAAAGCGGGTCGATTTCTATATCTTTCAAGATAGTTTGTTAATATTATTTACGATACAGATTTGGTATTGTTTGAGATAAAAAATCCGGGATATTTTTGCCGAAATTAATCCCAAAAAATAGAATTAAAAATTAAAATGTAATTCAGTCCCAATTATTCTACTAACTCTTTAAGTAAACTTTATTAAACTTCGTATAAATCCCAAATTAGACTTCAACTTAACTAAGTTTCACCGTCCGTTTTTAATATCTTTTGCGGACATTTTTCGGATCCATCCGTTTTATGTCCGCACTTTGTCTGCTGGGAAGTTCTACTGTTTTCTGCCGAATTTAACCTGTTTCTTTCGCTTAAATAATGGAGGAAAACAATAAAATTGTGTTAGAAAAAATGAATTGCGGTGACTACAGCCAACGTCAACGTAAAGGACGCAGTTCTCTGTGGAACATTCTTTGTGAAATAAAAAATGAACTTGACCAAATTGTGCCTGGTTTTGTGTTTTCGGTTGTGTTAAAATAGAAAAATGGACAAACGTCGAATTTGCAAAGGCACAAATGTTGCAAGGAACTAAATAAAAAAATTGTTCCAAAACAAATGTCTGGTGAAGACAAAACGGAGGCAACCAAAGTTTTTGCTGACTGTATTATTGAAGATTGCCGACCATTTTCTGCCGTGAAAGGTGATTTATATTCAAATAATTGATACAACTTTTTTTATAATTATTACTTACATATATTAAAGGTACTGGATTTATGAAAATGGTGCAGTTTTTTGTTAAACTCGGGGCACTTTATTGTCCAAATGTTGATTTGGAGGACGTCATTCGAGATCCAACAACAATATCAAGGAACGTGCAAAAAGCAGCAGAGGAGAAGAAAAAAGACCTGCGAGGAGAAATTTCTGAAATTGTGCGCAGTGGCGGAGCATCAGCCACAATTGACATGTGGACTGACAATTATGTCAAGCGCAATTTCCTAGGCGTTACATTGCACTACACGGTGGACAACACAATAAATAATATTGTAATGGGCATGAAGTCTATGGACTTCGAAAGGTCAACTAGTGACAATATTGTAACAAAACTTAACAGCATTTTTTTTGAGTTTGGAGTGGACAATATAGATCCAATTATGTTTGTCACTGATAGGGGTTCCAATATAATTAAAGCTCTGCAAAATAATATTCGCATCAACTGCAGTAGCCATTTACTGTCAAATGTATTAAAAAGATCTATATCCGTTACAGTCGAATTATCAGAGACAATAGAGGCTTGCAAGAAGCTAACAAAATATTTTAAAAAGGCAAATTTGCAGCACTATCTGCCTACGACCTTAAAAAATCAATGCCCAACCAGATGGAATTCACATTATAGGATGCTGAAATCTATTAAAGATAATTGGTCGGATGTAAATACGGTTTTAGAATTTAATGATGAAAGCACACGCTTAACATTAATATAGGCATAGTAAAGTCATTAGTAGAAGTTTGTGAACACATTGAAATTATTTTTAAGAAACTTCAAACGACAAATTTACCATCACTATGCTTTGTGATTCCATCAATTCTAAAAATTAAACAAAATTTTTATTGCCAAAAAAATATAGTATGGAACCCACAACCCACAACTCCAACAGAAACTTCCATATGTTCATTTGATAGTTTCAATAATGATTCTTTAGATTCAACAAATACTTCAAGCGATGCCTATTTCTTTTCAAACTTAATCAATAAATCAGCTTATAAGGCAGAAGAAACCGCAATCGAACAAGTTGATAGATATGCCAAAGAAATTGTTGAAATGTCGAATAATTTTAATTTAATTGATTGGTGGAAAACAAATAAAACCAAATTTCCAAAATTGTATAAGGTTGCAATGAATTTACACTCCATACCAGCTAGTAGCGCAGCAGCAGAGAGGTCTTTTTCTTTAGCTGGTAATATAATAACAGACAAACGAAATAGACTTGCACCTGGCTCTGTTGATGCCATTCTATTTTTATACCCTTGCAGGGTATATTAGTTTCAGTCAAAAGTTTGCAACGCAGTGAAGGAGGCATCTCCGACCCTATAAAGTATATATATTCTTAATCAGGATCAACAGCCGAGTCGATCTAGCCATGTCCGTCTGTCCGTTTCTACGCAAACTAGTCCCTCAGTTTTTAAACTATCTGAATGAAACTTTGCAGTTAGGCTTCTATATACTCTCACTCGTACATATGTCGGAATGGATCGGACGACTATATCATATAGCTGCCATAGGAACAATCGGAAAAATCTACGAAGAAGAATTATAACTTTGTCAGTTTTCAACAAATTTTCACCAAATTTGATATTTGCCCATTTAGTATTATTTCCGAATTTCGGTTTTAATTTCATGAAAATCGGCTGACTATATCCTATAGCTTCCATAGGAACAATAAGGAAAATAAAAGAAAAAACCACAACTTTGTCAGTTTTCAACATATTTTCACCAAATTTGATATTTAGCCATATTTTATTATTCCTGAATTTTGATTTTCATTTCATGAAAATCGGCTGACTATATCCTATAGCTTCCATAGGAACAATCAGGAAAATAAAAGAAAAATTCATAACTTTGTCAGTTTTCAAAATATTCAACAAATTATTATTTCAGAATTTCGTTTTTAATTTTTTGTTTAAACTCTGCAAGGGTATACAAACTTCGGTGAGACGAAGTTAGCTTCCTTTCTTGTTAAATTCAATTTTTAAAAATGAAAACAAAATAAGATAATTTAATTTAGATTAATTCAAATAATAGTTATAAGTTAGATTAAATATATAAATTTAAAAATAATGTAAAAAACTAAAATTAGTTTTAAAATATATTATATAAAATATAAAACGACAATAATAATTATTATAATTACTACTTTTGCTTTATTTTATCTTAAAACAATTTTAAACATACATACATATATATACAGGCAGACAGAGCATATACTATTGATATGCATTAAACACATCAAACATTTCTATCACACGCATCATAACCGATTAAATCGAGTAAAGAACAGATGATTAAAATCAAAACAATTATACTCGAGTAAAATGCCTTGAATTCTGACATCGCACAGTAGTTCCCCCCAAGGAAAACAAAAAAAAAATTGTAATTATAGCTAAAAATTGGTCATACCTGTCTTCTAAAAGCTCAAACTTTATTAATATACGGGATATTTGCTTTGCTCGAGCTTTCTCTTCAAGAATAACTCTTAAACATAGAGCAACAAAATTCAATTGGTTTTGCAGTGCGCAGCGCTGTAAATGTCTTTGAAGTTTGAAATATTATAACAATTTTAAATCACTTAAAGTGAAAAATGAAATTATTTAATATTTTAAGGAAAGGTATTGACTATTTAAATTAAATATATTTATGTACTCAGCGTGCTGATGGTAGGTAGGTATAAGCGGTGAGGCCCCCTGGGGCCTCCAATTAGAGCTAGGCTCCTTTTTGGTCCACTCCCCCTGTTCATTGTTTGTTGTTGCGCTAGTACCATCCCGATTCAGTGAGGAAGTTTAGGATTGCCGACAACTTCAGCTCTCCTACACTGTCCAGTGACTCCAACTGTCGGGCTCCAAAATGGCGTAGTCTTTTGTAGTTTAGTGCCGGGCAGAAGCATAGCAGGTGTTCAGGAGTCTCTTGCTCCGTTGTTTGCTTGCAGCTTCTGCAGGTCGTGTTGTGTGGCAGTCCCATTTTCATTGCGTGCGATCCAATCGCCCAGTGACCTGTGGTGACTGCTGTGAGCCTGCTGATATCCCTCTTGCTGTTGGATAGCAGCTCTTTCGTTCGATTTTTGTCAAAAGTCGGCCAACATTGTCTTGATCTTCTACACTCTGTCCTCCTTGACCATTCCTTGTTGGCTGTCTGCTTGAAATGGTCGTGGATTCTTGTCTGGATCGAGTTTAGGGATATTGGTATTTCTGCATCAGTGCTAGGTTCTGCGGAGCCTGCTATCGCTAGTTCATCCGCTTTCTCATTGCCTGGGATGTCGTTGTGTCCTGGCACCCAGGTTACTTGAACCGTGTTTTCGTGTGCAAGATTATTTAGGGCTACCTTTCATTCGGCCACAAGCTTTGACGTGGTTTTCACGGAAGCTAGGGATTTGATAGCCGCCTGGCTGTCCGAGTAGATCCGTATGGTGGTATCGCTGAGTCCTCGTCTTAGTGAAAGCTTAGCTGCTTCCCTTATGGCGAGTAGTTCGGCCTGGAAGACCGTCGCCGAGTCTGAGAGACTGAAGGTCTCTTCAATCCCCCAGTGCTCGGCGAAGATCCCAGCCCCTACTCCACAGCTCATCTTAGAGCCATCGGTGTAGAGGGATACCTCGTTCTCTACGGTTACTCTTCCCATGCTCCAGTCCTCCCTCGTTGGGTACGAGGTTGTGAAACCATTCCCGAAGTGCATCTCCGTTGTCATGTAGTCTGTTCTTACGTTTGTGTCCATTCTAATGCCTTCAAGTATCCTGCCGTGACCTGTGCCGTATTCCTTCCAGCAGTAGCTTGCCTTCAGTCTTACTGCACTCTGCGCGGCAGTGTTCTTAACGAACAGTTCTATCGGCATTATGTTGAGGATGGCATTTAGAGCAGCCGCGGGCATGAGCGTAACGCTCCCGTAGCTCCTGCGCATGCCGCTCTCTGTATTCTGGTGAGCTTCGCTATGTTGTAGGCTCTGGTTAGTGCTGGCCACCATACCAGGGCCCCGTATGTTAGAATTGGCCTTACTACCGCTGTGTAAAGCCATATAATAATCTTTGGATGCAACCCCCAGTTGTTCCCGAACATTTTTCTGCAGGAGTAGAAAGCAATGCTTGCCTTCCTGACTCTCTCTGCAACATTCTTTTTCCATGTTAGTTTTGGATCTAGTATCACTCCTAGATACTTTGCCTGATCCGATAGTGTTAGTTTCGTGCCCCCTATACTGGGCATGTTGAAGGCTGGAACCTTAGTTCTTCTGGTGAAGAGCATTAGTTCTGTCTTTGTTGGGTTAATGCCTAGTCCGCAGGTTTTGGCCCAAGTGTTTAGCTGCCCTAACGCGCCTGTCATTATGCCACTGATAACGTCAGGAAAGGGTCCTGATACTAGCAGTACTACGTCGTCTGAGTAGGCCACTGCTTTGATGCCTCCCATATTGAGCTCTTCCAATATGGTGTTCATATTTATTAGCCAGAGTAGAGGTGACAGTACCCCGCCCTGAGGTGTGCCTCTCTTCACTGCTCGCGTGAGGTGAGTGCCACTCAGTTCAGCAGTGATCAACCTACTCGTCAGCATAACCCTTATCCACTCTCTGATGCCTTCCTCAATGCCTAACAAGTTGAGGGAGCTCAGGATGGAATCGGCGTTTACGTTGTTAAACGCGCCTTCTATGTCTAGGAAGGCGGCCATAGTGTACTGTTTGTATCGTAGTGTCTTCTCGACGTAACCCACTACTACATGTAGCGCAGTCTCTGTCGACCTGCCTTTCCGGTATGCGTGCTGCGCATCCGAGAAGCCATCTTTCTCAAGTTTCTCTCGGATGTGAACATCCAGAAGTCTCTCTAGGGTCTTCAGGATGAAGGAGGTAAGGCTAATCGGCCTGTAATCCTTTGCTAGGATATGGCCCCTTCTTCCTGGTTTGGGTATAAAAACGACTTTCGCTTCCCTCCACTGGAGTGGAATATACGTCAGTCTAATGCAAGCCTTGTATATGGCTTTCAGCCATCCACAGATGCTGTCTTTGGTTGTCTGTAGCATTGCCGGTATTATGCCGTCTGGGCCCGGGCTTTTGTACCTTTCGAAGGAATCTATTGCCCACCGGATCTTCTCTGTGGTAATGATGTCCTTCGTTGACGTTTCTAGTTGTGAGGTTCTTCCCCTTTCGGGTTCCTTGATCCCTTGCAAGTTACCTGGAAAGTGGGTGTCAACCAGCAACTCCAGCGACTCCTCTATCGTCGTTGTTGCCGTGCCGTCTGCCCTGTTAATCAGGGTGGGGCTTGTGTGTCCTTTAGCGAGAATCTTGCTTAGTCTCGCAGTATCTTTTACGCCTTCCAGTGACTCGCAGTAGCTCTGCCATGAGTCCTTTTTGGCCTCGTAAATCGCTTTCTTGTACGCTCTCTGCGCCTCCTTGTATGGTTCCCATTCCTTGGTGCCATAACTGGTGTTGAAGGACTTCCGCGCCCTTCTCCTGAGATCGCTGAGCTCTTTCGTCCACCATGTTGGATACTTCTTCTTTGAGAATGTGATCTTACAAGTCTCTTGGAAGGCATTGTTAAGTATGTTGGTGAGGTCCTCTACTTCCTTGTCGAGGGCCTCAGGGGAGGATTGTACCTTTATCCTCCTGCTGCCAGCTTTCGATTGGACAATTTCACTGAATTTGCCCCAATCCGCTTTACGTGGGTTTCTTTTTGGTACCTGTTTGCTAACTTGTACTGCTAAATCGAAGAAGATATATCTATGGTCAGTGAAGGAGTGTTGGGTCGATACTCTCCAGTTCTCTACCTTGTAATTGCCCTGTTCAATCTGTAAGGTGATGTCTAGCACCTCTTCCCAGCCCTGGAAATTACCTGTGCTGGGAAAAATGAATGTCGGCGTCTTCCCTCTGTTACATATTGTAACGTTACGACAAATTATATTATCAAAAAGTGACTCACCTCTTTCATTTGCTTCCGAGCTTCCCCAGAGCGTGTGCCTTGCGTTGGCATCGCATCCTAGCACTAGGGTCGTCTTAGTGTCTTCGGCCCTTTGCAGCAGCTTGACCACCGGCTCAGGCGGGGCCGGTTCGTCATGGGCCATGTATGCCGAAGCTATCAGCACTCCGCTCCCATCCACCGTCACGAATCTGGCCACTGCTAGGTCAGGTGTGCTAAGATCGGGACAGAGAAAAGCATTAAGATGGTTTTTTATTACTATGCATGCTCTCGGCCTACCATTCGAGTTGGTGCACAGTAGTGTGTATCCGGGGATCCTAAGACCAGTGACTTGCTCGTCCCTGGTCCAAGGCTCCTGTATCAGGCCGATGTCGATATCCCTCTCCCTTAGAAGGATCGTGAGATTGCTTGAAGCGTGCGTGCTGCGCTTCAAGTTAATCTGCACTATGCTCGACATCGATTGTGCTTGGTGTTGTGTCGGGGGTCTTATCGTCGATGACCATATCGTCCAACAGCTTGTTCTCTCCATCGACCTCCTCCAGTAGCTCGTCTGGTTCGGCAAGGAAGACCCTGATCTTTGCCTTCCTTATGCCGTACCTGACCTTGTGGTCTGCGGCCTCTAGCTGCGGCAGGCAGCGCTGGTTTATCATCAGGAGGAAAGGCTGGCTCGTCTTCATCTCCTTCTCTGCCTTGAGGATGGTCCAGTCTGCCATATGGACATCCGGGTTCTGAGCCTTCAGAGCAGCGATCACCTTTACATGGTCAGTCTGCCCCTTGGGTAACCAGATACGAGCTCTGGGTCTCCTGGGGATCTCCCTGGCGTGGACTAGCCTAATCTTAAGGCCAGCCCAGGCGTCGCTAATCTTAGCCACGCACTCCGCCAGGAAGTTCCTGGAGAACCCATCGTCGCACCTAATTACCCGGTGCCCCCTGACCACGTCCGAGGAGTCGAAGGAGGGGATGGGGCCGGCCGGCATGCTGACTACTCTGTCAGTTACCATGTCGGCTAACTTGGCCTCGATCACCTCCCACTTCTCCGACAGCAGGCGCCCGTCGTCGTGGTTCTCGTCCACCAGAGCCATAGCCAGACTGTCTCTGACCACCTCGCTGAACTTCTTCGCCTTGCTGACGAAGCTGGTCACCCTCGGCTTGCCCTGCGGGTCCTTCGCCCTCTTAGGTGCGCTCTCGCTCACATCTTGCGAGCGATTACGCTTTGCCTGAGTGGGCTGGACTACCACGGGGTTTTCCGCCTTGTAGCTCTCAAATTCCGCGATCTCCGCAAGGAATTTGGCTTTGTCTTCCGCATCGCGGGGGTCGATCTTGCCCTCGGCCTCATTCTTGGCTATCTTGCGCAGAATGCAGCGGGCTCTACCGACCATCGCCCGTCTTTGCTGATGAGTCATCTTACTCATGTCTTTAGTGGTGCCTTTATTAGGCCCACTATTGTGTTCCGAATGGGGAGTGCTACTTGCTCTCCCATCGGGTCTCGACTGAGTCGTAGTGTCTTTACTAGACACCGACGGCCCTTCTTCGTCGGTCTCCGACTTCTGATGAGACCCTGAGACCAGACTCAGCCTCAGTGTCTCCTCCTCGTCCATCACTGTCTTGTGGGATTTTTCCTCTCCCGAGAGGTCCGAAGCTCGGCGTTTTTTATCCATTTTCATTCATGATCGCCCGCTTTGCTCGGCTAGGCAAGCGCAGCGGGCCTGAGGGGGGTTGGGGCATGTGGAATGGTCGACCGCAACTTCGCCCCAAAGCTGCGGTAAGGCATCTTACGACCTAGGGTTGCCCGGCCCTAGGAAGGCTCCGTGAGAACACAGCTGGATTTACCCCTCAGCTGCGAACCTGGAAGTCAGAGGGCACGGGTCGCGTAACACTCCTGACTTGAGGGGAGACAATTTAAAGACATGTCCAGGTCCGCCCGACTACCATTAGTCAGCGTACTCGGTTGGGGCCCGACTGGGCCCAAACCAAGGACCTGCTTCCAGCCGCCCTCGCTTGGAGAGTATAGTCGCACTACCGATGGTGCACACAGTTACGGCAGATGACGCGGTCATCTGTTGATCCCCCTGTGTACCCTATCGGCTGACGGCCAGCGTGCTGATATTTTTGATAATTATTTTAATGTGGGTCCAATTTTGGTTAAAATTTACATGAAAACTAAAAGTTTACTTAGACTTTTAGTTGTGAAGCTAATCGAAGCTAATAATGAAACCTATATAAAAATATTAACTGATATTTACAGATTATGTAGTGAAAATTTCAGCTGCTAGTTTTTGCTAGCCGGTGAGTAGCATTAAAAAGTACAACGTTCTCGCCTTAAAATGTTGATATGCGGCTGAGAAGAAGGGGGTATAACTTAACAAGTTTATGGAAATTGAAAGTTTTTTTTTATTTGCTTAATTTATTATATTCTTGTTAGATTTTTGGAAAAAATTAAAACTTTTTATCTCCACTAAAAGTATTTTTGGGCGCTCACTCCATACAAGCCGCACCATCCTTTGTATGGGAGCTATAAAATATAGTTTTCCGATTTTATCCAAAATTGGTAGGGATATGTAAAATTGCACAAAAAACATAATCTGTCATATTGGTTATGATATCTTGAAAAACCAAAAAGTTTTTCCTACTAGATGTCGTTTTTAAACCGATCGTTTCCATGGCAGCTATATGATAAAGACAAGCTATGAACCCAATTTTTTACAGTATACTTAAAATATTTTTTTTAGATTTTTGGTGTTAATTTCATACAAATATGACTAGAAGTATTTATGGTCGCGCCTCCATACAAGCGGAACCGCTGTGCATCGGGACGGTCCAACCCAATGAATTGTTAGAAACATCGCATCAAAAAATTGAATGAAAGCCGAAGTAGGCTATATTGTACATAGATTGTGATTGCCGAGCGACAATCGGTTCGAGTAGAATCAAATCAGCTGACGCTGAAAGTACTTGATTTGAATCAAACTCGTGTGAAATGATTTGAATCGATTTGATTGAGATTTGGGTACATGTGTTCGCTCATACTTAATCATACTCGTTGCAGTTCTCTGCTGTATATGTGTATATATGTGTGTGTGTGAGTGTGTATGTGTATGTGTAGATAGAGAGAGGGAGAGAGAGAGAGGAGGGCAGAGAGATTAATCCAATGACAGTGCTCTATGTTCAAATAAAATTAATTTAAAATAGGCCGCCACGTGACATGGGCCAATATGTAAGGCTTTGCTTGTTTGGCTGTCCCACGACGGCTTTCAATGCATTCTATTAAAAAGGCGATTGTAATCAGAACATAAAACCCTAAAAGATCCATGTACTTCAAACTCTCGCCTACAGTGGTTAATTACTAAAGGAATATTTGTTCTAGATGTTAGGCGGGGAAAATGGAAATTGAGCTGACCTAGCAGATAGGGGCTCTCCACATCACCGAGAATAAGATTATGTAAAGAAGGTAAATTAAGTAGGAGAAGTCTACTAGAGTAAGACGGTAATCTTAAGTTAGCATCCCAGGATAAGCCTCGGAGCGCAAAAAGCAAAAAGTTCCTTTTGACAGATTCAATCCGAATTGAGGACTCCAGACGCACTAATATGGGGCGGACTACCGAAGTAAAAAGAGTAGTCGTTTCATAAGGAGAATGGAATTCCTTCGACTACCTTTTAATGATCCAAGCATGCCTCTGGCTTTGTTAACCATACAAGAAATATGTGCAAAGAACGAAAGTTTAGGATCGACGCAGACGATCTTTATGATCGTTTACAAGAGTTATTCTTTCCAATGAGCAGTCGTTAAGCATATAAGTAGGAAACAAGGGGAGTGACTCGGGAAATTTTCATCAGTTTTCATTTAGAGCTATTTATACGTAAAGCGTTATCATGACAACATGATTGAAAGTTGTTTAAGATCCGATTGTAAGTTTGATTGGCATAAACTGTCCCTATACTGGAAGCTTACTTTAACGTCATCAACGATCATGAGTACTCTGGATTTCGTTAGAACCTGCGGCAAGTCATTGATAAACAATATAAATAGCAGTGGACCAAGGTGGCTACCCTGTGGGACGCCAGATGTGACATTGGGTGTTGGATAGAACGTTTCTGAACAGAACCTTTTCAGTCCTGTCAATTAGATAACTCAAAATCGACTTAAGAAGATTAATAGGAAACAAATAAGGGGAAATTCTAAGGACTCTAAAAATAAGGTAAACAATTTAAGAAGCGGGTTACACAGCGCCTCGGAGGGCGACTAAGTATAAAGATCGGTCATTCCCTGCTCAGAACTAACTATATTCTTAAATGAACGCGGGGAAGAGGGTTTACGTTTAGTGCTAACAAAGTAATAAAACTGGAACTTACAACAAGTCAAATAATATTTATAACACTGAGCGTTAAGCACAATGAAGTTAGATCGTGCACTAAGATAAGAGAAGAGAGCAGTTTGTGAACCAGTTTATATTTATTATAAATCCTAGACTGTACATTTTTTGGGCGAGTCATCAATTTGTTGAACCCAGGTGGCTTAATAGAGCCAACGGATAGGTTACCGGAACATCTTAGCTCATCTTAGAGCCATCGGTGTAGAGGGATACCTCGTTCTCTACGGTTACTCTTCCCATGCTCCAGTCCTCCCTCGTTGGGTACGAGGTTGTGAAACCATTCCCGAAGTGCATCCCCGTTGTCATGTAGTCTGTTCTTACGTTTGTGTCCATTCTAATGCCTTCAAGTATCCTGCCGTGACCTGTGCCGTATTCCTTCCAGCAGTAGCTTGCCTTCAGTCTTACTGCACTCTGCGCGGCAGTGTCCTTAACGAACAGTTCTATCGGCATTATGTTGAGGATGGCATTTAGAGCAGCCGCGGGGCATGAGCGTAACGCTCCCGTAGCTCCTGCGCATGCCGCTCTCTGTATTCTGGTGAGCTTCGCTATGTTGTAGGCTCTGGTTAGTGCTGGCCACCATACCAGGGCCCCGTATGTTAGAATTGGCCTTACTACCGCTGTGTAAAGCCATATAATAATCTTTGGATGCAACCCCCAGTTGTTCCCGAACATTTTTCTGCAGGAGTAGAAAGCAATGCTTGCCTTCCTGACTCTCTCTGCAACATTCTTTTTCCATGTTAGTTTTGGATCTAGTATCACTCCTAGATACTTTGCCTGATCCGATAGTGTTAGTTTCGTGCCCCCTATACTGGGCATGTTGAAGGCTGGAACCTTAGTTCTTCTGGTGAAGAGCATTAGTTCTGTCTTTGTTGGGTTAATGCCTAGTCCGCAGGTTTTGGCCCAAGTGTTTAGCTGCCCTAACGCGCCTGTCATTATGCCACTGATAACGTCAGGAAAGGGTCCTGATACTAGCAGTACTACGTCGTCTGAGTAGGCCACTGCTTTGATGCCTCCCATATTGAGCTCTTCCAATATGGTGTTCATATTTATTAGCCAGAGTAGAGGTGACAGTACCCCGCCCTGAGGTGTGCCTCTCTTCACTGCTCGCGTGAGGTGAGTGCCACTCAGTTCAGCAGTGATCAACCTACTCGTCAGCATAACCCTTATCCACTCTCTGATGCCTTCCTCAATGCCTAACAAGTTGAGGGAGCTCAGGATGGAATCGGCGTTTACGTTGTTAAACGCGCCTTCTATGTCTAGGAAGGCGGCCATAGTGTACTGTTTGTATCGTAGTGTCTTCTCGACGTAACCCACTACTACATGTAGCGCAGTCTCTGTCGACCTGCCTTTCCGGTATGCGTGCTGCGCATCCGAGAAGCCATCTTTCTCAAGTTTCTCTCGGATGTGAACATCCAGAAGTCTCTCTAGGGTCTTCAGGATGAAGGAGGTAAGGCTAATCGGCCTGTAATCCTTTGCCAGGATATGGCCCCTTCTTCCTGGTTTGGGTATAAAAACGACTTTCGCTTCCCTCCACTGGAGTGGAATATACGTCAGTCTAATGCAAGCCTTGTATATGGCTTTCAGCCATCCACAGATGCTGTCTTTGGTTGTCTGTAGCATTGCCGGTATTATGCCGTCTGGGCCCGGGCTTTTGTACCTTTCGAAGGAATCTATTGCCCACCGGATCTTCTCTGTGGTAATGATGTCCTTCGTTGACGTTTCTAGTTGTGAGGTTCTTCCCCTTTCGGGTTCCTTGATCCCTTGCAAGTTACCTGGAAAGTGGGTGTCAACCAGCAACTCCAGCGACTCCTCTATCGTCGTTGTTGCCGTGCCGTCTGCCCTGTTAATCAGGGTGGGGCTTGTGTGTCCTTTAGCGAGAATCTTGCTTAGTCTCGCAGTATCTTTTACGCCTTCCAGTGACTCGCAGTAGCTCTGCCATGAGTCCTTTTTGGCCTCGTAAATCGCTTTCTTGTACGCTCTCTGCGCCTCCTTGTATGGTTCCCATTCCTTGGTGCCATAACTGGTGTTGAAGGACTTCCGCGCCCTTCTCCTGAGATCGCTGAGCTCTTTCGTCCACCATGTTGGATACTTCTTCTTTGAGAATGTGATCTTACAAGTCTCTTGGAAGGCATTGTTAAGTATGTTGGTGAGGTCCTCTACTTCCTTGTCGAGGGCCTCAGGGGAGGATTGTACCTTTATCCTCCTGCTGCCAGCTTTCGATTGGACAATTTCACTGAATTTGCCCCAATCCGCTTTACGTGGGTTTCTTTTTGGTACCTGTTTGCTAACTTGTACTGCTAAATCGAAGAAGATATATCTATGGTCAGAGAAGGAGTGTTGGGTCGATACTCTCCAGTTATCTACCTTGTAATTGCCCTGTTCAATCTGTAAGGTGATGTCTAGCACCTCTTCCCAGCCCTGGAAATTACCTGTGCTGGGAAAAATGAATGTCGGCGTCTTCCCTCTGTTACATATTGTAACGTTACGACAAATTATATTATCAAAAAGTGACTCACCTCTTTCATTTGCTTCCGAGCTTCCCCAGAGCGTGTGCCTTGCGTTGGCATCGCATCCTAGCACTAGGGTCGTCTTAGTGTCTTCGGCCCTTTGCAGCAGCTTGACCACCGGCTCAGGCGGGGCCGGTTCGTCATGGGCCATGTATGCCGAAGCTATCAGCACTCCGCTCCCATCCACCGTCACGAATCTGGCCACTGCTAGGTCAGGTGTGCTAAGATCGGGACAGAGAAAAGCATTAAGATGGTTTTTTATTACTATGCATGCTCTCGGTCTACCATTCGAGTTGGTGCACAGTAGTGTGTATCCGGGGATCCTAAGACCAGTGACTTGCTCGTCCCTGGTCCAAGGCTCCTGTATCAGGCCGATGTCGATATCCCTCTCCCTTAGAAGGATCGTGAGATTGCTTGAAGCGTGCGTGCTGCGCTTCAAGTTAATCTGCACTATGCTCGACATCGATTGTGCTTGGTGTTGTGTCGGGGGTCTTATCGTCGATGACCATATCGTCCAACAGCTTGTTCTCTCCATCGACCTCCTCCAGTAGCTCGTCTGGTTCGGCAAGGAAGACCCTGATCTTTGCCTTCCTTATGCCGTACCTGACCTTGTGGTCTGCGGCCTCTAGCTGCGGCAGGCAGCGCTGGTTTATCAGCAGGAGGAAAGGCTGGCTCGTCTTCATCTCCTTCTCTGCCTTGAGGGTGGTCCAGTCTGCCATATGGACATCCGGGTTCTGAGCCTTCAGAGCAGCGATCACCTTTACCTGGTCAGTCTGCCCCTTGGGTAACCAGATACGAGCTCTGGGTCTCCTGGGGATCTCCCTGGCGTGGACTAGCCTAATCTTAAGGCCAGCCCAGGCGTCGCTAATCTTAGCCACGCACTCCGCCAGGAAGTTCCTGGAGAACCCATCGTCGCACCTAATTACCCGGTGCCACCTGACCACGTCCGAGGAGTCGAAGGAGGGGATGGGGCCGGCCGGCATGCTGACTACTCTGTCAGTTACCATGTCGGCTAACTTGGCCTCGATCACCTCCCACTTCTCCGACAGCAGGCGCCCGTCGTCGTGTTTCTCGTCCACCAGAGCCATAGCCAGACTGTCTCTGACCACCTCGCTGAACTTCTTCGCCTTGCTGACGAAGCTGGTCACCCTCGGCTTGCCCTGCGGGTCCTTCGCCCTCTTAGGTGCGCTCTCGCTCACATCTTGCGAGCGATTACGCTTTGCCTGAGTGGGCTGGACTACCACGGGGTTTTCCGCCTTGTAGCTCTCAAATTCCGCGATCTCCGCAAGGAATTTGGCTTTGTCTTCCGCATCGCGGGGGTCGATCTTGCCCTCGGCCTCATTCTTGGCTATCTTGCGCAGAATGCAGCGGGCTCTACCGACCATCGCCCGTCTTTGCTGATGAGTCATCTTACTCATGTCTTTAGTGGTGCCTTTATTAGGCCCACTATTGTGTTCCGAATGGGGAGTGCTACTTGCTCTCCCATCGGGTCTCGACTGAGTCGTAGTGTCTTTACTAGACACCGACGGCCCTTCTTCGTCGGTCTCCGACTTCTGATGAGACCCTGAGACCAGACTCAGCCTCAGTGTCTCCTCCTCGTCCATCACTGTCTTGTGGGATTTTTCCTCTCCCGAGAGGTCCGAAGCTCGGCGTTTTTTATCCATTTTCATTCATGATCGCCCGCTTTGCTCGGCTAGGCAAGCGCAGCGGGCCTGAGGGGGTTGGGGCATGTGGAATGGTCGACTGCAACTTCGCCCCAAAGCTGCGGTAAGGCATCTTACGACCTAGGGTTGCCCGGCCCTAGGAAGGCTCCGTGTGAACACAGCTGGATTTACCCCTCAGCTGCGAACCTGGAAGTCAGAGGGCACGGGTCGCGTAACACTCCTGACTTGAGGGGAGACAATTTAAAGACATGTCCAGGTCCGCCCGACTACCATTAGTCAGCGTACTCGGTTGGGGCCCGACTGGGCCCAAACCAAGGACCTGCTTCCAGCCGCCCTCGCTTGGAGAGTATAGTCGCACTACCGATGGTGCACACAGTTACGGCAGATGACGCGGTCATCTGTTGATCCCCCTGTGTACCCTATCGGCTGACGGCCAGCGTGCTGATATTTTTGATAATTATTTTAATGTGGGTCCAATTTTGGTTAAAATTTACATGAAAACTAAAAGTTTACTTAGACTTTTAGTTGTGAAGCTAATCGAAGCTAATAATGAAACCTATATAAAAATATTAACTGATATTTACAGATTATGTAGTGAAAATTTCAGCTGCTAGTTTTTGCTAGCCGGTGAGTAGCATTAAAAAGTACAACGTTCTCGCCTTAAAATGTTGATATGCGGCTGAGAAGAAGGGGGTATAACTTAACAAGTTTAGGGAAATTGAAAGTTTTTTTTTATTTCCGTAATTTATTATATTCTTGTTAGATTTTTGGAAAAAATTAAAACTTTTTATCTCCACTAAAAGTATTTTTGGGCGCTCACTCCATACAAGCCGCACCATCCTTTGTATGGGAGCTATAAAATATAGTTTTCCGATTTTATCCAAAATTGGTAGGGATATGTAAAATTGCACAAAAAACATAATCTGTCATATTGGTTATGATATCTTGAAAAACCAAAAAGTTTTTCCTACTAGATGTCGTTTTTAAACCGATCGTTTCCATGGCAGCTATATGATAAAGACAAGCTATGAACCCAATTTTTTACAGTATACTTAAAATATTTTTTTTAGATTTTTGGTGTTAATTTCATACAAATATGACCACTAGAAGTATTTATGGTCGCGCCTCCATACAAGCGGAACCGCTGTGCATCGGGACGGTCCAACCCAATGAATTGTTAGAAACATCGCATCAAAAAATTGAATGAAAGCCGAAGTAGGCTATATTGTACATAGATTGTGATTGCCGAGCGACAATCGGTTCGAGTAGAATCAAATCAGCTGACGCTGAAAGTACTTGATTTGAATCAAACTCGTGTGAAATGATTTGAATCGATTTGATTGAGATTTGGGTACATGTGTTCGCTCATACTTAATCATACTCGTTGCAGTTCTCTGCTGTATATGTGTATATATGTGTGTGTGTGAGTGTGTATGTGTATGTGTAGATAGAGAGAGGGAGAGAGAGAGAGGAGGGCAGAGAGATTAATCCAATGACAGTGCTCTATGTTCAAATAAAATTAATTTAAAATAGGCCGCCACGTGACATGGGCCAATATGTAAGGCTTTGCTTGTTTGGCTGTCCCACGACGGCTTTCAATGCATTCTATTAAAAAGGCGATTGTAATCAGAACATAAAACCCTAAAGGATCCATGTACTTCAAACTCTCGCCTACAGTGGTTAATTACTAAAGGAATATTTGTTCTAGATGTTAGGCGGGGAAAATGGAAATTGAGCTGACCTAGCAGATAGGGGCTCTCCACATCACCGAGAATAAGATTATGTAAAGAAGGTAAATTAAGTAGGAGAAGTCTACTAGAGTAAGACGGTAATCTTAAGTTAGCATCCCAGGATAAGCCTCGGAGCGCAAAAAGCAAAAAGTTCCTTTTGACAGATTCAATCCGAATTGAGGACTCCAGACGCACTAATATGGGGCGGACTACCGAAGTAAAAAGAGTAGTCGTTTCATAAGGAGAATGGAATTCCTTCGACTACCTTTTAATGATCCAAGCATGCCTCTGGCTTTGTTAACCATACAAGAAATATGTGCAAAGAACGAAAGTTTAGGATCGACGCAGACGATCTTTATGATCGTTTACAAGAGTTATTCTTTCCAATGAGCAGTCGTTAAGCATATAAGTAGGAAACAAGGGGAGTGACTCGGGAAATTTTCATCAGTTTTCATTTAGAGCTATTTATACGTAAAGCGTTATCATGACAACATGATTGAAAGTTGTTTAAGATCCGATTGTAAGTTTGATTGGCATAAACTGTCCCTATACTGGAAGCTTACTTTAACGTCATCAACGATCATGAGTACTCTGGATTTCGTTAGAACCTGCGGCAAGTCATTGATAAACAATATAAATAGCAGTGGACCAAGGTGGCTACCCTGTGGGACGCCAGATGTGACATTGGGTGTTGGATAGAACGTTTCTGAACAGAACCTTTTCAGTCCTGTCAATTAGATAACTCAAAATCGACTTAAGAAGATTAATAGGAAACAAATAAGGGGAAATTCTAAGGACTCTAAAAATAAGGTAAACAATTTAAGAAGCGGGTTACACAGCGCCTCGGAGGGCGACTAAGTATAAAGATCGGTCATTCCCTGCTCAGAACTAACTATATTCTTAAATGAACGCGGGGAAGAGGGTTTACGTTTAGTGCTAACAAAGTAATAAAACTGGAACTTACAACAAGTCAAATAATATTTATAACACTGAGCGTTAAGCACAATGAAGTTAGATCGTGCACTAAGATAAGAGAAGAGAGCAGTTTGTGAACCAGTTTATATTTACTATAAATCCTAGACTGTACATTTTTTGGGCGAGTCATCAATTTGTTGAACCCAGGTGGCTTAATAGAGCCAACGGATAGGTTACCGGAACTCATGAAAAATTGAATGAGTTCATGGAACTTTAAAAATATGCAGGTAAATTGGTTTACTTTCCGGTAATATTACACAAAAACTAGGCAACCAATCGGTATGATTCTTATTGTAAATTATAGATACATTCATAATCGTAAATTAAACTGAAAAAAAAAAACAAAAAATGTTTTTTTCGGTTTCTACAGGTAAATCATTACCTGCCAGGTATCAAATTTTTTACCTTTTTCTGCCTAAAATAGTCTAGAACTTTTGCCATCTGCACTATTTCTTTCAGTTGAGAATATTTATCCTGAATCAGAATCCTTTCAAAGAGTCTGCGTAGAGCTTCGACTCTGTAAATGGCTATTGTTTATGAGGAGTCTAGATGTCTGGCAGATAGTGTACAAACTATTGCCTTTTGTTGTCGCAACTAGCGCTTGGAACTAGGTGGATGGGTTGGTTTGGTTGATGAGGGTCTGAAAACACAGCGACAGCCTCTGATGCATGAGTTAAAGCTTTTGTTTGAGGTAGAACTCTTACTGACTTTATTAATGAAACTTAACAGTATCTATAGGTACAAAAATGTTTATGTTAACAGAAATAACGTATAAGAAATAATGTGGGATACTGTGAATGTGGGTAATTGCAACTACTGAGACCATTGACTCAGTTAATTTCCTCATATCATCCGACTATGTATATTCGCTTGACCTGGTAATTGATACTTTATTTACGATAAATGCATGTTGCTGCGACTGAAGAGTGGTTACATAATTGTTATTGTGTCTGAATATTATTGTTGCCGCGACTGTACATTCTCCCGGCCGTTGAAAAGGTGTTCAACCTTCGCTAAGTTCGAACGAAAAACTCCGTGGCGGGTTGTTCCGTGTTCTGCCTGGGTTTGGGTGTCCGGCGTAGTGGGGTCCATCTGCCGATCGTCCGTCTGAGAGTCCATGCAGTGCCTAATAGGATTGACAATACTAGGTCCACACAGGCTGCTATTTGACGGTGCTGAAGAGCGGTGATTTGATCCTACCAGTCAGTCTCCTTTAATTTGGCCAACTGATGTTGCAAAACGCCCAGTTCCTCCAAGCTGACTTCTGACTTCTATGGACATTGACGGTTAGGATTTCAGTTTTCAGACTGAATCGCTGCCAACTTCCTGCCATCCATCTCGGGATAGGCATGATGCTGAACACTTTCTGCGGCATGCATGATTTTTTAGAGTTAGATAACTTCGATGAAACGGAAAGCAGTTGATCTGGTGGGATATGTTCCCGGATCTGATCTAGTTGCTTCCTTAGTGGCTTGGGAGATACTAGTATCGGACTAATAGTTCGATGGCGAATGTCTGTGAGCACATTAACTATTTCACTCTTCAGTCGCTACATTCCAGTAGCTACCAGAGTTAGCTGAGCTGTTAGGACCATAAAAGCTTGTTGTAGGTGGTCACCTTAGCAATTGCTTCTTTTTTTATTGATTGTATCTATCTGGTACTCTAGAGTTTTGATCCGGTCGTTGGTGGTTGAACTGCTCTTTCTGACTGTTTATAGTACAGTCCAGAATTGATGTTTGATTTTTCAAGAGCAACATTAATACGTCTTCGTTGGACTTGACCTTTTTTATCACTTTGGACATGTGGTCCAGAACGCTAAATACCGAGTTTGCCACGTGTACAACTATATCGAGTGGCGATCTTCGTTGTCGGGAATGATTAATCAGCTCGTTCCCTGATTGTAGCTCGCCGTGTACATGTTGAAAATATTCATATACTGACCTACAAACATTGACGTTTTGTAGTTCTGAACATTTGTGTTTTAGTTCGGATATCCCGGCCGACAATATTCCAATATGACTTCAAGTCGTAATATACAATTATCGTCCATTCTGAAATTGCCATTATGGAGGTGCCGAGCCGCTCGTAGAATATTTCAGGCTGATTTACAAACGGAGTCACTATTACTGATTGTCCAATTGCTAATGGAAGAATGAGAACCGTTGCCAGCAATGTTGGGAAGATCGGAAATGACATCTTCCTTTTTTGCGTAGGGATTTCTTCTACTTCTTTCAAAGGTGCCAAACGAGTAACTGGTCGTTTGAATGTGCCTGATGACGTTTCACGTCTACTACTCGGACTTGGTTGTGTTTGCCTGGATATGTTTTTACCATCCGTCCCATAGGCCAGCTCATTACCGGCACTTTGTCTTCTTTTATAAGTACCAGTAATCCTTCTTTGACATTCTACGCCAAGGTTTTCAATTTGGTGCGCATTTGTAGCTCTTGTAGATATTCCACGGACCACTGATTCCAGAATGATTTTACCAGAGCTTTTCTGGGTATGGAAAGATTCGCATCTGGAGGCGCTACTAGTGATCACCAATTAGGAAAAGACTTGGAGTGAGTGCTGATGTATCCGTAGGATCAGATGACATCGGAGTGAGGGGGCCTTGAATTGAGTATTGCCTCGACCTCAGTGATTACAGTGTTGAGCTCTTCAAATGTTTGCGATGATGTGGCTGTGACTGATTCGAGGACCATAGGCAACCAAATAATGGCACTCGAGGCGGTATGAAATTGAACTCCACCTGCTTTTTACTGCATGGGTTTATGATCCTGTTCTGGGCCTTTTGCGTGAAGATTGTTTCCTCTAACGCCTTCAACTTGTTGTAGGCACCGACAAAGTTTGAATCCAAATGGGACCGCAGTAGTCGACTCCAGAGTTGGATAACGTTTAAGCCTGTGTCACTCGATCAGCCGATAGATTACCCATGATTTGTTGCTTCAATTTGGGTCGTGGTCTTGTGCATTTAAAACAAGTGTGTATGATGATCCTGGTCATTGTTTTAAGAATTGTTAAGAATCGAATATTGCTGTCTGGCTATGACTCTTAAAAATTGTGCTCCGCAATGCATGCATCTCTTGAAGCAGCATCTTCATCATTTTGGATCATTGTATGGAAGCGAGATCTGATGCTTTGCGTTATATGGAAGGTTAGATGTCTTCCAACCTTCCCCTGACTCTGATGAGTGCGTCATATTATCGGAGACAACGAGACGATTGAACTTCCCTTGTCCACTGTCTTGTGGATGCAAAGTTGTTTACGTTCAACACCGAAATAAAATTTTTTGAATGGTGCTTAAGATGATTGTCCTAGCAAAAGTCAGTTCACCTACACTCAGCGTGGTTGTAGGAGCTCGGTTTCGATTATTAAAAAAGCGTATCATTTATGGTACAATGCGTTGTAGTTTGTGGAATAGTTGCTGTGGTTACTGTATAGTTCGCTTCCCAGTTGATCTTGACATGTCGGCAAGCTTCCTTACTTCACTCGTCGTTCTAGATCGTTGGGAGCGATGGTCGGTACCTTGGACCACTTGTCTCTGGAACCGTGCAGAAATAGAGATCCATACAGCCAGAGATTGTGCTCTGCTAATTTGCTTGCTGCAATCCCTCTTGATAATTCATCTGGTGGGTTATTCGCTGATGACAAATGACGCCATTGAGATTGCTGTGACACAGCTTGGATCTTTGCGATCCGATTTACCACAAACGTGTGGTATGATGAGATAGACGCATTTATCCAGGACAGTCCATAAATACCCAGGTGCCTTGTCCTGAGGCATGCGTAAATCCTTTCTGACTCTATGGGTCAGTTGAGCTCCAAAAACTGCAGCACATAACTCTAGCCGCGGTAATGTCTCTTTAGCTGATGGCGCTACTCTCGACTTTGAGCAGAGCAACGGGACGGATACTTGATTATTTTTGTATGTAGCTCGTACATACACTGCCGCTCCGTATGCTTATTCTGAAGCGTGCACAAATGTGTGTAGTTCTTGCGTGACTGGCACCTTTCCTTCTAATAGTACCTTGGAATTTGCATATTATTTATTGCTTGCAAGTCAGCGCGGAAAATTTTTCCAGTCTAGCTGAAGGTGTTGAGGAAGCTCGTCGTCCCAGCTCATCTTTAATTCCCGTAGTGTTTCCATGGTCATCTTTGCTTTGTTCACAACGGGGGCAAATAATCTTAGCGGATCGAATTTATGCTATTATTCCGAGCTGACCACCCATTTGGTGATGGTTGAGGCTTCGGTTTTTAGGGATCGTCCACATAGCTGATCCTTTTGTGGCATCCAAAGTCCCAACGTCTTAACACTATATTGTTGAAGTGTTTCGTCTAGCTTGACGTTAGAGACGATATCTTCTTGTGAAATTGGGATTAATACTTCAGCGTTATTGGAGCACCACTTTCAGAGTTTGAATGCGGATGGCAGTAGCATTTTTTTTAATTCCTGTTGAATCTGGATGGCCGCTGGAATGCACTCTGCTCCTGTGAGAAAGTCATCTACGTAAAAATCATGCTTGAGTACGAAGGATCCAAGTGGTAGATGGTTCTTGGCCTTCTCGGCCAGACAATCCAATCATTTAATAACAAGGAATGGGGCTGATGTAGTACCGTATGTGACGGTTTTAAGTCTGTAAAACTTTAGATCGTCAGATGATTTCTTCTGCCATACGATTAACTGATAGATCTGGTAATCAGGGTGCACACCTGGCGATAAATCTTCTCTATGTCTGCGGTAAACACGTATCTGTGCGGAACGAAACAATTCGCTCTGCACCGTCGGTCCAGAGTACAATATACATATCATTTAATGATTTATTGCTTGTCGTTCTACAGGACGCACCCTCGCAAATCAGATTGGAACAAATATGCTAAAATTGTACAGACAAAGACGAAAAACAGGAGGATAAAAGTCGGATCCAAACCAGAAAAAATGGACAAAGAAGTTGAGGACCTCACAAACATCCTCAACAACGCGTACAAGGAGTCATGCAAAATTACGTACTCCAAGAAACAGTACCCACAATGGTGGAACAAAGAGCTAAGCGAGCTCAGTCGTAAGGTCAGGGAGACCTATAGTAACAGCTACGGAACCAAAGACTGAGGACCGTACAAGGAAATGCATAAAGAATTCAGAAAAAGCAATATACGAAGCCAAAAATCTTGGAGCAACTACTGACCTTCACTCATAAACAGACCTGATGGCACAGGAATGACGTCAGCTGAAGAATCACTAGATATCCTGCTGGACACTTACTTCCCAGGAAAACTAAGAATGAAACCCACAGCAACGGATACCCTAAGGGCATTCCAACAGCCCCAAGTCGAAGAGATCGCCATTAGGGAAAGAATCCACTGGGCGATAGACTCATTCGACAGATACAAGAGTATTTTATTTTTTTTTTTTCTTTGAATCTTTTTATTTCTTGAATCTTCTCTTTTCGAGACTAACAAGTGGTGTATAAAATCTTATATTTTTAACTTAACTAAGAGTCGTATTGACTGATACAGAGTTAGACGGCCCTAAAAATCGATTTCTGGATTGGGAGGTCGTTGCGTCGCAGGCGGGATCTGCTGTGATTGTTATCAAGATTTTTGATTGTTCGCGTTGTATGATATCTATATTGCTGCTGCTCGCGTTCCCCGGACCGAGTGCGCTTCCTTGCGCTTCACTGGGAATGCCCTATTGTAGAGGCATGATTCCAGTAGCTTATGGGTGTATGTTGGCAAATACGTTTTAATTTTGTGCATGGGTCCATTAAGCCAAGCTCGGTCGAAAGCTTGAGATACGTCGAGAAAAATAGCGCTACAGTATTCTCGCTGTTCGAAGGCTGAGCGTATTTCGGATGTTAATCTGCTCACTTGCTCGATGGTTCCGTGGTTTCTGCGGAAACCAAATTGGTGTGCCGGTATGATATTGCAAGCTTCCAGATGTGGTATTATGCGAGGTAACAAGCATTTTTCAAACAATTTAGACAAACAAGAGAGAAGGCTTATTGGTCTGTACGATGACGGAATTGTGTGGTCTTTTCCAGGCTTCGGTATAATTATAATGACGGATTTCTTCCACTTTTTTGGGAAAAGCAAAGATTTATGATCCCATTAAACAGTTTGGAGACAAGCTCTATAGCGCATTTTGTAAGTTCGATCAGCATCTTTGGTGTCAGTAGGTCACCACCAGGAGCCTTTCGATTTCGTTCGGCCAGAATGAAGATGCAGTTGGCTGAGGGGTAGCCACTGGCTGAATTATTGGCCGCAGGAATGAATTTGAGGCAGGGTTTGGCTAGAAGACACTTCGGAGATGTGTAGCGAAAGATTCAGCTCAGTCTTCGTCGCTGCGAGCCCAGCATCCCGACGATTTTCTTATCGGGGGGTCGTTTCAATTGAGGCGCTAAGATTTGGGTGGGCCCTCCAAGGGGATGCTTTGTGCTTGTTGGCGAAAGATTCTGGATGTACCTCAGCTGTGCATTTTCTTCCTGTTGGTGAGTAAACGGGTTGCTTCATTAAGGCGTTTATTTAAGCCAGTTAGTTTTCGGTGACGTCAGACTGGAGGGGTATTCGGTTATTTCTGGGCTTTGAAGAACGTTAAAAGCACAGGCGAGTGGTCTGATGATAAGTCTGAGACTGCTTTGTCACTAATTAAATTGCAAGGTATGTTTTTTGTCACCGCAAAATCAATAAGGTCTGGGAGCTTGCGTGGGTCGGTTGGCCAGTATGTGGGACTTCCAGGGGAAACATAGTCCAGTTTATTTCTCACATTTATAATTGCATTGTACAATTGCCTTCCTTTGGGGGTCACTAGGGGTGATCCCCAGTGCGTATGCTTGGCATTGTAGTCTCTTGCGGCTATAAAACGATCCCCAAGTGAATTGTAGAAGTCCATAAATTGTCCTTCCGAGACTGAGAAACGAGGCAGTGAAAGGCTTCCGGGACTTAAATGAATTTGTATACATGTGGCCTGCAAAAAGTTTGTTGCAAACCTTTTGTGAAAATTGTGATTAATGCGTTCTCTGATTAGTACTCCAGTTCCGCCGTGGGCTTTCCCATCTGGATGATCTCTGCGGTAGATTTTATACGAAAAAGAATTATAGCTTTGTCAGTTTTCAACCAATTTTCACCAAATTTGATATTTGCCCATTTAGTATTATTTCCGAATTTCGGTTTTAATTTCATGAAAATCGGCTGACTATATCCTATAGCTTCCATAGGAACAATCAGGAAAATAAAAGAAAAAATTATAACTTTGTCAGTTTTCAACGAATTTTCACCAAATTTGATATTTGGTCCTTTAATATTATTTCCGAATTTCGAGTTTAATTTCATGAAAATCGGACAACTATATCCTATAGCTTTCATAGGAACAATCAGGAAAATAAAAAACCATAGCTTAGCCGTGTTTCAAACCATTGCTATCAAATTTGAGATTTGGCAACTAATTATTTCAGAATTTCGGTTTGAATTTTTTGTTTAAATTCTGCAAGGGTATACAAACTTCGGTGAGCCGAAGTTAGCTTCCTTTCTTGTTTGAAAGTGGTATTTGCTTATAAGATACGTTTCCACCAGTAGCATAACGTCAATATGGTTTTCTATCAAGAATTGTGACAAAGTGAGACACCATTGGCGTTCTCCAATGATATTCGTAAAGTCTGCATAGATTATTTTAACTGTTGTGCTACAAGCAGCTGTATTACAACGTTCTGGTTTTGAACAAGTGTTTGCATGGTCGTTTTCATAAATGATATAAACTCCATCATACTTTGTTGGAGGGTAAGCATCATAGTTTCCGTTTGGCTGTTCTGGGGCCTGTTGAGCGCTTTGTGAGTTAGGCTGAATTGGATTTTCCGTTCCAGATCGTAGAGCATCAGCATAGGAGAAGTCGTTGGTGGTGTTTAGGGACCGAATGAGGACCTCGCAGCTTTGGCGAAAAAAACGTCTGGCGTAACTTTTGACGCTATGTACGCATTGACGCTTGACGAATGCGACTCTTCAACTCCTTGTAAACCACAAATCCTCTATAAACTGCCTCCGCAGTTTCCACATTTTCTCACGGTACTATCCTTGTTTGTAGTGCAGTGAGCGGAGTTGTGGGAGTCTCCGCAGACTCTTAGGGCATAGCACTGGACCGTTGCGTTTATGTGGCTCTTCAACAGTGATCCTCCGATGCAAGATATATTGCAGCTTGTAGATGTAGGATTTCGTTCTTCTTTAGCAACCTGCTTTCTGGCTTGAGCTCGACCTTGAAGAGGGTTTGTGGCGTACGATTCCCATTACTACCACTTTTAGGCCCTTGCTGATGTAATAGTTTTTCTGAACGTTGTCCAGATATTTGGACACGATGCGGAAGTGCTCTTCAGTCTTGGTTTGCACCTTTGTTTCATGGATGTTCCCTTTGGTAAGCGGGACAACATGAAAGTTGTCACCGTTCCCGATCAACGTCGCAATTCGGTTGACCAGGGCTCTCGAGCTTTTCTCCCGGATATAGATATTGCGCTGGTTGGTTTCCATCGACCTCCGCCAGTGGGGCAAATCTGGAGTCTGGCCTGTAGCGGTCACAGGGGAAACTATTGCCGAGCTGTCTGAAAGGCTGGTGCGTGTGTGGCGGCGCTCTGAGATGATGACGCCAATGGGCCTAGTTCGGTTTAAACTACTTTAATTGTAGAGATAAACTCAATAAGAATAATAAATGTCTTTCACCTTCATGAATGCTTAAAAACTATATACAAAACATAGCCTACAAATGGTTTGCCCCATTATGGGATCTTTGCCACTCTGTTGGCTACTAACGTGGTCCAGTTGCACGCAGGCTTTCTTAACCAGGCAAGAACGATTGTGGAATCTGTCCAGCAGCGTATGCGTATTTGGTGTCGGCATATTCGGAAGAATTGCTGTCACCATTTCGATTAACAGCACGGCACCACAGAGGTCTAGCCAGGGAAGTGAGACAGTCGGTACCAGGGCGACTCGTGTCTTGGATGTGAGGAGGTTTGAAAAGATTTCCTGACCAAGCTCGATTCGGATATCGGATATCTCCTTCCTTATTTCGATACAGGATCCTTTGAATGCTTCGGATCGACCTAGATCTGACGGTACATATTTGTAATGAAAATATACTGAAAATGCCGCCACTTTAGAATTTGAATATACCGATCGGATTGCAGTACTGGACCAGCACGAAGAATATCATTTAAGCTGGTATTCGCCGACGGACTTGAGGCGTTAAACACCACGCGAAGCTTTGTCGTAATACTTTCGGGCTTGGATACCGCGTGATGTGGAAGATAATAAATTGGAGAACTATGAGTCGATGGAACTTCTTTCATATGACCCTGAATCCTCCTACTCCTACTCCTGAATCACGTTATAATATTGCTCTTTTAAGGAAAATGGGCTAGCGCAATGGGCCTCGAATATTCTAAATTTGATATAGAGTTTTCGGGGTCGCAGAAAGGGAGCTTAACCACGTACCTTCCGCTTGCGTCTTTCTTCGGAGTTGGGTGGAAGTTACTTTCACAGTAGAAATCGGACTATATGATCATCTGGACTGGTAGATCCTCCACCTCCCAGAACTTCCTGAAAAGCGAGTCTAAGGAATCTTCTGTCGTTTGGTATACTTGAGTTGTAAAAAAGGCGACTTTGTTGGCGACCCACCAAAAAATGGTCTCTTGACCTTGGAGGGAGCCGCAAATGTTTCTCCTGCCTGCCCTGCACCATCTACGACGGTAAAATATCAGCTCCGATCAATACATCGATTTGGGAACTTTCAAAGAAATTTGGGTCTGCCCATTGGAGATCGGGCAGGTCTTTTAAAGAATTCCTGGAAACTGGATGGGAGGGCAGTTTGCACGCTAATTTCGGAAGGACGTAGGCTGCGGTATCGTCGACTCTGCCGAAACCGATTGGTTTAGCCCGAAGACTTGTGTCTGGATATTGCGAAATGGCAACTTGATAGAGTTGAAAATAAATGAAATGAACGGCGCCTCAGATGACAAATCGAATAAAGCTCATGCCCAAAGCAGGACGGCTATAGTGCCTATAGGCGAAATAATCTTGCACCGTTACGGTGCTCGCGGATGCGTTCCGACTGGAGGGTCTCAAAGACTGCTGTGCAGAGGCGAAAAGACTGCGGTACTCGCAGCTCGAACTTTTGAGGATCTCGTGTTTGAGGAATTAGTGTTTGAAGAACTTGGGGAGCCTATAAGTGAAACAGCTGTGTTTACTTGAGCTGTCGCATAGCTGATGGCTTCTCGCGAAACAATTCAGACATAGCTGTTTCTTTTTGATGTAGCCGGTATGTGTAGAAAGCTCGGGCACAATATTATTGGATGACTTGAGCATGAGTCACACCCCTTTGTTTACTGCTGGCTTTTGCTCCGAAGGATTGCAGCTTTTTCGGAACTGGCTGAGTCGGCTTCATGTCCACGATGGCCTCCAGTGTCCGATACCTGTCGCTCAGGAAGGTGTTCAACTCTTCCCAAGCCAGAATTTTGGATTTCGATGTAAGGGACTATTCCCATAGGGAAAGGGTTACCTTTGGCAGTTTGCTTGCATACAGGGAGAGCAGCAGACAATCACAGTAGTCAGTGGATATATGGGAATGTGCTAGCGCTGTCAAACACCTCTGAATCGTGGACTGTAGTTCCTTTACAGCACGTTCAGATTCCTGCGAAAGTAAGTTGAACAGAAGCTTGAGTTGGCTATTGACTAAAACTCGTTTGTTTTGGAAACGGCATCGAAGCCCTTCCCACGCCGATGCGAAACCGTCATTCGTAAACGAGGGCTACCGATATTTTGCCTTTGCCTCGCCACTTGTTTTTAACGGCTTAAAGCGTCACACTTTCTAGCGTTTCACTAATCTGTGCTGCACATGTCTCGTAGGCGGAATAACAGTAATCATATTTGGCCTTCTGGCTGTACCAGAGTTGAAGATTCGCTAAGCGAATAGCTAAGTATCGCTGAACCGAATTAAAGAAAAAGCTAAATAGCTAAAAAAAGTAGCTAACCCCAATGGCTAATATAAAAGAAATTGGAGAATTATTAGCCACTTATTCAATTGAATCGATTAGTTTTTTATTTGTTCAGGAATATCTTAAATAGTAGAACTGATGTGAAAAGGAAGGAAAACCAAACGCTAGAAAATATCAATACAAAAAATAAAAATTGCAAAAACAAAAAAAAGTAAATAAATGGCCTAAAACAATAGCTTAAAGTTGATTCTGATCTACAAATAATCTAAAATAGCTGTCGAATAGCTTTGTGTTCGCGCCGAAAGGGCGGCAGTGTATGTTAGTTCGAATTCACCCACTACTCAAGAAATATCCGACGCGCGTCGCGCAGAACCCGAAATTCTTTCCGTGTTATTATTACGAGTGATTTCCAGATTAAAGCCACCCACTCCCTCCAGAAGTAATTGTTTGACAATTATTTAAAATTTTTAGAAACATTTGAAACTCTTGGTTCCGGAATTGATTTTTGTTAAATGTATAGGCGGAAGATTCTGTCTAACCGACCTTTTATCGCCGCTTGGTACTGAGGAATTTATGAGTGCTTGTGCACGCTGAATGAACGAATATGGATGTCACTATCGCAAGTAAAAACCAATTATTTTGTGGATATTTTATGGATGGAACAACGTTTTTTAAATGTTTAGTTTATTTTAGGTCTGTCTTTATATTTATACATATAAATTGGCCAGTAATTATACATAACTTATGCATTTTGTATATTAAACATTATCGTATATAAAGTGGTATATTTTCAAAAAAAATAAAAATAATTGTAGAAATAAGTATGTTATTTTATTATTATTATATATATATATATACATATGTATAGCTTGGCCACTAGCGGATCACAGTGAAACGAACTAGGAACCGATATTGGCAAAGTATTTTTGCAATTAAAAAAATTCACTGCTGCTATTATTTATAAAAAAATAGCAAATGACTGCCATATACAGCCATACCCTTATCTCTAACCGAAGAAGGGAGTGCGCATAGGCAAGTATTTCAATGGAAGGGTGGTAAGCTTTGAGACAAGATAGAGAGGGCCAGTTCTAGAGACCTAGGCATTAGCAAAGTCCGAAACAAAAATGATGTCTAAGATTTTTTCACAACAGTTCTTAATATGGGTTAATTGAGATAATAATGATCAATAAGTCCGTGAACGAAATCCTGACAGTGGGTATGAGAACATTTAAATCAGGTGAGGGTATCCAGGATATGAAAGGGAGGTTGAAGTCACTTAAAACAATAAGGTGATCATTAACACCCAGAGTCGAGTGGATGCTAAATGTAACAAGAAAGGAAGCTAACTTCGGCTCACCGAAGTTTGTATACCCTTGCAGAGTTTAAACAAAAAATTAAAAACGAAATTCTGAAATAATAATTTGTTGCCAAATCTCAAATTTGATGGCAATGGTTTGCAACACGGCTAAGCTATGTTTTTTTATTTTCCTGATTGTTCCTATGAAAGCTATAGGATATAGTCAGCCGATTTTCATGAAATTAAAATCAAAATTCAGGAATAATAAAATATGGCTAAATATCAAATTTGGTGAAAATATGTTGAAAACTGACAAAGTTATGGTTTTTTCTTTTATTTTCCTGATTGTTCCTATGGAAGCTATAGGATATAGTCAGCCGATTTTCATGAAATTAAAACCGAAATTCGGAAATAATACTAAATGGGCAAATATCAAATTTGGTGAAAATTTGTTGAAAACTGACAAAGTTATAATTTTTTTTTGAAAATTTTTCGGATCGTTCCTCTGGCAGCTATATGATATAGTCGTCCGATCCGGCCCGTTCCGACGTATGTAGTATATAGAAGCCTAACTGCAAAGTTTCATTCAGATAGCTTTAAAACTGAGGGACTAGTTTGCGTAGAAACGGACAGACGGACAGACGGACATGGCGAGATCGACTCGGCTGTTGATCCTGATCTAGAATATATATACTTTATAGGGTCGGAGATGCTTCGTTCACTGCGTTGCAAACTTTTGACTGAAACTAATATACCCTGCAAGGGTATAAAAATATAAAATATATAAGTTTCCCCAGTAAACTACGAACGTTCTGATAGTGGATTGAAAACGAATCGATCAATTTTTTGAAGGCAAAGCTAAGGGAGTCTGAGACGCACGAGCCCGAAGATTATTTTTATACCATGTACCAAAGGTACACAGGTATTATAGTTTTTTGCGAATGCGATTTTCTGTAACAGGCAGAAGGAGGCGTAGCAGACCCCCAAAAGTCGATATAGCCATGTCTGTCTGTCCGTCCGTCCGTCCGTCCGTCTGTCTGTATGAACGCCTAGATCTCAGAGACTATAAGAGCTAGAGACACCAAACTTGGGATTTAGACTTCTTATATCCGCACGCAGATCAAGTTTGTTTTAAATTTTTGCTGCTCTTCTTTTTGGAGGAGCTGTTTGAAAAAAACGAATAGCTCCTAAATTAATAAAGTTATGTAAACCATATTAAAAAGCTTGATGTATTTTATCAAAATACACAGATTGCGATCGTGCCATAAATAGCGGAGATATAGGCTTTTTACTTTATACACATTATGTGTACAAGAGGCAGCCCAGGCAGAGGGCTCAAAATAAATCAAAACGTTTATTATACATTTTAGCTTTGTTCACATTATTATGAAAATAAGATTACTGTTTTTGTATTGGTTGGTGGTGTAGCTGGCTAAGCTGAAGTATTTTTGAAATGTCAGTTGTCACGGGTTCGAATCCCGTCGGCAACGAGTAAATATTTTTATTTTTTCAGTAAATCAAAATAATTACAGTATTTAATACTAGGAAATACAAAAAATTCAAGCAAAGAACTATATTTAATTTTCTGAAATAACAAAAATTTCTTATGCCTGCGGTTGATTCGAACCCAGGCCAATTGCTTACAAAAATGTACGTGCTTTACTCACTGAGCTATCGACTTTGTTCTCGAATGGGAAGATATTTGCATTATATCTAAATTAGTCTCCGTTTTTATACCCTTGCAGGGTATTAACGCAGTGAAGGAGGCATCCCCGACCCTATAAAGTATATATATTCTTGATCAGGATCAACAGCCGAGTCGATCTAGCCATGTCCGTCTGTCCGTTTCTACGCAAACTAGTCCCTCAGTTTTAAAGCTATCTGAATGAAACTTTGCAGTTAGGCTTCTATATACTCTGACTCGTACATATGTCGGAACGGGCCGGATTGGACGACTATATCATATATTTGCCATAGGAACAATCAGAAACTTCTACGAAAAAAGATTATAACTTTGTCAGTTTTTCACATATTTTCACCAAATTTGATATTTAGCCATATTTTATTATTACTGAATTTTGGTTTTAATTTCATGAAAATCGGCTGACTATATCCTATAGCTTCCATAGGAACAATCAGGAAAATAAAAGAAAAAACCATAACTTTGTCAGTTTTCAACATATTTTCACCAAATTTGATATTTAGCCATATTTTATTATTCCTGAATTTTGATTTTAATTTCATGAAAATCGGCTGACTATATCCTATAGCTTCTATAGGAACAATCAGGAAAATAAAAGAAAAAATTATAACTTTGTCAGTTTTCAACGAATTTTAATTTTAAATTTGATATTGGGCCATTAAATATTATTTCCGAATTTCGGTTTAAAATTCATGAAAATCGGACAACTGTATCCTATAGCTACCATAGAAACAATCAGGAAAATAAAAAACCGTGTTTCAAACCATTGAACTGTGGTTGCGCCCATAGGCGAAAAAAAAAAAAAACAAAATTCCAAACGGGTGCGAAAAGTAGCCAACTTATTTTTAAAATGTCCAAATTAATATAATAATAATGGTAAACTCGATTTGTCTCAAAATCTAATGAGATATCCAAAAAAAGAATGCAAAGAGCAAGCAACTGTTCATTTTTTGCAGCGCAGCGGAGTTTTGTTTGCTTTTCATCACAACAAAACTGAATTTCAAAGTGGTCTAACGTGAGCTAGAGAGATCCGATTTAAACAATTTAAAATGGATTTTAAAGTTATAGGTATTTACTTTAATAACTGTTTTTGTGAAAATAATTTGAGTGATTTTCTATTTGTTGTGTATTTTTAAATGATTATGCCTTTTTTGTGTACTATGTGAACGGAATTTTTCAAGTTTAAATAGACTTTTAAATATGTTACCCCCCGATTCCCCCTTTAAGAGTGATATCAGTATAATCGTTTATGTTTTAAGGTAATAAAAATATAGAATGTAGCTGCATATATTTGCCAATTCGTCTGTATTCATTAATACACTCATGCTGTCTTACTGTTTTCTGGTTCGAATTTTCGGTGCAATTCACACTGCGCAGTGGTTGCGCTTGTATGGAGCGACCGGCCATAAATACTTCCCGTTGAGATATTGGTGTGAAATTTTCCCCAAAAATCTAAAACAATGTTTAAAATATATACTAAAAAAATTGGTTCCATCGGACGACTATATCCTATAGCTCCCATATTACCGTAGTAAGGCTTAAGGTGCGCAAAGGTTGAAGCGCTAAAATGTTATCATTGGCATCAAAGATATGTACTATATTTAAATTATCTTATGTATACACTTTCAAAAGTGCAATTCCTCTGTCTTCAGCGCTTGAACTCTACTGGAAGTATTTTTACGCATCTTAAGCCCTACTACGGTAATATGGGAGCTATAGGATATAGTCGTCCGATGGAGCCAATTTTTTTAGTATATTTTTTAAACATTTTTTTTAGATTTTTGGGGAAAATTTCACACCAATATCTCAACGGGAAGTATTTATGGCCGCTCGCTCCATACAAGCGCAACCACTGTGCATTGCCATCTAATTTGAGATTTGGCAACTAATTATTATTTCAGAATTTCGGTTTTAATTTTTTGTTTAAATTCTGCAAGGCTATACAAACTTCGGTGAGCCGAAGATAGCTTCCTTTCTTGTTTATTCCTATTCTCTTTCTTTTATATATTTTTAAGACGCGCCTTGTAATGGTACAGGGTATTCTACTGTCGGGACACCCGACTGTATTACCATCTTGTTGTGTATGAATTCATGAACTAAGGCATGTTCAGGGCTTACCGAAGGATCCAGAAGCCTATCCAAAAGACCATCAGAAATTAAAATTTTTAACGAAGACATGATGAGCGTTTTTATCCACCTCCGAGACATTAGAGGCGGCAGCACGCGACGTGGAAGCCTGGTCAGTATTAACCCTCGAGTGCGCCGATATCGGTAAATAAAATTGCAGAACTGCATTAGGGTGCTAGCAGGGTCTGGACCTTGCAAAAAAGCTTTAGGCAGAGTACTCAAGTTAATATTATATAAGGAGAAATACTTAGCAATTTCAGACTTTTGAAGTGGGAGTCACCCGTCTGGAACCGACTGGAGAGTTTTTTGAATCCGGCCACAATGGATTGAAACTCAAGATGAGTTTGCCTCCTAAAAGTCCTTATATCGGATTTCATATGTAGGCAGCTCGGGCACGTCCAATCCAATCCGGCGTGATCTCGTAAGCGATCCGCAATACGGTGGCCGATATGCCCAAGATCTACGCAGTCATGGTGCCCTGCCGCGGCTGTTTGGGCATTTAGTGGCACAACCAGAAGCCAGAATAAATAAAAGCTTTGTATCTATGGGGCACAATCAATCGATATGATGTATTTATATATTATTTTTATAGGCATACACATGAATCACTTTTCACACCGTTTGCAAAGGGATATACCCGAAGAAGAAATAAAGGTGCCGCGAAAAATCGGCTTCACAAATTCAGTTATTGGCACTGTTCAGTTTTAATACTAAGACTACTACTATAAAAAAATTGGACAGGAACAGCGGAATGGTGAATTTCCGCTGGAAGACAGGAGCGGGAGAGTGCGAGAGTGCAAGCTTAAGCGCAGCTCTCGCTATCACACTGGCACTCGAAACTAAGCGCTCATGTGACCCGAACGAATACCAACAAAAAGGCCGTTGCTGCGTCTAAATAAAAAAATCAGGAAGCACAATCGCGGACGCACCTGTCTTGTTTTGAACAAATAAATTATTAATATAGGAAATTGTTTGCCCGAAGAGTTCAATTAATTTCGAATTCAACTATTACGGAGCCAGAAAGGTGGACTCAAAAATTAAGGAACACAATCATGGTCGCACCCGTGTGGATTTGAATTCAGATATCGTTTTAATTTTTGTTATTTAGTTTTAATTTTATTGGTTGTATAGTTCCTAGAATCGGAGGCGGAAAATGTATGGACATGCAGTATGTATGTGTAAGGGGTTGTGTTGTTATAGTGGAGCGTCGAGAAGTGGTCTGTAATTCACATAATCACACACTGGCTAACCGATATATAACTCCCTTTTTTCAATGCACAATTTCTCTGGACACGGTTTCACCTATATTGCGAATGATTGCACTTGATGTGTGAGTATGTTTATGGATGTGTATATGAAGCTCGACCGTTGGTAAGTCGATGGACAACGGGGAATCAAAAGGGAACGGCGAGGGGTATGCGGCGCACACAAATGGACATGGATGGAAAATTTGCAGACGAAGAGGAATGCAAATTTCTCAACTGCTGCTGTGTCGGAAAACTCGGGCTTGGAGTTGACATGGATGGAAAATCTTGCAGTAGTGTGAAGGAAATTAAATGTTCGGACCACTGCTGAAGACAGGCAGAGACGGAGACCAAAGAGTATTGTACTTATCATTTTTAGCGGACCAAACGCCGAGAACTACTGGCTGAAGGGCGGTTATCTGGCTCGAAGGACCAACATGTGAAGGTGGGCGTCCTGCCCCTAAAGATTTAAAAACAGGAAGATACGTTGGGCCAAAGGCGGTCGGAGGTTAACCGAAGCTGATTCCAAAAATCAAAGGCGGGGGCGTCATTGGTAAATTCATGCATATGCGTCAGCTTTTATTAGCTTCATGCCCGCTACGCCGCCCGCGAACCGGGAAAGAGGGCTGAGCGCGGATGCGCTCATAAAGCTCGACGACCTGAGGCGGCACAGTGGGTATTTTTCAAGCATTATTCTAGATCTTTTATATGCTATTTCTAATCTAAACTAAACTTCTTAAGCATAATTTTCTACATTTTATTATATAATATATATATTTATTTTATATTCTATTTATAATATTAATAGCCTAAATCCTAGGCAGCTGTGGCTGCACCACCCCCCTCTGTAGCTTTAGTTTTTAACTTTATGCATACAGAATGTAAATAAATAAATAAATATTTTTAAAATTTTTCGGTTAATTTGCTGTATTACCAAAAATTAGCTCATATGGAAAATAATTGTGTGCCATAGAGAGGGCCGTGTTAAAACAGTATACGAACTATTGGATCTATACGTCCCAATCAGTTTTATCAAGTGATATATAAGATCGTATGTATTCGTTAAAAGTTATGCGACTTCTTTTGACTGTTCCAACTATCTCGTGATGATGTGCAGTACCATTCATCAACAATTCATCAACAGCTGAAGGGGTGTTGTTGATGATTCATCGATAAATTGCCATACAAACTGTTGATGAATTTAACATGGGCATGTCCTAGGCTGTCATCAACAACATTTCATCGACAATTGTTGATGACAAGTTGATTAAAAGTTGATGAATTGTTGATGAAAGGTTGATGACAAGTTGATGAATTCATCAACTTGTCATCAACTTGTTATCAACCTTTCATCAACTTTTCATCAACAACACCCCTTCGGCTGTTGATGAATTGTTGATGAAATGTTGATCAAATGTTAATGACATGTTGATTTCTGTATAGTCCCAATGTTTCTAATATAATTCCACTGTTTTCCTAATAATTGCACCAACACTAACACTAATTGTTACAAACTTTTAACTATAAATGGAATTTATAAACAATTTAACTTTAACTTTCACTTTTGCCATCTAAGATGTATTACTCCTAACTTATTCAGAAGTTAAATCGCAACTAAAAAACCCACCCCGCTTATATTACTGAGAGAGCGAGAGTGCATGTCAACATTTTCATCAACAATTCATCAACGGAGAGGAAATGAGAGCGCGAGAGAGTTGGCTTTGACACGATTGTCGACTGAGAGCGTCGATTCTGCCGACGTCGCAGTCGGCACGTTGATGAATTGTTGATGACAGAGGGCTATTGATGACAAGCGGTACTGCAGGGATGTTACATTTTTTTCTATACTTGCACAAATCATTTATAATTAAATTCTTATATTCTGTAACCTGGTCCGTAATGAATGTCTTTTTTTGACCGTTCTTTAGAAAATAAGATTCGAATATAGCTTTAGCGACAGTGTTTGCATTTTTATTTACGATTACGACAACAAGTCTTCATTCGCTGCTAAAAATCTCCATAACTTAATATTGTCTACGCTTGTGGATGTAGTATTTGGACCTTCAAAGTCAGCAGCCATTTTGACGTCATAGCGGCCACATCGTTTCACCTTGACCCCCTCGTAAGGCCCAAGTAAAGCATTAGCCAGTTTTCTACCGGCGACGAACTGTATCCGCTTAATGGCGACTAAGTCACCTTCCTTGTAAGTGACCTTCTTCTTTCTTTTCTTCTCATAGTTGTTTGTAAATATCCTGTGCTTTTGATACCCGCTACCCATAGGGTAGAAGGGTATTATAACTTTGTGCCGGCTGGAAATGTATGTAACAGGTAGAAGGAAGCATTTCCGACCCAATAAAGTATATATATTCTTGATCAGGATCAACAGCCGAATCGATCTAGCCATGTCCGTCTGTCTGTCTGTCTGTCTGTCTGTCCGTATGAAACACTGGATCTCAGAGACTATAAGAGATAGAGCTCTAATTTTTTTTCGACAGTATTTGTTTTGCTTGCACGCAGATCAAGTTTGTTTCAAATTTTTACCACGCCCACTTCCGCCCCCGCAAATCATAAAAAAACGTATTAAGCGTATAATTTTAAAGCTAGAAAATTTCGGTATGCATATTAAGAACTATAGACTGTGTGATCCCTGAAAATTTGGTTGCGATCAAATAAAAATTGTCGAAGTTATTAAAGAAATAATTTTGTATGGAAACAAACGGCTGCTGGCAGCATGCCTCATTTGGTTGACCACTTAGACCAACTAAATATTCTTATCAGTTCTTGGTTGTGATCGGAAAAGAATCTTTTAAGATATTCGAGAAGCAATTTTAATAAATGGTAATAATTATTAACCGCTTGAATGCAATAATAACGCGTTTTTACACGCATAGATACATGTGTATGTATTTTTGTTTGCATGTGATTATATTACACTTGCATTTGCATTTGTCCGTTATGTTCAAAATTGTATTAACTGTTTTTTCTGGCGTCCTGACGCTTTTCTGGTTTAAGTATGGGTAGCGGGTATCTCACAATCGAGCTCACTCGACTGTAGCTTTCCTACTTGTTGTATCTGCCTTCAAGCTTCACGACGCATTTCTTGTCTCTCTGTTTCAAAGTCGTCCGTCAATTCCTGTTCCAGGATCGTACTTAGCTTGTCAATGGTTTTGTCAGCATTTTCTTACCAAACATAAGTTAAAACGGTGTTTTTTGTGTAGCCTAGTGAACGTGCGAGTTGATTGCTCTCTGTACCTCCGCAACGAACTTGTACAATTTTGTTGTATTGTCAGCAGAGAGTTTACTAATGATAGATAGGATAACGCGATTATTTATTTATTATTTCGACAGTATTTGTTATGCTTGCACGCAAATCAAGTTTGTTTCAAATTTTTACCACGACCACTTCCGCCCCGCAAATCATTATAAAGCGTAGAGTCGTAGAGTTTTAAAGCTAGAGTAGCGAATTTTAGTATGTACATTAAGAACTATAGTCTGTGTGATTCCCGAAAATGTGGTTGCGATCAGATAAAAATTTTCGAAGTTATTAAAGAAATAATTTTGTATGGTTCTAATTCTAATTTTGGTTCTTGACTGTGATCGGAAAAGAATCTTAAACGATATTCGAGAAGCAATTTTAATAAATGTTAATAATTAGTAACCGCTTTAATGCAATAATAACTCGTTTTTACACACATAGATACATGTGTTTGTATTTTTGTATGCATGTGATTATATTACACTTGCATTTGCATTTGTCCGTTATGTTAAAAAATGTATTAACTATTTTTTTTGGCGTCCTGACGCTTTTCTGGTTCTTGAAAATTTTATGTCGCTGCAAATTCAGAAGTTTCTGGAGAGGAACTAGCTGTTGTCGCGAAAGCAGTCGGGGTTTAGGAAAAAGTGAAGTTGTGTCAGTGCAATTACTAACATCGTGGAAGACATTCGGAAACAACTTGTCAATAATTGTGTGACTTTTTTGACCCTTCTTGACCATAGTAAAGCATTTGACTCGGTTAACCACCATATTCTTAGTACTAAACTAAAAACCCTTTTTAACTTTTTATAGAATCAAATCTTTCTAAAAGACTACAGGCAGTGGTTTCGGGTGATCGAATTTCAAGTTTCAGTGAGCTCATGCGTGGCGTTCCCCAAGGATCAGTCCTGGGCCCTTTGTTGTTTTCTATGTATGGGTAAAGGTAAATTAAGTAGGCGAAGTCTACTAGAGCAAGACGGTAATCTATCCAAGGGTAGGCCACAGAGGGCGAAAAGCAAAAAGTTCTTTTGGACAGATTCGATGCGGCTACTATGAACTCCGAATTGAGGACTCCAGACGCACGAACCATATTCAAATATAGGGCGAACTAACGAATTGAAGAGAGTATTCGTTACATAAGGAGAATTAAATTCCTTCGACCACCTTTTAATGAATCCAAGCATGCCTCTAGCTTTGTTAAATATACAGGAATTATGTATTGAGAACGAAAGTTTAAGATCTAGGCGGACACCCAGATCATCGACAATAGTAATTCTTTCCAAAGAGCAATCGTTAAGCATATAAGTGGCAAGCGGGGGAATGACGCGTGAAAATGTCATCAGTTTACATTTAGAGCTGTTGAGATGAAAATCGTTAGCATGAGACCATGAGTACTCTGGATTTGGTTAGAACCTGCGGCAAATCATTAATAAACAATGTGAATAGCAGGGGTCCAAGGTAGCTACCCTATGGGACGCCAGATGTGACACTAAGGCTATTGGATAGAACGTTTCTGAACAGAACCTTTTGGGTCCTTTCACTTAGATAACTCAAAATCCACTTAAGAAGATCACTAGGAAAACCCATTGAATCAAGTTTCTTAACCAGAAGAGAATGATTAACCGAGTCGAATGCTTTACTAAAGTCCGTGTAAATAACATCGGTTTGAGAGCTTTGTTGGAAGCCCTTAATAACGAAAGAGGTAAGTTCCAGAAGATTGGTCGTGGTTAATCTTCGCCTGATAAAACCATGCTGACATGGAGAAACGACGGATCTGCATAGATGTTGCAAGTGAGGAGTGATTACATTCTCGAAAAGTTCGGGGATTGCCGATAACTTAGAGATACCCCCTTAGTTAGTGGACCTTTTGCTACCTTTTTAGTGGAAAGGAATAACAAATGACTTCCTGCAAATAAGGGGAAATTATGAGGATTCTAAAGATAAGGTAAATAATTTAAGAAGGGGGCTACACAGCGCCTCGGAGCAATACCTAAGCACAGAGCCTGGTATTTCATCGGGACCTGGCGAATATACTGACTAAACTCGTTGAAGATCATAAATAAGTGAGCTTTCGTTTAAAATAGGACTGAAGATTAAGTACGAACTGAGCATAGCTGGAGAAAATGTATGATCTGAAGATGTTGAGGGAGAATATGTAGTTTTAAAAAACTCAGCGAAGAGATTAGCTATTGCTTGACCAGAATTTACTGTAGTATTGTTAAAAGCCAGCGAGGGAGGGTACAACGTAGGTTTACGTTTAGAGTTAACAAAGTTATAAAAATATTTAGGGTCCTGCGTGAACTGGACCTTGCAACGAGTCAATTAATTTTTGGAACACTGAGCGTTAAGCACGGTAATGCTAGATCGAGCACTAAGATAACCAGTGAGTTTATATTTATTATAAAGCCTAGATTTTACGTTTTTTAAACGTGTCAGCTCTTTGTTAAACTAAAGATATCAACGACTGTTGCCATATCTGACCTCATGTAAAGATTACACCAATCAAACTCAGCTATTCAAGTGTCTAGCCTCTGATAGTTAGCCTTACGGAAACAGCGGAGTCTTTTTAAACTACTACCAGATGTTGTTGCTAAAACTGTCCCAGTGTCGATAGTCACATCGAGAATAAGATAATAAGGATCTTCAGGTTGCGTCACTCAAGTACACTCAAGTGGCACTTATGAAACCAGGCACGTGCCTGTTAGGGTTGGGTATTAGTAGACGCGATGGAAAATATAGAAAAGAAAACGAGGAAAATTAACTACCGGCGTGCTGCCTGAGTGTTTGCTTGCAAGCGAGCTAAGTGGGTTAGGATTAAAGTTTTTAGTTTGGGAAGACTATCAACATGTGAAATTAATGAATACAAGTCATTATAACTTGCACACAGTACTCTAAAGGGTACATGCAGTTCAAAGGAGGTTCTACAATAGCGCAAAACTAAGGGTATATAGGATCTAGTATTTCTACTCGGGACGTGGAAATTGAGCTGACCTAATAAGTCAGTGCTTTCCACGTCGCCATGAATAAGGTTATATATAAAAGAAATGCCTGTCATAGTTATACGATTGGCTAAGGAGGGTAAGTTAATTAGGAGAAGTCTACTATGATAGGAGGGTAATCTCAGTTCAGCATCCCAGTTTAAACCGCGTAAAGCGAAAAGCAACAAGTTCTTTTGAACCGATTCGATGCGTTTACTGTGGACCCCATACTGCAGCTCCAAACACACGATCCATATTCTAAGATAGGACGAACTAATGAAATATATTAAGGTTTAGTTACATAGGGGTCATCGAATTCTTTCGACCACCGTTGAATAAATCCCAGCATACTTCTGGCTTTATTCACCATGCATGAAATACGATCGATAAAGTCAAGTTTGGGATCCAGGCGGACACCCAAGTCATCAACTGAGTTAATTCTTTCCAAAGAGCAGCAGTTTAGCGTGTAAGTTGCAAGTTTGGGAACGACACGAGAGAATGTCATTAGCTTGCATTTAGAGCCATTCAAGTTTAGTAGGTTTATGCGGCACCAGGTTTGGAAGCTAACAAGATCTGTTTGTAAATTAGACTGGTAAGCGGCGTCCTTGTATTGCATACAAAGCTTGACATCATCAGCGTACATGAGTACTCTAGAGTTTGTCAAAACTTCGGGCAGATCGTTGATAAATAATGTAAACAATAAGGGACCCAAATGGCTGCCTTGCGGGACACCAGAGGTAACCCGGAGAACATTAGAAAAATTATTTTTAAAGAGGACTTTTTGCGTCCTGCCAGTCAGATAACTAGAGATCCACCTAAGAAGATCAATTGGAAAACCCATTAAGTCGAGTTTCCTGAGGAGAAGGGAATGATTAACGGAGTCAAATGCTTTACTGAAGTCAGTATAAAAAACGTCTGTTTGAAGGTTTTGCTGGAAACCCCTTATAATGAAGGAAGTGAGCTCCAGAAGGTTAGTAGTTGTTGATCTCCGCTTAACAAATCCATGCTGACATGGAGAAATTACTGATCTACAAAGGTGCTGCAAATGTGGAGTAATAATGTTTTCAAAAAGTTTAGGGATGGCCGAAAGCTTAGAGATTCCTCTTTAGTTATTGGCCTCCGATTTGTTTCCTTTTTTGTGGAGAGGAATAATGAATGATTCCTTCCAAATAAGGGGAAAGTGCGATGTTTCTAAGGATAAGGTAAACAATTTCAGAAGGGGCGAGCACAGGGCATCGGCACAATACCTAAGCACGCAGCCCGGTATTCCGTCGGGACCTGGCAGATAAACTGGCTTCACTCGATGAAGATCTACAAGGAGAGAACTTTCGTTTAAACATGGACAGAAAATTAGGTTCGATTTTGGCATGCTATAAGAATAAGTCTGATTTGGGTCAGTGGAAGTAGAGTAAGTAGTTTGGAAAAACTGGGCAAAAAGATCGGCAATTACTTGATCGCCCTTTACAGTTTCATTTTCAAAAGAAATCGATGAAGGATGAGTTACCGCCTTACGTTTAGTATTAACAAAATTATAAAACTGTTTAGGATCCTGAGAAAATTGGACCCTACAACGAGTCAAATAGTTCTTGTAACACTGTGCGTTCAGTACAGTGAAGTTTGACCGAGCCGATATATAGTTAGAGAGGTCAGAACTAGAACTGGTTTTTCTAAATTTCGTGTACAGCCTTGACTTTACATTTTTCAAGCGACTCAATTCTTTAGTAAACCAAGGTGGTTTATTTGAAGTAGAGGGATAAAATAAGGGAACACATTCAGAGAAGAATGAATTCATCGCATTATAAAAAATGTCCACGGCAGCAGCCATGTCAGTGCACATATATAAATCAGACCAATTAAAGTCAGAAATACAATTATTTAGCCGGTCGAAGTCAGACATGCGAAAGCAGTAAACTCTTTTGGCTGGTCTATCAGGTGTTTTCTGTATATCAGTACCAATATCGAGTGTCACATCGAAAGTGGGATGATAGGGATGATAGGGACAGAGGCGCCACCCTCGCTAAACTAACACTCCCCGGGTCTGAGACAAAACAAAGATCAAGCAAGCGCTCTAAGGAATTTCGTACATGGTTGACTTGAGACAACGAAATGTCGAACAAGCCACCAATAAAATCATGTTGTGTAGGGGATTGAAGTGTGTTAGAGGAGGTATCTAGGGACCATGTAGCTCCAGGGATATTAAAATCACCCAGGACTACTAAATGATCTCTATCAGAAAGCATACTGGAAACCATTCGAATGACGGAAAGGTGGTTCCAAAAAATAGGCAGTTCCGACAATGGAGGAATGTAAGAACATGTAATAAAAACAAAGCGACCATTAAATGATAGCTTCACACAGAGGAATTCAACTTCGTTGCTTTCCTCGAAAGTTAATAATTCTGACGTGAGAGTGGAGTTGACCGCTATGAGGACCCCACCTCCGCGCCTGATAGGCCGATCTAGCCGATAAATCGTGAACGCAGCTGGGAAAATTTCGGAGCTAAGAATCTCCGGCTTTAGCCAGGTTTCTGTGAACACAATATGGGAGGTAAATGCAAGACTATCAGAATATAGTTTATGCAGCTGCTACGCAAGCCTCTTGCATTCTAATAGGAGATTAACAGCGAAGTATTTAGTTTTTTTGGGCAGAGTTGGAGGATGTAGAGGGCACAGTGGTCAGGTCGGGCTAGAGTTATACCCACAGGCCGTTTCTTTTTCTTAGCTTCATACTCTTTGACGACAACATACTCAGGCCAAAATTTGGTTGAGCATATCGTACCATAGAATTCATTTGGGACATTTATTTTGAAAGATGAAATATCCCTAGCATAAGCAAATTTGCATTTTTCCACCTTTAATTTTAAATTTTCAGCTCTGACTTTGCCTCGTATAAAGGCAATGACATCTTCCGATGTTTGACCAGGGGAGAGCCGCGAAACAAATATCTGTTTCGTAGGTGGGACTGCAATGAGGGCTTGTGGCAAGACAGACTGAGTGCCTGCCGTGCAATTGTCGGCCGGTAATCCCTGGGGGGATATATTTATGGGGGTATGGGGGGTCCGAGTTTGAGGTCCCATAGGGGACGAAAAAGAAGTTAACGGGGGAACGTTCAGTCCCCCCGCACCTTCAGATACCGACTCCTTCCTAGCACTCGATCTCAGAATTCTGGGATTTAATTCAGTGATCGAGGGCTGTGCCGTGGGTTGCTGCTGTTGAGAGCTCGCCGCGGGTTGTAGGGATCCGTCACCATGCTGCACTACAGTTGCAGTTTTTTTGCGCCTAGGAGACTCATTTAATAGCGTAAGGCTATTAAATTGCTTATCAAGCGCTAAGAAGATGTTATGAGTTTTGTTGAAACTCGATAATAGCTCCTTAAAACTGCCCTTGGTTTGCCGCATGAAAGACATCATTTCCCTTTCAACGTCACGACAGGCATCGCAACAGTAGCGCAAGCCAATGTTTTTTCTCACATCATCGACAGTCCGGCCGGCAACCCCAATGCACTTTGCATGCAAAATGTTGTCGCACAACCAGCAGCCGATGGTGAGATCGCTGGACAAAATTACCTTTTTACAGGTTTTGGAAAAGCAGACGATATCAGAAGACATTATTTCAACTTACCACTGTACTTGTAAAACTTAAGAGAGCGGGAGTGATAGATAATGAAAAAACAGTGCAGCTGCACAGAGAGAGTTGATGAGCAAGAGAGGGGGAGGGCGTGAGATTAAGCGAGCTTAGAGAACGTTTAGCTGTCGCAACAGAGCAACAACGGCTAAACGAAGAAGGCAAAAAGAGGAATACAAAAGAACAAGAAAAACAAAAACTGGCAGCACAAGTAAAATAATGCAAATAAAAGGGATTAGATCCTAAAATAATAAAGTTGCATGCACACGCGAAGTGAACGGGAACTATACAGATCACAGTGTAGAAGTTTAAATAAACCCCGATGGTTTTTACGCAAATTAATTACACAAAACGAGAGCGCAAGAAAAAAACACGACCGTTCACTTGGAAGAGAGAAAAGTTTTGATAATTAGGTTTACGCCTGCAGGATCGGAGACAAAACATAGATCCAGTAAGCGGTTTAAGGAATCAAAGACATGGTTAACTTGAGATAAAGATAAATCAAGCAAGCCATTTATGAGATCATGCTGCGCCTCTGTATGAAGGACATTTGACCCACCATCAAAAGACCAGTGAGCTCTAGGTATGTTGAAGTCACCCAAAGTCACTAATTGGTCCCTATCAGAAAGCCTATTGGAAATTGCCTGAATTGCCAAAAGGTGTTTCCAATAAGTTGGCTCCTTCGAAGATTGAGGAATGTAAAAGCAGGTTACAAAAATGCAACTACCTGTAAAAGACAGCTTTTCGTAGATAAATTCGATGACCAAAAAGTCATTAGATACCACTCGTTCCGAGATGAGGCAGGAGTCAACGGCAATTAAATCTCCGCCACCACGCTGGATAAGACGGTCTAATCTGTAAATTGTGTACTTACTTGGAAGAATTTCGTTGCAGTTGCAGCTGACTAGCAACAGATTTTTTGCGTTTCGGCGACTCATTTAATAGCTTCATACTATTAAATTGAGCGTCAAGCGCGGAGAACAGGTCAATCGCCTTGCAAAAAGTGGCCATGGTCTCAGAAAATCCACTCCTGGTCTAGCGCATGAAGGATATATCTCCTTCTCAACCGGTCGACAGGCCTTACAATATAATATAATATAATAACGCTGGCTCTTTTTGCTTTACACTGCGTCAGATATTCGATCGGTCATCTCGATTCACTTTGCATGCACTACTGCATCGCAAAGCCATCAATGGATACATGGCTGGTCTGCCAAACCATTTTTTTGCAGTTCTTTTATTTTATTTATTTATTACAGACAATATTCTGAGACATTTTCACAGACCCTAAAACCACTGTGCACACTATCAGTACCAACAAGCAAAGAGAGAGAAAGAGAATAAAAAGAGCGCACGGGTTAGAATACATATGTGCAGCAAAAATCACAAGAGCGATGAGAGCTATGCACCACTAAGATGCAGCTAACAGCATCCGACACTCAAGCGGGGGAGAGAAAAATAAAACGGGATAAAGAACAAAGAGGAAAATAAGATAACCGTCTTAGCACAAACTAAAAAGTGCTTATTAATACAAATTATTAACACACAGAAAAGTGCATGAACGCGCGGTAGCAAAATGGTATATAATTATGGATATTTAGGTGATCAATTTAGATAAAACCCCGGTGGTTTAAAGTGAAATTAACACAAAAGTTGGAGCGCAAAACAAAAACATGACCGTCCGCTACGAAGAGAAAGATCAAATTTCTACCTAGTCTCTTGTCTGATTGTGAAGTTCATTTGGATGCAAACGGTGTGCAAATTTATGTTAGTAGTCCTATTAATCAGTTAAACGTTTGTGTTAGTGTCGGTAATAGAATGCTTAATGTAATTGACAATAAGGCAATTTTATTAATCAATTATAGACCGATACAATTTGAAGAGCACGCAGTTAATTTAGGATTTACTTTCAGTAATACCCATAGTTAGAGCAAACATATCTCCTAAGCTACAGGGAGAACATACGCGTTGCTGCGTCAGCTCTCACATTCAAAGACTTTTCTTCCGACTGAAATTTGACTTTTGGTAGCAAAGGAAATTCTTATTCCGACTATGTTCTTTGGGGTCGAAGTTTTTGGACACTGTGACTCGCGGGATATGCTCAAGCTAGTAGTAGCCTTAAACTCTATTGTTAGATATGTTTTTAATTTAAATCGACTTATCGCACTTGACTTATAAAATTCTGGACCTAAACTTGACTTCGTGGATTCAATATAGGACTTTAGTATATTTACACAAAATTGAACCAAAATATTTGTTTGACAAACTCGTATCTGCCACTTCAACACGAACTAATAATTTTTTATGCCCAAAATATAATGCATTGTGTTGGAATAGGCAATTTTTTATAAACGCTATCCGTCTGTGGAACAATCTACCGCATAGATATAGGACAATTATGGTCAGTCTAAGTCTCAAAATAAGAATTTTTTAAAATAATGGAAAAGAAAATTTGTTAATATTAAGTAATAGTTATAAGTCTATGTCAGTAAATATGTTCCTAAGTCACAGTGAATAGTGCTATAATTATACGTATAAATATGTTGCACTAGAATAAGAACTTAATTAAATTAAAATTAAATTAAAATTAGAATGGCATTGGTAAATACAAATGTATATCACCAATATCAAAAAATAAGTGGAATATCTCGCATGCACTTCCATATGATCTGTAGAATAACACAATACTATAGCAGCAACACAAGTCAAATGAAATATTTAAATAAATAACATTTTCGTTTAATATTAATTTATAAAATAAATATAAAAAACTCTCAATCTCTTCTGTCGCGAGGGCACGAACGAATGCCCATGCAAAGACTTGCATACATATACACTCTGAGTATACATATACACGCGGTGTATGTCTGTGAAAAATCTCATCTCTCGCAAAACCCTCACCCAAAAAGATCCAAACGCGCCATAAGAAGTTTTCACTTCAAAAACTGTTTTCCAAATCCATAACCACAAACAGTTTGGCTGCCTGCAGTTTTTCGAGAACTTTATCAATAAGCGGCACGGGAAACCCGTCTTTTAAGACCATGGCGATAAGTTGCTTAAAAAGTCACTCTGTTGGATTCATCCTTCTTGTTGACAATGACGACTCGGCTAGCGAAATTCGACGTGGATTGGCGAACAACTTCGTTTTCCAGCCATTCTGCAACTTGAGCCTCCTTCTTCTCCTTTGGCACAATTTTCAGCTCGATTAAACTTTTTGCAGTAGGTGATTCCGGCTTATAGGCTTTTACTATTGATCGTATCACTGGCTCGAACTGCGGAGGAGTGTAGACTTCAATATCGGTTTAAACAACATTATATATACTTAGCTCATTATGCGCCTCCTGTTCCACGGGCACAGCCTTCTGAGAACTGTGGTCCAAAACGACACAGAATTTGGACATGAAATCATAGCCCAGCAGACCGTTGTACTCCAGTTTGTCGTCCGGCACCACGACGAACTTCTCCCAGTACATCAGCAACAAAATCTCCAATTCACAATATACAATATAAACGCAAACAGGCATCAATTCTTGAATTCCAGAGCTAAGAAAATAAACTGGAAAAAAAAAAATACTCTAAGTAAATCAAAAACTGAAATCGATTTGAAAAGCTTGGTTGAACACACTGTGAAGAGGATTGTAAACTTAAACATTATGTTATTGAAAGCGTTGAAAGTGATTGCTCTAATAACCTTATTTCATTTGAAAAATGGAGATTTGACGCAGCACTAAACATTCAGAATACAAACAGAAAGTCTGCTATGTTGATTTGTAGCCGACCCCTTAAGGTATGCGACATGAATAAAGAGATAGCACATCCGTGCTGGTGGAGGTTTTAATTTAGATTGATTTATTCAGTACAAAGAGAAGTCGACTTAAGCTAAGTACATAATTGTTGCTGGCGACTGCGCTGCCGTTGACCACAGCAGAGGCGCAGGCGCATATGTATATCTTAGGTATATGTTCAAGAGCGAGTATCATATGTGCCATTACAGATTAAAATTATCCAGAGGATGAAAAAATAATTTGGAAGAATCCGCTACCTTCGTCTACACGATACCGCAGACCATTAAGTTTGCAATTTGCAAAAGAAACGGCTCAATTAGCTGAAGATGACGAAAAGTATTTCAAAGCTAAGATTGAGCGTTGAATGCCACGTCATGTAGTGTGTCCGGTAAAGAAATTCAAATTTAACACAACTTGCAGTTGACCATGGTTGATGGGAAAATTTGTAGTGCCCTAAGCCACACGTCATCATCTAAGCGCTACGTATGTGAGGCGAAACCGACAGAGATGAACGATTTGGAAAATTGTTTCAAAACGAATGTTCATGAATAACGCTTTGAGCTTGGATTATCTCCGTCACACTTCTATGCTTGTTTTTCGAATACTTGTTGCACGTATCGTACAGACTCGACCTGAAGAGTTGGAGAGTTATTACTCCCGAAGCAAAACAAATACTTTCGACAAGGAAATCCAAAATTCATAATGATTTTCGCATACGAATGGGAATTATTTTTGATAAACTTAGGATTGAAGGATGTGGCACGTCAAATGATGGCAATACGTTAAGAGCGTTTCTTAAAAATCCGATATTAGTAGCGGAAATAATGAGTATTATTGAAGACATTATCATCCGGTGTTCAGTATTGCTTCAGTGTTTCAGTGCTACAAAATCAATGCGCAGCACACCAGGAAGTCTTCTCGGATTGACACAAACACAGATTTGATGCACAAATCGCTGTTGAGCTCAGATCCTTATGTTACTGGACATCCCACATTCAAAACAGTCAGTTTTATTATGCTATGCTATGCAGCTATGTTGTAGCCCTGGAACTCAGTACAAAATGTGATGACTCAGATGTAACTCCCAAAAAATTTGTTCTAGTTTCAGGGCTACAACATAGCAAAAAAAGGTTTCAAAAATCAGTTCAGAAAAAGCGATATAGCTCCTGAACCTGACGTCCTAAATTCAGGACCCATCTAAAATCTGAAAGGGGAAAGAATGGCCTTTCATTTAAGTCCAAATTCAACTTTATTACACGCGCGGTTTCTGTGTTATTAGCGTTTGAAAAGTGTCAAAAAAGGTCATTTTTAATACTTTGAGGGCGATTTCCTCAAAATTGGTACGTGAGCATTTTTTTTGATTTTCGAACTAGCAATATACAGACCGAGATCTTTCACAATCTGAAGGTTTTATTCACTGTACTTTTTTAAGGTCAATTTTTGTAGACCAGTGTTATTAGATATTATAGGTTGCGTGGAATGTTGTGCAGCCAGTGTAATAACATTCACTAACGCTTCAACTGAATTGTCGAGGTCTTCTTCACAGGAAATGTTTGGGCAGCCATCAATATGTGTACTTACATACTTTCTGTATTTGAGCCAGTCTGTTTTACCCGTAGTTAGAAAATGTGGGACCTGAGGATGGTCGTAGAAGTGAAGCAAGATTTGCGAATGATCTGATGATAGATCTGATAAGGGTTCCACACGAACATGAGCCTGTGGCACTCTTCTTGTGATAGCAAAATCGATCATTAAAGAAGTTTACAAGTTCTTTTTCGGTAATACAGAAGCGCGGTGGGCAGTATATGGAGGCTTGGTTTGGGTAGCCGCTTTGGGTTTCGAGGTGTACTGCTGTTGCTTGGATATAAGTCGTAGCGAATGATGGCACCTCGTAATGTCTAATGCGATTCTTTATGAGAACTCCAGTTAATCCATGAGCCTTCACATCAAGATGATTTGTCGAATAAAATGCATAGTCAGTAAGATGAAAATAGTTTTTAGTTGTTAAATATGTCTCTGGCGTCAATATCATAATGATCAAGGAACTGCATAAGCTCGTATTTGTGGTGTGAAATGCCATTCATATTCCAGAAAGATATTTTAAGAGTAATTATCTAAGCAGATTTTTTTTGATTAGAAGCTCCAGGAGGAGATTTTGAGTGCGCACAAGCTCCTGCAGCGTTTTATGTATTGCTCCCATTGTTTTTTTTTTCATATTTTTGGCAATCAGTACATTGGACGGGTCCATTCCTTTTATAGGGTTCCTCAACCGTGATTCTGCGGTGCAATATATATTGAAGCTTGTAGATTGGGTGAACTTCATTTTTATTTTTTTTATTTATTTATTTATTTATTGAGAAAAATGGCAAATAGCTGCCATATAAGGCCGTACCCTTACCTCTGACCAAGAAGGGAGTGTTTTTTAAGGATGTGCTCCGACTCACACCAGGTGGTCGGAGGTAAGGATAGGTATCGTAAAATACAAGCTGAATTAAAATCTAAGGAAATCTCAACATGTAACAAATGGTAATTATCATTATACAAAGAACATAAAACACGAAAAGGCTCATACATATCGAGGTTTGTCCTACAGACCTCCAGGGCGATAGGTCGAAAGTGACGGGAAGGCCTTGTAGGAACCGAGAGCCTTATAAGGTTTAAAAGGTAATTTGATGAAATGTGACCATGGATTAGTTTGTGCATGAACATTACACCATGGCAGGTCCGACGGTCCTTAAGCGTAGGCAGGCCTAAAAGCCGCAGTCTGTCTAAGTAGGAAGGCAGACGACTTTGTGGATCCCAGTTTAAACCACGAAGAGCAAACAAGAGGAATTGTTTCTGCACCGATTCTATTAGATCCTGATATTTCGCGTACTGGGGTGACCAAACACAAGAGCAGTATTCCAAAATAGGACGAACAAGAGAAACAAATAGGAGTTTGGTGGTATAGGGATCATCAAACTCCTTGGACCAGCGCTTAACAAAAGCGAAGACACCCTTAGCTTTACCAACAGTTAAACTAATGTGATCATTGAAATTCAAGTTGTGGGTAAACAAAACTCCAAGATCTGTAACTGAACTGATGCGTTCAAGAGCACCAGTCTCTAAGTAATAATTGGCAATAAAACAGTTTTTCCGATAAAATGACATAGATTTGCATTTTGAATTATTAAGAAACAGCAGATTGTTGATGCACCAAGATTGCATGTTATTCAGGTCAGTTTGTAAAAGCAAATGAGACTCAGAGTTAGTCAGAGGCAAGCATAGTTTACATCATCAGCGTACATCATTACCTGAGAATGAGCAACAACATTGGGCAAGTCATTGATGAAAATTGCAAAAAGAAGAGGTCCGAGATGGCTCCCTTGTGGAACACCTGAAGTCACGTAAACTAGATCCGAGAATGAGCCCTTGAAAGCAACTCTCTGAGTACGGTTAGATAAATATGTTGCAATCCAGTCAGTCAGTAAAGGAGGGAAGCCCAATAATAAAAGTTTTTCCAGCAAAAGCTGGTGATTCATTGAGTCAAACGCTTTGCTGAAATCTGTAAAGATAACGTCAGTCTGGGTATTGTATCTAAAAGCGTTTCGAATAACAGCACAGAACTCAAGAAGGTTAGTAGTGGTAGATCTTTTTTTCATAAAGCCATGCTGCGAGGAGGACAGAAATTAGCTACATTGGTGCTTCAGTTGAGCTGTAATCAGTAGTTCAAAAAGCTTCTAAGTTTTGCAAGCACTAAGTTTTGCAATACCTCTGTAGTTCTCAACATTTGACTTGCTGCCCTTTTTATGAAGCGGAAGTATAAAAGACACCTTCCAGCTATCGGGAAAGAATGACATGTTAAGAGATAACTGAAAGAGCTTAGACAAGGGACTACATAACGCATTAGCACAGTTTCTCAATACACAACTAGGCACAAGATCGGGACCAGAAGAAAAGGATGGCTTGAGAGATTTTAAACTACGAAGAACATCGTCCTCGCCGATTGTGGGCATAAAAATGCAGTTGGAGTGCGGAAGAGCATAATAATACAACGACGTTACATCAAAAGTAGTAGTAGAAAACGTAGACTGGAAAAATTTTGCGAATAAGTTTGAAATATCATACTCAGAGGAAGCAGACTCAGTTTTGAGATGAAGACTGGACGGGAAGAGCTGTGATTTACGTTTAGAATTGACGAAAGCATAAAATTGCTTAGAATTCGTCTGAAACTCACTTCTGCACCGATTTAAGTGATTGTTGTAACATTCGGAATTATGCGTCAAGAAATCGGATCGAGCTACTAAATATTTAGCTCGGTCGGCTTGAAGTCCGGTTCGGCTGAATTTTTTAAAGAGTCTGGACTTCACATTTTTTAGATACGAAAGACGACGGGAAAACCAGGGGGGTTTGTGTGAGCTAACAAAAGAGGGAAATGACGGGACGAATGTATCAAAACAGGAATATAAAATGTCATAGAAACGTTCAAACAGGTAAGAGGGATCGTCAGTATCATTTAAAAAGGTCCAGTCTATTGAGGATAAGTGATTATTCATATCAGTGAAATTGGCTTTGCGGAAGCAGCGAAAGGTAGCAGGCTCGGCAGGAGCACAAGGCAGTAATGGAGCCGAAGCCTCGAGAATTATCTCGACGGTAGGGTGGTAAGCATCTTCAGGACAAGAGAAAGGGTCAATTCTGGAGACATATGCATTGGCGAAGTCCGACACAAAAATAAGGTCTAAGATTTTATCACAGCAGTTTTTAATATTATTTAATTGTCCTAAAGAGAGGTCAATAAGTCCGTGAATGAAGTCGGGAGGAACAGTGGGAATGAGAATATTAGAGTCAGGTGAGGGTAGCATATTTTCAGGCGTCAGTTCTATCTTGAACATATGCATTGGCGAAGTCCGACACAAAAATAAGGTCTAAGATTTTATCACAGCAGTTTTTAATATTATTTAATTGTCCTAAAGAGAGGTCAATAAGTCCGTGAATGAAGTCGTGAGGGACAGAGGGAATGAGAATATTAGAGTCAGGTGAGGGTAGCATATTTTCAGGCGTCAGTTCTATCTTGAACATTGGCATTTTGTTTTTGTTTGTTATGTTTATAGCCGTTTTGCCATTAAAACCCTTTTCTTTAAGCCCAGCCATTATTTCAATTTTTAGAACCAGTCAATTCCTTTTATAACCACTTGCAGCTCCTTGCTACTTTTGAGTTAATTTATTTTTCCCTCATCTAGGTATTTGGCCACTGATCGATAATCCTGTTCGTCGTTTACCTGAATTTTTATTTAATTTATGTTACCTCTTTTTATAGAAGTGACATAGAACTTGTTAGCACCAATTTGGTTAGTCATTTTTTTTAACTGGCTCAGCACAATTTCCGTGACGATCATAAATGGTGGCCTTGGTTTCTTGGCCGTGGTTGTTTGAGTGGCAGTATTATCTTCGTTTGAGTCACTAAGAATCGAAAATCTATTATTGGTCCGCGGATTTTTCGGCACAGTGATAGTATTTGATTTTGATACTTTTGGTGCGTTGGTTTTTCTAAAAGATTGCGGGCTTTATTTTCTTTTTATTTGCATATAACGATCGATTCCAGTTTATATTAAGGTTCCGATAGCAGTGACTGCAGTGAATGTAGTTGTTGTTGTGTTGGTTGTTGTTTTTAGTGTCGAAGTCACAGTGGTAAAAACGGGCATTGGCCTGGTAGTTGTCGTTATATTGTTGGTAACGTCGTAGGGCTCGGGGAACGCGCATTGGCCACGGCTTATTGGGTGCTGTGTCGCTTGTACATAGTAATGCAGGGGAGAGTGAGGGCACTTTCTGTGTTCACTTGCAATGTTGCAGTTTTCATTGGTACTATTGACTCATCAGCTCGTATACAGCGGTAAGCATTCTTTCTGATTAACAAAATTCGACGTTTGTCTTGTTGTTGTTGCCGAGCTGTGCTTATTTAAATTAATTTTCAGAGCTTGCACTCTGACACGTTGACTTTTAATATATAATTTATAGTTTATGTTAGTAATTTATTACACCAATCTTAAAATTTTTCATGGGCAACACGAGCACTTGTACCCATGCCTACCCAGAGCGTCTTTTCGCGAATTAAATTCGGGTATTTTCACTATATTTTATAATCATTCGGCGGAGTGATACAAAAATACGTCTGATGTCGTTGACAGTCGGGATTCTGTAATTAAAATATTTTTATAGAATATTGGGGAAAATTTCGTAACGATAGAACAACTAGAAGTATTTTTGGCCGCGGTTTGCTGTGGAGCCTAACAAATTTCGTAGCTCCATCTATCACCACAAGAATGTGTTTCTTCGATCTGCTATTATCCGCTGTCCCAAAATGATCAATATGAATAATTTCAAACGGTTTGTTTCTTTTCGATATGGTGAAGAAGCTAAAAAACAATGCTTTAAACAATTCTGGATGTGGTCACAAACTAAATGCATTTAACATTTTATCCCTTCCAATATGTGCTGATTCAACATGATATTTGTACATCACATGTCGCTCCATTCGACTTGGTACATAAAAACGTAAATTGTTATTACATATTACTTTTCCCATATATTACACTGCTTCTCATCTCAAACCATTTATGCCCCTCCCTAACATGTTCCTAATTTCTCTTGCCTGACATATTATTAAATTATTCTCAAATGTATTTGCATCTATTATCATTATGTTATTACACCTGCTAAGTGCATCAACGTGTTGGATTTATTTTTCAGCCGGGTGCTTAAGTTCATAATCATTAAATTGTAACTTTAAAGCCCACCTTGCAATTCTTGGGTTAGCATAAATAATGGCTAATGTATTCAATAAGAAACTGTGAAACTTGACGTTCGTTGAAAAAATTCGTTTTGAAAAAATATTGGATGCAGATTCTCATCCTCCTTTTTTTGGGAACACACTCGCATCACAATGAAGCTCTACCTATGATTATATAATGGTGCTGCAACCAATTTTTCAATCTAACCCTCCTAATCACCAATCTAACTCTACTTTCCCGAACACATTAATATGTAAGGGCTTAGCCAATTTTGAAAAATGAAAATAAGAATAGCGGCCTAAAAAGCTTTTTTTTACTTTACTTACTTTACGTACTTTCGGACCCGAAAATTTTTCTTAGCTTCTAACCCATTTTCATCCGCTTTAATTACTTCCTCCGCAATCTAAAAACCTAAATATTTTACTTTATTCTGTAGAAACTTGCAACTATCCATTATCACCTCTAATTTATTCTCTACTAATCTCCTAAATAGCTCTACTAGTGTATCTAAATGTTCTTAAATTAAGATAACATCCATAATATTTTCATTTTATTTTCTCTTGTCAAATCCGAAAAAATATCATTTGCAAATCTATGAAATACCTGAGGTGCCGTCTTTAATCCCATTGGCATGCCCAAAAATTCGAACTGCCCCAACGGTGTTTTGAAGAGAAGCAATTCCCAAAGGCGTACGGAAGGTACTGAGACGGTCCAGAAGAAAAAAGTCGGGAGTGTTGTGAGAACAATTCAAAGGCGGTCAGCTTTATTCAGCTGCATACATGGAACTATTTGAACTTAACATAAGGGCCACGCTCCAGACCGGTACGCTGAGCTTAACAGTGCGGGAGCGGGCCCGAGTGGTGGAAAGCGGAGCGCGAGAGCGGACGCCCAGACAACGTCCAGTCGAACACTGTCGTCCGTTTTAGCGTGGCAGAACAAACCTTTTCGTCCCCCACGTTGGTAGTGGGCAACTGGAAACACGCCGCTAACAACGCGTCTATGCAGCTCGAGAGCGTGCACGGGTCGATGAGTGCCCCCGAGTCGAAGATCCGGATCCTGGTGTCAATCCGCACTAGGGCAGTCGGTAAAACGTTGATGCCGTTTCGCTGCAGCGGGCGCGGTGGACGAAAGCCGATGAGTAGTGGACGACAGATGCAGACTGAGGAGCGGCCGATGGGCGAAGTGGCGGATGGATGCCAAGGAGCGGCTGGTAAGCACCGAGAAGTGCCGGACAAAGGCCGAGCGCGGCTGACGCGTTCCGTGCATTGCCCCCAGCACATTTCCAGATTTCCCGTGGGCGTTGCGCGGACGTGGCTTCATCGTGCTAAGTACAATTGGCGGAAATATAATAGAGAAACGAAAAAAAAAAAACAACGTTATCAGTAATGAAACTTGGAACTACAGTCAGAGCTACGAGACAGCACAGTGAACAGGAACATTGGAGTGGGAGAATGCACGATTAATGGGGGCAGGCAGGTGCTTCCATCGGAAGAAGGACGACCCTAGCAACGAGGCGCTTTGTAAGCCCTCGCGCGGTGCTGATGTCGACCACAACATGGCCAAAGGATCCCTGAAACACCTCATCGATTCTGCCTAAACGCCACTCATTGGACGGAAGGTTGTCTTCCTTGATTTAATGTAGGGGCTCGCCACTTATTACGCTTATGGAGTTCCTTAATGTACTCATCTTCCACCGCAGACGAAATTGCTGCTGAAGAACCTTCAGGTGTTGCCAGCGGTTAATGATGGCTGAGGGATTCCCCTTTACTTCGGGTTCAACCGCGGCGAGAATTGGTCCACCTACAAGAAAGTGCCCGGGCGTAAGTGCCAACAGATCAGCGGGGTCTTCGGAAATTGGCGCGAGCGGACTTGAATTCAGACACGTCTCGATCATGGCCAGGGGCGTGGACAGCTCCTCGAATGCTCCGCGTGGCTGTGGACCTTTAAAACAGGGTCTTAAAGCTCTTGACGCCTGCCTCCCCCAGGCACCCCATGTGGGGGACTCCTAGATGGATGAAATGCCAGAGAAGCTACTGGTGACTGTAGGCACCAGTCACAGGCTCTTTCAGGCTTTGAAGAAAATCGCGAGAGAGTTAGGCATCCGCCCCCACAAAGGTCTTCCCGTTGTCGGACTGCACTTGACGGGGCATCCTCTTCGGGACACGAAACGGGCAAAAGCGGCAAGAAACTTCTCCGTCGTAAGATCCGACGTAGGCTCTAAATGGATGGGCTTCGTGGAGAAGCATATAAACACCAACACATACCCCTTTGTGATGAGGCAGGCTCGTTCCGTGTAGTTTTTTATATCGAAGGGAAGCGAGAAGGAGTTCCGTTCCCTCAGTAGTTCTCCCATTAGTTGCCTCTGCAACTTCGTCTTGTGGATGACACATACCTTACAGGAATAAATGACGGATTAGACCATAATCTTCACTCTTGGGCAGGGACCGCAAATAAGACTTATGAGTTCAAAAAAATTGAACCACAAAAAAGCCTTTGCGGAGAGTGGGAAAAGGACACATATACAGTTTTTAACGGTGTATCTGAAAACACAATAAGCTTTTATTTCCGATTTCTATTTTAAAATTGAAATATAACTCTTAATTTTAATTTTTATAATAATAATTAAGAATAAGAATTATTTTTCAATTTTTATAAAATAAATTAAAAATAAAAATTATAATTCAATTTTTATTATAAAAATTTGAAAATAAAAATTATAATTCAATTTTTTTTATAAAAATTGAAAATAAAAATTGAATGCGAATAACTTCTGAACCGAGTTGACTATTAAAAAGCGGTTAACATATTTATGATCTGTGATGCGGTACCTTTCAAATGATGTATCAAATGTCCTTAAAGGACATAATTCACGAATTATTGAGGAATCCTGGATGGATGAATAAAAATTGAATCATAATTTTTATTTTTAATTTAGTTAATAACAAGAAAGGAAGCTAACTTCGGCTCACCGAAGTTTGTATACCCTTGCAGAGTTTAAACAAAAAATTAAAAACGAAATTCTGAAATAATAATTTGTTGCCAAATCTCAAATTTGATGGCAATGGTTTGAAACACGGCTAAGCTATGGTTTTTTTATTTTCCTGATTGTTCCTATGGAAGCTATGGGATATAGTCAGCCGATTTTCATGAAATTAAAATCAAAATTCATAAATACTAAAATATGGGTAACTATCAAATTTGGTGAAAATATGTTGAAAACTGACAAAGTTATGGTTTTTTCTTTTATTTTCCTGATTGTTCCTATGGAAGCTATAGGGTATAGTCAGCCGATTTTCATGAAATTAAAACCGAAATTCGGAAATAATGCTAAATGGCAAATATCATATTTGGTGAAAATTGGTTGAAAACTGACAAAGTTATCATTTTTTTTTTGAACATTTTTCGGATCGTTCCTCTGGCAGCTATATGATATAGTTCCGACATATGTACGAGTAAGAGTATATAGAAGCCTAACTGCAAAGTTTCATTCAGATAGCTTTAAAACTGAGGGACTAGTTTGCGTATAAACGGACAGACGGACATGGCGAGATCGACTCGGCTGTTGATCCTGATCTAGAATATATATACTTTATAGGGTCGGAGATGCTTCCTTCACTGCGTTGAAAACTTTTGATTGAAACTAATATACCCTGCAAGGGTATAAAAATTGAAAAATAATTCATATTCCTAATTATTATTATAAAAATTAAAAGTAAGAGTTATATTTTAATTTTTGTCATAAAAATGAACGAAAAATTTTTATTTTATAATTTTTATTTTAAAAATTATTATAAATACGGTTCCGTGCACTGGGATCCAGAAATTGGCCCGGATCAGGCGGATCATCAGCTTATTACCACCGTGCAGCGTGATGCGATGCGTAGATTGGACGAGAAGTCAAGAGAGGTGGCACTCGTACGGAAGGATTATAGGATGCTGTTCGTCATATTAAAGAAGTTCAGAGGCCGTAACCCGGCCGCAGGCTCTCATGAGCCCCGGCGAGTCTATAAATGGGTTCAAATTTTGAACCGGACTGGATGCTGGCACTGACCGCTGTTGGCTTAAGCAATCAATCTCAAGGACGAAGTGTCTGCGCTGAGTGACGGAAACTAGGAGACGCCCGGCCGACGTAATCTCAGTAGCTGTCAGGTGATCTTCACACGGAGACTGAATTTTCCGCGCGCGTCGCAGAACCCATGGTGCTATATACATATTTAAGTGCGGTCGGAACGCGACCGTTCGAGGAGTTCGAATCTGATCGAGCACGGATTTTCTAAGAAGTCACCTCATCGCTGACAAAAATCTTGAGGAAAGGGGCGTCGTCCCACCCTAGATCCTGAAGCGAATCGCTGATCTCCCTATCGGGATTGCGAAACATAATACGTTGGAACGGAGTATGCTTGGGGTCTTCCCAAATTTGCATATACATCTTCTTGATGTCGGCGTTAAACACGAACCAAAAGTATCGCCACTTTAGGAATTGAATCGTCAGGTCGGATTGTAAGACCGGGCCCGCGTACAGAATGTCATTTAGACTGGTCCCGTTTGCGGAAGGACTAGACGCATTAAAGAATACCCGCACCTTGGTGGTCGTGCTTTCGGTCTTGAACATGGCATGATGTAGAAGAAAGTAGTTGCCGTAACCTACGTCACCTACTAACTCATGTGGCCTAAGTCGATGTATTCCTAGATTACCGAGTCATACCGGGTCTTTAGGGGCGGATCCCTCTTCAGGCGCTGCTCATTACGCAGGAGTTGCGTCAGAGCGAAGGATCGTGAAGACGCTAACTCGGAGTCGCTTAAGGGGAGCGTCACAACGTACTTGCCACAATTGTGTTTTCCCGTCGTCTGGACAAAATTGTGTTCCCAAACTGAATCAGACTGAATCTTCCAGAAGTTGGTAAAGTCGCGGGCAACCTGTGACCGAGAAGTGACCGGCAGATGTTGGCCTTGGAGTTGCTAAGGAGAAGAATGTCAGCTGCTATTAACACATCGACCTGGGATCTCTCAAAGAACTTGTGGTTCGCCAGGGGGATGTTGGGCAGCCCCTTGAGAAGATCTCGCGGAATTAGATACGAAGGCAGATTCCCTACCAACTGCGGGAGGACATAAGCTGCAGTCTCTAATTGTAACCCGGGTCTAGAAGGTGATCGAATGGAGAAATGGCATAACCTAGTCGACTGCGCGGAATGGTCTGATTAAGGTCGGACAGTTGGACTTGGATCTTGAAGGGAAGCTTGACTAGGTTGAACAGCCGTTCCGTAATGAGCGTCGCTTCGGATCCTGAGTCTATCAGTGAAAACTGTACATCCGAATGGTCCTCTGAGCCGTCCGTGCTCCTAGAAGTCGGTGCAAGCCGCGCCCTTGCTAGAGTGGGCGGTCTTGGAGCGGTCGCGAAGGGATTACTGTGGTGCAGGAGAGTGTGGTGTCGGCTGTGGCATGTGAAGCAGGTATGCGCGCTCGTGCAGTCCGGATGCTAGGGCCCTCTGGCAAAACAGTTTAGGCAGAGCTGCGTTCTTTTGATATAGTCGACCATTTACATCCATTTCCAGGAAGCGCGGACATAACCGCATGGGGTGGTTTTCCCTCGAACAGAGGTGCCAACCCTTTGGGCCACTGGCGTCTCATAAGAATTAAGCCTGCGAGTTGGGCCGCTGGCCGGTGCTGACTTTAGCGGAAATTGCCAGGATCCACTAGGCCTGTCGTCGTCGATGGCCTCCGGAGTAAGATGGCGATCTGTCAGGAAATTATTTAATTCTTTCCAGGTTGGAATTTCGGCCTTATTATGTATTTCTCTCACATAGAAAGTGTGATTTTGGGGAGCTTTGAGGAAACCATAAAAACCAGGATGGAGGACATCTCTAGGGCTATTGGACAACTTTGAATGGTGCCTTGCAGTTCTTTCAGCGCGACTCCGGATTTTTGAGGAACGTGGGTAAGCGGCATCACCACAGATAATCACCCGCAAAGACCTTAGTGTCCACTGGTGGTGTAGCGGAGTAGCAGTAGCTGTACTTTGATTCCAGCACTTTTGACGTGGCTCTAAATGCAAGCTAATGACATTCTCTCGTGTCGTTCCAAAGCTTGCAATTTACGCGCTTAACTGGTGCTCTTTGGAAAGAATTAACTCAGTTGATGACTTGGGTGTCCGCCTGGATCCCAAACTTGACTTTATCGATCATATTTCATGCATGGTGAATAAAGCCAGAAGTATGCTGGGATTTATTAAACGGTGGTCGACAGAATTCGATGACCCCTATGTAACTAAAACGTTATATATTTCATTAGTTCGTACTATCTTAGAATATGGATCTTGCGTTTGGTGCCCCCAGTATGGGGTCCCCAGTAAACGCATTGAATCGGTTCAGAAGAACTTTTTGTTTTTCGCTTTACGCGGTTTAAACTGAGATTGCTCTCCTATCATAGTAGACTTCTTCTTATTAACTTACCCTCCTTAGCCAATCGTAGAACTATGCTAGGTATTACCTTTATTTATAACCTTATTCAGGGTGATGTGGAAAGTGCTGACTTGTTAGGCCAGCTCAATTTCCATGTTCCGTGTAGAAATACTAGATCATATATACCCTTAGTTTTGCGCCACTGTAGAACCTCCTATGAACTGCATGAACCTTTTAGAGTACTGTGTGCAAGCTATAATGATTTGTATTTTATGGCAAGACCGCAATTTAGGCAATCTGTGTATTTTGATAAAATACACTAAGGTTTTGAATATGGTTCACATACCTTTATACAGTTAGGAGATATATGGGTTTTTTTAAATAGCTTCTCCCAAAAGGGTAGAAGCAAAAATTAAAAACAAACTTGATCTGCGTGCAGATATGAGAAGTCTAAATCCCAAGTTTGGTGCCTCTAGCTCTTATAGTCTCTAAGATCTAGGCGTTCATACTGACAGACGGACAGACGGACAGGCAGACAGACGGACAGGCGGACAGACGGACGGACAGACGGACGGACAGACGGACATGGCTATACCGACTCCTTTAGTGGTCCTGATCAATATGTAGGTAACTTTTGGGGGTCCGCCACGTCTCCTTCTGCCTGTTACAGAAAATTGCACTCTCACAAAATTATAATACCTTTGTACCTTTGGTACACGGTATAAAATTTAAAACTGCCAAGAGGTGTTTCCAATAAATTGGCTGTTCAGAAGATGGAGGAACGTAAAAGCAGGTTACGTAAATAAAACTACCTGTAAATAATAGTTTCACACATATAATTTCAATGTACAAAAACTCATCAGATACCACCGGTACCGAGACAAGGCAAGAGTCTACCGGGACATTAGCTAGACTTGCAACAAATCCACTTTTGTGCCCTTCTTGCATAATTTCAGTAGCTTTAGCAAACTTTTTAACTGCATGACGATTATGTCTATTATGCTTAAATCCATTCTAGCTACTTCGATTCCTACTTCTAATGTTTGTAGCAGGGAAATATATGACTTGTTATTTTTTTCCTTCTATTTTTATTCTTATGTTCTTGCTTTTTCGCTTTTACAAATTCAACTTCTTCGCTTGACAGTTTTCTTTCAAGTGCTGCTCGCAGGCAGCTCACAATCAACCACCGTTTTTCTAACGATCTTCGCTCGCGAAAGAGCTTAACACCAGTGTGACCAAAGCATACTAATATTACTTCGCCTGCTACACTACTAAACTGACAGCGGTTTTGTTAAATGAATTATGCCGACTAGACTAGTATTGTTCTTTCAGATATCTGAATGGTGCTTTAAACTTTTTTTTTGCTTTGGTTACAAGATATCTTGAAATTAAATGGAAACCTTCGCAATAATATTAGTTTTGAACAATTTGTAAATGTTTGTTTTGAGAATTTTTGCCAAGAAATTGTAATCTAGGTTAAAATTTATCATATTTATTTAGCTAAGAGGCAAATTAAATATATTAAAATAAAACTTTAAACACCCTGATATTAAAATCGTTTATAAAGATTTATATTAAAAATGATAATTAAATAATAATAATTCATAATACAACAATTCTGTTAAAACCATTGAGGTATTTACCACATCCTTATAAAAGGATTATTAATGATGGTACAGATAACACTGATTTTGTTCTTTATTCTATGCAAATGGAATTCTAATAATTAAAAAATGCACGTGTATTCCTATTTAGAGCGCGGAAGTTGGAATGCGAAGCATTGTTATGCTGGATGAGCAAGGAGGTAAGATTTTTTCTGGAAATAGATTTACAAACTAAGGTCTATAATGTAATAAATTATATACATCGTAATGCATATATTGACTCTGTAAAGGAAAGACGTACCTTTGCAAATAAGGTTCTCATGAATTTTCCACAAGCATGCAACAACCATCAGCATCAAAAACTTCTGGCAAAATAAATTTCTGATTTGAGAAGAGGACATCTCGCGACAGACGAGATTTTGAGTCTTTTATATTTATTTATTTTATAAATGAATATTAAACGGAAAATTTGATCAAATGTATTGCATAGAAAGATTCAGAGGAATTCAAGAACTCGTTGTTTACCCGTAGTACCTCGGACTTTTCGCTGGTCAGTTATAAATCAGGTACATGAGTCTATCATGCATCTAGGTTGGGAGAAAACACTGGATAAGGTGTACGATCATTACTGGTTTTCGGGTATTGCAAAATATGTTCGAAGATTTGTGGAGAACTGCATTTCATGCAGACTTTCTAAGGGTACGTTATAAAACCTCAAATGAAATTAGACCCAATTCCAAAATTAAGCATTCCTTGGCACACTGTTTACATCGATATATCGGGAAAATTGAGCGGGAAAAGTGATCGTAAAGAATATATTTTGTACAAATCGACGCTTTTACAAAAACGTTTACCTATTTCACACCTTTCCCTTGAATGCCAATACTTCTATAAACTTCTGGCATGCAATGGCGTGCCAACACATTTAATTGCCGATCATTTGTTCTAGTCAAAAAAAAAGCAATTAGAACGGGCGCAAGTAGAGCCAACGGTTAAGTTAAAAGGGTCATGAGTACACTGAAGAATCTGTTGACGACAAGCTCTAGATCGTGCCAGGATACACTGGGGGATATGTCGTTAGCTTTTAACTGTACAGTTAATCGTAGCACTAAGTGTAGTACTTTAGAACTTTTGATTGGTAAAGTTGGGCGACCACTGAGGTTGATACCTATAGTGATACCGAAGATGAAATTGACAAAATTAAATCAAGGGAGTCAGCCGCTAAGAACATGGAGGAGGCCGCTAGATATGAGAAGGCAAAATTTGATAAAAAATATCGCGAAAGTCATAAGGATCTGTGTGGGTGACTTTGTGCTGCTTAAAAACAGCGAGAGACAGCAAACGAAACTAGATCCAAAGTTCAGAGGACATTTTTTGGTGGTCGAGGTATTGGACGGAGACCGATACGTTTTAAAGTACACTGAACAATAGGCGATACAAGTAGTCACACGAAAGTTTACGAAAGTTACCGGGTGTACAAATTCCAGAAGAGTTTGATGTAAATTACAAAGAACAAATTTAATTGGAAAAGTCTGTTTAAAAAGAGAGTGTTCGTGAAGTGTTTTTGACGATGGACGAGTGTTGCTTTAGAGACGTGTTTGATGAATTCGTTAAGTCATGTGATTGACAATGGACGAGAGTTGCTTTAGAAATGAGTTTAATGAATTCGTGAAGCTAAAAGTTGGGCAATGGACGAGAAATGTAGTTGATGAATTGAATGAATGAATGAATTCTTGAAGCCAAGTTATGGGCGATCGACGCGAAATGTTTCGTAATTCGTATAAAAACGTGTGAAGCCAATGTGTTTGGCGAAGAATTTAAAAGTGTGCTAGTAAAAGCCTAGTTATGTATTTTGATTTACGAATTAACGATTTGAACTGATTAATGTATAATTTGAAAATACTTTATTAATCTCTTGTTTGAAAATTTAAATGAAAAAATGGGTTATAAGAGAATATATCAGAAATATCTTAAATTAACACGTTAAAAATATAAGTTAAGTTATGTTAAATAACATTATATAGATTTGAGATTATGTGGTTAAGTTCTTCGGAAGCATTCAATAAAAATTATAAAGTGGATGGAAATTCAGATGTTTATTATAGACACGAGGACGTGTATATATCAGGATGGCCGTGTCGGAGAGGAGGTAATTCAGTCTTCCGTTAGGCATGAGACTTTAAGGTGTGACCATGTTATGGTATGATGGGGACTCAGTTTGCGAACTGAGGCTGTGTGTGGCTTCGTTGCGTTGCTAGATCTGGTCTCTCGTCAAAGCTGTAGCGAGGTGTACCGTTGTGAACTGTCATTACTGTCAGAGCTGTGAAAATCGTCAAAACCGTAAGAAAAAGGGTTAATTAATGATGAGCAAAAAAGGCAACGAAGACTCGCTGCATCAGCCAGAGTACAACATGGACATACAGCAAGAAGACGAACAAGCGACTAAAGAGAATCAGCATGGAACAGGTTCTAGTTTCCCGACAGCTAATGGGAACCTTCATGGAGAAAGCTCTTATTTTCCGACATATATAATATAATAACCGAGATCATATAAGCCTCGGTAAAAGTATACGACACATGTTTAAATCATCCCGTTTAAACATAATAAAACTTGCATTATCTCGAATTAAATGTTTTGGTGTATGTGTATATGCTTAAAATTAATAGAATGAATACATTTTTCTATGACGGCCGATACAAAAATAGTTCCGAATATTATCTTGTTTTTTACACGCAACATCTTCAAATATTATAATGAAATTGCTTTTAGTTTCTTTCGGTGTCATGTGTTGAAAATGTGTAATATCCCATTGCTCGAATCGATTTGATAAGATTTTTCAAATACTCACATTTCAATCCATTAGGACTTTTCAAAAGCGGAATCAGAACGTTAAATAAAATTGGGCTTTTTGGATTTTTTTCTCAGCTCTGCAATAAGACTTTTTATTGCTGTTAAATTTATCTAAATAGTTATATTTTCTAAAATAAAATACTAGAAAATATGCACAGGGCAGCCGTTTTTGTAGCCCACTGTTTTGAAAAAAGCCTTTGCGGTCTCAAGAAATTCTCGAAAAATCAAAACGGTTTTTTTCACCAAAAATCGGTTATTTTAAATCTGTCAAATCGTCAAAACAAAAATGGAGAAAAGAAGCACGTTAGTTAAGAATGTGTGTGCAAAATTTCAAACCGATCGGTTGCATAGTTTCCGAGAATTTCTTAACACCGACTTTTTTAAAGCTTGAAAAGCATTTGTCCGTTTGCATATACCTGCAATGCAAACTGGTCATAAGGGCATAAGCCCTTAATTGATAGGTCTTGGGAACGGATTAAAGCGGGTAATAGTAGCATTAGTAAGAGAGCTGCAGCTTATTTTGTAACAAATATGATGAAGCAAAGTCGATAGCTCAGTGGGTAAAGCTACACATACATTTTTATAAGCAATTGGCCTGGGTTCGAAATAACCCCAGGCAAAAGGAATTTTTTTTAAAACATTAAGTATAGTTCTTTGCTTCTATTTTTTTATTTCTTAGTATTAAATACTGCAATTATTTTAATTTACTGGAAAAAAAAAAATATTTTCAATAAATAAAAAAGTTTTCACTCGTCGCCGACGGGATTCGAACCCGTGACAACTAACATTTGAAAAAGACTTCAGCTTAGCCAGCTGCACCACCAACCAATTCAAAATGAGTAACCTTATATTCATAGTAATGTGAACATAAGTAAAATGTTTAATGAACGTTTTGATTTATTTGGAGCCCTCTGCCTGGGCTGCTTCTTGTACACTAGAGGTCTGCATGAATTCAGTCAAAGCAGCATTTGGCACTCTCACTCAAAGTTCTGACTGACTGAGTGAGACATTGAATAAAACGGATTTGGTTAATGTGGTAAAGGCATGAGTAGAAAATTAACCATATCCAAACGGCGAAGCAATGTACAAATGAGTTTCGCGACAGAGTACTCGGTTAGTTGGCGCCGCATTGGCGACGTCAAATTTATTGCCTGTTTGTTTTTTCGTTTTTGTTTTGCTTTTCAATACAAGACAAAGAAAAATAAAGACATGGATAAATTATTATATATATGTACATATGTAATTCATGTATTTATTTTATTTTTCAATTACTGAATGCAGAAACATAAATTTGTTTATAGTATCTGAATTATTAGCAATAATGCATCGTTTTTTTGTTATTAAATTTCTGGAAGAGCATTTTCAGATGCCGAGCTGCTTGCAGGAATACAAAAAATTTTGCAGCTAGTTTTATATAATAAAGGGAAAATTCACAAAATTTGCTGCTTCTGCTCTGCAAACAATCAACGACAAGAATGCCAAAATTTTATCCGAGTACTCGAAACATTCACTCTGCTTTTACTCATTCTATCCATTCCGCTTTGGCTTGAATTCCACTCATTCCGCATACAACGAATACAACGCTAACCAATGCGCAACTCACTTTGTTGAAACCGTTTTGGCACGCCGAATTGTGAATCTTGCTGGTTGTACTCAAATAACCGAAACTTTTGAGTGCACTCGTGCAGACCTCTATTGTACACGTAATGTGTATAAAGTAAAAAGCCTATATTTCCGCTATTTAGGGCACGATCGCAATGAAATTTGGACAATCTGTGTATTTTGATAAAATACATTAAGCTTTTCAATATGGTTTACATAACTTTATAAATTTAGGAGCTATACGTTTTTGTCTATTTCCTATTTCCTTCAAAAAGGGGAGCAGCAAAAATTTAAAACAAACTTGATCTGCGTGCAGATATATGAAGTCTAAATCCCAAGTTGGTGTCTCTAGCTCTTATAGTCTCTGAGATCTAGGCGTTCATACAGACAGACAGACAGACGGACGGACAGACGGACATGGCTATATCGACTCCTTTAGTGGTCCTGACCAATATTTAGGTAACTTTTGGGGGTCTGCCACGCACTCATACAAAACTATAATACCTTTGTACCTTGGGTACATGGTGGTTGGTGGTTTTTTACCATTTGTGCCTGTTTTAGCAGCCCTTAGTGCTGTGGGTAGTTTGGCATCAGGTAGCAGCAATTTTCAAGTTTATCAACAATGCAAAGTTGGCAAATCCTCACCTTGAGGACATAATAGAAAAATGGAATCGGTAGCATTGGGATACAATAAAATAATAAAAAACAAGAAAGGAAGCTAACTTCAGCTTACATAAGATTGTATACCCTTGCAGAATTTGAACAAAAAATTAAAACCGAAATTCTGGAATAATAATTAGTTACCAAATCTCAAATTTGATGAAAATGGTTTGAAAAACGGCCTGATTGTTCCTATGAAATCTATAGGATATAGTCGACCTATTTTTATGAAATTAAAACCGAAATTCGAAAAAATAAAAAAAACGACTAAATCTTAACTTTGATGAAAATATGTTGAAAACTGACAAAGTTAAAATTTTTAATCTAAAAATTTTCCGATTGTTCCTATGGCAGCTATATGATACAGTCGTACGATCCGGCCCGCTCCGACTTATGTATGAGTGAGAGTATATAGAAGACGAACTGCATAGTTTCATTTAGATAGCTTTAAAATTGAGGGACTAGTTTGCTTAGAAACGGACAGAAGGACAGATGAACAGAAGGACAGACGGGCAGACGGACATGGCTAGATCGACTCGGCTATTGATCCTAATCAAGAATATATATACTTTATAAGTCACCTTCACTGCGTTACAATCTTTTGACTGTAACTATAATACCCTGCAAGAGTATAAAAACGTTATAAAAAAAAAATACTAAATGCAGCTATACGTATTAATTTATACATTTTCTTTTCATTATTTAATTGTGCTGCCAGTGTTTGTTTGTCTTTTTTTTTAATTCCTCTATGTGTCTCTCCTGTTTAACTGTTGTTGCGTCGTCCCGACAGCTAAACGTCTCTAAGCTTGCTTACTCCCCCGCTCTCCCGCTCTCTCGCGCTCCAACCCTCTCTGTGCAGCTGCACTTTTTCCTATCTGTCGCCCCCTCTTCCTATATATTCAAGTACAGTGGTAAGTTTTGAAAATGCCTTTCGATATCGTCTGCTTCCCCAAAACTTGTAAAAGGGTAATTTGTCTAGTGATCTATAGTGATATATTAAATGAGTCTCCAAGACGCAAAAAAACTGCAAGTGGAGTGCAGCATTGTGACGGATCCCAACAACCTGCGGGGGCTCTCAACAGCAGCCGCCCGCGACACAGCCCTCGATCTCAGAATTAAATCCCAGAATTCTGAGATCAAGTATTACGAAAGAGTCGGTATCCGAAGGTGCTGGGGGACTTAACGTTCATCCGTTAATTTCCTTTTCGTCTCCTATAGGCTCACAAATTTTGACCCCCCATAGCCCCGTAAATTTATAGCCCCAAGAACTTCCGGCCGATAATAGCACGCCAGGTATTCAGTCTGTCCTCATTGCTATCACACCTACGAAACAGATATTTGTTTCGCTGCTCTCCCCTGGTCAAACATTGCCATTTAAAGGTAGAGAAATTTACATTTTCTTACGCTACCACAAGGGAAAATTCAAGTGGTCTTCTTCTTTTTTAACTATTTGTGAGCGACACGCGTCACACTCCCCCCTCGTTTCGGAGGCGGTGTGATACCGCACTGAAAGCTTTCCCTCTGTCGAACACGCTTCTCCATGACACTGGCCTGTGTCCATCTGACCTCAGCGTCACCGGCAGGATCGTCCCCCCCATTCGCTCCATTGTAGTCTTCCCCGCACCGTTGAATCCCCAACCGCTCTCTGGACTGAATCCGTGCTGTGGCTCCTCGATGCTCTCCACGATCTCTGGCAATCCGAGGAACTCGGGCAGTGTCTTGAATGCCGTTCTTTGTGCAAACAGCTTCACACTGTTTCTGCAATTGGCGTAGATCTGGTCCAATTTCTCCTTCTCCGTCTTGTCCGCAAACCTCATCATCTGCCGCAGGGTCATTGCGAATGCTCTCGTCGCTTCCGCTTCCCCCTGCCTTCGATGCGCGATTTGATCCCTGAGCTAGGAAGTATTCCGTTAGCTCTCCCCTCAGCTTCTCCCAGCTGTCTATTTCGGTTGGAGTGCAGTTCCACCAATCGAGCGCGGCGTCCTCCTCCAGAATGAATGGCATCGCTTGCACCAATCGGTCATGCTGGATTCCGTAACCCGTCGCCCAATCCTCCATCTTCCGAATGAACTCCAATGGGTTTGATTTTCCCTGGTACCGTATTCCCCAGCTTCATACCCGGTCCAGGAACTCCACGTTCATCCGCTCCATATTTGTCGTTGGCCGCTTGCTTCTCCGTTTTTATCCCAACTTCTATATGACCTTTTCCCTTCCTGCCCGATGGGTCCAACTGGAATTCCTTCGCTTACTCGGCCAAATCGGATTTTGTTTCCATGTACACCCAGCTGGACATGGGCGCCAATGTGACGGTCTCCGCCGCAGTTTGCCAGATAGCTCGGGGACGGTCCGAGTGGTAGCTGTAAGAAAAGTTGCCCGTTTCCCAATGAGAACAGTGAAGAGAATTCGGTTGACTTAAGTGACTTAACTGGGCCTGTCGCGTCTCGGTGGTCCGGCTGCTAGCGGCTGCTCGAGACTCGCAAGACTTCCGAGAGGGATTCGGACTCGAAAGTCTTCGATTGCGGACTCGAAAGTCTTCGGTTTGTGGACTCGAAAGTCTTCAGAGAGGGAGTCGGACTCGAATGTCTTCGATTACGGACTCGAAAGTCTGCAGTTTGCCGACTCGAAAGTCTTTAGAGATCGAGAGAGAGGCGGACTCGAAAGTCTTCAGAGAGGCGGACTCGAAAGTCTTCGGGCGGACTCGAAAGTCTTCAGTGAGCGAGAGAGAGATGGGCTCGAAAGTCTTCGGGTGGACTCCATAGTCTTCTATATATTGCAAACCAAATCCGGAGATTCGGTTCGCCAAAAAAGTGACTTTGGCTGCTGACTACTGGAAGGTGCTGCTGGAAGGCTTACCGCTTCCGATCGCCGTCGGCTGCTAAGTGATTTCCTACGGCCAGCGGCCCGCATTAAATAGGCCCTGGCGTGGCCTAGTGTGCCCGTTGCAATCGCCTTCTTCTTCTTGGTTTGGGATTAGTGTGCCCCTAGCCGCCATTGTGCCACTATCTTGGCGCGCGGGCGCATTCGAATTCAAGTTATTGTCTTCTTTTTTTTTAACTATTTGTGCGCGACACGCGTCACACTCTGATGAGTCCGTCATTTCCGTCATATCGGAGACAAGGAGACGATTGAACTTCTCTTGTCCAAGGTCTTGACAATGTAAAGTTTTTTACGTTCAACACCGAATTCAATTTTTTGAATGGTGCCTAGGATGATTGTCCTAGCATTAGTCAATTCACCTACACTTAGTGTGGTTGTAGAAGCTCGGTTCCGTTTCTTACAAAAGCGCATCATATATGCTACAATGCATTGTAGTTTATGGAAGGAGTTGCTGTGGTTGCAACTGTATTGTTCGCTTCCCAGTTGATCTTGACATGTAGGCAAACTTACTTGCTTCACTCGTCGTTTTAGATCACTGGGCGCGATGGTCGGTACTTTTGACCACTTGTCTCGGGAACCGTGCAGAAATATGCTCGTTCTGAAGCGTCGACAAAAGTGTGTAGTTCTTGTATGACTGAAGCCCTTCCTTCAAATATGTGCCTTGAAATTTGCATATTATTCAGTGCTTGCAAGACAGCGCGATAATTTTTCCAGTCTACCTAAAGGTGTTGAGGAAGCTCGTCGTCCCAGCCCATCTTTAATTCCCGTAGTGTTTCCATGGTCATCTTTGCTTTGTCCACAACGGGGGCAAATAATCTTAGCGGATAGAATTTATGCTATTATTCCGAGCCGACCACCCGTTTGGTGATGGTTGAGGCTTCGGTTTTTAGGGATCGTCCACACAGCTGACCCTTTTGTGGCATCCAAAGCAAACCCAACGCCTTAACACTATATTGTTGGAGTGTTTCGTCTAGCTTGACGTTAGAGACGATATCTTCTTGTGGAATTTGGATTAATACTTCAGCGTTATTGGAGCACCACTTTCGGAGCTTGAATCCGAATGGTAGTAGCATTTTGTTTCATTCTTGTTGAATCTGGATGGCCTCTGGAATGCTGTCTGCTCTTGTGAGACATTCGGCCACGTAAAAATGTTTGAGTACAGAGGACTCAAGCGGTAGATGGTTCTTGGCTTTCTCGTCCAGATAATCCAAGCATTTAGTAGCATGGAATGGGGCTGATGTAGTACCGTATGTGACGGTTTTAAGTCTGTAAAACTTTAGATCGTCAGACGCTTTCTTCTGCCATACGATTAACTGATGGAACTGGTGATCAGGGTGCATCCACAATTGGCGATACATCATCTCTATGTCTGCGGTAAACACGTATCTGTGGGTGCGGAACCGTAGCAGAATTGCAAACAATTCGCTCTGCACCGTGGGTCCAGCATACAATATATCATTCAATGATTTATTGGTTGTCGTTTTACAAGACGCATCGAAGACTACCCGCAGTTTCGTGGTACTGCTTTCGGGTTTCAACACACGGTGATATGGGACGAAGTAGTGCTCCGATGGAACGTGTGTGGGAGGCACTAGTTTCATGTGCCCAAGGCGTTCATATTCCTCCATGAAGTCGACATATCCGTTCCAGACTTCTGGTCTAATACCAAGAATCTTTTGATTGCAGTTTTCTGAGATGCCCCCATGGCTGAAGTTTCTTCAGAAAATGGAAGTTTTACAATCAATCTTCCATCTATTGCAACCTTTGCTGCGAAATGAGATTCGCAGTGAGCTTCTATTGGAGATCGAGCCTTCTCTTTGGTGTCTAGATTTTGTAGTGTCCAAAATCGTTCTAGTAGCGTATCAACCTCATCTTCTGTGGTTGCCGCTGCACAAATTGCTGCTAAATCTTTCTCAAAAAAAAAGTTCGAACTACCCAACTGAGCAGGTGTGCCTTGCCCGAGCTCCGGGAAAACTGCAACATAATAGTTTTTAATTAAATAACAAAAACAGTTAACCAAACAAAAAATCGTGGCTAACCCAAGCGAAATGACGCTGAACCACAATTTATCAAAAGCAATAGACAATCTTTTTATAACAGTTGTGATGTGCTAAAACCAAAACTGCATTGTGCATTGTGCATTGTTTTAAATAATTAAGTGCCACGCAATGAGGTCATTGAGCAACGATCAAAAGAACGAGCGTAGAAGCTCAGTAAACCAAAGATACGGCTTCTACTCTTAGTTTTCAACACGCGATACCGAAATAGAAAAACCGGCGAATAACCCAGCTCTACTGACCGCTGAAGGAGAAAGGGCACGGTCTTGCTCACCCGCTCTGCTCACTCAGATTCCCGTGTCATGGGGTACGCAATGTAAAACCCCCCCTCCAATGGCGGAAACAGCTTTCGCACCAACAACAAGCAGTGCTACAATTTCTACACCCACCGCAACATCCACTGCAAATCAAAACACCGCGACGTCAACGACTACATCAACAACAACTTCGGAAAGTGACAAACAGACTGAAATGGATCGCTATATCCAAATTAAGCGCAAGATTAGCCCGCAGAGTAATCCGGCAGGCAATAAAACAAAAATTAACCGAGTCCAAAAGATCGACGAAGAACCAGGCAGATCCAGTAGTAACAGATTTGCCCCACTGGCGGAGGTCGAGGAAAACCAACCAGCGCAAGATACCGCAAAAAAACCCAAGCCCCCTACAATCTATATCAGGGAGAAATGCTCTAGTGCCCTGGTCAACCGAATTGCGACGTTGATCGGGAACGGTGACAACTTTCATGTTGTCCCGCTTACCAAAGGGAACATCCATGAAACAAAGGTGCAAACCAAGACTGAAGAGCACTTCCGCATCGTGTTCAAATATCTGGACAATGCTCAGAAAAACTATTACACGTACCAGCTGAAAAGCAGCCAGGGCCTACAAGTGGTAGCACAAGGAATCGAACCCGATGTTACCGCCGCGGAAATAAAAACTGCCCTCAAAGAAAAGGGCTTCGCCGCCAAGAATGTTACTAACATTCTAAATAAAACTAAAAGGCTACAACCCCTCTTCAAAGTAGAGCTCGAGCCAGAAAGCAGGTTGCTGAAGAAGAACGAAGTCCACCCCATCTACAAGCTGCAATATCTCTTGCATCGGAGGATCACTGTTGAAGGACAGTACCATGAAGAAATGTGGAAACTACGGAGGCAACCACATCACCGGCGCGCCGCGCCCGCCCTGATGCGGTCATCGTGCAGGCGAAAGGCAGGCCCTACAGCGAGGTACTCGCCTTGGTGACAAGGAGAGATGACAAGCAGCTGTCAGAGCTGGGGAGCTGGGTCTCCAAGGTTCGCCGGACAAACAATGGCAACCTGCTCCTTGAGGTTGCCAAAGGCAGCGCCGAGAGTGCGGAGAGCATGAAGGCGAGCATCAAGAAAGTGCTTGACGACTCGGCGTCTATGCGCGCCACAACGGAAGACGACTCAGTGCACAGTGGTTCCGCTTGTATGGAGACGCGGCCATAAACACTTCTAGTTGTCATATCGATATGAAATTAACACGAAAAATCTAAAAAAATATTCTAAGTATACACGCAAGAATCATACCTTCGCTGTTTCTCAACATATTATAGTCACGCCTAGCATTATAGTCACGCACGCCCCTAAATAGGAAACACTTTTTATTATTTCAGAATTTAGCTCTTAATTATTTGATTTAATTTGTAATCTGCAAGGGTATACAAACTTCGGTGAGCCGAAGTTAGCTACTTTTCTTGTTAGCTATAATTTACAAATTTTTTTTTATTGTTGGCCTTGGGGGGAACCACTGTGCAGTGGTAGTAATGGAGATACGTGGCATGGACGCGGGCCAGTTTAACTTCGAGGCCGAACGGGTAAAGGTGCGCGGAATGCGTCGTGGCTACGCCGAAACCCAGACGGCGGTGGTCAGCTTGCCCGTCTCCCTGGGCAAAACCGTCCTCCACCGCGGCGAAGTCCGGATAGGCTGGACCATCTGCAGGATCCGTGAGAGAGTAGGCCCACCCAGGTGTTTCAGGTGCTTAGAAACAGGGCACATTGCCGTGCACTGTAAAAGCTCAGTGGACAGGAGCGGATGCTGCATAAAATTTGGCGAGCAGGGGCATAGAGCAGCCTCGTGTACTAAGGAGGCATCCTACTTCATCTGCTTTGCGGCCGGAAGGAAGGAGACGAGGCACCAGGCCGGCGGCAGAGACTGCCCAGCCTCAAAAAGCGGTAGCGGGACCCACAGGCTTAGGTGCAGTTGATTCAGCTCAATCTGAATCACTGCAGAGCAGCGCAGGACCTCCTGCTGCACACGGTGCGCGAGCCATACAGGATTGATAGCGACCGTGGCTGGGCCACCGACAGCACGGGCAGAGCGGCCTGTGGCTCTGCGGAGCAGAGGCGCTGGAGATGCGCGAAGTGAGAGCAGCTGAGGGCTTTGTGCGAGCCAACGTGGGTGGCATCTGGCTATATAGCTGCAACCTGGCAGCAAGTCTCTCGCTCGAGTCCTTCGGCAGGATCCTGGACGAGCTGTGCAGCGACCTGCGGGGTCGAAGCAAGGTGGTCGTCGGGGGCAACTTCAACGCCTGGGCGGTGGAATGGGGCTCCCCTCGAACCAACGCCAGAGGCCGAGCAGTGCTGAAGGCCATTGCCTCTTTGAACGTGGTCCTTCTGAACGAGGGATCCCGGCACACCTTCAGCAGGGCGGGAGCCGGGTCAGTAAGCAGCGCGCTGGCCCGCCTAGCACAATGGAGGGTCAGCGAGGCCTATACCGCCAGCGACCACGAAGCCACCGAGTTAACGGTTGACACACCGCTCCAGCATAGGAAGGCGTTCCGACAGGACACCTTCAGACCGCGGGACTTCGCAAGCGCCCTTGAGGGCTTCTCGGCAGACGAGGCCGATGGGGCAAATGCGCTGGCCGAAAAGCTGGCAGAAGCAGTGGAAGGCGCCTGCCGTCGGAGCATGCTCCAAAGGAAGCCGTTCCAAAGACACCACTCGCCGGTGTACTGGTGGAGCGAGGAGATTGCGGAGCGGCATCGCACCGCGCACCGTACCAGAAGGCTGATGCAGCGCGCGAGAGGCACCCCACGCCTTCCCGCATGCAGCGACCTCTACAAAGCGGCAAAGAGGGAGCGAAAGACCGCCATCAGCAAAAGCAAAAGGGAGTGCTTCCTGAAGCTGTGCGATGCCGTCGAAGAGTACCCTTGGGGAGGAGCGTACAATATGGTGGTGAAGAGGCTCAATGCGGGAGGCAAAGCCCCATCCGACCCGCAACCCTGGAGGGGATTGTCAGTGCCTTGTTCCCGACGGGACGCCAGATTGCGGACCCGGGTGCTTCCTGGAGGGAACGTTTCCCGACAGGTGGAAAAAGCAACGGCTGCTGCTACTGGCCAAGCCTGGAAAGCCACCAGGAGAGGCATCCTCCTATAGGCCAATCTGCCTGCTCGACACCATAGGCAAGGTCTTCGACAGGATGATCTCTACCAGGCTGGGCGAAGCGATCGAAGCAGCTGGCGGCCTTTCCCCGGAGCAATATGGCTTCACTAAGGGGAAGTCAACATTGGACGCCATCTCGAGGGTAGTGAAGGTTGCCAAGGAGGCCATAGCAGGCACCAGATGGAAAGGAGAGTCGAAGTCGTACTGCCTGGTGGTCACCCTGGACATCAAAAATGCGTTCAACTCGGCAGACTGGGGCAGAACGCTAGAATCCCTGACGAAATTCAACGTTCCGGGATATCTTCTGAAGATAGCGCACAGCTATTTTTGCAACAGGGTGCTCCTCCTAGAAACGGATCTGGGCTCCAGGGCACACAAAGTCTCAGCCAGAGTCCCGCAGGGCTCCGTTCTAGGACAACTGCTCTAGAACTCCATGTACGACGGAGTCCTACGGCTGCCGATGCCTCCCAACACCACCCTGGTGGGCTTCGCCGACGACGCACAGTGGCGCCTTTTTATACCCGCTACCCATAGGGTAGAAGGGTATTATAACTTTGTGCCGGCTGGAAATGTATGTAACAGGTAGAAGGAAGCATTTCCGACCCTATAAAGTATATATATTCTTGATCAAGATCAACAGCCGAGTCGATCTAGCCATGTCCGTCTGTCTGTCTGTCTGTCTGTCTGTCCGTCTGTCCGTATGAAACACTGGATCTCAGAGGCTATAAGAGATAGAGCTCTAATTTTTTTTCGACAGTATTTCTTATGCTTACACGCAGATCAAGTTTGTTTCAAATTTTTGCCACGCCCACTTCCGCCCCCGCAAATCATAAAAAAGCGTATTAAGCGTATAATTTTAAAGCTAGAGTCGCGAATTTCGGTATTTATATTAAGAACTATAGTCTGTGTGATCCCTGAAAATTTAGTTGCGATCAGATAAAAATTGTCGAAGTTATTAAAGAAATAATTTTGTATGGCCACAAACGGCTGCTGGCAGCTTGCCTCATTTGGTTGACCAATTAGACCAACAAAATATTCTTATCAGTTCTTGGTTGTGTTCGGAAAAGAATCTTATAAGATATTCGAGAAGCAATTTTAATAAATGGTAATAATTATTAGCCGCTTTAATGCAATAATAACGCGTTTTTACACACATAGATACATGTGTAGGTATTTTTGTATACATATGATTATATTACACTTGCATTTGCATTTGTCCGTTATGTTCAAAATTGTATTAACTGTTTTTTCTGGCGTCCTGACGCTTTTCTGGTTTAAGTAGGGGTAGCGGGTATCTCACTGTCGAGCTCACTCGACGGTAGCTTTCTTACTTGTTCCATTTTGCGTTGTTTAAATCATTACTTTTGAACCAAATAAGATAATCCAATAATTTAATCGGCATTTGACAGTGAATTGATGTGTAATTTATATATCAAGTGGACAATGTGCCACGCCCACCCATTAGCCCATTTATTGGGTATCAAAGTTAAAAAATCGAATTTTCTCATAAAAAAGATTTTTTTTTATTTATTTAATTTTTTTAGCTATATTTTGATTGATTTGCTCAAATAAATATATTTTGAAAAATGCAAAAAAAAATATTTTACAATAAAATTTTTTTTTTATTTCAATTTGATTTATTTTTTGATCATGTTTTTAGCATTTTGACTAACAATAAACCTATATTGGGGGAATTACTAATAGCTCAAGCATTTCTGGATTATAAACATCTGATTCCTCATCCTTTCGCGTCTTAAAATTATTCAAAGCAACAAAATTAACAATTTTAACGCTGCAAATGCCTTGCGCGCTACGGGTACCCCTGAAGCGTTTTCACCCATATTTCGCGTTTTTTGACCCTGAATTGTTTCACTAAATTTGCTTTCAAAGGTGGAATCGCAGCTAGACGCAGACTTTCTAAACGGATTCTGGTTCAGGAAAGATACACGCAACAGACCTATATAGTGTAGTTGAGTGCTCCGTGGTGCCCTAGAAGTTCTGAACTACTTTAGCTAGAAAAAGTTGTTAAAAATGGACACCTGGCAGGTAACGATTTACCTGTACAAGCCGAACCCAAACTGTCGTTTATTTTTGTTTAATTTACAGTTTATGAATGTAAATATAATTTAAAACCAAAATCAGTCCGATCGGTTGTATAGTTTTTGTGTAATATTACCTGAAATTCAACCAATTGCGCTTTTATTTTGTATGTTGCAAAACCGGAAATAAAAAACTTTGAATGCTCATAACTTTTACAAAAATGGTCCGAAAATGATTATCTCAACGGACTTGAAATCCTTGGAAAATTTACTGAGTATTCTCTGATTGAGTATAGTTTAGTTTAGTTTTGCGACTATGAATTTTTGAATTAAACCACGACTTTTGTTCTAGAGGCGCCACTGCACTATGGGGAATTTGCCCATTTCCGTGGTATTTATTAATAACTTCTAAACTAAGTAAGATTTTTCAAAACGGTTTTTGTATTGTGTTATAAACACCAATAGAAATATTTTTGGAAAAATGGGCGTGGCTCCGCCCCTTCCCTGACGAAAAAAATATTATAACTTTGTCAGTTTTTAACATATTTTCATCTAACTTGAGATATAGTCATTTTGTATTATTTTAGAATTTCGGTTTTAATTTCATGAAAATCGGACCACTATATCATATAGCTCCCATAGAAACGATCTAAAAATTAATAATTAATTGCTTCATATTGTATTTTTTCCGTTTAGCATGTAAATTTGAGAAAAAAAAATAGATTTTGCTTTTTAAATAGTTCTTATGGGTTATAAAATCTACAAAGTCAAAAATTGCTTTTTTTGGTTGGAGTTGTCCGTTTCTATGCGCCATACATACAAAGAGCTGGGCCCATGAAAAATGAAAGTTACCTTACAAAAAACGAATTTACTCAAATTGTGCGGATTTGTGCACATAGAGACAAATTGCCTTTTATTCTTAATTAATGGCTCTACGACATACACTTGGACTTACACTTATACGACGATAGGTATTTTTTGTAACTCCAAGTAAAGTAAAAATTTTGTTTTTTTTTAAATTGTCCTTGAAAGCATTTACAAAATTGGCTATATATTAATAAGACACGAATGAAGGGAAATATTATTACACACAATACATAATAGAAACCCGTATGATTGGTGTCCTTAAAAAATTGAAGCGAAAAGTTGTGTCCTTTTTGAGTTATGCACTTTCAAAGTACGAATAAATAATTGCCTATTTTCAAGCAAGAGTTGTTTTTGGCTGCAACAGCTGAGTTTAACAGTCGATATATTTAACAGTACGCTGTTAATTAACATTTCTGTTATTGAAATATGTAGAGCCATATATTTTTAATATGTTTACATAAAAAAAAACCAAATATTGATAGTTTAATAAAATGACTAAATACCACGGAAATGGGCAAATTCCCCATAGTGCACTGTCCGACGTGGCCATAGTGGTGGTAGCCAAAGAGCTAGCCGCGGCGGATGCTCGCGCGGATGCGGCCATACAGGCCGTAGAGTCGTGGCTAGCGGTCGCAGGTCTGGAGCTGGCGGCGCATAAAAGCGAGGCTGTCCTGATTTCGAGCTGGAAGGTGGTGGAGACGGACAGCGTGCGGATCGGAGGCACCGCAATCCGGTCGCAGCGGGCCATCAAGTACCTTGGAGTCTTCATTGACACGCGCCTGTCGTTCAAGGAGTACCTGGAGTATGCGCACAAGAAGGCTAGCGGGACCGCTGGAGCGCTGTCCAGGATGCTCCTCAACCCGAGAGGGCCCAAGCAGGCGACGAGGACGCTGCTATCATCGGTGCTAACCTCCCTGATCCTGTACGCCGCGCCGGTGTGGTCGGAAGCTGCTAAGGTTAAGACCTACGTGCGGGGGGTGGAGGCGACCTACAGGCTGTGCGCCGTCCGGATAGCATCAGCTTTCCGGACAATCTCGAAGGACGCGGTGCTGGTCATTGCGGGACAAGTCCCACTCACGGAGCTGGTGAGGGAGCGGAAAGAGACAGCCGATGCCCCGACGACCAGTGGGGCGGAGCAGCCGACCAGGGCTGAGCGCAAGACAGCGGCCAGGAGGAAAAGTATGGAGAGGTGGCAGTCCAGCTGGGACTCCTCGTCCAAGGGCCGATGGACGCACGCCCTCATACCGGACATCACGCGGTGGGTGGAACGAGACCATGGAATGGTGCACTATTACCTCACGCAGGCGCTAAGTGGCCACGGATGCTTCCGCCAGTATCTGAAGCGGTTCGGCCACGAGACTGAAGATTGGTGCCTAGAGTGCGGTACCGGCATTGTGGAAGACGCGCGGCACGTGCTCTTCGAGTGTCGCAGGTTTGACCTCGAACGGGAGAAGCTGGAGGCGGTAGCCGGGTGCGCTATCAGCGAGGAAACACTCGTCCCGAGGATGCTGCACGACAGGATAGTGTGGGAGGCGGCAGCAACATTCACGGCAGAGGTCATGAAGAAGCTGAGGGACCTAGAGCGTGAACGGAAGGAGCAGCAGGAGTAAGGGGCCCTGCGCACGCGAAGCAATGCCAGGCGGCGATACCGCGTAACCGCACCCCCCTCCCTCCTTTTTTTCTTTTCTTCCCGCTATCATTTTCTGTTATCATTATTATTGTCATATAGTCGTAATTGTAAGCGTATGTGTTATAGAGTTATAGTAAGGTAATAAAACTCAGAATAACAAAAAAAAAAAAAAAATGGTTGCCTGTAAAGTCGACTTCTTCGATTTCGTAAGAGGGGTAAAACCAAAAAAAGGCTCCTGGTGGTGACCTACTGACACCAAAGATGCTGATCGAACTTTCAAAATGCGCTATAGAGGCTGTCTGCGAATTATTTAATGGGATTATAAATCTAGGCTATTTCCCTAAAAAAAGTGGAGGAAATCCATCATTATAATTATACCGAAGCCTGGAAAAGACCAAACAATTCCGAAATCATACAGAACAATAAGCCTCTAAGCCTCGCATAATACCACATCTGGAAGCTTGCAATATCATACCGGCACACCAATTTGGTTTCCGCAGAAACCACGGAACCATCGAGCAAGTGAACAGATAAACATCCGAAATACGCTCAGCCTTCGAACAGCGAGAATACTGTAGCGCTATTTTTCTCGACGTATCTCAAGCTTTCGACCGAGTTTGGCTTAATGGGCTTATGCATAAAATTAAAACGTATTTGCCAACATACACCCACAAGCTACTTGAATCATACCTCTACAATAGGTCATTCTCCGTGAGATGCAACGCAGCTACTTAGGAAACTACATCATCGAAGCTGGAGTTCCACAAGAAGGCGCATTCGGTCCGAATCTATATGTTTTGTATACTGCGGATATTCCTATCCTATCCTTAGTCGCTCCAGACGCCCAACGCAAGCATCAAACCAACTGGCTAATCATCTAATAGTAGTGGAAAGGTGGCTGTCCGACTGACGCATTAAAATAAATGAACAAGAGTGTAAACATGTAAATTTTACTCTCAATAGACAAACGTGCCCCCCGCTTTCACTTTACGGTATGCAGATCCCCTAAGCTAACGAAGTAACATACCTTGGCGTACACCTTGACAGACGACTAACCTGGCGCAAGCACATCGAATGAAAGAAGATGCACCTGAAACTGAAATCCAGCAGCCTCCACTGGATCATAAACTCACGATCACCACTGATTTCGGATCGGATTTCTAGCAGATCCCGCCTGCGACGCAACGACCTCCCAACCCAGCAATCGATTTTTAGGGCCGTCTAACTCTGTATCAGTCAATACGACTGTTAGTTAAGTTAAAAATATATGATTTCATACACCTCTTGTTAGTCTCGCAAAGAGAAGATTCAAGAAATAAAAGCAACGTTTAAAAAAAAAAAGGAATTCTTCAGGCCACAATCCATCCAAGCTATGTATTTTGGAGAATCGGGCCTCCAGGTTTTATCAGCATTTGACTTGGCAAAAGCAGCGAATAATAATGTTCTTCTCCGATAAGTATGTCAATCCTTCCTGGTTTGTAAAAATTTGGATCGGCCAGGATGACGTTCGGGACGTGGAATCGTGAGGAATTCAATTCATGATCAGCTATGATATGTGACAGCACAAAGGCTTCTATTTGTTGAGCCAAGTCGTTATGCGTAGACTTCATAAGAACGTTTGCTATGGTTCGGCTGGTTTTGGGATTGCCTTCTATACCCTCGATGCGTAATGATGCACCGTAGAGTTTTAGTGATAGTTTGGAGGCCATACGTTCAGAGATCAGATTTATTTATGATCTTGAATCAAGCAACGCTCTAAATGTGGCCATCTGACCATTACTTGCTTTGACTGTTATCTTCACTGCGGCCAGCAAATTGTAACTCCTGTTACTTGCTGCATACACAATTTTTGTTTGTACCCAATCGACTCGTTCGGGTATAGTATTGTTGCGGAAATCATTACATTTGTTTAGCCAATGATTCCGTTTGCAGAATGGACAATTTGGTAGCCTTCCGGCGCTGACGGAAGTGCATGTTGGGCCGTTCTGCTCCTTTCTTGGTTGTTGATTAGGGGTTCCTGTTCCCAGTACTCTGCTTCGCTGGTCCAGGAAGCTTAGCATTGTGTCGAGACCTTGCAGTGTCTTGACCCATCTAACGATTGTTCGTAGTGTGCTCTATTTGCAAAATGCAGTTTTTGCTTGATGATGGCAATTATGATTGTATCCCAACTAGATATATCAATGCCTAGTCCCTTTAATGATGCTAGAGACTCAATTGTTGTAATGTACAACTCCATTAATGACTTTGGATCGTCACTGTTTGTATGGTGTTGCAGGAGACGATTGGGTATCGTGTCTGCTCCATGGCGGGGATTGTTGTATGCGTCAACCAATATTTCCCATTGGCTCATGTAATTTTCTTTTTTAAGATCAATATGCCTTATTAGTCTTTCTGCTTCTCCAGTTACTGTTGTTTTGAGGTACCACATCTTCCTGACTGTGGGCATGTTGGTATCGTGAACCATGCATTTGAATAAATCGAAAAACTGAGTCCATTTGAGTAAATCCCTCTTTGCACCTCCCCTTCTAGTCGGAGGAACGACTAGACTGACTGGGTCTTCGTTTTCTTCATGAACCGAAAAATGGATGTCATGATATTGATAACGAGTTTATCAAATCTCTTGTTATGGCCCTTCCGGTCTCTGAATATTATCTCAGAGCCCGTTTGATTGAGTCGCTCTTTGTCGCCGGTAAGCTGATATCAGATTTAAGCTTGCAGCGTCTGCATTTTCAGGGGCATTGCTCGATGCTCAAAGTTGCGGATGAGCTTCGAGATCTCTTGACTGATCTCTTCCTGCAAGTCTAATTCCTCTATGACTGCTTGCTCCTTTTTGCTAGACATATTGAAAATTGTATTTTAATTCCTGATCATTGGGAGTGTTTTATATGCTTTGACAGCTGGATACGCTCCTATTCGCAGCCGTGGTGTGGTGGAAGGAATTAACAAATGGTTAATAATCTTGGAGGATTTATAGAATTCAGAGTTCTAGAACAGGAAAAATCCCAAGAGTTACGGATTCTTTCTTGTGATTAACGTATCACGGTTGACGTGTTCGTCGGGGTCAGGAAGATTCCTAAAAGTTACGGAATCTTTCCTGTGGGTTGACGTGTTCATCGGGGCCACCATAATGTTTATGAGGAGGCTTAGATGCCTGGCAGATGGCAGTGCATAATCTATTGCCTTTTGGTGTCGCAACTTGGAACTAGGTATAGGAATGCATTTTGTAACATGGTGAAACGCTTCTATGACACTTTATAAGCTGCCTTTGAGCTGTATGTCCCATCGTGTCCCTCACCTGACGTTTCTCACAAGTTCCGTTGGTTTTCTCGTCGATTTTCTTATCTTAAAAATTTGAAGTCTGCACTTTACAAGAAATTCACTAGGACTGGGTCGTAGGCCGACCATTCATTCGATTATCCTAGTCGAAGATGAAAACAAGTTACAGTTAGGAGTTAGAAGTGCATGGAAAAGTACTGGTTAAAAGCACGCGCGTTTACCAATGCAATTCTCGCGCAGCGACCCATGATAAGGCTGACGGCAGCGGCAATCAAAACAAAGGAAAGAAATATGGATGAAAAAACATCGATGTCACTATCGATAGTATCGATGTTTTTAAAAAAGTCGATACAACGATGTATATTTCCCAACATGGATGTTTTTGGATCTCTAACTTCACTAACAAAATACACGCTAAAGAGACGTTAGTCACATGTTAAATGGTAAAGACACATTAGGTACATGGTAAATGTGAGTATTTTTACAATGTTTAAATATTTGTACAGTTTTTACAGGTTAAAACTTATTTGGGCGGGTCCTCGATCTGGACTGGTGACAAAATGGAAAGGTTCTTGCATGAAGAAGAAGAAGAAGATTCATGAAATTCTCATTGTTATTTTTTATCTTTAAAATTTTGTTTAAGATTTATGAACTTTCTTCTTTTTATTTTTATTTAATAAATATATGTTTTAAACTTATCATTTTATCAATAATTTTATTACTAATTTGATCAGATTATAGGAAATTTTACAAATGAATAATAGTTCGATGTTTCCATCCGATGTTTTTCCTCTAAATTACTTATCTAATATCAGAAAATATATATACCGTTTTGCTTTCGAGCGTGAATAATAATCACTTTTAGTTTGTGCTAAGACGATTCTCCTATTTTCCTCTGGTCTGGTCTACGGCTTGTAAAAATGACCTCAAATATTGTATGTGCCATAACAAACTGCCAAAAAAATGTTTTGGCTGACCAGCCGAGTCTCCATTGCAGGCTTTGCGGTAGTGCACGCAAAGTGCATCCAGTTGACGGGTCGCATAGCTGACGTAGTTTCCAGCAAAAAAAACAGCAATATTATTGTGAGGACTGTCAACCGGTTGAGAAGGAATTATTATCCTTCATGCGTCAGACCAGGAGTGGATTTTATGAGGTTATGATCACTTTCAACAAAGAAAATTACCTGTTCTCCGCGCTAGACTCTCAATTTAAAATGATGGAGATGTTAAGCGAGCCACAGCTTCTGGTCCCAGTACCAAATCCAATGGTTTTGAGATCAGCAACGAGAAAAGCTTCGGTACCGGAATTGGATGCCTAAATCTTTGGCACCGCCAAACCCTATAGTAAATCTACCCAGGGTCCAACAATGCCTGGAATTCCGGTCGATGTTTGTAATATTACGTTACGTAAGACCCTTATAGCAGTTCCACCACCGAAAACAATATTTGTTTCGAGGTTTGCTCCTGAATTCGCATCGGATGATGTGTTACTGAAACCTGGTTGAAGCCGGAGATCCTCTGTTCCCAAATTCTTCCGAGTAAGTACACAATTTTGCAGATAAGACCGCCTTTTCCAGCGTGGTGGACTATTGCCTCATCTCGGAACAGGTGGTATCTTATGATTTTTTGGACGGTGAGTTTATTTTATTATGTATTTATTATTTATGTAAGCTGCTTTTAAATTCCTCCATTTTCTGAAGAGCCAACTTGAAACACCTTTGGCAATTCAGGCAGTTTCCAACAGTATTATGCACTTGATGGTAGCAGTATCTTGTTGATTTCTTGTTGAACCTGCTTTCGGCCTTCAGCGTACAGTGGTACGGATGAAGTAGTGATTAGAAAGATTATGTTTGGAAAGCACCAGTTTTATATGCCCAAGGCATTAGTACTCCTCCATGAAGTCTACATAGCCTTTCCAGATTTAGGGTGACGATTGTCTCTTTAATGCCAGCGATACACCTAGGGCTAAAGTCTCTTCAGAAAATGGAAGTTTTACAATGAATTTTTCATCTATTGCAACCTGTAGATGTAGAACTTCTACCGGAGATCGAGTCTTCTTGGTGTCAAGATTTCCTAGTATCCAAAATCGTTTTAACTAAATAGCTGTGCATAGTCATGCTCTGCCGAAATTTTCCAGGCAATAGACTATTCAAGATTCGCAAAGATGTACCGTTGAGCCTCAGTCCCGCAGCCGAAGCCGTTAACAAACAATCTTTGTTTCTCTACCCAATTGACTCGTTGGGTATTATATTGTTTTGTTGCAGAAATCATAGCATTTATATAGCCAATGATTCCGTTTGCATAATGTACAGTTTGGTTATTTTCCAGACCAGTACTGAAGTACTGAAGTACTATTTGATTATTTCTTCTCAATTTTTTTATCGTTGGCCTCTTTTTTCTGTTCCCTGAACTCGTATTCGCTGGTTCAGGAATCTTAAAATTACAGCGTTACCTTGTTGTTTCTTTGATCTACCTAACCTGGTTCTGACCTCTCTAACTATATATCGGCTCGGTCAAACTTCACCGTACTCAACGCACAGTGTTACAAAAATTATTTGACTCGTTGCAGGGTCCAATTTTCTCAGGATCCTAAACAGTTTTATCATTTTGTTAATACTAAACATAAGGCGGTAACCCATCCTTCATCGCTTTCTTTTGAAAACGCAACTGTAAAGGGCGTTTTTTCAAACTATATACTCTACTTCCTCTGACCTAAATCAGACGTATTCTTATAGCTTGCCCAGATCGAACCTAATTTTCTGTCCATGTTTAAACGAAAGTTCTCTCCTTTTAGATCTTCAACGTGTAAAGCCAGTTTATTTGCCAGGTCCCGATGGAATACCGGGCTGTGTGCTTAGGTATTGTGCTTAGGTATTGTGCCGATGCCCTGTGCTCGCCCCCTCTGAAATAGTTCACCTTATCCTTATAAACCTCGCATTTTCCCCTTATTTGGAAGGAATCTTTCATTATTTTGTGACGATAGTCACTCTGCCCCGTGACGATAGTCACTCTCTTGTAAATGGTTGTATATATTAGGTATAAGTTTAGCTATAAGATGTATATATATTAGGTGTAAGCTAGGAGCTAGGGAAATAGGTTAAGCGCACCACACCGCCAGCAACATCGCCGGCCATCACGGCCAGCAACATCGCTGGATACCACCGGCTACTCCGCCAGCAACATCGCCGGACACCGCCGACTGCGGGACGGCGGCCGCAACACGGGACAAGGAGAATCGGGATGGGCCGGCAGAGCGGCATACCGAGAGCCGCCAATCACCGGCCAGCAGAGGTCCCGAGGAGCAGAGATCGTGGCAGAGGCCACCCAGCGCCAGCAGAAGGCAAAATGCGAAACGGAATTCGCAGCGGTCACCTGCGCGCTGCACTTAGAGCGGGACGGAAAGTCGCCGATCGAAAGAATGCATGGAATGCGGAACGGCGCGTGCCGCAGATCGCGGCAGCTCTGCCACCAAAGGGACAATGAAGACTGAGCCACGAGCAATTAGGAATCGGATATCAAAATCACTCGCGGTGGACCCACCAAAGTAAGCAGTTGTGAAAAGTGACAAGTGACCAAAAGCATCTAACGACGACCCCTGCATACGATAGCTAAGGACAAAGAACGGCAAAGGACAACGAGGACCCCGATATACCAGGACATCGAAGCTTTGGATCATTGACAACAACAAACACCGGTTACGGGTGAGCGAGGCGCAGCAAACTAACTTTTGGTGGTGTGTGTGCTAGGGAGTAGGAAAGGGGGAAGGAAAACAAAACACATAGAAATAACTTAGGCAAGCAAGACATAAATACAATGAAGAATAAACGCATAAGCTAGGCATACGAAATGGCACTGACTCTATTATTTCCCTACTCTCTCTAGCCAACCACGACCCTCTGGGCCCCCGGACGGGACCAGGAGCGCCACGCTGCTGAGATTAATTCCGGGCGTTGGCGGTCACTGGGGTCTTCCCAAGCCTAACCTAATCTCAGGGAGTCGCCGCAGGGATTAGCCCGGGCGGATCCGCGGGCTACCGCGAGTCACGGGGCATAGTTGGGGAGGCAGCCCGCCGGTGGACACACCAGGTGGAGCCGCCAGGCCGCGGTGTTTGGGCGAACCAAGCCGTGGTTTTAGGTTCGGGCTGTAGGCGCGGGAGCAGGCTGCTGGGACCACGTCTCCAGTCTCTAGTGGAGGGTCCGGCCGCTGGGATTCCAGGACCGGTAGCTTTCGTCCCGCCCAACGTGGGCAAATAAAATCTGAAAATTTAGTGGCCGCCGACAAAACCCACCCCTAAAAGAATTCTCGACAACAACGGCACCTCCATGTACTGGCGTTTCCAAAAATAAATATTTCTGGGCGGGACTCTGGGCCGCTGAGGTTCATCTCGGCCGTAGGGCATCCTCACAACTTCTCTCCACAAAAAAGGTAACAAATCGGAGGCCAACAACTACAGAGGAATCTCTAAACTTTCGGCCATCCCTAAACTTTTTGAAAATATCACTTCACATTTGCAGCACCTTTGTAGATCAGTAATTTCTCCATGTCAACATGGATTCGTTAAGCGAAGATCAACAACTATTAACCTTCTGGAGCTCACTTCCTTCATCATAACGGGCTTCAATAATAACTCTCAAACGGATGTAATTTATACTGACATCAGCAAAGCATTTGATTCCGTTAATCATTCCCTTCTCCTTAGAAAACTCGATTTAATGGGATTTCCAATTGATCTTCTTAGGTGGATCTTTAGTTATCTGACTGGCCGGACGCAAAAAGTCCTCTTTAAAAACTTTTTATCTAATGTTCTTCGGGTCACCTCTGGTGTCCCGCAAGGGAGCCACTTGGGTCCCTTATTGTTTACATTATTTATTAATGATTTGCCCGAAGTTCTGACAAACTCTAGAGTACTCATGTACGCTGATAATGTCAAGCTTTGTGTGCAATACAAGGATGTCGCCTACCTATTTACAAACTGATCTTGATTGTTTCCAAACCTTGTGCCTCATAAATCTACCAAACTTAAATGGCTCTAAATGTAAGCTAATGACATTCTCTCGTGTCGTTCCCAAGCTTGCAATTTACGCGCTTAACTGCTGCTCTTTGGAAAGAATTAACTCAGTTGATGACTTGGGTGTCCGCCTGGATCCCAAACTTGACTTTGTCGATCATATTTCGTGCATGGTGAATAAAGCCAGGAGTATGCTGGGATTTATTAAGTGGTGGTAGAACTTTAAACTTTATATATATTTTATTAGTTCGTCCTATCTTAGAATATGGATCTTGCGTTTGGAGCCCCCAGTATGGGGTCCACAGTAAACGCATTGAATCGGTTCAGAAGAACTTTTTATACCCGCTACCCATAGGGTAGAAGGGTATTATAACTTTGTGCCGGCAGGAAATGTATGTAACAGGTAGAAGGAATCATTTCCGACCCTATAAAGTATATATATTCTTGATCAGGATCAACAGCCAAATCGATCTAGCCATGTCCGTCTGTCTGTCTGTCTGTCTGTCTGTCTGTCTGTCCGTCTGTCCGTATGAAACACTGGATCTCAGAGACTATAAGAGATAGCGCTCTAATTTTTTTTCGACAGTATTTCTTATGCTTGCACGCAGATCAAGTTTATTTCAAATTTTTGCCACGCCCACTTCCGCCCCCGCAAATCATAAAAAAGCGTATTAAGCGTATAATTTCGAATTTCGGTATGTATATTAAGAACTATAGTCTGTGTGATCCCTGAAAATTTGGTTGCGATCAGATAAAAATTGTCGAAGTTATTAAAGAAATAATTTTGTATGGCCACAAACGGCTGCTGGCAGCATGCCTCATTTGGTTGACCGATTAGACCAACTAAATATTCTTATCAGTTCTTGGTTGTGTTCGGAAAAGAATCTTATAAGATATTCGAGAAGCAATTTTAATAAATGGTAAAAATTATTAGCCGCTTAAATGCAATAATAACGCGTTTTTACACACATAGATACACGTGTATGTATTTTTGTATGCATGTGATAATATTACACTTGCATTTGCATTTGTCTGTTATGTTCAAAATTGTATTAACTGTTTTTTCTGGCGTTCTGACGCTTTTCTGCTTTAAGTATGGGTAGCGGGTATCTCACAGTCGAGCTCACTCGACTGTAGCTTTCTTACTTGTTGTTTTTCGTTTTACGCGCTTTAAACTGGGATGCTGAACTGAGATTACCCTCCTATCATAGTAAACTTTGTCGTTCCAAAGTCATTTTTTGGGCGACCCGAATCTTTCGATTTGGGTTGCAATAAATAGTCGATAGACTTTCGAGTCGCGGCTACTAATTCGGCTTGCCGAATTCTCTCTCTCTGAAGACTTAAGAGTCCACCCGCCCTCTCTCTCTGAAGACTTTAGGGTCCGCCCGCCCTCTCTCTCTGAGGACTTTAGAGTCCGCCCGCCCTCTCTCTCTGAAGACTTTAGAGTCTACCCGCCCTCTCTCTCTGAAGACTTTAGAGTCCGCCCGCCCTCTCTCGCTGAAGACTTTAGAGTCCGCCCGCTCTCTCTCTCTCGCTGAAGACTTTAGAGTCCGAATCATTCTCTCACGGAAGACTTTAGAGTCCCAACTCATTCTCTCGCTCGCTACCGAAGACTTCGAACATCGATGTTTTTGTGCCGTCACTAAGGCTACTAGTCCCCAGAGTATTTTCTAAAATTAAAATAAAATTTTCTGCTATAACATTTGGCTGTAGCTAGCAAGTCAGAAAACTCGGAGCAGAGCATAGCTCAAAGTAGGGTAGCTAAGGCTATGATAATTATACAGTGTTTAATTATAATTAGGCATGTGTTAAGTCTGTGGGGCTTATCAGTAGTTGGCAGTTGGTGAGTAAACTTCTATGTCCAAATATGATCATATAACAATATAATACAAGTAATATATCTAACATTTGGTTTTCTATGCAAAATCAATAGCATTTACTATAAAAATAGCTATTTTCCGCTAAAAGTGGCTAGATTTAGCCAGAGCAATGTAACTGATGCTTTGAGCAACAGCCTTCATACTGTCTGTGTGCTGGCAGTGCTGCCGGCAGAGGCTCTTCCAACCACATGTGGTTGGGACGCGACGACCACTGCACTATATATATAAATATATAATATAACAACTGAGTGTGTTTTCAAGGCAAGTCTCTGAGATCTGTCATATCGTCGTAGCCCGTTAATTAAAATTAAACTAAAACCATAATACAGTAATTTTAATAACAAATAATATATTATAAAATTCTGATACATACGTTTAGTGAGAAAATTATTAATTACTCGTCAAGTAAAATCTAATTCTGTGTTTCTACCATTTTTTTAAAACAGTTTAAAAAAAATACATTCCCCAGAGTAGATAGGAAATTTGTTGTATATTGTCCTTCCGATTATTCCTATGACAGATATATTATATAATGGTCCGATTTGGTCCGTTCCGACTTACTTATGAGAGTGGGAAGAACATAACCCCCAATGTTTTATTCGATAGCTTCAAAAATAATAGACCAGTTTGCTTAGAAAATTCCAGAATGAGGTCGGACGGAGAGACGGACATGGGTAAACCAATTCGGCTCTTGATTCTGATAAAGAATATGTACCATATGTTTATTATACAAATTAATCCACCACTGTGTTGTAAATTTCAGAATAAAATTATAATTATAAATATTAAAAGAGGTAATGTTTAAAGCAAAGTATATTTTCTTTAAAGGGGATATAAGTTTAATTTAATTTTTTTTTTTCATAACAATGCCTAATTCTTCTTTTAGAACAATTGGACCGGATCGAGGAAGGCATGGATCAAATTAACGCTGACATGAGAGAAGCTGAAAAAAATTTAAGCGGAATGGAAAAATGTTGCGGCATTTGCGTACTTCCCTGCAATAAGTTTGTATATAAGACTTACCGTCTATAACGTTCAATTTTTATTTCAATAAATTATTAAATAATAAAAAAAAAGAAGTATCTTCTTGAGAGTTCACGTTCAGTGCACTTTATTCACTATTAAGGTTTTATTTCTCTTACATATTATACCCTTGCAGGGTATATTAGTTTCAGTCAAAAGTTTGCAACGCAGTGAAGGAGGCATCTCCGACTCTATAGAGTATATATATTCTTGATCAGGATCAACAGCCGAGTCGATCTAGCCATGTCCGTCTGTCCGTCTGTCCTTCTGTCCGTCTGTCCGTTTCTACGCAAACTAGTCCCTCAGTTTTAAAGCTATCTGAATGACACTTTGCAGTTAGGCTTCTATATACTCTCACTCGTACATATGTCGGAATGGGCCGGATCGGACGACTATATCATATAGCTGCCATAGGAACAATCGGAAAAATTTACGAAAAAAAATTATAACTTTGTCAGTTTTCAACCAATTTTCACCAAATTTGATATTTGCCCATTTAGTATTATTTCCGAATTTCGGTTTTAATTTCATGAAAATCGGCTGACAATATCCTATAGCTTCCATAGGAACAATCAGGAAAATAAAAGAAAAAACCATAACTTTGTCAGTTTTCAACACAGTTTTCAACATATTTTCACCAATTTTAATATTTGCGCATTTAATATTATTTCCGAATTTCGGTTTTAATTTCATGACAATCTGACAACTTATCCTATAGCTTCCATAGGAACAATCAGGAAAATAAAAAACCATAGCTTAGCCGTGTTTCAAACCATTGCCATCAAATTTGAGATTTGGCAACTAATTATTATTTCAGAATTTTGGTTTTAATTTTTTGTTTAAATTCTGCAAGGGTATACCAACTTCGGTGAGCCGAAGTTAGCTTCCTTTCTTGTTTTTTTATTCGCAATTCGTTCGATATAGATTTATAACCTTGACGATAACCATCGTCGTTTTGAAGATTTTTGGTAGGAATTTGCCATTTTTTGCGCTTGTGGCAAATCTGCCAGCAAATTGGAGAGAGCCTACGCTTCTCGCATAGGCCGGGGACTTGCGGGTGGCTGTATAGAAAAGAGTTTTGAAACTTTTCACCCCCCTTTTTTACAGACCCACCGTGTGTGGAACCTCTGGTGGAATGAACCGCCTTCCGAGTCCCTAATGGCTATTTACATCAGTCATGGCTGTATGCCGCTATTCGGCGATTCTTGGGTCGACTTGGAAAATGTCCGACCATTCACTGTGACAACGCCACAAACTTTGTTGGTGCCAACAACCAGTTAAAAGCTTTAAAGGAAACGATCTTAACAGAACAGGCCCAGACCAGGATCATAAATCAATGCAGTAAGCAGCAGGTGGAGTTCAAGTTCATCCCGTCTCCAGCTCAGTTGTTTGGCAGCCTATGGGAAGCTGCGGTAAAATCGGCGAAAAGGCTGCTGGTATCAGTCACAGCCACTGCATTGAAGAGCATAACACGGTAATCATTGAAGTCGGGGCGATACTCAACTCAAAGCCCCTCACTCCGATGTCATCTGATCCTACGGATACAGCAGCGCTCACTCCAGGTCATTTTCTAATTGGTGAACCTATAGTGGCGCCTCCTGATGCGAATCTTTCCCTACCCGGAAAAACGCTGGTAAAAAGATGGGAGTTAGTATTCAGGCTCAAACAGTCATTCTGGAATCAATGGTCCATAGAATATCTACAGGAGCTGCAAATGCGTACTAAATGGAAGACCATGGCCCAGAATGTCAAAGAAGGGCTATTAGTCCTAGTAAAAAACGTGCCGGTAATGAGCTAGCCTATGGGACGGATAGTAAAGACATATGCGGGCAATGACAATCAGGTCCGCGTAGTAGACGTCAAAACGGGATCCGGCACCTTTGATAAGGGAAGCAGTAGCCACAAAACATCCACACAGCTCCGGTGAGGACGCAGCGCAGGCGGAAGAGAGCACTACGCAGAAAAAGAAAATGTCCTTCTCGATCCTTCTCTCCGGTATTGCTACTCATACTCCCGTTAGCAATGGGACAATCAGTAAACGTAACTCCGTTTGCAAGCCAGCCAGAAATATTCTACGAACGGGTCGGTACAGCCAGAATGGCGATCTCAGAATGGAAGATAATTGTATATTACGACTTAAAGCCATATTGGAGCGACATGGGAATATTAGCTAACGGGATAGCGGAACTAAAACACAAATGTTCAGAACTCCGAAACGTCAATGCTTGTAAATCAGTATATGAGCATTTTCAACATGTATATGGCGAGCTGCAATCAGGAAATGAGTTGATTCATCATTCCCGACAACGAAGAGCACCACTTGATATAGTCGGAAATGTAGCGAATTCACTATTTGGCGTTCAGGACTCACAGTACGCCGACGCCATGTCCAAAGTTTTAAAAAAGTTCAAGTCCAACGACGACGTACTAATGATGCTCTTGAAAAATCAAAAATCAATTCTGGACTCAACGATAAATATTGTAAGAAAGAGCCGTTCAGCCACCAATGACCGGATCAAAACGCTAGAGGGCCAGATAGGTAAGATCAATCTGGAAAGAGGAAAATACAAAGGCGACCACCTCCAGCAAGCGTTCATGATTCAGATGGCTCAGCTAACTTTGGTGGCAACTGGATTGAAGCGGATGCAGAGTGAGATAGCTAATGTGCTCACTGACGTTCGCTATTGAACAATTAGTCCAATACGAGTATCTCCCAAGCAACTAAGGGAGCAGCTGAATCAGATTCGGGAACATATCTCACCGGATCAACTGCTTCCAGTAACGTCAGTTAATGTTATCCAACTCTACAAAATCATGCATGCCGAAGGCACCACAACGAGCACCCACGTCATCTTCAAGATGACTGGCTACCACTGGTTTCTGTAACACAACAAGAAGTGTTCAGCATCATGGCTATCCCAACATGGAAGGTCGGAAGCTGGCAGCAATTCAGGCTAAAAACCGAAAGCAATCAATGCCGATAGGGATCAGTTCATGGGATTGACTAAGGACGAGTTCACCCAGTGCTTAGAGTTGCCAAAAGACGAGCGCTTATGTTTCAACTACCAAGCCACATTCAGCGTCGAGAATCGGTGTGAATTTCAGTTGTTTAATAACAAGACTGAAACTATATGTGAGGTCTCTCAGTCGAGGTCCGAGCTGTTGTGGTTGGCAACGCATAAGCGAAACATATGGATGTTTGCCACGCACAGGCTCATTGAACTTCAAACGGTGCAAATTAATGGAACGGGCTTATTGTCACTGGCCCCAGGCTGCACTGCACGCAATTCAATAATAAGCGTAAGCACATTCAGCACCGTAGTCAGCGAAACAAATTCTACGGATGTTCGTTTTGGCAATATCACAAGGATTGACCTTAAGAGCCCACCTGTGTCACTTCAAGGAACAGCAGCTAAGGAAGTCAGCTTGGAGGAACTGGGCGCTTTACAAAACCAGTTGGCCAAATTAAAGGAAACCACCTGGAAGGATCAGACCAGAACACTCAACATCATCAGTCGCCTATATGGCCCTAGCGATGTCAATCCTTTTAGGCATTGTATGGGCTCTCAGATAACGATCAGAAAATGATCTCCAGACTATGCGACGCCGGACACCCGAGCCCAGGCAGAACACGGGACAACTAGCACCAGAAGCTACCCAACGAAGTTTCTCGTTCGACCTTAGCGAAGGTTGAACACTTGTTCAACGGCCGGGAGAATGTTTAGTTGCAGCAGTATTTAGTCATAAGTAATTATATTCCACACATAAACACAAAGTATGTAATAACTCTTCAGTCGCAGCGACATGCATTTATCGAAAAACAAAAAATCAATTATCAGGTCAAGCGAATATGCATATGCTACGAGGAAATGAGCTGGGGCAATGATCTTGGGGTGTATGCCCCAGTTCTTTCCAAACATCTTCCTGCATGAGTAGAAAGCTACACTCGCTTTCTTAACTCGTTCGCTGGTGTTGTTTTTCCATGATAATTTTGTATCCAGTATCACTCCCAAGTACTTAGCTTGTTGTGATAGTTCTAGTTCTATACCATCTATCTGTGGTTTTGTAAACAAGGGGATCTTTGTTCTTATCATGAAAAGCATAAGTTCCGTTTTGCTCGGGTTAATGCCCAGTCCACAGGCTTTAGCCCATGAGTTGAGTTTGGTAAGTGCCCTTGTCATCAGTTCGCTGATGACGTCGGGAAATGGTCCTAAAGTGAGTAGGGCTACGTCGTCCGTATATGCTACCACTTTCACTCCTTCGCTGTTAAGTTCTTTCAGTATGCCGTCCATGTTAACCAGCCAGAGCAATGGAGACAGGACTCCCCCCTGAGGTGTGTCCCTCATCACAAACCTGGTGTGATAAGTGCCACTCAGTTCGGCTTTTATCTTCCTGCTCGTTAGCATTTTGCCTATCCATGCTCTGATGCCTCCTTCAACTCCTAATTTATTAAGGGAGCTCAGGATGGAGTCCGCTTTTACGTTGTTAAAAGCGCCTTCTATATCTAAGAAGGTGGTAAATGTGTAATTTTTGAATAGCAGAGCTTTTTCTATGTATTGTACTACTATGTGTAGCGCCGTTTCTGTGGATTTGCCTTTTCTGTAAGCGTGCTGTGCTTCCGAAAGACTTTTCTCCGTTTTACCTCTGATATGGATATCGAGTATCTTCTCCATTCATGAGGAATGAGGTCAGGGTAATCGGCCTGTAATCCTTGGCTTGGATGTGTCCTCTTCTTCCTGGTTTGGGTATAAAGACTCTTGCTTCCTTCAATGGAAGTGGTATGTGCGCGACTCGTAAGTATGCTTTGAAGATTGCTTGCAACCAACTCCATTTATACTCCTTCGTCGCTTGCAACATTGCTGGTATGATACCGTCCGGACCTGGACTCTTGTATTTGTCGAATGAGTCTATCGCCCAGTGGATTCGTTCCCTAGTGGCGATCTCCTCGACTTGTAGCTGTTGGAATGCCCTTAGAGTATCCGTTGTTGTGGGTTTCGTTCAAAGATTTCCCGGGAAGTGCGTGTCCAGCAGATATCTAGTGATTCTTCAGCTGACATCGTTCCTGTGCCGTCAGGTCTGTTTATCAGTGAAGGGCTTACTTGCCCTCTTGCTAGTATTTTCCTCAACCTAGCCGTGTCTTTTATTCCTTCTAGCGATTCGCAGTAGTTGCTCTTTATTGGCTATTTATTACACGTTATTTCTGTTGGCATAAGCATTTTTGTACCTATCAATACTGTTAAGTTTCATTAATAAAGTCGGTAAGAGTTCTACCTCAAACAGAAGCTTTACTCATGCTTCAGAAGCTGTAGCTGTGTCTTCAGACCCTCACTCAACCAAGCAAACCGTCCTTCTAGTTCCAAGTGCTAGTTGCGACAACCAAAGCCAATAGTTTATGCACTATCTGCCCGGCATCTAAGCCTCCTCACTAACAGGGGGCTAACCATCCTGCTGGATAGAACACTTTGGCAATTTGGGAGCGGACTTGACGATTCGTGAATGACTATCCTGAAGTCAGTTCTGCCGGAACGAAGAAGAACTGCGAGCTGGTGCAGGACACGGATCGCTAGGAACGGGTCACAATTGACTCCGAAGGTGACCGTTTTGAGTTCATAGTCGCGGATCTCCCCATCGGGATTGCGAAACAAAATCCTTTGGAATGAAGTATGCTTGGGGTCAACCCAAATTTGCCGATACATCTTCTCGATGTCGGCGTTGAACACGACTCTAAAGTATCCCCACTTTAGGATTTGAATCGTCAGGTCGGATTGTAAGACCGCGCCCGCGTACAGAATGTTATTTAGACTGGTCCCGTGGCTCTTCGGAGAAACCTCGGACATGTGGCCTAAGTCAATGTATTCCTGGATCACCGCAAAGATGAACCAACTAGATTTATGCGCTTTTTATGGTGTTATCAATGAGAGGTCTACGTGGGACTATCAGATCAAGTTCCTGTATTACAGGCTTGGCAGTTCTAAAACCTTGATTAGGAGGGATGTAAATATTGAACATCTGAATATCAATGCTTAAATTAAGCTTCAAAACATAGCAGAGTATATTGGTGTCTAAATTTTTGTAAATGTATGGAATGTTCTGTTTAATCGCTACTGCAGTTTGCGCAAAAAATACGAATGCAGAGTACTGGAAGGTATGGGGGGAGATTACAAGAGACATATGTTGCTGCGTTCTTACAATGCTTTAATGTGTCGCTTAGTAGTTGACAAGACTTACACCTCATTGCATTCGGAAAATATTTGCTAACCTTCAAGATATGCCAAGAGATGTCGAGTTTGCTTGGTAAATTGGCGTCGAAGGTGACAAGAATTTTTCCGAAGGGTTTCGCTTTGCCGTCAATTATTTTGATGAATTTATAAACGCTGTGCACATTTTGCGACTTTGGTTCCCCAACAATCTCTGTTTCGGGAACGTTTGTAAGACGAGGGACATAAATGGTGCCTTTAACAAAGTTCAGTGATTGTTGGAGTTTGCATTCCACATTGACAATACCGGGCAAAGAGGTAACTTTGGTGAACTTATCGGCAACTTCTTTGTTGTTTTCCAATATGAGCAGACTTCCATCCCGCAGAGTAGAGATCTTGGAGACTTCTTTAATTTTGTGCTTGTTAGAAGGGTGAAGAAGGAGAACTCTGTTAGAGCTTTTGATGAATTGGATGTGACGACGATAAATCGTGTGTTTCTTATTGGGCTATGACGAGTTCTGGGAAATCATATTGGAGTTTTTAAAATGGCGTTTATATATGTATGTGTACATAACATGATAAGAACACAAGAGCGCAATAGAAATTTGGAAAAGTGTATAGGCCAAAGAGAGCGAATAAGGAGGAAGCAAATTGCGAAAACCTCTGATAGTTGGAAAGACAACGGCTTCCGAAGAATCTGTGGTTCAAAGTAATACTACGAATATTGACTCTTTAAATAAATGAAGTGAATAGTGGGATTTTCCTTTCGAGGAAAATAATGAATCTGTTGATCCTTGATTAAATTTACAACTCTATGAAAACTCCACAAATCTTGTGAGTTCTGATCCAGTTGTTGTAACTGATGATATGTTAAAATAAAACGAGATCGATGAAGAAATCAGACGCAGTAAAAGACTTAAAGGTAGCCCGAACTTATCATATCGATTTTTAGAAAAAAGATCTTATGAATACCCCAATATGCTTAAATGATATTCCAGTTAAATTTGACGAAATTAAGTTTCGTGATGACGGAGATTTATGGGAGAAAGCCATAAATGATGAATTCATTTTGAAAATAATACTTGGTCCTTAGTGCAAACGACAAATAACAGAAACATAGTCGATTGGAAGTGGGTATTTAGTATTAAACAAGATACGTTTGGTAACTTAGTAAAGTAGAAAGTACTATGATGAGACATTTGCACCAGTTGCACGAATCTTAAGTATCAGATTTTTGTTAACATTTTCATGATGAGACATTTGCACCAGTTGCACGAATCTTAAGTATCAGATTTTTGTTAACATTTTCATGATGAGACATTTGCACCAGTTGCACGAATCTTAAGTATCAGATTTTTGTTAACATTTTCAAATCAATATGTCCAACTTGTCCATGTTAAAACCGTATTTCTAAATATTCCGAAAGGCTTGAACCAATTTTCTGAGAATAAAGTTTGTAAACTAAATAAGTCTTAAGCAAACCGCTAGATGCTGGTCTTTTAGTCTTTAAAAATGGATGCAAAGAAGTTGGATTTAAAAATCTGGCAGTTGACCATTGTATTTACTTTTTAAATAAGGGAGATATTTCAAGAAATATATATATTGTTAGATGTAGATGATGGTAATTGCAACAACGGAATATGAAACTGTGTCTTATTTTAAATCTTACCTTCAGGATAAATAAAGATGACGAGAAATACAGTATTTTATTGGTATAAAAATTGATAAAAAAAACAGCCAGATATGTCTCAGCCAGTTAGCATACATCAAAAATCCAGGGTTTGAATTTACTACTCCATAGCAGCGAGATTCATAAAAATGTTGCTATGCTATAGCAGGCACTGTCACTTTGACGAGAGCAGTAGCAGAGCCGTAGCAATGAAATTGAAAACTTTGTGCTATGCTCTGATCCGAGTTTTCTGACTTTCTATGAACATCCAAGTGCTATAGCAGAAAATTTTAGAAAATGCTCTGGGGGCTAGTAGCCTTAGTAAAAATTGTAGAGCAAGATGAGATGATGACGGCTCTGCTACTGCTCTCGTCAAAGTGACAGCAATAGCAATATGAAAATGAAATACTACGGGAGCAGCATAGCTTTTCAAACCCTGCAAAAATCTTTTAGGAAAATATAATATGGAAGATTGTAATGCAGTTAGCACCCCACTTTAAAGCAAATTAGACTATGAGGCTTTTCACGTTTATTGATGTCAAGTCTGTTCGCATATTTGTTTATTTTCTAAATGGGAAAGATTGTGTATTCCCTAAGTTTGTGGAATTTATGAAACTCGTGGAATGCCAATCTGAAAACCTTCTGGAAACGAAAAGGAATGCAACCTTTGACATTTTCCTGAAATCGAATGGGACCGATGCAAGCTGATGCAATCATGCCTTGTGGAGTCCTTATGGGGGAAGCTATATAAACAGCGCTAAAAGATATGACGCCAATGGATGCGTGAAATGGTAAGAAACCATGACTAAAGTTTTAAAGTTCTTGCTTCTGCAACTGCGAAGCATTGGATTAGGAAAGAAATACCAAATGGTAGGTCATTCTCGTACAGCCAAAGGGTACAAAAAAATACTTTTTTACTAACGAGCTGATAATTTAGCAAAGGGTTCGTATCGTTCAAACTTTCACAAGTCGATTATGTTTCAAACGCTCAATTAGAGGATGACAGGAACAATTGCATCGGCGATGTAAGCTCAGATGGCAAAATCAGCCCCGATTTGCACGCATACGCCGGTCCGGATGACAAACGATCATACGATTAACGTAAGGTCAGCATAAAAAATTAGCACAGCAGCGATGAGTTTATCATCGCAGCAGACGAGGATAAGGAGCGCAGAGGATAATAACACCGAAAAAGAGGACAGCAACGCACAGAAAAGGAGTGGGTCCTCGCAGACCTAAACGGTTTCGTACGGGCAAACCTGGCCCGCGAAAGCACTAAAATTTCTGAGAATCGGCAATTGGCGGGGGTATGTTTACTCCGGTAAGCTACGAAGGAACAATTAAATGGCGTGAATTTTTCTTATGAAGACGGATGCCAACGGGCATGTGCAGAGATACAAGGCACGCCCTGTAGCTAAGGGCTTTTCACAGCAGTATGGCTTTAATTATGCTGTGATTTTTGAACCTGTTTGTCGGATGGAAAGTATTCGTTTCATATTTTCCCTGTATGCGCAGTTAAAATTTAAAGGGAAAAAGTGCACATGTTTCTAGTATTGAAAGTGCAGCGAATAGGCAAACTGGGCGAGATAAGGCTGAGTCAGAGCCAGTATATTTAAAATATTTCAGGGACATGACAGCCACAACTATAGGTGAAGGAGTCAACGAACAGGTATATCAAGCGGCCCCGCGTGAATTCATGTGGTGCTATTTTAGATATTTATATTCTGTATCAAGGTTGGCGCAGCGCAATAAGGATCTCCACGGTGAGCACTGAACAAAGGATCTAAAGTTGCATTACAAAATTAGCAATGAGCCTTTTATCTGGTTACGTGGAGGGTCAACCTCCTATTCTATCTGGCTAGAGAACTGATTTCGTGGAAATCTGAAAATCAACGCAGCTTTGGCAATTTTATTGACACAACTTATATTGAAAATCGTTAGCGGAGAATCTGGAACTTCGACAATTATGCATACTGACAATTTAAGCGCTCAGCTGCAGAATCATGTACATCATTGAAGATCGAAGCACATAGATATCAGGTATCACAATGTAAGAGATGTTGTAAAAAAAAAGGGCAGAATATTTTAAAGTATCTTTATACTAAACAGACATTGCAGATATATTAATGAAGAACTTTCCGAAACAAAATCATTGTGATCCTACTAAAAAGTTAAGTTTATATAATAACATATAAAATGTCAGTTTTCATTAAAGAAGGGTATTACAACTATCAGAAACATTGCAATCTCAAGCATATAATATGTATCATCGAATAAGGTTATTCCATAACTTTATACGCAACCGGACGTCTGTCACTCAGACGGGAATAACTTCAAGAGATGGAATTGGAATATGTTTTGAAATATGTTTCCAATATGGAAATCATGTAAATTTATAGATAGAAGTTAATTATTTTGATTGTGTAACTTTTTGGCTTATTCCTTTTATATTTATTAAATGATTAGTTCGTGTTTTTTGACCCTGAGTTGTTTTTTAAGTTATACAGCCGTTGGTGAAGTCGCAGCTCAACAGTATCCGTCTTAGAAAGTTCTAAACGGATACTGTTTTAGGAAAGATAGACGGAACTGATAGACATTGTGTAGTCGGTGGCTTTTGGCAGCTTCAGAAGTTCTGGACTACTTTAGGCAAAACCAGATGGACATACAGTCGGGTGTCCCGACAGTAGAATACCCTGTACCATTACATGGCGCGTGCCAAAATTATATGAAAGAAAGAGAATAATGAGGCAAAAAACTAAAAAAGGAGACAAATTTACATATAATGCGAATGTCTTCCGATTCAATGGCAAAGACGATAGCTTAGTGGGTAAAGATGCGCGTGTGTTTTTGTAAGCAATTAGCCTGGGTTCAAATCAACCGGAAAGCATAAGGAAATTTTTTTAATTTCAAAATATTTTAATTTCAAAAATTAAAAATGCTTGATTTTTTTTTCTTATTATTAAGTACTGAACTTTTTTGATTTGCAGGAAAAAATTAGAAAAAAAAATTCGTTGTATGGGTGCTCCTCGAAGAAGACACGTGAGCTGTATGAGGAGGACATCACCCAATGGTGCTTGGCGATCGCTATTAATTTGCGGCGAGGAATGAAATTGAAAACTTTGTGCTATGCTCTGATCCGAGTTTTCTGACTTTCTATGAACATCCAAGTGCTATAGCAGAAAATTTTAGAAAATGCTCTGGGGGCTAGTAGCTAACAGGCAGAAGGAGGCGTGGCAGATCCCCAAAAGTTACCTAAATATTGATAAGGACCACTAAAGGAGTCGATATAGCCATGTCCGTCTGTCCGTTCGTCTGTCTGTCTGTCTGTATGGGTGCTCCTCGAAGAAGACACATGAGCTGCATGAGGAGGACATCACCCAATGGTGCTTGGCGATCGCTATTAATTTGCGGCGAGGAAAAAAGGAAATCGGGGCTTCCCGGCGCACATGGCGAAAGCTTCAGCTGCGCACGAACTGTCGCTATATAAATATTCTCCCAAACAATCCTTGTTACTGGTTGAGTGCAATTTGCGCCAGCAGCTGTGGCATTCGATCGATAGGGTCTCACAAGTTGAAACTTTTGGTTGAACAGCACGCTATTTTACACTTGTAATTGATCGCGTTTTGAAATGCTTACCAGCAGAAATAAAGGCACAAAATCTATTGCAGAGTTCACTGGGAATAATTATGGTTCTATACACTAGATGCACGTAGATTTAAATTTGAGCTTTAGGAAAAACTTTTGGTTGTGGTTGTCTGCACGGAACGTCTTCTTGAGAGAAAAGACCTGTAATTATAAAAGTGACCACAGTTAGCCATAATGCATTTCAAGGAATTTTGTATTTCTCGAGAAATGGAATTCGCTAGAAATTTGCTTAAGAACTGGCCAAACTTGCGACTGGCTCCCACAACCACAGCTTTAGTAGATTTTTAGATTTTTAGTCCTTGTGACTAACAATAAAAACTGAAAAAGGAGACGAAGCAACTACCAAATGTCTTTAGATTAAAATTTACCAAGTTCCTTGCCGTTCACGTCCTCCTTTCCTTGACTCGAGCCTTGATACCTACAGGTATTGCTACGCTACTGAGGGAAAAATTCTTTTTGACAACTTTTTGGCCAACTTCAAAAAAACGTGGTCTTGCTCGGAGATTATAAGACTTTTGGGTTGCTTCATAAGCCTTACTCAAATGCTTGCCGATGTTGGGGCGGATCCTATAAAATTTGTCTGTCCTTGACAAACTTGTGTCACCTTTGGTGAGTAAACCAAGCTTCCGCAGTAGCTTATAGTCCTGGCCATAAGATATCATATGATGACCGAAAACAACATGATAAAGCGATATGCCGATGGATTGGTGAATCGAATTACAAAGATAGCCATTGATGCTACGGAGGAATACGTCCCATTCGCGGTGGTCTGAACGAATGTAGGCTCTTAGAGCAACATTGATTGAACGGTTGACTCTCTCACCTCCGTTAGATTTTGGAGCATAGGCACCAGTAAACATATGACGAACGCCATACTTTGAAATAAAATCAGAGAAATCACGGCTATTAAGTTGAGTTCCGATATCACTCAGGACTGTTTCGGGTTGACCAAAGCATGAAAAGATTTATTTCATAGTGCAAAATATTAATGACTACTTTAGCAGTAAACTTTTTTACAGCTTTTAGGTGAATCCTTGAATTTGGAAAAATAATCAAGGATAGTCAATATTCCTATATTGCCGGATTTTTTAATCCGGCAAGTTTCGCAACTTTGTATGTAATCACAAACGTTGATAATCATGTTTGGCCAGTAAAAACGTCGTCTAACGCGGTCTAAGCTTTTAGCAATTCCACAATGAGCAGATGTTGGTTGATCATGAGCCGAGCTAATTACATTCTGACGCAATGACTCCGCTACAAGCAATTTCCAGCAATCGTCTGGTAAAACGTCATCAGAATTGGGGAACGTTGCACGATGATAAATAAATTCGAAAATCAGGTAGTTTCAAAGACGAAAACTTGTCTCTGAACGCAGATTATTCTTCCAAATGGAATGCGTTTAATGAAAGATCAATTTCGGGACAGATTTCAAGGTCTATTGCAGCAATGATCCCCTCAAATAATCGAGAAAAATCCGCAACCACATTTTCAGTTTCTTTACGATGCTTAATTTTAAAAGTATAACCCTGAAGTTTGATAGCCCACCTAGCCAATCTACCGCTTAGATCGGATTTATTCATTAGCCACCTAAGAGTTGAGTGATCGGTGAGCAGAGCATAACTTGGCTATGAGGCCTCTTGAGCCTGATCATTCCAAGTTAAGGATTTTCCACGCAATAATTCTGTGAGATGAAAAATAATTGTGGAATAATTTGAAATGAATCGCCGGTACCAGCCAGTCATCCCTAAAGACCTTATCAATTGTTTTTAGGTCTTAGGGACAGGAAATTTGCTCACAGCGTTAATCTTGTTTGGGTTTACTTAAAGTGTGCCTTCGACAATTACGTAACCTAGATAGTCTACTGTTTTCATGCAAAACTGACATTTCTGAATATAAATCCAGCTTTGCGCAATTGCGTAGCTACTTCTAACAGATACCCCAGGTGTTCCTCAAATTTATTCGACAAAACAAGCAAGTCGTCAAAGTACACTAACACATGTGGTTTTAGTCGATAGGGTATGACAAGGTCCACCATAGTTTCAGAAGCGTTTGCCAATCCAAATGGCACTCATTTGAATTGATACTGCGACCGATTTGGTATGTTGAAAACATTCTTAGTACGGGATTCTTGATCTAAACAGAGGTTAATTTTAGAAATGCAGTGCACGGCTGGAAGGCGACTTAGCAGTCAATCCATTATAGGAATCGGATATGCGTCTTTGACAGTGACTGCGTTCAATTTTCTGGCGTCCAGGCAAAATGCAAGGTGACTACAGATGACCACGGCAATGAAGGAGCCTTTTCTATGACATCCATCTTAATCAATCGATCGATTTCCAAGCACAAAAGTTTCTTTAGCTCGGGAAAGTGGATAAAATCGTTGTTTGAATGGTTTTGCATTGGAGGTGTCGAGGTTGTGTTCTATCAATTGAGTCCATCCAAAACCCTCGATCTCAAGGTTAATTTGGTGAAAAGCTAACCGTTTTTCAACACATTGTTTGTGGCGAAACTGCTAATGTTACCGCAATAATTTAAAAACCACAAAGTATCACAATATTTCAAAAATTGTATTCGTATTTATTTATTAAGAAACATTTACAGATTTCGGAGTTAGAAAGAATCTCCCAAGCCGCCTTCAAAAAAAGTTGGTTTGCCCATAATGGACGTGCAGACCTGGACCTGCATTACTTAAGGGATAAATGTCCCGAGGTACCCACGAAGCGTTTTTTTTTACATTTTTTCTGATTTTTTATTAAATTTTGAAGTCAAAAGTAAGATTTTTGACTAAAAAAAATGATACATTTGTAAAAAATATACACTAAAAAATTTTTTAAAAGGGCCACGTGAGTACCTGTAGAATTAGTTAAACTATATATATTTGTGCTTTAAGTCGTGTACACCAATTTGGAAATTGCCAGTTTTCAAGAGATCGCTTCAATGTGTTGCACACTAGTGTAGTAGTGCACACTAAGCGACCTCCATTCAATAAACTATAACTTTGTTAATTTATAAATGATCGATGTGAAACTTTTGCATATATATTTTTAACATTTTGTGCAACAGTAAAAAAAAATTTTTTTAATTTTCGAAAAAAAAAATTAAAGTCCTTGCATCCATCAATTGCCAATGGATCTGGATCTACATGCATTATTGAGGCTGAAATCAGTTTTTTCATCTAACGAATGTCCTGTATGGAGTTTTTTAATGCCGGCTTACATTTTGCACAGTTGGTCTAATACATCTCCGGTGTGCCGCAACCATTACAGAAATGCGGCGGGATTTAAGGCAATCATGGTATTTGTGGCCTGTCTCGTCACAGTTCCAGCTTAATTTCCTCTGAAGTCCTAACAGCAAAAAATTTCGTCCTAAATATCAGGTTCTTCATCAAATTGATCTTCTGAATCGTCTTTGTAGAGAATTGTGTTAAACAAACGTTTGCAAGGGTTTGTACGTTGAATTGGCTTAATCCGAGTGCTACGAAAGAATTCATTGTAGCGGTGATATTCCTTACGCAATGTTGCTAAGTTTGTGTTGTCTATATGCAATAATTCGTGTTTAATCTCCTGTTTAAGGTTGTGGCGAACTTTGCGATTGAAGTCACTATCCTGCATTGGTTCACAAAGAAAATCGGCAAAGGAAGGCATAGCGTGAATAAAGTCATTAAAACTTTCGGCTCTATCCTGTTTATGGCGACGCATGACGCTTTTAATTTCACGATCAGATCTCTGATCTTGATATTGCTCTTTTAAACGCCTGCATAATACATTCCAACTTACGTTGTCTGCTGATCTATGAACATGCCAATAAAATGATCAGGCAGGAATAGAAAATAATAAATTAGCAAATTCGAAAAGCAGTTCAGAGTTGCCGTTCAGGCACTGTGAAGTGAGACAATGACAATGACAATGTCGCTGGCTGAACCGCTGTATTTAATAAACCAATTTGATATTATATTTGAAATTCTATCTGGTCGATCCAAGGAAAGAGCACTTCGGTCGCTATGAACATCTGGGGAATTCTTAACTCGTCGAATAGCATTTCGTTCTGAGTTTGTCTCGGAATGATCTCGATGGAAATTAATTTGTATATTTCGCTGCACTTCACTCTGTCCACTATTTGCAAACGTTGATATATTCAATTGAGTGAACACAATAGTTATTTGTTCTGTCACAGATTGTAGCATATTTGCTTAAAAGGCCTGCATTGAATTTTAAATTAATTATTCAACACGGTCTTCGGTTAAAACTCTCGACCCTGCGTTATCCTTGCTACGAATCTCCTGCAAAGAATTTTGATCAGGACCTTCGCTTTGCTTACATTTCGAGAAGCTGAACGGGTCATTATTTTGTTTCCATGAGATCTAGTGGGAAAAGCCGAATGGGATCCTGTCGGGTTGAAAGCATGTTTGGCCACAGATAGGGCATTTATCATTATTCTTGCGATGATTTTCGAGGCAAAGCGTATGAAAAGAATGCTTGCAACGGGTTTCAAGTAAATCCAGATTACTTAATGGTGCGTTGCAGATGTTACATGTCAAAGACTTATCAGTTTGTAAATCAACTTAATTTTCGTTACTGCGGGTCAACATTTTCGATACTGATCAGAATACAAACAATGGCGAAATGAAATATATATACCCTGAGTAGTAAAGCAGAAGGTTGTATTATTCAATAGGTACAAAAAATGTGAACGGGATATGAATACGGGGTTTAAAAAAATAAATGTATGATTTCTAGTATTTCCAATTAAAAGAGTAACTAACCGAATCGATCCAGCTAGAGAAAATCTCGATTTTAAATGGTAAGAGGGTAATGTTTTAGTAGTGAAATCCTGGTATAAAACCGATTTTGGCTCAGAACTATTTCAATATCAATTGTATTTATTTATTGAGAAAATAGCAAATGACTGCTATGTAAAGCCATACCCTTATCTCTGACCGAAGAAGGGAGTGTTTTTTATGGATGTGCTCCGACTCACATCGGGTGGGCAGAGGTATGGATAGGTTACGTAGCACATACATAGTTTGTATTAAAGTCTAAGGACATCTCAACTTGTATGTAATATTCATTATATATCTATATATTTTTTTTTTTTTTTTTTCGACTTACTAGAGTAAGACGGTAATCTAAGGTTAGCATCCCAGGGTAGGCCACGGAGGGCGAAAAGTAAAAACTTCTTTTAAACAGATTCGATGCGGCTGCTATGGACTCCGTATTGAGGACTCCAGACGCACGAGCCATACTCCAATATAGGACGTACTAACGAAGTATATAGGGTCTTCGTTACATAAGGAGAATCGAATTCCTTCGACCACCTTTTAATGAATCCAAGCATGCCGGTGGCTTTATTAACCATACAGGAATACAGGACACCTAGGTCATCAACAATAGTAATTCTTTCCAAAGAGCAATCGTTAAGCATATACGTGGCAGGTAGAGGAGTGGTGCGAGAAAATGTCATAAGTTTGCATTTAGAGTTGTTGAGATGTAAGTCGTTAGCATGACACCATGCTTGGTAGTTGTCAAAATCCGATTGTAGGTCTGATTGGCATGAACTGTCCTTATACTGCAAGCACAGTTTAACGTCATCCGCATACATTAGTACTCTGGATTTACTTAGAACCAGCGGCAAGTCATTGATAAACAATGTGAATAGCAGGTTGCGGTGTGCCGCAACCATTACAGAAATGCGGCGGGATTTAAGGCAATCATGGTATTTGTGGCCTGTCTCGTCACAGTTCCAGCTTAATTTTCTCTGAAGTCCTAACAGCAAAAAATTTCGTCCTAAATATCAGGTTCTTCATCAAATTGATCTTCTGAATCGTCCTTGTAGAGAATTGTGTTAAACAAACGTTTGCAAGGGTTTGTACGTTGAATTGGCTTAATCCGAGTGCTACGAAAGAATTCATTGTAGCGGTGATATTCCTTACGCAATGTTGCTAAGTTTGTGTTGTCTATATGCAATAATTCGTGTTTAATCTCCTGTTTAAGGTTGTGGCGAACTTTGCGATTGAAGTCACTATCCTGCATTGGTTCACAAAGAAAATCGGCAAAGGAAGGCATAGCGTGAATAAAGTCATTAAAACTTTCGGCTCTATCCTGTTTATGGCGACGCATGACGCTTTTAATTTCACGATCAGATCTCTGATCTTGATATTGCTCTTTTAAACGCCTGCATAATACATTCCAACTTACGTTGTCTGCTGATCTATGAACATGCCAATAAAATGATCAGGCAGGAATAGAAAATAATAAATTAGCAAATTCGAAAAGCAGTTCAGAGTTGCCGTTCAGGCACTGTGAAGTGAGACAATGACAATGACAATGTCGCTGGCTGAACCGCTGTATTTAATAAACCAATTTGATATTATATTTGAAATTCTATCTGGTCGATCCAAGGAAAGAGCACTTCGGTCGCTATGAACATCTGGGGAATTCTTAACTCGTCGAATAGCATTTCGTTCTGAGTTTGTCTCGGAATGATCTCGATGGAAATTAATTTGTATATTTCGCTGCACTTCACTCTGTCCACTATTTGCAAACGTTGATATATTCAATTGAGTGAACACAATAGTTATTTGTTCTGTCACAGATTGTAGCATATTTGCTTAAAAGGCCTGCATTGAATTTTAAATTAATTATTCAACACGGTCTTCGGTTAAAACTCTCGACCCTGCGTTATTCTTGCTACGAATCTCCTGCAAAGAATTTTGATCAGGACCTTCGCTTTGCTTACATTTCGAGAAGCTGAACGGGTCATTATTTTGTTTCCATGAGATCTAGTGGGAAAAGCCGAATGGGATCCTAAGTCGGGTTGAAAGCATGTTTGGCCACAGATAGGGCATTTATCATTATTCTTGCGATGATTTTCGAGGCAAAGCGTATGAAAAGAATGCTTGCAACGGGTTTCAAGTAAATCCAGATTACTTAATGGTGCGTTGCAGATGTTACATGTCAAAGACTTATCAGTTTGTAAATCAACTTAATTTTCGTTACTGCGGGTCAACATTTTCGATACTGATCAGAATACAAACAATGGCGAAATGAAATATATATACCCTGAGTAGTAAAGCAGAAGGTTGTATTATTCAATAGGTACAAAAAATGTGAACGGGATATGAATACGGGGTTTAAAAAAATAAATGTATGATTTCTAGTATTTCCAATTAAAAGAGTAACTAACCGAATCGATCCAGCTAGAGAAAATCTCGATTTTAAATGGTAAGAGGGTAATGTTTTAGTAGTGAAATCCTGGTATAAAACCGATTTTGGCTCAGAACTATTTCAATATCAATTGTATTTATTTATTGAGAAAATAGCAAATGACTGCTATGTAAAGCCATACCCTTATCTCTGACCGAAGAAGGGAGTGTTTTTTATGGATGTGCTCCGACTCACATCGGGTGGGCAGAGGTAAGGATAGGTTACGTAGCACATACATAGTTTGTATTAAAGTCTAAGGACATCTCAACTTGTATGTAATATTCATTATATATCTATATTTTTTTTTTTTTTTTTTTTCGACTTACTAGAGTAAGACGGTAATCTAAGGTTAGCATCCCAGGGTAGGCCACGGAGGGCGAAAAGTAAAAACTTCTTTTAAACAGATTCGATGCGGCTGCTATGGACTCCGTATTGAGGACTCCAGACGCACGAGCCATACTCCAATATAGGACGTACTAACGAAGTATATAGGGTCTTCGTTACATAAGGAGAATCGAATTCCTTCGACCACCTTTTAATGAATCCAAGCATGCCGGTGGCTTTATTAACCATACAGGAATACAGGACACCTAGGTCATCAACAATAGTAATTCTTTCCAAAGAGCAATCGTTAAGCATATACGTGGCAGGTAGAGGAGTGGTGCGAGAAAATGTCATAAGTTTGCATTTAGAGTTGTTGAGATGTAAGTCGTTAGCATGACACCATGCTTGGTAGTTGTCAAAATCCGATTGTAGGTCTGATTGGCATGAACTGTCCTTATACTGCAAGCACAGTTTAACGTCATCCGCATACATTAGTACTCTGGATTTACTTAGAACCAGCGGCAAGTCATTGATAAACAATGTGAATAGCAGGTTGCGGTGTGCCGCAACCATTACAGAAATGCGGCGGGATTTAAGGCAATCATGGTATTTGTGGCCTGTCTCGTCACAGTTCCAGCTTAATTTTCTCTGAAGTCCTAACAGCAAAAAATTTCGTCCTAAATATCAGGTTCTTCATCAAATTGATCTTCTGAATCGTCCTTGTAGAGAATTGTGTTAAACAAACGTTTGCAAGGGTTTGTACGTTGAATTGGCTTAATCCGAGTGCTACGAAAGAATTCATTGTAGCGGTGATATTCCTTACGCAATGTTGCTAAGTTTGTGTTGTCTATATGCAATAATTCGTGTTTAATCTCCTGTTTAAGGTTGTGGCGAACTTTGCGATTGAAGTCACTATCCTGCATTGGTTCACAAAGAAAATCGGCAAAGGAAGGCATAGCGTGAATAAAGTCATTAAAACTTTCGGCTCTATCCTGTTTATGGCGACGCATGACGCTTTTAATTTCACGATCAGATCTCTGATCTTGATATTGCTCTTTTAAACGCCTGCATAATACATTCCAACTTACGTTGTCTGCTGATCTATGAACATGCCAATAAAATGATCAGGCAGGAATAGAAAATAATAAATTAGCAAATTCGAAAAGCAGTTCAGAGTTGCCGTTCAGGCACTGTGAAGTGAGACAATGACAATGACAATGTCGCTGGCTGAACCGCTGTATTTAATAAACCAATTTGATATTATATTTGAAATTCTATCTGGTCGATCCAAGGAAAGAGCACTTCGGTCGCTATGAACATCTGGGGAATTCTTAACTCGTCGAATAGCATTTCGTTCTGAGTTTGTCTCGGAATGATCTCGATGGAAATTAATTTGTATATTTCGCTGCACTTCACTCTGTCCACTATTTGCAAACGTTGATATATTCAATTGAGTGAACACAATAGTTATTTGTTCTGTCACAGATTGTAGCATATTTGCTTAAAAGGCCTGCATTGAATTTTTATTATCAATTAATTAATTATTAATTATTCAACACGGTCTTCGGTTAAAACTCTCGACCCTGCGTTATTCTTGCTACGAATCTCCTGCAAAGGTCGTAAGACGGTAATCTAAGGTTAGCATCCCAGGGTAGGCCACGGAGGGCGAAAAGTAAAAACTTCTTTTAAACAGATTCGATGCGGCTGCTATGGACTCCGTATTGAGGACTCCAGACGCACGAGCCATACTCCAATATAGGACGTACTAACGCAGTATATAGGGTCTTCGTTACATAAGGAGAATCGAATTCCTTCGACCACCTTTTAATGAAGCATGCCGGTGGCTTTATTAACCATACAGGAATACAGGACACCTAGGTCATCAACAATAGTAATTCTTTCCAAATAGCAATCGTTAAGCATATACGTGGCAGTGGTGCGAGAAAATGTCATGCCGGTGGCTTTATTAACCATACAGGAATACAGGACACCTAGGTCATCAACAATAGTAATTCTTTCCAAATAGCAATCGTTAAGCATATACGTGGCAGGTAGAGGAGTGGTGCGAGAAAATGTCATAAGTTTGCATTTAGAGTTGTTGCTTGGTAGTTGTCAAAATCCGATTGTAGGTCTGATTGGCATGAACTGTCCTTATACTGCAAGCACAGTTTAACGTCATCCGCATACATGAGTACTCTGGATTTACTTAGAACCAGCGGCAAGTCATTGATAAACAATGTGAATAGCAGGGGTCCAAGGTGGCTACCCTGTGGGACGCCAGAAGTGACACTGAGGCTATTGGACAGAACATTTCAGAACAGAACCTTTTGGGACCTGTCACTTAGATAACTCGAAATCCACTTAAGAAGATCACTTGGAAACCCCATTGAATCAAGTTTCCTAACCAGAAGAGAATGATTAACCGAGTCGAATGCTTTACTAAAGTCCGAGTAAATGACATCGGTTTGAAAGTTTTGTTGAAAACCCCTAATAACGAAAGAGGTGAGTTCAGAAGATTGGTCGTGAGTGAGGAGTGATTACATTCTCGAAAAGTTTGGGGATTGCCGATAACTTAGAGATACCTCTATAGTTACTGGCATCCGACTTGCTATCTTTTTTGTGGAGAGGAATAACAAATGATTCCCTCCAAATAAGGGGAAATTCTGAGGATTCTAAAGATAAGGTAAACAATTTAAGAAGTGGATTACACAGCGTCTCGGAGCAATACCTTAGCACAGAGCCCGGTATTCCATCAGTACCTGGTGAATATACTGGCTTAACACGTTGAAGATCAAGAATAAGTGAGCTTTCGTTTAAAATAGGACTAAAGATTAGGTTCGAACTGGGCATAGCTGGAGAAAATGTATGATCTGAAGATGTTGAGGGAGAATATGTGGTTTTAAAAAACTCAGCGAAGAGATTGGCTATTGCTTGAATTTACAGTAGTATTATTAAATAACAGCGAGGGAGGGTACAACGTGGGTTTACGTTTAGAGTTAACAAAGTTATAAAACTGTTTGGGGTCCTGCGTGAACTGGACCTTGCAACGAGTCAAATAATTTTTATAACACTGAGCGTTAAGCACGATAAAACTAGATCGAGTACTAAGATAGGATGAGAAAGCCGTTCTTGAACCAGTACGTTTAAATTTATTATAAAGCCTAGATTTTACGTTTTTTAAACGTTTCAGCTCTTTGTTAAACCAGAGTGGTTTATAAGAGACCGACGGATAGGTTTCAGGAACACATAAGAAGAAAAATGAGTTCATGGCACTATAAAATATATCAACGTCGGTTGCCATGTCTGAGCTCATGAAAAGATTAGACCAATCAAATTCAGCTATTAAAGTGTTTAGCATCTGATAGTCGGCCTTTCGGAAATAGTGGACTCTGTTTAACCTACTACCAGATGTCGTTGCTAAAACTGTCCCAGTGTCGATGGTCACATCGAAAGTTGGATGATAAGGAAATTCAGGTTGCGTCATTGGAAGAACTGTACTTAGGTTTACGCCAGCCGGATCTGAGAACAGGTCATTCGCCTTGCGGAAAGTGGCCATGATCTCAGAAAATCCACTTCTGGTCTAACGCATGAAGGATGATATCTCCTTCTCAACCGGTCGACAGGCCTCACAGCAATAACGCAGGCCCTTTTTGATGGACACTACGTCAGCTATTCGACCTGTCATCTGGATGCACTTAGCGTGCACTACTGCCTCGCAAAGCCAACAATGGAAACTGGGCTGGTCTGCCAAAATATTTTTTTGGCAGTTCTTAATTAAACAGACAATATTTTGGGACATTTTCACAGACCCTAGAACCACTGTGCACACTATCAGTACCAAAAAGCCAAGAGAGAGAGGGAACAAAAGAGCGCAAGAGCTATGAGAGCTATAACCGCTTATATGCAGCTAACAGCAAATGACACTAAAGCGGGGGAGAGAAAAATAAAAACGAGAAATAGAATAAGAAGGAAAATAAGATAACCGTCTTAGCACAAACTAAAAAGTGATTATTAACACAAATTAATTACACAAAAAAGTGCATGCACGCCCGATAGCAAAACGGTATATAATTTTAAATATTTAGGTGATGAATTCAGAGGAAACCCCGGTGGTTAAAATCAAATTAACACAAAAATCGGAGCGCAAAACAAAAACACGACCGTCCGCTATGAAAGAGAATGATCGAAAACATAAACAAGAAAACCCCTATGCATGCCTAAATTTGTCCTGCAAATCTCCAGGGCAATGGGTCAAAAATGACGGGAAGGTATCGAGAGCCTTAAAAGGTTTAATAGGTAGCTGGAGGAAATATGACCATGGATAAGTTTGTGTATGAACATTACACTATGGCAGGTCCGTTGGTTCTTGAGCGAAGTCAGGCCTAAAAGCGGCAGTCTATCCAAGTAAGCAGGCAGACGACGATGTGGATCCCAGTTTAAGCCACAAAGAGCAAACAAGAGGAATTGTTTGTGACGGTCTGCCGCAGCTTTTTGGATAGTCCGAGTGGTTGCTGTAAGAGAAGTTCGCCCGTTTCCCAGTGAGAACAGTGAAGAGAATTCGGTTAAATTAAGTAGGTTCAGATCTTTATTCAAGTATGGGTTGACAGAGTTGAGGATGCACTGCGTCGGGACTCGGTAGCGCCGTCTCTTCGGTCGTCTGGGCCTCTCGCGTCTAGATGGTCCTCGTCTCAGCGCTAGCGGATCGCCCGGTGCTCGAAAGCCCTCCGAGAGATGGGTGGACTCGAAAGTCTGCAGAGAGAGGATAGTGGGACTCGAAAGTCTGCAGAGAGGCGCGGTGGACTCGAAAGTCGTCGGTTACGAGGGAGAGAGAATGGTTTGGACTCGGAAGTCTTCAGAGAGATAGGGCGAGTGGACTCTAAAGTCGTCAGAGAGAGAGGGCGGGTGGACTCTAATGTCGTCAGCGAGAGAGAGCGGGCGGACTCTAAAGTCGTTAGAGAGAGAGGGTAGGTGGACTCTACAGTCGTCAGAAAGAGAGGGCGGCCGGACTCTAAAGCCGTCAGAGAGAGAATTCGGCAAGCCGAATTAGTTGCCGCAACTCGAAAGTCTCCAGCTAATGTATAGTTACCCAAAGCCGAAGATTTGGGTACAAAAAATGACTTTCGCTGCTGACTACTGGAAGTGCGCTGCTAGAGACTTACCGCTTCTGATTGCTGTCGGCTGCTAAGTGATCTTCCAAGGCCAGTGGTCCACTTTATATAGGCCCTAGCGTGGCCTAGGGTGCCCGCCGTTATTGCTGCCTAGTGTGCCCCTTCTCTGCCGGTGTGACCCTTTGCCGTCAGTGTGGCTGTTGGTTGGCGCGCCCGCGCATTCGAATTAAAACCTTTATATTATGTGCGCGGCACGCGTCACATGTTTCTGTACCGATTCTATAAGGTTCTGATGAGATCATACACAAGAGATGGAATAATTGGCGAGGAAGCAGTTTTTACGATAAAAGGACATGGATTTGCATTTTGAGTTGTTGAGAACCAACAAATTGTTTTTGTACCGAGATTGCATGTTGTTCAGATCAGTTTAAAGAAGCGTATGAGACGCGGAGTTTGTCAGAGGCAAGCATAGCTTTACATCATAGGCGTACATCTTCACCTGGGAACACCTGAAGTTACGTGAAAAATGTCAGAGAACGAACCCTTTAAAGCAACTCTCTGAGTAGGGTTAGATGGATATATTGCAATCCAGCTAGTCAGCAAAGCAGGGAAACCTAATAACGAAAGTTTTTTCAATAATAACTGGTGATTTACTGAGTCAAACGCTTTGCTGAAATCTGTAAAGATAAGGTCAGTCTGGATATTGTCTTTAAAAGAATTTCTAATGACAGCACAGAATTCAAGAAGGTCTGTTGAGGTAGACCTTTTTTCATAAAATCCTGCAGAGAGGAGGACATAAATGAACAGCATTGGTGTTTTAGTTGAGCAGTAATTACAAGTTCAAAAAGCGTGGGATTCGTGATAAGTTTAGCGATGCCTCTATAATTCTCTATATTCGACTTATTCTCCTTTTTATGAAGGGGATTTATAAAAGACAACTTAAGGGACAACTAAAAAAGCTTTGACAAAGGACTACATAACGCATTGGCAAAATTTCTCAATACACAACTAGGCACAAAATCGGGACTAGAAGAAAAGGATGGCTTTAGGGATTTCAAATTCTAAAGAACATCGTGCTTTCCGCTTGTGGGCATATACAAAAGAGAATATTTGAACAAAGACGTAGAATCGAAACAAGTAGAAGAGTAAGTCGACTGGAAAAATTTTGCGAATAAGTTCGCAATATCAAGCTCGGAGGAAGCAGAGTTAGTTTTGAGATGAAGACGGGAAAGAAAAAGCTGTGGATTTCGCTTAGAATCCACGAAAGCACATAATTGCTTCCGATTAGTCTGAAACTTACTTCTGCATCGATTTAAATGATTGTTATAGCATTCGGAATTGGGCTTCAAGAAATCGGAGCGAGCTACTAAGTATCTGGCACGGTCTGCTTGCAGTCCGGTTCGGCAGAAAATTTGTTAAAGAGTCTTGACTTTAAGTTTTTTAGATACGAAAGACGACGGGAAAACCAAGAAGGCTTTTGTGAAATAACAGAAGAGGGAAATGATGGGACATACCATATATATATATAAATGTCATAGAAGCGTTCAACCAAGTTAGAGGGATCGTCGATATTGTTTAAAAAGGTCAATTAAAGATATGTGTGCGTTCTGTCGGTGAAATTGGCTTTGCGGAAGCTGCAAAAGTTACTGGCTCTGCAGCAGCACAAGGCAATAATGGCGCCGAGGCTTCGAGTATTGTATCTATGGTAGGATGGTAAGCATCTTCGAGACAAAAAAAAAAGGGAAAATCGATAGACAGAGGCAATGGTGAAGTCCGAAACATAAATCGAAGATTTTGTCACAAAGATTCTTAACATGGTTTATTTGACCCAATGAAAGGTCAATAAATCAGTGATGAAGTCATGAGGGAAAGAGGGAATGAGAACATTAGAGTCAGGATATGAGAGGGAGATTAAAGTCACCTAAAATAATAATGTGGTCATTAGCTCCCAGAGTCGAGTGGATGCTCTGAATTAAGGATAGGTGCTGATTGTAAATATCAAAGTCAGACCTAGGTGGGATGTATGAGCCTCAAAGACTTAAATGCGAACAGCAACAAACTCCAAAGTGCAGTCAAAGTTGATTGCCTTCAATTACGTCGGCATCAAAAGAGACACTATTAACGTGTAGTTTACAAAACTTTCCCAGTAAACTACGAACGAGCTAATAGTGGATGGAAAACGAATCGATCAGTTTTTTGAAGGTAAATTGAGTATGAGGCGCACGGGCCCGAGGATTCGTTTTGGGCAGAAATTTATGAACTATGACATGTTCAGGCCATACGGAAAGATCCAGAATTCAAAAGACCATCAGAAAGTGCAATTTTAAGCGAAGATATATCGCGTCTCTGTTTAAAATTGAGCTTTGAGGCGGTAAATTCGGTACCAGAAATATTTATCTTGCTACTCAAATGGGTCTTAACATCATTCTCAGAAGCACCAGGTTTAGGACGGGAAACAAAGACAAACTTCCTAGGAGCAATGCCGGCCAGTGGCGTCGATCTCGCTTAGCAACTCCAGAGATTGTACAACGTTGTAGTCCGGGCGTAGTGATAGAAGACGATAACATTGACGATTACAAATGAGCGTCTCTGTTGCTATCCGCCGCCAAGACAATAAAGGCGCCACGCAACGCACGCAACGTGGAGGCCTGGTCAGCATTAACAGGCTGTCGAGATGAGGGTGCAGCGACATCAGTAAGTAGAAAGCCCAGAGCCGCAGTTTGAGCGACATCAGTAAGTAGAGAGCCCAGAGCCGCAGTTTGAGTTGGCCCAGATGAGGCAGCTTCGTAAAAGACATCAGTCTGCTATTATTATGCGAAAAACGTAGCAATTTCAGACTTTTGAAGTGGGACTCCGCCGTATGGAGACGACTGGAGAGTTTCATGAATCCGCCGCAAGGGACTGAAACTCAACATTAGTTAGCCTCTTGAAAGGCCTCATATCGGATTTGATATGTAGGCAGCTCGTGCACGTCCAATCCAAAACGCGCCATTCGGTGCAGAACTTTAGAAGAGAACGGACGCGAATAAAAGTACTAATTAAAGATTGGTTTGACTTTCACAACATCAGAAGTGGTCTTACTCGCGATGCCTGACACTCAGTTAAACTAATTTTCGGTAGCTCAACTAAAGAAATGGTTGCCTACGCTGAAGCGCCAAACATCGGGCTTCAAAGAATTAATTGCGCGTCTGCAAGCCATCTCGCTGGAGATGCGTGGCGACCAACCATCTGGAGCGCCAACCAAACAGGAGGATCAGCAGTAAGTCAACAGACCCATAGTAGCAAACATGGATGGAGCTGTATCGTTGCTGGCGCAGGAAAAGGTGCAAGTTGGGGACGAGCAGGAGGCTTCGCTGGTGGATGCCGAGAAAGCCGAGCTCTAAAAAATCAGAAAGGAACTAGATGCCAGCTTGGAGGTATTGCGCGGATCTACATCGAGATCAGCGACGCCAACAGAGACAGATCTGTTTATGTTCATCAGGTATATGACGTCACGGGAGTTAACATCAAAAACCACGACGATAGTAACCTGGGCACTAACAGCAACACTGTTAAGGCTAACAGCACCAAATTAAATGTCTCCACCGATAACATCGATACGACGCCAGTGTTGCTCAAGAAGCCGGCGACTTTGTAAACAAAGTTTTGGGATCGCCGGCAGCATCGCTGGCACTGGCAGAGGAAGTGACCATGGAGTATGACGGTAGCATGGAGGTCACGCAACTTCGGAACATCGGCAAAATTTACAAATTGGATGAATGTTGCATGCACGTGCTCCTTATTGCCAAGCTAAAAGGAAGTGCTCAGCGGTGGCTTCATGCAAGCGCCACGCGCATTCTGGAGTCAGCCGAACATCTTTGCAGCAGCAAAATGTCCAAGGGAGAGCTGAGGAACGCATTTCAATGGCAACCGGAGGAGATATTCGCTGTTTACTTGGAGGACATGGTAATGTTAGCAAACGAAATAAACATCGATGTGGCCGAGCTCTTAGAAAACAAGAAGTTCGTTTACCGGAACGCAGAGCTGGAGACAGCGTTACGAAGCACGCGCCGGAGGTTGGGGCAGACAAAAAGAATTTCCGCTGTGCCAACTTCAATGCCAAAGGGCATTTCGCCAAGGAATGTCGCAAGCCGAAGAAGGAGGGCGGTTCCTGCTACGCTTGTGGAACGTTTGGACACTTTGTGGAACAGTGCCCAGAGCGTAAGAGCGCAAATACTAACTATTATACAAGATACTTTAAGATTTTTTTTAACCCTAAACAACCATTAATTACAGAATGCCTCATAGACACGGGAAGTCCAATATCATTTGCCAAATTAAGCATCATATCCAATGAAATCAATTAAGAAGAAGCTACAAAAAACTATTTCGGACTTTTTGACGTGACAACGTCTTATAAATTGGTTTGCCGGGTGACACTTCAAGAAACTGCGTTATGCGCTCACAATGAGAGCGAGTGAGAGGCACGCGTCCCTTCCACTCGGGCATGGTTAGCCCGCCTAAGAGCGAGAGAGACAGAGCGAGAGAGATAGGCATACACACCGGTTCATGCCTTGCCCTTCTATTTCGCTTAGGCGCCTGCATACAAGTTTACACGTTGCCAGTTAATTGTAAACAATTGTGTAGTGATAATGTGAAGGTAGTTTCGTCCATCGCAACAATTCAATTCACGTCTTTGTATAAATTAATGTTTTAAATATAATTCTTTGTATAAATAAATGTTTTAAATTGTAATACGAATTAATATTCACATTAAAATTATTTTACCACTCAAAGTCGTTGTCACGTAAAACATTCGCCCGTATACCGACTTTATAGGGAATCAATTTTTTTTTATTTATTTATTTTATTTATTTATTAAGAAAATGGCAAACAACTACCATGTAAGACCGTACCCTTACCTCTGACCGAAGAAGGGCGTGTTTTTTGAAGATGTGCTCCGACTCATATCAGGTGGGCAGAGGTAAGGATAGGTAACGGAAAATATAATTTAAATTAAAATCTAAGGACATCTGCATGTAACAAATGGTAATACCCATTATATAAAGAACATAAAACACGAAAAGGCTCATGCATTTCGAGGTTTGTCCTGCAGACATCCAAGGCAATTGGTCGAAAGTGACGGGAAGGCCTTGTAGAAACCGTGAGCCTTATAAGGTTCAAAAGGTGCTTAGAGGAAATGTGACCATGGATGAGTTTGTGTATGAACATCACACCATGGCAGGTCCAACGGTCCTTAAGCGTAGGCAGGCCCAAAAGCCGCAGTCTGTCTAAGTAGGAAGGCAGACGACGATGTGGATCGCAGTTTAAACCACGAAGAGCAAACAAGAGGAATTGTTTCTTTACCGATTCTATAAGATTCTAATATTTCGCGTACTGGGGTGACCATACACAAGAGCAGTATTCCAGAATGAGACGAATGCGCGCGCGCTAAAATAGGGGCACACTGGCGGGCAGAGGCATACTAATCCCAAACCAAAAAGAAGAAGGCGATCGCAATGGGCACACTAGGCCACACCAGGGCCTTATAATGCGGGCCGCTGGCCGTAGGAAATCACTTAGCAGCTGACAGCAATCGGAAGCGTCAATTCTCTAGCAGCACACTTCCAGTAGTCAGCAGCCAAAGTCACTAACCTTACTAGGCGGACTCTGGCCGTCCCCGAGCTATCTGGGAAACTGCGGCGGAGACCGTTACACGTTGATAAAAATTACAAAAATAAGAGGTCCGAGATGGCTCCCTTGCGGAACACCAGTAGTTACGTGAACTAGATCTGAGAATGAACCCTTAAAAGCAACTCTTTGAGTACGGTTTGATAAATATGTTGCAATCCAGTCAGTCAGCAAAGGAGTGAAACCCCATATTGAAAGTTTTCTCAGCAAAAACTGGTGATTCACTGAGTCAAACGCTCTGCTGAAATCTGTAAGGATAACATCAGTCTGGGTATTGTATCTAAAAGCGTTTCTTATAACAGCAGAGAACTCCAGAAGGTTTGTTGTGGTAGATCTTTGTTTCATAAAACCATGCTTCGAGGAGGACATAAATGAGCTACATTGGTGCTGCAGTTGAGCAGTAATCAGTAATTCAAATAGCTTGGGAATCGCACTAAGTTTAGCAATACCTCTGTAGTTCTCGATATTTGACGTGCTACCCTTTTTATGAAGCGGAATTATAAAAGTCACCTTCCAACTATCGGGAAAGAACGACATGTTAAGAGATAACTGAAAGAGCTTTGACAAAGGACTACATAACGAATTAGCACAATTTCTCATCACACAACTAGGCACAAAATGCAGTTGGAGTGCGGAAGAGAATATTTATACAACGACGTTACATCAAAAGTAGTAGTATAATATGAAGACTGGAAAAATCTTGCGAATAAGTTCGCAATATCAAGCTCAGAGGAAGCAAACTCAGTTATGAGATGAAGATGGAAAGGGAAGAGAGAGAATTAACGGAAGCATAAAATTGCTTCGGATTTGTATGAAATTCTTACCTGCATCAATTTAAGTGATTGTTGTAGCATTTGGAATTGTGCGTCAAGAAATCGGAGCGAGCTACTAAATATCTAGCACGGTCGGCTTGTAGTCCGGTTTTGCTTAATTATTATTTTCGAGAGGCAGTATAATTCCACATACACCCTCAAAGTACACTCCGTACACTCTCTCTCCCTCTTCCTCCGGGCTTCCAAGACATAGAGCTTCCAATCCGCTCTCCGAGCTAGGTTTAAGTCCATGTACTTTAGTTCTAATTTACCTACAAATCAATAAAGAATTTTCAGCTAAAGCCACCCCCCTCCGGGACATGGTCCTACAGAGCCGGATAGCTCCTTCTCCAGCAGCTCCGGTAGCTTTAAAATCACTCAGATAAGTTATATTTACATTATTGCTGCCGGTCATACAAAGAATGAATGATTGAATGATGATGATGAATGATTGTCTAAATCCAAGTCCGATTGATCCGACACTCCGGCAGCTTCCAAATCCACATCCAATTAATTTACGAAATTTTAATGTATTATTTCGACTTCCAAAAGTAAATTTCTAAATAAATGCCATAAGCCACAGTTCAACATTCAACTCCGAATAGTTCGGGCTCCCTTTCGTTAACTGTGTTTCGCTTGCATTTATTTACACTTACATATGTCCAATACAGTCCACTCCAGTGATATCGGTACATTTTCCGCAATACATATTTAACAAATTTATCTAAATATATACACACATATGTACGTACACTCATATTTAATATAAATTAGCTAAATTTATACAAACACAAATATACCGCCCAGGGTTTTTAAATAATTAACTAATTTAAATAAAATAAAAAAAATAAAATTTTCGAATTAATTTCGATACAATTTCTTTGAGTTCCGAAATTCAAAAGTGTGTGTTTAAATAAAGGCAAATGCCACAGTGAAATTCCATCAAGTGGTTCTTACTTAGTTTTTTTTCGTTCACTGTGTTCCAGCGCTTGCATTTATTTTCACTTTTATACTCACATAATCGATAAAGTCCACTGATCTACTGCCGCTTTCGAAACTTAAAAATACATACCCTTATATTTACTACAAATATTCAAATATAAATAATTGGCATAACGAATACATTAAATTAAGAAACTACGAGTTATTAATTATTACTGTCAACAGCTCCTATATAAACAAAATCATTTCCACATAAATACAAAACGACAAACATAATTACAAGAATCGGCAGCAACGCCACCGATTTAATTTGCGTATGCATACCTATTAACTAGCCTTTGCTCTATTCTGAGCTGGGTTACCTTTATACATATTTACAAGCATAATCGTCGGTAAGGGCACGCTCCGATATTTGGCAATTTGTTCGCCTCTTGTTATCTTCACTATTCTGCATTGACTCCGAAAACAGTACTGTAAGTCCGGACACAGAAAATAATTGTTGAATTATTTTTTATAAAATTCCAACTAATTCAGTTAGAAACTGACCGCATTAGTGTGACCGTACTACCGCTTTAATACTTACATAAATTATTGAGCTATTTCCAACGCTTCCGCGTGCATCCAATAAAATTGACTAATTAAGATTCAGAAAAATATATTCAGAAAATTTGTTTTGTTTCCGATTGGTTTCTAAATTCCGAATCTAGTTTCTACATTTATAAACTTTCTATATATAAACAATCCATATTTTCGAAAACATAACAAAATATATATACATATATTTTCAGTATGGCTCCAACCGCTTTAAACAAATTTATTTTCACTTCTGACCGTCTGAGTCACTTCGAATCCAAATTCTGCAATCCAGCAGAGCCCATCCAATCTCAGTATACGTGTAAAATTCATCAATCAAGCCCGAGCCATATGGGCAAAGGTCGAGAAAGAATACGAAGGTTGTTCTGAGCTAATTTCGCTTGATTACGACGGCGCGGCCTTGCCCACGCTTAAGGCAAAATACGAGGTACCTATTTTACCTACGAAAGGTGTGCTACCCGGCTCATGGAACAGATCGACACGATCTCTTCTAAACCCATTCCGCCCCAAAATTCTTTTCCGTCTGGCTGTCGGCTTCCTCAGTGCGATACGGAAGTTTTCTTGGGAGATTATCTTCGCTGGCCGACTTTCCGAGACCTTTTCACAGCGGTCTATATAAATAATCATGCGCTGACCCCTATTGAAAAGTTATTCTATCTAAACGCCAAGACAAGTGGTGAAGCTCATTCCATAGTTTCCAAGTCACCACTCACCAACGATGGTTTCCGCTCATCCTGGGAAAACCTAACAAAGCGTTTCGAAAATAAACGATCGCTGGTGAACAATCAACTGAAAGGGTTATTGAACATGCAGTCCATCATGCACGAATCTTCGGCAGCCTTAAGGGAGCTGCAGGATACCATCCACAATTACCTTACGGCCCTTGAACTGTCCGGCCTTTCTACTGAGAATTGGGATTGTCTTCTGGTTTATTTGTGCTCCACGAAACTTCTAAAGTTGACGCTCGCATTATGGGAGCAATCCATCCCAAATAAAACCGAAATTCCAATGTGGCAAGAAATGGATTCGTTTCTAACGGAACGCCATAGAACTCTAGAGTCCATAGATTCTATTCAACATCCTACGTTCAGCCTCCGCCAATCCAAATTGACAACTTCCAGCGTGTCACCCCGAGTACTAAAATCCTTTAGTACCAAGATTGTTCAAAGAAAGCAGTTGTGTTTAAATTGCTTTGCAAGAAGTCATCCAATCCACGATTGCACAAGGGCCCACAACTGTTTTACGTGCCACGGTCGGCATCACACTTTGCTGCATCCAAGCAATTCCGTTAGTGTTCCGATTCCTCCCAAAGCTTCAAGGCCAGTATCCGCCCCGATCCAAAGGATTTCCTCGTTCTTCATGCGAGTTACGCCTCATCCCGAGTCCTTCAATTACTGGGTTCCATTCGAGGACATCAAAAGCAGACGTTCCCGAGGTATTTTATCCTACCCATGCCGAATCTGCCAAGGAAACCATCCTCTTCGGAAATTACACCGTTTTCTTAGGCTTAGCGTTGAGAAACGGCTCCAGGCAGTTATCGAGATGAAATATTGCGTCAACTGTCTGGCCCACCACCAATCTGCAGGATCTTGCCGCAGTAACAACCAATGCCAGTCGTGTAGACAAGATCAACACACTCTTCTACATGTCGACGAACGCTCAGCATATCCAATGCTTTCCCGAGCGAAGCCCTCTTAATATTTTTCGCTGCGTATCCTCGCAAAGGGGAGGAGAATGTTCGCGCCAAAAGGGCGCTTTTTTTCGAAAGAGAGTGTAATTCCACCTACACCCTCAAAGTACACTCCGTACACTCTCTCTCTCCCTCCCTCCGGGCTTCCAAGACATAGAGCTTCCAATCAGCTCACCGAGCTAGGATAAGTCTCATGTACTTTAGTTCTAATTTACCTATAAATCAATAAAAATCTCCGACGCTCGTCGCGAACACCCCGCAAAGATTTCCCGTGTTTTTTATTCCGAGTAAATTTTCAGCTAAAGCCACCCCCCTCCAGAACAGATACGAAAGAGGACGGGAAAACCAGGGGGGTTTGTGTGAGCTAAAAGGAGAGGGAAATGAAGGGACGAACGTATCAAAACACAAATAAAAAATGTCAGAGAAACGTCCAACCAGGTAAGAGGGATCGTCAGTATCATTCAAAAAGGTCCAATCGATTAAGGATAAATGAGTATTCGAGTCCGTGAAATTGGCTTTGCGGAAGCAGCGAAAATTTATAGGCTCGGCAGAAGCACAAGGCAGTAAAGGAGCCGAAGCCTCGAGTAATATCTGGATGGTAGGGTGGTAAGCATCTTCGGGACAAGAAAGAGGGTCAATTCTAGAGACATATACATTGGCAAAGTCCGACACAAAAATAAGGACTAAGATGTTATCACAGCAGTTTTTAATATTATTTAATTGCCCTAAAGAAAGGTCAATAAGTCCGTGAATGAAGTCATGAGGGGCAGAGGGAATGAGAATATTAGATTCAGGTGAGGGTATCCAGGATATGAAAGAGAGGTTAAAGTCACCTAAAATAATAATGTGGTCATAGAACCCATAGTGGAGTGGATGCTCTAAATTAAATATACTGAGAGTATATATCAAAGTCAGACCTAGGTGGAAAATTCGAGCCAGACACATAAACAACATAATCGAGAACTTGAATGCGAACAGAAACGAATTCCAAAGTGCAGTCGTAGTCGATTATCGGAGCCAAATTAGAAACAAGATTAGATTTAACGGCGATAAGAACACCGCCGCCGATGCGTGATAGACAGAAGAGTTAAACTTCGTTTCCGTAAAGACAAGTTCTAATAGTGGATGTAGAACAAATCGATTAATTTTTTGAAGGTAAAGCTAAGGGAGTCTGAGGCGAACGAGCACGAGGATTACTTTTGTTAATAAATTCATTAACTATAGCATGTTCAGGCCAGACGGAAGTATCAAGAACCCTGTCCAAGAGACCATCAGAAAGTGCAATTTTAAACGCTGGTTTTCTCTGACCAACTCCCAAGATTGTAGAGTGTTGTCATCTAGGAGTGGAAAGGAGACGAAGAAACCGAGACCGCTGACACATTAGAAGCGGCAGCACGCGACTTGGGAGCCTGGTCAGCACTAACAGGCTGTCGATGCAAGGGTGCAGCGACATCGGCAAATAAAGAGCCAAGAGCCGCAGTTTTGGTTGATCCAGGTGCTGCACTTTGAGGATCACAAGAAAAACTTTGAAAGAAGGGAGAGCGATGGGAAACACGACCGACCAAAGCTTGGCTCATTAAAAGAACTTTGTGTTATGTTCTAAAAAACGAACTAAAATGTTGTTTCTATATAGATAATAAAAATCAATTTTTTGGATGGTTTTTTAAAGATTTACCGAAAACTTTTGTTATGTATTTAGAGTGAATTGAGAGTACTTTCGTTGGGTATAAGGTTCAATTTTACTGGAGTCACTGTTTTGAAAATAATTAATAAAATTTTGACGTGTCGCACGCTACTCGCCGCGGAAGTGAGTTTCAAAATTTGCATATCGAACGCAATTTTTAGCGAATTATGCAATATAAACCGTATGAAAGTTAATATCCAAAAGAAAGCTAAAAATATTAGAAGACAATAACCGATCGTTTGGTCTTAATAATGTTTACTGATTTTTAGAAAGCCGTAAATTCATTGTGTGGCACGCTACACTTTTGTTCCATCGGACTTTGGACGCTTTTTTTTATTATTTAAATACATTAGAAGATCATAAATGCATTTTATTTTGAATATTTGCATTCTTCTAAAGATGTTAGAAAATAAAAGTCAAAGCATAAGTCCTCTGTTTAGAAGAAATAAGCAAAACAAAACATGCCCTTTTTTTGGCCGTTTTTCATAAAAATAATGAAAAATTGCGATTGCGAGAATATGCTTTCGAATATTTTGAAATAGCGAAACCGTTAATGAGACAGTTAGTAACATTAGTGAAACAGTTAATGAAGCAGTTAGTAATGTTAGTGAAACAGATAATGAAACAGTCAGTAAGGTAAGTGAAACATTGCTAACTGATCAATGAAGCAGTTAGCGAAACAGTTAGCAAGGTTAATGAAACAGATAGCGAAACAGACCATTAGAACCATTAGTTAAGTGATTAAACTAAATTTACAAATGACAAAACTATTTAGCTGTGCCCCTAGACGACTCGCTTATTCAGAAAAAGAAAATCTACAAGGATTGCTAGATGAATATTTGAAAGAAGGAATTATACAGCCCCGCGAATCAGAGTTTTCATCTCCAATAGTTTTAGTCAAAAAAAAAAACCGGTGACATAAGGTTTTGCATCGACTTTAGAAAGCTCAACAAAGTACGGATAATTGGATAATTTCCAATACCGCTCATCGATGATCTATTAGACAAACTGGTGGATAAGAAAGTTTTTACAAAGCTCGATTTAAAGAATGGTTATTTTCATGTCTTCGTTAATAGAAAATCGATTAAGTACACCTCTTTTGTAACACCATTAGAACAATTCGAATTCCTCAGGATGCCAGTGGGTTTAAAAACCGCGTCGGAGTGTTTCAAAGATTTGTGAAACACCATTTTTGAAGATTTTATTAGAGATATCAAAGTAATTGTATATATGGACGGCGTTATGATCGCCACCAAGGACACAGAAGAACATTAAACAATTTTACAAGAAGTCTTTCTCAGACAGCCCAAAACATATAACTACGAATGGATAAATGCGCGTTTATTCTGTCAAATATTAAATATTTAGGTTTTATGATAAGTGGCGAAGGCATAAAGGCTGATGACAAAGGGATAGAAGGCATACAACAATTTCGAATTCCAGAAAAGACTCAATCCGTTCAAAGCTTTCTAGGTTTATGTTCATATTTCCGTAGATCTATAAAAGATTTCTCGACGATAGCTAAAGCATTTAAATTTGGAGAGAAGGAAATGTTTTAGCACTCAAGGATAAGTTAGTGCAAGCACCAGTATAGTCAATTTAAAACTACACAGATGAGGTAAAACTACATTGTGATGCAAGTGCTCTCGGTTTCGGTGCAGTATTATTTTAAAAGAAAGAAGATGGTAAATTACACCCTATATTTTATTTTTCGAAACGCACGACTGTAGCGGAAGCAAAATACCACAGCTTTGAGCTGGAGACTATGGCAATTATTCACGAATTGCGCAGGTTTAGAATACTTATATGGAAAGCGTTTCAAAATTATTACTGACTGTAATTCCCTCACTTTAACGCTTAATAAAATTGAACTAAATCCCCGAATAGCTAAGAATTAGAGCTCCAAAATTATGATAACGAACTTATACATAGAGAAGGCAAAAAGATGCAACACGTTGATGCGCTTAGTAGATGCGCAAACACTTTAGTATACGAATCTAACACATTTGAAGATAATTTAGTAATCTGCCAAGCCAAAGTATCAAAGATCCAGAATTAGAAAACGCCTTGCCCAAAAAATTACCATAGCTCGAAATCCAGTCAGCCGAAATAGTTTGCCGTATACACCATCAACCACGACCCCAGGAGTCTCTTTTGCTCAGGCGCTGCGATACAACAAAGAAACTTACGCCTCAGTCTCTAATCCGGGGCCTTCACAATCCACTAAAGACATACAACAGGCGCAGACATTTAAAGTAAACCCCGCATTTACTGCCCATCGTAGCGATCAAAATTCACACCAATTGCCTAATGGAATCGAGGCAATGCTGGCAACTTTAACAAATACAATGGTAGCTATACAACAAACAATGCAGGAGCTTATGCGCAACCAAAATCTTCTACTGGAGTTCATGATCAAACAATCACAATCATCCAAATAATGACTTCCCTACGGATATCTACGTGGAACGCTAACGGCGTCTCGCAGCATAAACTTGAGTTAGCTCAATTCCTACTTGACAACCATATCGACGTAATGCTTCTCTCAGAAACACACCTTACAAACAAATACAATTTTCAACTACGAGGATATATATTCTACGGAACAAATCACCCAGATGGTAAAGCACATGGAGGGACCGGAATTCTAATCAGAAACCGTATCAAGCACCACTACCACAACAAATTTGCTAAAAACTACCTACAGGCCACATCTATAAATATACAACTAAACACTGGCAACCAAATTACACTAGCCGCCGTATACTGCCCCCCTCGCTTTACTATAGCTGAAGATGAGTTTATGCAGTTTTTCAACTCACTAGGAGACCACTTCATAGCAGCAGGAGACTACAACGCCAAGCACACACACTGGGGATCTCGTCTCGTGACTCCAAAAGGAAAGCAGCTCTATAATGCAATTATCAAACCCAAGAACAAGCTCGACTATGTTTCTTCTGGCAGACCAACATACTGGCCGGCAGACCCAAAAAAACTACCCGACTTAATAGACTTTGCGATCACCAAAAACATTCCTAAAAATCTGATAAGCGCCGAATGCCTTTCGGATCTTTCATCTGACCATTTGCCTGTCCTGTTTATTCTACTCCGTAACCCAGGAACATTCGAACAACCATTCAAATTGACCTCACAGAAAACCAATTGGGTCAAGTACCGAAAGTACATTAGCTCACACATTGAGCTAAGTCCTCATCTCAATGACGAAGCCGATGTAGACAGCTTTGTAAAGTCACTGGAGTCTGTACTCGTCTCCGCAGCTCGAGCTTCAACACCTCAAACTATAAATTCACAATGCAATCAAAAGAAGACAAATCTACAAATCGAACAGCTCGTCCTTGAAACGCGACGTTTACGCCGAGAGTGGCAATCCCACAGATCGCCATCTGCTAAGCAAAGCTTTAGACGTGCCTCACGCCAACTTACCAAAGCTCTACATCAAGAAGAAGCAAATGTCCACCGTCGCTACATAGAGCACTTGTCAACTTCTAGTACAAAACATTCACTATGGAGAGCTCACCCAACTCTGAGCTCACCAAAAGAAATCGTGATGCCTATTAGAAATCCTACAGGCGGCTGGGCACGCAGCGACGCAGACAGAGCCAGCACGTTTGCCAACCACCTTAAAAATGTCTTCCAACCAAATCCTGCCACTAGTGCGTTTACTCTGCCCACTTTACCATATGAGCCTCAGCCACAACATGAGCCAATTGAGTTTCGTCCAAACGAAATCGTTAAGATAATCAAAAATCAACTGAATCAGAAAAAATCCCCAGGATGCGACCACATAACTCCCAAAATGATCTTTGAGCTCCCATATTGCGCCGTTTGCACTATCACCCAGCTTTTCAATGCCATCGCGAAACTTGGCCACTATCCAGTGAGATGGAAAAAGTCAATTATAATAATGATAGCAAAGCCGGGAAAAGACCACACAATCCCCACGTCGTATAGACCTATAAGCCTACTTTCATGCTTATCTAAACTCTTTGAAAAATGCGTTCTGACACGGATAAACACACACCTAAGACTACAGGAAGGAATCCCGTCACATCAGTTTGGGTTTCGTGAAAAGCACGGAACAATTGAGCAGGTCAACCGGATAACATCAGAAATTCGGAACGCTTTCGAAAAACGAGAGTACTGCACAGCCACATTCTTAGATGTATCTCAAGCATTTGATAGAGTCTGGTTAGAAGGTCTAATGTACAAGATCAAGATAATGCTCCCCTACAACACCCATAAGCTTTTAGAGTCTTACCTGTATGACAGAAAATTTGTGGTGAGGTGCAACACTGCTATATCTGATGATTTCACTGTTGGAGCTGGAGTTCCTCAAGGTAGCGTGCTAGGGCCAACATTATATGTCCTATACACAGCAGACATCCCAACAAGCACACGACTAACAACTTCTACGTTTGCTGACGATACAGCTATTCTTAGTCGTTCAAAATGCCCGATGCAAGCAACTGCGCAGCTAGCTCTTCACTTGCTCGATGTTGAAAAATGGCTATCAGACTGGCGAATTAAAGTGAACGAACAAAAATGCAAGCACGTTACGTTCACCCTGAACAGACAAAACTGCCCGCCTCTTATGCTAAACAACACACTACTTCCGCAAGCAAACGAAGTGACATATCTAGGAGTACACCTCGACAGAAGACTCACATGGCGCCGGCACATTGAAGCCAAGAGAACACACCTAAAGCTAAAAGCCAGCAACCTTCACTGGCTTATCAACGCCCGGTCTCCTCTTAGCCTTGAATATAAAGTCCTGCTGTATAACTCGGTACTAAAACCTATATGGACGTACGGCTCCCAGCTATGGGGGAATGCCAGCAATAGCAATATTGACATAGTCCAGCGAGCCCAGTCGAAGATCTTGAGAACAATCACCGGGGCACCGTGGTACGTTCGCAACGAAAACATACATCGCGACTTAAACATTCCACCAGTCAAAGAAGTGATCGCAGAACAGAAGGAAAAGTACTTCACCAAGCTATCGTTGCACCCTAACCACCTGGCGAGAGGTCTAACAAGGTTGAGCAGCCAATCGCGTCTTCGTCGCAATGACTTACCCACCCAATGACTGACCTGAGGAACGCGTAACCAGAATGCAGTCCTAGTATACTGTTAGTTAAATTTTAATATTAAGATTCGTAAACTTATTGTTAGTCTCAACTTAAGAGAAGATTCAATAAATAAAGCAAAGCAATAAAAAAAAAAAAAAAAAAAAAAAAGAAAACAGTTATAGGAAAACGAACATAAGCTATTTGAGATGAGATTTTGATTTTCACCGAAAACTGGCAAGGAAGGTTTTTTGCACTGCATTCCAAAAGACAACATTATGGACCAGTCGATTCAGGTAGAATGACAAAAACATATATTTGTGTCATCGAGGGTTTTACAAGATTCGAGCGTTTATACTCAACAAAAACCACTAACACAAAGGAAGTCTTTTGGAATAGATCAAAGAGGTGACGAATTAAGAGGAAAACTAGGAGAATTAGATAGCGCTCCAAAAGAAAGGGATTTAAAAAAATTAGAAACGAGGCAGGGAAAAGCCAAGAAAAATCCCAAGAGTATAACAAAACGCAATAGATAAGTAAATCAAAAAGCCATCTGAATACAAAAAAGGAGACTACGTAGTAGTAAAGAATTTCGAAAGCACATGTCGTTTTCTTCTTCTACATCCTGCCCCCATTTTTTTCCAATGTCAAAAAATAAAAAAAACGCTAAATGCGTTAATCAATTGATGCGATTTTTAGCCAAAATTTAGTCCTGCATAATAAACATTCGATTTAAATTAATATTGTATATTTTAATGTTTACTATTTTTTATCATTTTTAGAAAATCTGAAAATATTCCCCATTTTCTTATGATGTTAAAAAACACTGATCTAAGTCAATTAGCCATAAGAAATTTTATAGAGGGAATCCTGATACTTTTGGGATTCATATGGTGGTCTTCCTAAAGCTATAGGTCAATTCTAAAGAAAGACAGCTAACTTCGGCTCACCGAAGTTTGTATACCCTTGCAGAGTTTAAACAAAAAATTAAAAACGAAATTCTGAAATAATAATTGGTTGCCAAATCTCAAATTTGATGGCAATGGTTTGAAACACGGCTAAGCTATGGCTTTTTTTATTTTCCTGATTGTTCCTATGGAAGCTATAGGATATAGTCAGCCGATTTTCATGAAATTAAAATCAAAATTCAGAAATACTAAAATATGGCTAAATATCAAATTTGGTGAAAATATGTTGAAATCGGACAAAGTTATGGTTTTTTCTTTTATTTTCCTGATTGTTCCTATGGAAGATATAGGGTATAGTCAGCCGATTTTCATGAAATTAAAACCGAAATACGGAAATAATAATAAATGGGCAAATATCAAAAATATGAAAATTGGTTGAAAACTGACAAAGTTATAATTTTTTTTCGTAGATTTTTCCGATTGTTCCTATGGCAGCTATATGATATAGTCGTCCGATCCGGCCCGTTCCGACATATGTACGAGTGAGAGTATATAGAAGCCTAACTGCAAAGTTTCATTCAGATAGCTTTAAAACTGAGGGACTAGTTTGCGTAGAAACGGACAGAAGGACAGACGGACAGACGGACATGGCTAGATCGACTCGGCTGTTGATCCTATTAATATTATATATATACTTTATAGGGTCGGAGATGCCTCCTTCACTGCGTTGCAAACTTTTGACTGAAACTAATATACCCTGCAAGGGTATAAAAACTCAAGAGCCTAACCCGGAATAATAATTCATTAAAATTATACACCAGCATTAACCGAACAGACAGCACTCCCGCCCTCTCTCTCTCTATTTTTTATGCAATAAAATTTTTGCCTGCTTGCCTTTCAATAAAATGATTTTTGTTGAAATACAATTTTTTCCTGCTTGCCTTTCAATTAAATGATTTTTGTTGACAACTGATTTAAATAAATAAAAATTTTGCCGGCGGCGCTATGATTGAACTTGGGTGGCCAATTAACAAAAATTAATTAAAAAATGGATTTCTAATTATTCACCTTCAGGCGTTATGGCACCGTTGTAGGACCCAAAAAAAAGGCAGGTTTTCCCAAAATTTTCTTATATAATAACCTTCGTCTGGAAATTACAAAAATTGGAGCCGAATTGGCCCCAAATTGTGCGATTACAAATATTTTTTGCTTAGTTTTTATATTTATAGATATATATATATATACGTTTAAAAGATATATTTGCAGCAATTTATGAAATTAAAATTTGAAAACACTTTCGAAGTGTTTAGCGATATATCGATCTTTTTAAAAATCGACGTTTTCAACATGTTCTCATTATCGATGATTTCGCATCACTCTTCAGCAGGTCTCAGGGCAACCACAAAGCAATTTGAAACTATTATGTTTACCATGATGGATATGATTAAACTTATGTTAATCATGAAAATGGCCATGCAAGCGCTTTTTTAGGACCAGAATGTTTAAATCACCAATTGTTTGTATTACAACAATTCAAATAATAAATGTCCAATCTACGTACGTATATCTATGCGGAATGCCACAACGTCTCACGGCATAAACTGGAAATTACACATTTCCAAAATTTTAATCACTTCAAGGTCATGCTGAAACTTCCATATAAGAGGTTTTATCTTTTACTGCAAGTAAAAGTATGGCAAATAATAAAAATTTTGGAGTCCTATACGACCATCGTATTTGAGAAAGTATCAGCTACTATTTAATTCATTAAACTAGTTCTTCACAGTGCTACAGGATGGAGCTTAAATTTACTTAAATTTTCCTTTATTTTAATTTAACAGGAGCCAATCATTTAAAGAAGATGATGGGACTTGGAAGGGCAATGATGATGGAAAAGTTGTAAATAATCAGCCGCAAAGAGTCATGGATGATAGAAATGGAATGATGGCGCAAGCTGGATATATCGGCAGGTAAAAAAATAAAAATAAAAAATAAATAAAAATAAAGTTGTATTTTCGATCTGTTAAACTAAATATTAGTTATGTATAGGACAATAATTTAAATGTTTTTGTTCTTTTTTTCACTTTATACCATGTTAGGTGCTCCACTAGTTATATTTAAAACGTATTACATTTTTACTCAAAAGGGCCTTTATATTTTTTATATTGCTCATCCGTTGATAGTTCAAAGGCATAGGGGCCTTTTTGAATAACTCAAAAAATTAATATGATTCCCCCTTGTTCAGCATGAGGGTTCATTGAGACCCGTCACCAGCGAGACGTGGATGCAGCTCAACGGACATCGCTTCCGATCGGATCCTATGAGCATGGCAGCGGCCGGAAGTATGCTCACTCTCGTGTAGGCCAGGACAGGCGCACGCGACAAACCCTACGGGTGGGGGGTGACGACCTGTCCATCGGCTTGACAATACGGCCTCTGATGTGGCTGGATTAAGGAGACAAGGACGCGAAGAGTACTGTCGCTCGTTATGGACGTAAGGACGACACAGGACACACACTTAGGATTAGTGAGATGTTAGTTGGACCGCCTAGGGTGAATCCTTCTGATCAGGGCGACGTCCATAGGATGGTGTACAATCTTCGCCACAGGTCGTCGGATGACACCCCGTGCTGTGAACACTGCCGCTCTTACCTTGCCGTCTGAGCCAGGACAGACCAATTGAATACGCTCCAATCGCCATTCATTAGATACCAAGTTTTCCTCCTTTATCACGAACATTTCACCGGCATGGATATCTCGCGTGGGGAATCGACACCTGTTCTTTTTATGGAGTTCCTTCAGGTATTTCTCCTTACCACGCTGACAGAACTGCTGATGCAGGGCTTACAACCTATGCCACCGGTTGATGATTGAACTGGGACTTTTTTAATCTCTGGCTCAGGTACCACAAGAAGTGGCTCAACGATCGGAAAATGCCCGAGACCGAGTGCCAAAGGATCCTTGGGGTTATCAGACATCGAAGAAATAGGCCTTGTGTTCAAACAGGCCTCAATCTTAGTCAGGAGGGTAGTTCTTCAAATGTTCATTTGTGTTTATAAAAGTGAGCTTTGAAGCTCTTCAAACCAGCCTCCCAGAGAACTACCATATGAGGTGCACCTCCACCCTTCGGGTCATGCCAGGTCATATTCTGAAGACTGTGCTTGGATAGAATTAATGTTCTTGTTGGTTTTATGAAGTCTTTGGATAAAGATGTGGAATCTCCGAAATTCGTTTTCCCGTTATCAGAGTAAACGTGATGTGGACACCCATTTCGTAAGGAAAAGCGGGAGAAGGCGGCCAAAATGATTTCTTTGCCCAAGTCAGACGTCGCATCGAAATGAATGGCCCGGGTACTGAAGAAGACAAAAACGCAGACGTAGCCCTTTGTGATTTTGCAGGCTTGATATAACTCGTAATGTTAAATGATCCTGTTAAACCCATGCCCGTATGGGTGAACGGCCTGGAGAACGTGGATCGCGCACGGTAAAAATTCCCCATCAACTAAAGCTAGTTCAGTTCGAACTACCGAACTGAGCAGACGTGCTTTGCACGAGCTCCGGGAAAACTACAACATAACAGTTCTTTACTAAAATAACAAAAACAGTTAGCCAAACAAAAAATCTGGGCTAACCCAATATAAGCGAAAAGACGCTGAACCACAATTTATAAAAAGCAATAGACAAGCTTTTTATGACAGTTTTGATTTGCTAAGATTAAAAATAGTGAATTGTTTTAAATAAATAAATGCCACGCAATGAGCTCATTGAGCAACGAAAGAAAAGAACGAGCGTAGAAGCTCAGTGAACCAAAGAAACGGCTTCTACTTTTCAACCCACGATACCGAAATGGAAAAAACAGCGATTAAGAGCAACCCAGCTGACCGCTGAAAGAGAAAGGGCACGCTCTTGCTCAACCGCTCTGCTCACTCCGGCTCCCGCATCATGGAGTTCGCAGTGTAAAACCCCCTCCAATCGCGGAAAAAAATTTCGAACCAACAACAAGTCGTGCTACAATTTCTACAACCACAGCAACATCCACTGCAATTCAAAACACAACGACGTCAACGACTACAGCGAGTTCAAAAACAACTTCGGAAAGTCCCAAAGCGGGCTCGGCCACACAGACTGGAATGGATCGCTACATCCAAATCAAGCGCAAGCTTAGCCCGCACAGTAATCCGGCAGGCAATAAAACAAAAATTAACCGAGTCCAGAAGATCGACGAAGAACCAGGCAGATCCACTAGTAACAGATTTGGCCCACTGGCGGAGGTCGAGGAAAACCAACCAGCGCAAGACACCGCAAATAAACCCAAGCCCCCTCCAATCGAGTCAACCGAATTGCGACGTTGATCGGGAACGGTGACAACTTTCATGTTGTCCCGCTTACCAAAGGGAACATCCATGAAACAAAGGTGCAAAGCAACACTGAAGAGCACTTCCGCATCGTGTTCAAATATCTGAGCAATGCTCAGAAAAAATATTATATTTACAAGCTGAAAAGCAGCAAGGGCCTACAAGTGGTAGTAAAGGGAATCGAACACGATGTTACCGCAGCGGAAATAAAAACGGTCCCCTAAACACCACCAACGGCTTCTCCTATGCCGATGCTCTACGATCTGGAACGGAATTCAGCCTAACTCTCAAAGCGCTCAACAGGCCCCAGAACAGCCACATAGCCAAAGAAAAACTATGATGCTTAACAACAAAGTATGATGGAGTTTATATCATTCATGAAAACGACCATGCAAACACTAGTTCAGAACCAGAACATGGTAATACAGCTGCTTGTAGCACAAAAGTCTAAATAATCTATGCAGACTCTACGAATATCAATGTGGAACGCCAATGGTGTCTCACGGCATAAACTAGAATTGTCACAATTCTTGACAGAAAACCACATTGACGTTATGCTACTGGTGGAAACGCATCTTACAAGCAAATACAACTTTCAAATAAGAGGCTTTACAATCTACCGCACATATCATTCAGATGGGAAATCCCACGTTCTCCTAATCAGAGAACGCATTAAACACAATTTTCACAAAGGCGTGCAACAAAATTTTTGCAGGCCACATCGATACAAATTCAGTCAAGAAACGGAAGCCTTTCAATCGCTTCCGTTTACTGCCCTCCTCGTTTCTCAGTCTCGGAAGGACAATATATGGACTTCTACAATTCACTTGGGGATCGTTTTATAGCCGCAGGAGACTACAATGCCAAACATACGCACTAGGGATCACGCCTAGTGACTCCCAAAGGAAAGCAATTGTACAATGGAAGTATAAATGTGAGAAATAAACTGGAGTATGTTTCCCCTGGAAGTCCCACATACTGGCCAACCGACCCACGCAAGCTCCCAGACCTTATTGATTTTGCGGTGACAAAAAACATACCTCGCAATCTAATAAGTGCCAAAGCAGTCTCGGACTTATCATCGCCTGTGCTTTTAACGCTTCTTCAAAGCCCAGAAATAACCGAATACCCTTCCAGCCTGACGTCGCCAAAAACTAACTGGCTTAAATACAAAAAGTACGTGAGTGCCCACATAAAACTCAAACCGGAGCTTAACATGGAATCGAGCGCCATGGAAGAAGTACTCGTTGCGGTAAAACAGCAGATCACCAGTTTCAAAGCAACGCCTTAAGGAAGCAACCCGTTTACTAGACCAGGCTCTCCACCAGCGACGAAGACCGAGCTGAAACATTCGCTACACATTTCCGAAGTGTCTTCCAGCCAAACCCTGCCTCAAATTCATTCCTCCTGCCAATAATTCAGCCAGAGGCTATCCCCCCAGTCTACCGCACCTTCATTCCGGCCGAACGAAATCGAAAAAGTCATAAGAGGGCTAAAACCAAAAAAGGCTCCTGGTGGTGACCTACTGACACCAAAGATGCTGATCGAACTTACAAAATGCGCTATAGAGGTTGTCTGCAAACTATTTTAAGGGATCATAAATCTTTGCTATTTCCCAAAAAAGTGGAAGAAATCCATCATTATAATTATACCGAAGCCTGGAAAAGACCACACAATTCCGTCATCGTACAGACCAATAAGCCTCCTCTCTTGTTTGTCTAAATTGTTTGAAAAATGCTTGTTACCTCGCATAATACCACATCTGGAAGCTTGCAATATCATACCGGCACACCAATTTGGTTTCCGCAGAAACCACGGAACCATCGAGCAAGTGAACAGATTAAAATCCGAAATACGCTCAGCCTTCATACAGTGAACATACTGTAGCGCTATATTTCTCGACGTATCTCAAGCTTTCGACCGAGTTTGGCTTAATGGGCTCATGCATAAAATTAAAACGTATTTGCCAACATACACCCACAAGCTACTGGAATCATACCTCTACAATAGGGCATTCTCAGAGAGATGCAACGCAGCTACTTCCGGCGACTATATCATCGAAGCTGGAGGATATTCCTACGAACGCACAACTAACAACGTCAACGTTCGCCGACGATACCGCTATCCTTAGTCGATCCAGATGCCCAACGCAAGCAACAAACCAACTGGCTAATCATCGAATAGTAGTAGAAAGGTGGCTGTCCGACTGGCGCATTAAAATAAACAAACAAAAGTTTAAACATGTAACGTTTACTCTCAATAGACAAACATGCCCTCCGCTTTCACTTAACGGTATGCAGATCCCCCAAGCTAACGAAGTAACATACCTTGGCGTCCACCTTGACAGACGACTAACCTGGCGCAAGCACATCGAATGTAAGAAGATGCACCTAAAACTGAAAGCCAGCAGCCTCCACTGGATCATAAACTTACGATCGCCACTGTGCCTGGACTACAAGTTACTACTCTACAGTTCTGTTCTAAAGCTAATCCGGACGTATGGCTCTCAGCTGCGGGGGAACGCGAGCAGCAGCAACATAAATATCATACAGCGCGCACAATCAAAAATCTTGAGAACAATCACTGGCGCACCTTGGTATGTTCGCAACGAAAATATCCACCGGGATCTGGGCATCCTCGCAGTGAAAGACGAAATCCGGAAGCAAAAAGAGTCCTACAAAGAAAAACTGTCTTCGCACCCAAATATCCTCGTTTGAAGATTGACTCGGATTTCTGGCAGATCGCGCCTGCGACGAAACGACCTCCCAACCCAGCAATCGATTTTTAGGGCCGTCTAACTCTGTATCAGTCAATACGACTGTTAGTTAAGTTAAAAATATACTTTGATACACCTCTTGTTGGTCTCGCAAAGAGAAGATTCAAGAAATAAAGGCACCGTTTAAAAAAAAAAAAAACTAAAGCTAGAATGATGATCGGATGCTTCTTATCATAACTATCTCACATGCTTGTAACCGGACGCTTGCCCCCAAGGTACCATTTCTGTTGGAAAGGTGTTTACTTAGCAATAGTACTAGTGGATGGAATTTACTGCTCGTTGCTCAAGGCCTTGTTTTCGACTGGGACTCATTCCTTTGGATGAGCACAATTAACCTCTGTTGCACTTCGGAAAATTCCGCCGACGTGAGTTCTGAGTGTGTTGTTCTTAAGCTCTTGGGAAGAAACTCCCCTGCTTGCCAGATCAGCTGGAATGTCTTCGGTTCAGACATGTCCTTATTTACTTTCGTCTCTGCAATGTCTTCAGAGAGAGAATGCGGGCGGACTCTAAAGTCTTCAGAGAGACTTTATTCGGCAAGCCGAATTATTGCCGCGACTCGAAAGTCTCCGGCTAATGTATAACTACCCAAATCCGAAGATTCGGGTCCAAAAAATTATTTTCGCTGCTGACTACTGAAAGTGTGCTACTAGAGACTTACCGCTTCCGATCGCTGTCGGCTGCTAAGTGCCTTACTACGGCAAGCCTTCCGCATTATATAGGCCCTGGCGTGGCCTAGTGTGCCTTCGATCGCCTTCGCAGGCTTTATTAGTTTGTGTCGCTGGCAAGTTTCGCAAAATATGTACAGTCTTATTTCGTTTTCTACTCGCAATGTGATGATCAGGGTTAGAAAATGAGTTAAGTGTGTCCAGGTGACGCTTATTGTTAGAAAGCCAGTTTAGTGTGGCCACCCACCCTATTTGTGATGATGTATCGTGTTTTAGCCCCGCGTGTATCGATGTATCGTGCCCTAACCCCGCGTGTATCAATGTATAGTGCTCGGTTTCTTCCGATATTTGTGTCGGTTCTACATACTGTTTCGTGTCCCCGATGTGCGCCCGTTTTATTTTTCCCGTCTTCCTGCTCTTCACCGTTACGATAACTGGGCCGTTATCCTCCATGGGCCGCGCTTGACAGTGGGTGTGTTTTGCATAGTACCCATTCGCCCACCTTCGGCTTCCACTCTCTCTTCTTTAAGTCGTAGCGTCTTTTTTGCTGTTCCGCTGCGCCTAGCATATTTCCGATTGCTTCTTCCCTCTGCTCCTCCATCCGTTTCCATCGGCCTTCAACTGTTTCCTCCTGCATCCCAGACCCTTCGGTGGCCCTGTCGAACGTTGTCCCGGGCAGCCGTAGTTCTTTTCCCAGTATCAACAGTGCGGGGCTGAATTTTGTTGTGTCCGAGGTGCTGTTATTAAACGCCAACACTAACTCTGGTAGTCGATCGTCCCACTTTGTTTGGTCCTCTCCTGTTATCTGAGCAATCATTGTTTTGACAGTCCTGTTTATCCGCTCTGTCGGGTTCTCCTGCGGCGTATACGGTGCCGTAAACTGCTGTTTCACGCCCCACCGTTCCATTGCTTGTTTCGTCTTCCCTCCCGTGAACTGGACCCCGTTGTCAGATACCAGGACCTTCGGTACGCCGAATCGAGCGATTATCCGCTCTCGAAACACCTTCAGAAATGCCTCTGCCGTCGCCTGCCGCATTGCTGCCAACTCCACCTACCTTGAGTATTTATCGATCATTACCAATACCGTCGAGTTTCCATGTGTCGTGCGTGGCAGGGGTCCCACAAAGTCAACGCATACTGTCTCGGCGCTTCCGCTACTTCCCGGCTGCTTTCTGTTGCGAGACCTTATATTTTTGGCAACTGTCGCATGATCTTACAAAATTTTTCGCGTCCCTGGTTAATCTCGGGCAAAAAATACCTTGCTTTTATTCTTTTTATCGTTTTGAATATTCCAAGGTGCCCCGCTTCTGCTGCACTGTGGTTTTCCTTAATAATCTGCGGAATTTCGCCTGCTGTTGCGCAAAGCTTGATTTCCACTCGCGGCAATCTCGATAGGAGGTCCGCTACCACATTGAGTTTTTCTGCCCCTTCCGGATCAGCTCCTGCAGCGGTCCGTCTCGCTCTGTGAAGTTCGGCACGAATCGTCTATACCACTAGGCCATCCCCAAGAAACTGTGTACTTCTTTCGTGGATTTCGGTGCTGGTAGTTCCTGAATCGCTGCCACCTTTTCCGGGTCTGTGCGGATGCCCCGGTTGCTGACGACGTGCCTTAAGTATTTCAGCTCCTCTTGTAAGAAGTGGCATTTATCCGGGTTTATCCGTAGGTTTGCCCTTTGCAGCCGTTTAAATACCTCCTGTAATCGCTGTAGGTGCTCCTCCTTAGTCCGCCCTATCACGATGATATCGTCCAGGTATGCAAAGGCATGGGGCTCCATTTCTGGCCCAATGATTGTGTCCAAAGCCCGTTGGAATGTTGCGAGTGCTGTAGTGAGCCCCAACGGCATCACTTTCGATTGGAACAGTCCTCGCTCTGGTACCGTGAATGCCGTATATTGTTTGCTATCCTGGTCCATTGGGATTTGCCAGTATCCTGACTTAAGGTCTATAGTGCTTATGTACTTTGCCTCCCGCAGTTGGTCCAGGATAAAGTTCATCCGTGGTACTGGATATGCGTCTTTCTCGGTCTTGTCGTTTAGTAACCGATAATCGATGCACATTCGCCATTCGATTTTTTTCCTAACCAGTACCACGTGTGCACTATATGGGTTCCTTGACCTTTCTATAAGCCCCAGAGACAGTAACTCATCTACCTGTTCATCGATAATTGCTACTTTGGGTTTCTTGGGTAGTACCTCTGCTTGATTGGCTTATCGTCTGTTAGGTATATCTTGTGCGTCGCGGCGTTCGTCCTCTCGAATACTTGCCTGTGCTCCTGCAGGAAGTTCTTTATCCTCTCCTCCATCGCCTCGTCGTTTCCCCCTCCCGCCTCCTTTATTTCCAACTCGAGATTCCCGCATCTAGGCACGCTTCGTGCCCTCGCCAGGAAATCCATCCCCAACAGGATGCCGCCCGCTACTTCTGACATAATCATGAACGAAATTTTGATCCTAGCTCCTCCAAACCTAATCTCGGCGTAAAATTCTCCTATCGCCTAATGCTTCATCCCGTTGGCGAGTGATATTTCCGCCCGAACTCCGCTCCATTTTCCATGTTCTCGGAGGTCTTGGTACGAGTTCTTGCTGATCGTGATGCTCTCGTACCCTATTCTCTCTTCAAATCCGATCCTCGCCACAAGTTGGAATCCGTCACACGTTAAATCGTCTCTTAGGTCTGGCATTTGGTGTGTGGCCTGAGCTGCCAGTTTTAAATGCTCATGCCTTACGCGTTTCCCGTCGGCGCCCGTGCCCCCGCATCTGAAGCACATCTCTTGTTTTATCTGCTGTTCCTACCCTCCATGGCTTCAATTTCTTCTTAAGAACTCTGTTAAGGTGTTAAACCCGTTCCTCCAGGTGTACAATTCTATTTTGCTCCTGCAATTCTTATACACCCTGTCCACTCACGGAAAGCTTCGGGAAACGCATTAACTTTTGTAATTCGGTAGCGTACCCCCTTACTGGTTCGTTCTCTCGTTGCCGCATTTGGAAGATTTGTTGTTCTTCGTACCTCGGTGGCAGGAAGTGTTCTCGCAGCTCCTCTTTCAATTGATCCCACGATCTGATCTCGGTTGGCATTGTGTTCCACCAATCAGCTGCGAGCCCCTCGAGGATGAATGGCATGGTTTGGATCAACTGATCTATCTCCATCCCGTACACCTTAGCCCACTGTTCTTTTTTTTCCAAGAACTCCAGTGGGTTTTTTATTCCTTGGTACCTAATCCCCCATCCTCGCACCCGATTAATGGTCTCCACGTTCACCTTCCTTCCTTGTTTCTCCTTTCTTGGGCTTTCCATTTTGCCGGCTCTTGTCACTATGGTCGCCGGTGCTCTTGATGGGCTTTTCTCCCTTTTATATCTTTCTGGCAAGGTTCCTAGCCTCTATCTTATGCTTTCTGTATGGTCCGTATTTTTACAGAATGCCGATAGTTCCCTTCTTAAGTCTTCCACTCTTCCTGTCGGGTCTAACTCGAATTCCTTCGCGTACTCGGCCAGACCGGATTTTGTTGCCATGTACACCCAGCTGGACATGCTCTCCTGGTCCCGGGTTTCTCTTACTACCACTCTTTCTGCTCGGGCGCCAGATGTGACGGTCTCCGCCGCAGTTTCCCAGATAGCTCGGGGGTGGCCAGAGTCCGCCTACAAAAGTTAGTCCGAGTGGTAGCTGTAAGAGAAATTGCCCGTTTCGCGGTAAAAACAGTGAAGAGAATTCGGTTAACTTAAATAGATTTGGTGTTTATTCACGGTTTCTCTGACAGAGTTGAGATACGGAGCTCTGGAACGCTGCTTTGTGGATCGTCTGGGCTTCTCGCGTCTCGATGGATCCGCTCTGCCAGCGCCTCGGGATCCGCCAGTCGTCGGCGTGAGGCTGACGTACCAGTCCGCCGGGGGGGGGGGGGCAATGGACTCGGGAGCCTGTAGAGAGGAAGAGAAAGAAAAGAGATGGGGGGGACTCGCAAGTCTTCCCACAAGAGATGCGGACTCGGAAGTCTCTAATAGGTGAGATAGAATGTCTGGACTCGAAAGTCTGCAGAGAGATGCGCGGTGGACTCGAAAGTCTTCGGTTGCGAGAGAGAGAACGGTTGGACTCGAAAGTCTTCAGACAGAGAGGGCGGGCGGACTCTAAAGTCTTAAGAGAGAGAGGGCGGGCGGACTCTAAAGTCTTCAGAGAGAGAGAGGGCGGGCGGACTCTAAAGTCTTCAGAGAGCGAGGGCGGGCGGACTCTAAAGTCTTCAGAGAGAGATGGCGGACGTATACATGTAACGTTTACTCTCAATAGACAAACATGCCATCCGCTTTCACTTAACGGTATGCAGATCCCCCAAGCTAACGAAGTAACGCACCTCGGCGTCCACCGCCGCACCTGGCGCAAGCACATCGAATGCAAGATGATGCACCTGAAACTGAAAGCCAGCAGCCTCCACTGGATCATAAACCCACGATCGCCACAATTTAGTCCTAAAGCCAATCTGGACGTATGGCTCCCTGGTAGGGAAACACGAGAAGCAGGAACATAGACATCATACAGCGCGCACAATCAAAAATCTTGAAAACAATCACTTGGGCACCATGGTATGTTCGCAACGAAAACATCCACCGGGATCTGGGCATCCTCGCAGTGAAAGACGAAATCCAGAAGCAAAAAGAGTCATACAGAGAAAAACTGTCTTCGCACCCAAAAATCCTCGCTCGGGGATTGACTCGGATATCTAGCAGATCCTGCCTGCGACGCAACGAGCTCCCAACCCAGCAATCGATTTTTAGGGCCGTCTAACTCTGTATCAGTCAATAGACTGTTAGTAAAGTTCAAAATATAAGATTTGATACACCTCTTGTTGGCCTTTATAGGCAACGTTTAAAAAAAAAAAACTAAAGCTAGAATGATGATCGGATGCTTCTTATCATAACTATCTCACATGCTTGTAACCGGACGCTTGCCCTTAAGGTACCATTTCTGTTGCTTAGCAATAGTACTAGTGGATGGAATTTGCTGCTCGTTGGTCAAGGCCTTATTTTCGACTGGGACTCATTCCTTTGGATGAGCACAATTAACCTCTGTTGCACTTCGGAAAATTCCGCCGACGTGAGTTCTGAGTGTGTTGTTCTTAAGCTCTTGGGAAGAAACTCCCCTGCTTGCCAGATCAGCTGGATTGTCTTCGGTTCAGACATGTCCTTATTTACTTTCGTCGCTGCAATGTCTTCAGAGAGAGAAGGCGGGCGGACTCTAAAGTCTTCAGAGAGACTTTATTCGGCAAGCCGAATTGTTGCCGCGACTCGAAAGTCTCCGGCTAATGTATAACCACCCAAATCCGAAGATTCGGGTCCAAAAAATGATTTTCGCTGCTGACTACAGAAAAAGTGCTACTAGAGACTTACCGCTTCCGATCGCTGTTGGCTGCTAAGTGCTTTATTACGGCCAGCGTACCGCATTATATAGGCCCTAGCGTGGCCTAGTGTCCCCGTTGCGATCGCCTTCTTCTTCTTGGTTTGGGATTAGTGTGCCCCTAGCCGTCAGTGTGCCCCTATCTTGCCGCGCGAGCGCATTTGAATTTGACTCGTCGTTGTTTTATCTTCATTATTTATTGCTGTTCTATATTCCTTATTTTATTTATTATTTACATTTCATTTTTCATTTCTCTATTCCTTATTTTATCTGTACTTTACATTTCATTTTCCATTTCTTCATCCTTATTTCTACTGCCTTATTTATTATTTACATTTTCCTTTCCTTTATTTACATTTCTCTCATTTCTCTACCCTTTCGTGCGCGACACGCGTCACAGTACTGTAGCGCTATTTTTCTCGACGTATCTCAAGATTTCGACCGAGTTTGGCTTAATTGGCTCATGCATAAAATTAAAACGTATTTGCCAACATACACCCACAAGCTACTGGAATCATACCTCAACAATAGGGCATTCTACGTAAGATGCAACGCAGCTACTTCAGGCGACTACATCATCGAAGCTAGAGTTCCACAAGGAAGCGTACTCGGCCCGAGTCTATATGTTTTGTATACTGCGGATATTCCTACGATCGCACAACTAACAACGTCAACGTTCGCCGACGATACCGCTATCCTTAGTCGCTCCAGATGCCCCAACGCAAGCAACAAACCAACTGGCTAATCATCTAATAGTAGTGGAAAGGTGGCTGTCCGACTGACGCATTAAAATAAACGAACAAAAGTGTATACATGTAACGTTTACTCTCAATAGGCAAACATGCCCTCCGCTTTCACTTAACGGTGTGCAGATCCCCCAAGCTAACGAAGTAACGTACCTTGGCGTCCACCTTGACAGACGACTAACCTGGCGCAAGCACATCGAATGCAAGAAGATGCACCTGAAACTGAAAGCCAGCAGCCTCCACTGGATCATAAACCCACGATCGCCACTGTGCCTGGACTACAAGTTACTACTCTACAATTTAGTCCTAAAGCCAATCTGGACGTATGGCTCCCTGGTGGGGGAACACGAGAAGCAGGAACATAGACATCATACAGCGTGCACAATCAAAAATCTTGAAAACAATCACTTAAGCACCATGGGATCTGGGCATACTCGCAAGAAATAAAAAAAAAAAACTAAAGCTAGAATGATGATCGGATGCTTCTTATCATAACTATCTCACATGCTTGTAACCGGACGCTTGCCCTCAAGGTACCATTTCTGTTGGAAAGGGGTTTACTTAGCAATAGTACTAGTGAATGGAATTTGCTGCTCGTTGCTCAAGGCCTTACTTCCGACTGGGTCTCATTCCTTTAGATGAGCACAGTTAACCTCTGTTGCACTTCGGAAAATTCCGCCGACGTGAGTTCTGAGTGTGTTGTTCTTAAGCTCTTGGGAAGAAACTCCCCTGCTTTCCAGATCAGCTGGATTGTCTTCGGTTCAGACATGTCCTTATTTAATTTCGTCGCGGCACTGTTTGAATTTTGCAAACCCTGTTGGCAACGAATGCTGTCCATGTACATGTCGGTTTCCTTCGCTATGCCAGCACTATCTTTGAATTATTCAGTCGAATAAAATATCCCAAAGAGGTGAGGAGGTATCTTGGAAATTATTCATGCTGTAAGCACTGCTTTGCACAATGCCAAGCGTGGAATAGAGATGCCCCTGACTGGAGCTACACGGGTTTTCGATGAAAGCAAATGGTTAGAGAAGCCGTCAGTCGTTTCAATACTTACGAAAATGATAGCCCCATATGCGTCTTGTGACGCATCGCAAAACGCATGATACTATTGTCTGACTGCTGGATAGTTCCGCACCCATCTCGGAATGTGAATGTGATACCTCTTTCTCTTCCCACTTAGTTACGAGATCAACGGGGAGTGGGTGGTCCCAGCCCAACTCTTGTAGCCAAATTTCCTACATCTTCGATGGTTAAAACTGCCGATTGCTGGGTGTGAGTGCAACATACATGAACTTTTAGAAGATGTCGGTTGCCAAAGGATATTGGCCCCGAATATCCTGAGCCAACTGCTGTAGCTTGCGGATGAAAATGGACACCGCATAGTTTACGCCAAAAGTGACTGCATCGACTTCATAGTCGCAGAGCTTTCCATCATTATTGCGGAACAGGATTCTCTAGAACCGCGTATGATCGTAATCAACAGAATATACAGCTTATTTAAAGAAACGACATTTTAGAATCTGAATAGACAGATCAAACAGCAGAACAGGCCCCGCATGAAAGATATCATTCAGGCTGTTTTGAGTGAAAGCGACACAAACCTATCTGGTTTAATATCGCGTGATGAGACAAATAAAAATTGCTGGAGTCGTCATTCGGAGACACTTGGTGTATATGACCTAAATTTAACTACTCCTGGATGACTGAGTCGTACTGCTCTTTTGAAAATCGGACTACTATATCCTATATAGGAACAATCAGGAAAATACAAAAGAACCATAACTTTGCAGTTTGCAATAAGGAAAGTAAGTGAAAAAACCATATGTTTGCTGATTTTCAAAATATGTTTATTAAATATGGAATTTGATCAGGATCAACAGTCAAGTCGATATAGCCATGTCCGTCTGTCCGATTATACGCAAACTAGTCCCTCAGTTTTAAAGCTATCTAAATGAAACTTTGTATTTAGTCTTCGGGAAATTTTTCGAAAAAAATTATTAATATCTTAGTTTTCAACATATTTTAACCAAATTTGATATTTAAAATTATTAATTTAAATTTATTATTATTTTAGAATTTCGGTTTAAATTAAACGACTATATCCTTTCATATAGGAAAATAATAGATAACATAATAACTTCGCTGTTTCTCAACATATGGTCATCAAATTTGATATTTGGCCGCTTTGTATTTTTTTTTAATTGCGAATTTAATTTCATGAAAATCGGACAAGTATATCCTATAGCTGCCATGGGAACAATCAGGGAAATAAAAGAAAAAATCATAACATCGTTGTTTCACAATATATTATCATAAAATTAAAGATTTGGCAACTTATTATTATTCCAGAATTTCGTGTTTGATTATTTGATTTAATTGTGCAAGGGTATACAAACTTCGGTGAGCCGAAGTTAGCTTCCCTTCTTGTTTCTTTTGTTCTTGTGATTGTGTAAAATTTTCCTTGCAAAGCGAGGTGGATTGCTCAAGAACCCATCCGAATATGGTCTCTTGACCGAAGAGTGTTCCACAGATATTGTACTGGAAGCCGCTAAGAACGATTGATGAATGGCTATCAGCAGAAATAAGCACGTCAATCTGCGAGCTCCGATCGAAATTCGGATCCATTAATTGTAATGTTGGCAGATCCTAAGCATTAAGCGGATTCGTTTGTTTTTTTTTTTTCAATTTTTTTGAACAGCTTGCTCCCAATGCAAGTGTATATATCCATTATCTTGGCCCAAAATGATTTAGGTCATCGAATCCTCTACATCCCTGGCATGTCTATGAAATTTGTCATGATAGCTTTATGTCGCTCCATGGCTGAAAATAAATGCCTTTCGTCGTTGTTCAAATTGCTCATTTTTTGTAAATTTTTTTTAGTTTTATACAAATACTGACAACTAGCTGTCGAAAACAAAAGTAATAACTCAAGTTATTGTAGTGTAAACCATGGTAGAATTATACAAGGTATAATTCGGCTTGTCAAAGTCCTTCGGGTTTTGGTATGTATGTATATAGTTTAGAATTATGAGATTAAACAAGATCATGGCTGTCAAACAACAAAAACAAAGAATTATGTCAAATTCAAAACTAATTAAAACCAAATTATAAACTCTACAACTCTTCTAATAACTAACGAAACTTTTAGCCCCATGCACCGTGCACGGGTTAATCGAAGCCCTAGTAGGCGTTTCACTGACACTAACTATTTAATGCTATCTCACTCGTACTTATAGCAAGGGATTATGATTTTTCCGATTGGACTACCTTGTATAATTCTATCATGGTGTAAACAGAAACGTTGCCTATCGAAATTTAACCAGCGTACGTTAGTGTAAATAGACTATTAATTAAGTTGTAGTCCGTAGGCGAGTCAATCAGTGCCCGCGCAGAGTACTTAAAACCCTCAAGTGTTAAATCAAACAAACAGTTTAAGCACAACTTCTACTGCTTTATTTACATTTCCCGCTCGGTGACTGGCATTCATACGAAAACAAAATCTTAGTTGGCTTTTGACCAGAAGTCTATTATTTTCAAAAGTTGGAAGTTTTTCAATGTGGATTTAATTGAAAATTGAATTGGCTTGGAAAAATGTATGAAAAATGCTGAATACAGCGAACAAAGAAAAAAATGAACCGAAAATGTATTTTTATCGATTTGGAAAAAAAAGAGACTCTGGATAAAGCATACCACACCAGTTCAACTACAAAAAAGAGGTATATGGTATATGTTCGTGTCAAAAGGGCGCTTATTTTCGAGAGGCAGTGTAATTCCATCTACACCCTCAAAGTACACTCTTTCTCTCCCCCTTCCTCCGGGCTTCCAAGACATAGAGCTTCCAATCCGCTCTCTAAGTTTCAGGTACTTTAGTTCTAATTTACCTATCAATAAAAAAAGGTCCACCCCGCAAAGTTTTTTTTTCGTGTTATTATTCCGAGTGAATTTTCAGCTAAAGCAACCATCCTCCAGAACATGGTCTTACAGAGCCCGATAGCTCCTTAACCAGCTCTGATGGCTTTAAAATCTCTCAGATAAGTTATTTTTACATTATTGCTGTCGGTCATACAAAGAGGTTTTGAGAAGCTCAGTTCGCTAAACTTCTCTGTACGATTCTAAATCCAAGTCTGATTGATCTGACACTTCTGAAACTTTTTTTTTTGGTTTCCGATAGCATTTGGTGAGTTCTTTTCTTAGTGTAAATTATGGTTCTAATGGATTTTCCATTTTCATAATATTGGCAAAAAACATGCGGTCGCGAACGCATGCAATAACTTTTCTTTTAAAAAAGAGGCATGTAGCTTTCTATTGAGTCTATTCCCAATTAAATATTAATATCTTCATTAGTTTTTTTTAAATTAAATTAAGTACGGGTCTCGAACGTACGATTTTTCCATCGGACTTTGGACGCTGTTTCTTATTATTTAAATACATTAGAAGATCATATATGCATTTTATGTTGAATATTTGGATTATTCTTGTGATGTTAGAAAACATAAGTCAAAGCATAATGCCTCTGTTTAGAAGAAATAAGCAAAACAAAACATGCCCTTTTTTTGCGATTTTTCGTCAAAATAATGAAAAAACGCGATTACGAGAATATGCTTTCGAATATTTTGATATTTGCTTTAGAATATGATAAAGGCTTGATAAATGATAAATGCCACAGTAAAATCCCATCAAGTGGTTCTTACTTAGTTCTTTTTCGTTCACTGTGTTCCATCGCTTGCATTTATTTTCACTCTATACTCACATAATCGATACAGACCCGTCCACTGATCTGCTGTCGCTTTCGAAACTTAAAAATACATTCTGCGTTGACTCCGAAAATAGTACCGCGACAAATACAGCAGCGGTCAACCACTTAAGTCCACCCACGTAAAATAATTATTGAATTATTTTTTATAAAATTCCAACTAACTAATTATGTTAGAAACTTGCATGCGCTCCCATTTCCCCATTAGTGTGACCGTATATGTTTTCCGACTGAGATGAATTATTGAGCTATTTCCAACGCTTCCGCATGCATCCAATAAAATTGACAAATTAAAATTCAGAAAAATATATTCCGAAAATTTGTTCTGTTTCCGGGTGGTTTCTAAATTCCAAATCAAGTTTTATAAATAATTCGAAACTATCTATATATAAACAATCCATATTTTCGAAAACATAACATAATATACATTGACGAGCAAAACTGTAACACGAGTTCAATACCCTAACTTCCAAGGTCTGTATCTTCTGTTCTAACTTATGGATATTGAAAATTGTAGTCTCGTTTTGTTGGTGGGTTCATATACTATGTTCACCGAAAATTGGAAGCCATTTGATAATATGAGAAAAAAATGCCGTAGCCAAATGTAAAAAAAGTCAAATGTTACAGTTTTGCACCCGGCCTTTTTTTTTACAAATATTTTTATTAATAATTTTTTAATAATGTGTCCAGAGCCCCAATGATTTTTGAAGTTCTTTAATGCGATTTGGCATACTGTAAGTGTAACGTTGGACCTATTCGGGGGGAATAGCATACCATACGTCCTTTGTTCTTTCCCACAGATCCATCATCCCATTTGGAGGAACTGCATATTTGGCCAACTGCCGTTTGACATGACTCCATACATTTTCTATAGGATTTATATCTGGAGATTGCGGTGGCCACTTCATAGACTGAAATTTTTGATTTTAAATCCAGTTTTTTTTCTAAATGGGACGTATGCTTTCGGTCATTGTCTTGCGAAAAAACGCGTCGGGAAAGCCTTCACTACGGCACGCAGGACTGCATTGGGGATGCCATTAGGTCCTGGGGTCCTGGGGGATACTTCGCAGCTAGACAAGGCGCAGGTCGGGACCGGTCTGGCTGCAGTCACGCTGGGCAGTCTTAGGAGCGGCTGGGACGGGAACAATGTGGAGACAATAGCTCCTAGCAGCTCCTGCGATGTTGGTGTCGGCTGTCTGGTTAGCTTGCCCATAACCAGCTTGTATGCTGACCCAAAGGGTTCCTGGTCTGCCGCGTCGCAGAGGTCGTGGAAGCACTTGCTTTTGCTTGCTCTGATCGCCACCTCGAGGGCTTTCTTGCTTTCTCTAAAGGTGGCCTCGTACATCTCGTACGTGGGGCGTCCCCTGCTTCGCTGGCATCTTCGCCTCGCAGATAGGCACTGCCGTCTCGCCGCAGCTATCTTCTGGTTCCACAGGTCGTCTGCCGTTTCCCCTGCAGCAGCTCTCCATGGCATCGTCGCAGGCTGCCTTGATCTTCGCGGACAGCCCATCCGCGCAGGTATTTGCATTTCCTGTGGTAGTGTTGGCGCCCATGTTGGCAAGTAGCACCTCGGTGTTGAGGGTGCATACATTGTACGTAATTTGTCGGTTGTGCCAGGTTGGCTGGTCAGACCGTGTCGAAGAGGGTCGCTGGGTCGTCTTCGTGCTTCCCCACGCGGTGGCCCAAGCATTAAAGTCCCCTGCTATTATTACCGGCGATCTTCCACGAGCGTCCTGGGCGAGCTCCAGTACTGCGACTCTAGACGCGTCTATGTTTATGATCGGGGCTAGATACGAGCCCCGACCACTATTCGTACGGCAAGCTTTTTTACCCGTATATAATGTTCAGCAAACGATATTGTTAATAATAACGTATACCACACATAAACATGATTTTTATACCCTTGCAGGGTATATTAGTTTCAGTCAAAAGTTTGCAACGCAGTGAAGGAAGCATCTCCGACCCTATAAAGTATATATATTCTAGATCAGGACCAACAGCCGAGTCGATCTCGCCATGTCCGTCTGTCCGTTTCTACGCAGACTAGTCCCTCAGTTTTAAAGCTATCTGAATGAAACTTTGCAGTTAGGCTTCTATATACTCTCACTCGTACATATGTCGGAACGGGCCGGATCGGACGACTATATCATATAGCTGCCAGAGGAACGATCCGAAAAATTTTCAAAAAAAAATTATAACTTTGTCAGTTTTAGTATTTAGTATTATTTCCGAATTTCGGTTTTAATTTCATGAAAATCGGCTGACTATATCCTATAGCTTCCATAGGAACAATCAGGAAAATAAAAGAAAAATTCATAACTTTGTCAGTTTTCAACATATTTTCACCAAATTTGATATTTAGCCATATTTTAGTATTTCTGAATTTTGATTTTAATTTCATGAAAATCGGCTGACTATATCCTATAGCTTTCATAGGAACAATCAGGAAAATAAAAAAAACCATAGCTTAGCCGTGTTTCAAACCATTGCCATCAAATTTGAGATTTGGCAACAAATTATTATTTCAGAATTTCGTTTTTAATTTTTTGTTTAAACTCTGCAAGGGTATACAAACTTCGGTGAGCCGAAGTTAGCTTTCTTTCTTGTTTATAGTATTATGGCTTTAAAACAAAAAAATTGTATTGAACTTCAAAAAAAACAACAATAATATTAATATCCTACCATAAAGACTGCCTTAAAAGACCAGTAAAGTTTCCAGCCAGCATTAGGGTGTGGGGTTGTATGTCCGCCAAAGGACTAGGCCAATTGCACTTTATTGATGGGATGGTCAACGCAGAAAAATATGTTAACATACTATACCAAAGCTGGCTGACTGGGGTGAATATATCTTTCAGCAGGATGGAGCATCATCTCATACTGCCAAACGAACCAAATCTTGGCTGCAGAATAAGAACATTGAGGTCTTAGATTGGCTATCAATTGTCTGGACCTAAGCCCTATCGATAATACATGGGGAATAATAAAAAGAAGAAAACTAAAAAATTAGCCTCAAAGAACACTGTCTGAATTAAAATATAAACTTCAAGAGGTTTGTGACTCTATTTCAATAGAGCAATGCCAAAATGTATTAAAATCAATGCCAAATCGTTGTAAATGTGTCGTAAAGACCAAAGGCGATGTTACCCAGCAACAGTAATAAAAACAACCAAGTATTTCTTATAAAAACTTAATATTAAACGCACCGTAGGAATTAATAGTGGTAGCAATTATATTATCAGTTTAATTTAACACATTAAAAGAAATAAATAATATTGTTGCTGTTGTTGAAGTTGAATAAAATTTTTTTGTTTTAAACTTAAGAGAATAAAGTCATAATACTATAAAAAATCATTTTTATGTGTGGTATACCTTATTATTGACAATATCGTTTGCTGAATATTATATACGAGTAAAAAAGCTTGCCGTAAGAATTAATAGTGGTCGGGGCTCGTAGCAGCTATATACTGTCATCTTGTGGAGTGTGGCCCTGGTGTCCCCCGGTCTCGACTCTCGCTGTGATAGGTGGCGGTCTGCCCACAGCTCCAGATGGCTGCCCCGCCGTCGGCACTCTGCTGCCATACACCCTCGTGTTTCGCTCTTTATGGTCCGCTCAGTAAAGCGATGTCGATTTTTATCTCAGAGACAGTTTGGGCCAGGAGGTCTTGGGCTGCTCTGCAGTGGTTGAGGTTAAGCTGGAGAAGCGGACAACTTTCTTGTTGTTGCTTTTGGCGTCCGTGTACGTGGCGATCATCTCGTCGAGCATCTCTCCCAGTTTGTCGGCAAGAGCAGCTGCATTTGCTGAATTTGCCTCGATTTTCTGTTTCTTGGTTGCTGCGTCCGGATTCCCGCCAGGGCTCGCAGCGTGCCTACTCCTTTTCGGGGTGCCTAGCTCCTCGTCATTACCTCCAAAGGCGAACATTTGGCCATGGACCTTCGACAGTGCAGACATCGGGTGCGTCTCGGTCAAGGTCGCAGGAGGCGAGCGTTGTACGCGCTGTTTGACCCGCTGAAAATTGCGCAGCAGTTCCTCCTCTGCTCCAGCTACTGCTAGTGCCTGAGTCTCCTGATCCTGGCCCGCTGGTAGCTTCTCCTTGCCCATGGGGCCTGTTCCTAAGTGGGATCTATCTTTGTGTTCTTCCATGGAACTCGGAGCAGAACGTCATAAAGATTCGTCACTATTCTTTGTATAAATATCGCCATATAGTGATTTGAACAAAGTGAAACTTCCTTCCTCCACGGCTGTTCTTAGAGCCACGCATTTTTTCACTTTGCAATATTAGGTGTATCTCGGTGTTTGTCCTCAACATACACATGTATTTTTTGTTTTAAACTTAAGAGAATAAAGTCATAATACTATAAAAAATCATTTTTATGTGTGGTATACCTTATTATTGACAATATCGTTTGCTGAATATTATATACGAGTAAAAAAGCTTGCCGTAAGAATTAATAGTGGTCGGGGCTCGTAGCAGCTATATACTGTCATCTTGTGGAGTGTGGCCCTGGTGTCCCCCGGTCTCGACTCTCGCTGTGATAGGTTGCGGTCTGCCCACAGCTCCAGATGGCTGCCCCGCCGTCGGCACTCTGCTGCCATACACCCTCGTGTTTCGCTCTTTATGGTCCGCTCAGTAAAGCGATGTCGATTTTTATCTCAGAGACAGTTTGGGCCAGGAGGTCTTGGGCTGCTCTGCAGTGGTTGAGGTTAAGCTGGAGAAGCTTAACCATTCTGTATGTTTTTGATGGCCTTCTGGTACTCCGGGCAGTACCTGCTCAGTGATCCGCTGGTCACGTGATCCGCTTCCATAGCGCTCTTGTCTTTACGGGTGCATAGGCTGCACTTCGGCTTGCCTTAGCACGTTTTGTGTTTGTGGCCGACCATTCCACA